>FMWQ01000055.1:0-713742 GCA_900102585.1 Microbotryum saponariae | reverse complement strand
CTGCAGTGGTATATTGTTCCTTCATAGTTGTGAGGGCGCACGGGCGCGCACTCAGTGGTCGAGGGTTCGATCCGCCCGAGTGCGATCAGCCTTTTGGTTTCTTTTCCTTTTTGTTATCCGAGGCCCGGCTTCGGGGTTTTTACCGGTGCCTTGCAGGCAATCCTTTTTACCCCTGAAGCGACCTCGTGGTGTAGTTATTTGACTCAGTCTTTCCTTCGCTCGGAGCACTTCCCTCCCTTGCTTTTGCCACCCTTCCCCAGAGCTTGGTCCACTCATTATCATGACTCGTACCCTCCCTCTTTTACCCATTTCGCTGGCAATTAAGTCCGTTACACTTGATTTGCTGCGAAGCCTTCCGACCGAATCCACTCCTCGGTTGCTCTCGGTCGACTGCCGCCGCCCAGCCGACTCGACCTTCCATCGGCCTTGACAAGCGACGTCGGAGGGGATGACGTCGTCTACACGCGTTGGTACGGGGGGGGGGGGATTTCTGGAAGTGTCGGCTGTTGCGGCGGCAGTCGACAAGGGAGCAACCGAGGAGGGGAGTCGGTCGAAAGGCTCGCAGGAAATCAAGTGTAACGGACTTAATTCCCAAACGATCGACAAGAAGAGGAGGGGCAACAAAAGAGAAGAGCGGACCAAGCTCCCGGGAAAGGTGGTAAAACTAAAGGGAAGGGACTGTGCCAGGCCCAGAGGGGACTTAGCCAAATCAACCACTCCAAGAGGTCGCCTCAGGGGTAAAAAGGATTGCTCGCGGGAGCACCGGTAAAAACCCTGAAGCCGCGCCTCGGTTAACAAAAAGATAAAACAAACCGAAAGAAGACTGCGGTCTGGGCGCCTCGAACCCGCGACCACCGAGTGCGCGCCCGCGCGCCTCACAACTACGCCATCGCACCGACGATGCTGTGAAACGAGGCAAGCCTCTGGTCAAGTCAACTCTACCCGCACATAGCCTTGGGGGGCTTCCTTCGAGTACACGCTGTCATCCTGACATTGTCCCCCCAGAAGGAAGTCTACCGTGCGGCGAGGCGGCGGTTCGAGCGATCGAGGCGCGCGAGGTAGGCGTCGAGGACGGACGGATGGTCAAGGCGAATGGACTGCTCTGACATCCAAGTATCGTCGGTGTCGTTACGGCCTACCCATCGAACCAAGAACGAACGAGCGCCCCGAGCGTTCCGCCGATCGCGAACAATCCGTTCCGGAATCGCAGAATTGTCGGCCGCGTCGGCTACGTCTTCGACAAAAAGAACTGCGGGGTCACGCCCAGGAAACCTTTCAGCATCATTCTCAACGCAAGGCCGAAGCAGTCGAGCATGGAAACGATTGTGCACTCGCGACATCGCTGGAGGGAGCTCGAGGTCGTAGCTGGACGTCGCAGGGATGGCCGCTCGGATACGGAAGGGGCCGATGTAGCGCGGCAACAACTTCGACTTCATGCCGTCAGGAACTGCCAGGTTCTTTGTCGAAAGATAGACGTAACTGCCGGTCCGAAAGGCGGGGTCGTCTGGGCGTCGATGCTTGTTGGCCTGATGGGACTGGTTGAGGCGTGCTCCAATGATCGCATCCGTCACGTCGAGGTTCCGTAATTGTCGGATCCGAGCAAACGCTTCCGCACGAGGGACGTCCGAGACAGACCAGGAATCCGAGGGCCAGCATCGAGGAAGGTAGCCGTAGGTTGCCTCAAAAGCCGACAGCGACGTGGACACAGCAACAGAAGAGTTAAGAGCGAACTCAGCTTCAACAAGACGAGATGCCCAAGCCTCGTGGTTTGACGAGACCATGATCCGCAGGGTTTGGGTGACCATCTTGATCCGATTCTCGCTCGATCCGTCCGTCTCCGGGTGTGCCGCGGTTGACATTCGCAAGACGGTGCCAATCTTTGCCTGCAATGCCCGCCAAAACTGCGAGGTGAACTTGGGATCACGGTCGGAAACGATGGCGGAAGGCATCCCATGCAGTCGGAAGACGGTGGCGTAGTACTTCTCGGCAACGAGCTCCGAGTCGGCGTCGGCTGGGAGGGGAATCAGGTGGACCATCTTGCCCCAAGTGTCAGTGACCACCATGATTTGAGCAACCATCATCCCTTCGAGCTCGACCGGAGGCAGTCCTGTCATGAAGTCGATGGCCACTTGTTCCCAAGGACCAGAAGGGATCGGCATCGGATGCAGTCGGCCATAGGGGACTTGAGTGGACGCCTTGCCTCGGGTACAGTCTTCACATGAACGGCAGAACTCGGCACAATCGGCAGACATGGACGACCACCAGTACAAAGGACGGATGGCGGCCAAGGTGATGCGATGTCCTGCATGCCCGACACTCCGATGAATCTCCGAAAGCACGAGCTCGCGCAGCGATGGGACCTTGTCGGAGTTGACGACGCCAGTAGCGAGACCACGAGGCACAAACAAGGAAATAGACTCATCTGGATGTACACGCAAAATCCTCCCTTCCTCGGTCACCCGAAACATAGGCCATGATAGCGGGTCGGTAATGATTGTGAAGAGTCCACTCTCAGCTCGACAGGGGCGCCTCGGTCGTTGCGCGCGCCTGCTAGCCTGGCCCCTGTGGTGGGGACTTAGGCGCGCGCGAGTGCCTCAGCGCGCCGGCGCCGGCGGTTTTCGGGCGCGCGCCGCTAGCCCGCCCTTGCAGTGGGGACTTAGCCGCGCGCGACTGCCTCAGCGCTCCAGCGATTTCGCCCGCGCCTGGGCATATCCCAGCGCGGGCCCCCTTTCCATTTCTTAGCTTCCTTCTCATCACTTCTGTTCGACTCTCGACTTCTCCTGACAGTAGTGGTGATCATCTCATAGGTACGCTGAAATAGATCACTTCTGTTCGACTCTCGACTTCTCCTGACAGTAGTGGTGATCATCTCATAGGTTATAAGCCCATCGAGCTACCGCTGGCATGGACACGTCGTCAACCCTCGCGACGAGCGCCACCCCGACAATTCCCGCCGAACAGCTTGCCGCACTTACATCGCTGCTGTCGGGACTCACCGCTGCCGCTTCCGGCACTACCGCACCCGCCACGACATCCGGCTCCAATCGCAATGCCTTCCCGAAGCATGCGCGGTTGGACGGGCCGAAGACGTTCGCGAACTGGACACGCCAGCTTCGCCTGTGCCTAGCGGACGACATCCGCTCCTACGTCCTCGACGGAATCACCCCCGACGATTGGACGCCTTCGCAACGCTCCGCCCGCGACGTCGTGGCACGCGAGATCCTTGCAAACTCAATCGACTCGGCGAAGTCTCGGCAGTCCTCGACAAGATCCCTACGGCCGACCTCACAGCGCCCAAGATTACTCGACGCTGAAATCGCGATACGCCCCTGATGAGCCACTCGCACGCTCGAGCTCTTCTCGCGACTCTGGGGCTTCCGACCCATGCCCGGAACGGTTGGCGAATTTGACAGTTGGATCATGGACTTCAAGTCGGTCGCGCAAGGATCATCGATACGAAAACGACGATCAACGACGTCCTTGCCACACTCCTCCTCGCGATCGCCCACCCGTCACTCGAGAGCTTCAAGCAACGTTCACCGACGAACAACGCACGCAACGAACTCTCCCTGACATCGATTCAGTGGCCGACCGTATGCGAGTTCAACTCCGGTCAACGAACCTCTCCAACGATCAATCGGCCCTCCTTGCCTCGTCGTCGCCACGTTCTACCCGTACCAAGTGCCTCGCCTGTCGCAGCTCTTCTCACCGCGTCGCACAATGCCCTACAAGGGCCAGCATCCACCGCCAGGCCCGTGTCGCTCCTGCAAGAAGAAGGACCACTGGTCTTTCGACTGCAAAAAGACTCTTGAGGACGGGAAAACGCCCGACACCTCTGATGCGCAACACCATGTCGGATGTCTCGCCACCGGTCTTCTCGCACATCGTCGTCAGCTTCGCAACAACTCCTTCGTCGTCGACTCGGGTGCCACTTCGCACATGGTCTCGGACAAGTCGCTGTTCACGGCCTATCGCCACATCGCTCCTACGAAGATTGGTGGTATTGCAGGGGGCATCAACGCCGTCGGAACGGGAAACATCGCCTTTGTTGCCGCCTCCGGTCACCCGATCACGCTTACCGGCGTGCTGCACACCCCGGGCCTGTCTGTCAACCTCCTCTCGGTCTCTCGACTTTGCGACACCGACGATGTCCGTGTCGCCTTCACGAAGCACGGCATCCATATCGACAAGAACGGCAATGCTATCGCTGAAGGCGCAAGACTCGAGGAAGGGCTCTACTTGCTGGACGCTGATCATTCCAAATGTCAGCATCTCGCTCTCCTCTCTCGCTCACAGTCTTCCGTGCCCCTGCTGACCCTTCACCGCTGCCTCGGCCATCTCGCACCGTCGTCCATACAGAAGATGGTTGCCGCTGGTTTGCTGGAAGGTCTCGGGGCCGGATATAGTGACGAAGAGGTAGAGAAGTTTGTCTGCAATGCTTGCCTCAGTGCAAAGGGCCATCGTCTTCCTTTTCCCGATTCGGACTCGCACTCCTCAGAGAGACTCGGCCTCGTACACAGCGATGTGCTTTCCTTTCCCGAGTCGTCCTTGACTGGCAAGCGTTACCTGGTCACGTTTCTTGACGACTTCTCGCGCAAACTGTGGGCATACGCGATCGGACACAAAAGCGAAGTCTTTGGCGTGTTCAAGACATGGCTTGCCGAGGTCGAACTCGAGACGGGTGCAAAACTGAAGGTCCTCCGAACCGACAATGGTGGCGAATACTGTTCGAGAGCGTTCACGGAATTCTGTAAGGCACGCGGCACACGTCGACAATACTCTATCCCTCGAACGCCTCAACAGAACGGTCGTGCCGAACGAGTCAATCGTTCTATCGTCGAAGGTGTCCTTGCCCTCCTTGCAGACGCCCACTTACCCAAATCATTCTGGGAGGAGGCAGCAGCTTATTTCGTCTACTGCAAGAACCTGTGCGAACACTCGGCCCTGGACAAGGCAACACCGAACTTCGCCTGGCAGGGCGACCGCACCAACGCCTCGGCGCTTCACCCGTTCGGCTGCACGGCTTGGCTCACAGTCGCGCCTGAACTTCGCTCGAAACTCGACCCGAAAGCGGTTCGCGTTCTCTTCACCGGCTATGACCTGGCTTCTAAAGCCTTCCGTTTCTACGACACGACGACCAAGAAGATCAGTTTGGGCAGAAATGCCAGGTTCCTCGACAACGAATTTCCCGGGTTACGTAGCGACTCCACCGAGCAAGACGCCGACACGCACTTCGCCAGCGCTTGCCCGACCACCGAATCCCAAGCCGTTGTCAAGACATGGACCCCACTAGTAAGGTCGGCGCACATGGACGTCTCATCCTCTCTTGATGACTCTGCCATGAGCGCCGTTGACGTGGCCCCAGGGTACACTGGCGGAACCTTACTTAATTCCACAGATGCCGAATCGTCCTCGTCACCGTCTCCTGAGCCGTCCTCGTCACCGTCGCCCGCAACCCCCTTGTCACCGTCGCCTGCGCTGTCACCGTCGTTGGCTGCGTCATCGTCACCCTCGGCCTTACCGACCGACTCTGACTACTCCGCCGACCCTCTGGACCTCATCGGCTCACAGACCCCGACTCGCCTCGGCCCACCGGACGTGCACCGCCCAGACTTCAGCACGTACCGTGAGCCCGCATCGGCTGAGGAGTCGCCCGACGAACTCGACATCATTGGGCGCCACTCGCGCGATGAATCGCCGGACGAAATCGATTTCCTCACCCAACACCACCGCGCCTTCATCGCCACCGACGACGACAACTCTGACACAGAAGCCATTCAACCAGTCAAGTCCATCACCAGCGACCCACAGACATGGCGCGAGGCAATGTCGAGTGACAAGCGCGAAGTGTGGGCCAAGGCCGCTACCGACGAGTTCAATTCCATGCGCGACGACTTCAAGGTCTTCACCATCGAGGACCGATCCACGGTACCAGCGGGTGCGACCATCGTCACATCCAAGTTCGTCTGGAAAACGAAACGGAATGCACTCGGCGAAGTCACCGGCCACAAGGCACGGCTCGTGGCGCAGGGAAATCGGCAACGCGACGGCATCGACTTCAACGAAACCTTCGCACCAGTCGCACGCTTCTCCTCGATACGCTCACTCCTCGCGCTGGCGGCCGCCAACGGCTTGCACGTGCACCAGGCGGACATCGACAAAGCCTATCTGCATGGCGACCTTGACCATGACATCTGGATGACGACACCGCGCGGCTTCGACCTTCCCACCGACAAGGTGCTTCGTCTGCGACGCTCCATCTACGGACTCAAACAGGCTGGCCGAATCTGGAATCGACACATCGACGCATCGCTTCGAGATCTCGGCTATACGGCGACGGGCACCGACCACTGCGTGTACTCTCGGATCGACGATCGGCGACGCCCACACTACATCGCGCTGTACGTCGACGACCTCCTGATGATCAGCCCCGACTTGGCCGAAATTGAACGTGTCATCTCGGGCCTCGAACAACGCTACGGCGTCAAGCGCCTCGGCCCGGCAGAGTACATCCTCGGCATCCAGATCAGGCGACTCGAAGACGGTTCTATTGCCCTGTCCCAGGAACGGTACATCATGGACGTGCTTGCTCGGTTCCACTTCGACACCACGACTCGCGGCACTACAGTCCCGATGACCCCCGGCCTTTCGCTCACCGCCATCCCGGGTCAAGGCACCGAACGGATCAGGTCATGGTATCTGCAGGCTATCGGCTCGCTCCTCTACATTTCGCTCGGCACCCGCCCCGACATCGCCTTCGCCGTGTCCTACCTGGCCCGCTTCGCCAACAACCCTGGACGTCGTCACTGGATCGCGGTCAAGCACATCCTCCGCTATCTCCGGGCCACATATCGCGACGAACTGGTTTATGCTTGCGGCGAGACACGCATCACGGGCGTGGTTGGCTACTCCGACGCGAACTGGGGGGCCTGCGTCGATACGTCGGTGTCCACTATGGGCTACGTCTTCTACATTGCCGGATCCGCCGTGTCTTGGTCGTCCAAGCGTCAATCTCGAGTTGCCGATTCTACCACCGACGCTGAATACCTCGCCCTCTCGCATGCTGGCAAGGAAGGGATCTACCTCAGTCAGCTGCTCGAGGAGCTCCATGTCCAACCTGTTGCACCGGCTCACATTTTTACTGACAATGAAGCCGCTGCCGCAGTTGCCCACGACCCTGTCCGCGTCTCCGGCACTCGACACATACGCTTGCGCGAGCACTTTGTTCGGGACATGGTGAATCGGGGCGATATCTCACTCTCGCATGTGGGAACCAGCAACATGGTGGCCGACATCTTCACAAAGGCTCTTGGCCCAAAGATTTTCTCGACACACTGCTACGCACTAGGCCTTCGCACTCGACACCCACGGCTTGGATCTGCCTCGCATTCGCGTGGGGGGGGGTGTGAAGAGTCCACTCTCAGCTCGACAGGGGCGCCTCGGTCGTTGCGCGCGCCTGCTAGCCTGGCCCCTGTGGTGGGGACTTAGGCGCGCGCGAGTGCCTCAGCGCGCCGGCGCCGGCGGTTTTCGGGCGCGCGCCGCTAGCCCGCCCTTGCAGTGGGGACTTAGCCGCGCGCGACTGCCTCAGCGCTCCAGCGATTTCGCCCGCGCCTGGGCATATCCCAGCGCGGGCCCCCCTTTCCATTTCTTAGCTTCCTTCTCATCACTTCTGTTCGACTCTCGACTTCTCCTGACAGTAGTGGTGATCATCTCATAGGTACGCTGAAATAGATCACTTCTGTTCGACTCTCGACTTCTCCTGACAGTAGTGGTGATCATCTCATAATGATGACCTGGGCTTGCGAATCGTTGGCGTATGCTCGGATGACGGTGTCGAGGAAGGGTTGGGGCAGTGGATCAGGCGGCCGATGGACTACAGGGGTGTCGTTGACATCATCGGTGGCAACTCCCAACAAATCGAGTTCGTCGGCGTCGGCATGGACCGGAATGGGCGGGTCGTTGGCAGGGGCCGTAGCAATAGCGTGAACTCGATTGACAGCGATGGGAGGAGAGAGGCGGCCGATAGACCAATCGACGGCGTCCATAATGTTCTCGGCCAGATGAGGGGAACCGGGAGAGCCTGCGTCGTAACCGTGACCCCAGGGCCCGAAGGCGCAATCAACAGGTATTCGATCAACTCTACTACGTCAGCGATGTAGTTATAGCCAAGAGTGATCAATGCATTTCAACATACCTATTCGATCAACTCTACTACGTCAGCGATGTAGTTATAGCCAAGAGTGATGAATAGGAAGCTAACAATAAGAGACCCGCGCGCCCCAAGTCCACAGCCAGCGAGCCTGGGGCTGAGCCAATGGCCCAGGCTCGCTCCGCGCGCCTAAGTCCCAGGCTCGCTTCGCGCGCCTAAGTCCTGGGCCGGGGCGCCCGGCTCACTCCGCGCGCCTAAGTCCGCGCCCGGTTCGCTCCGCGCGCCTAATGTGAAGAGTCCACTCTCAGCTCGACAGGGGCGCCTCGGTCGTTGCGCGCACTTGCTAGCCCGCCCCCGGCGGTGGGGACTTAGACGCGCGCGACTGCCTCAGCGCGCCAGCGCCGGCGGATTCATGCGCGCGCCCGCTAGCCCGCCCCCTTGCGGTGGGGACTTAGGCGCGCCGGCGATTTCACCCGCGGCTGACTTAGGGATGTACATTGTCACGCGCCTGGGACTATCCCAGCGTGGCCCCCCCCTTTCTGTTTCTTAGCTTCCTTCTCATCACTTCTGTTCGACTCTCAACCTCTCCTGACAGTAGTGGTGAACGTCTCATAGGTACGCTGAAATAGATCACTTCTGTTCGACTCTCAACCTCTCCTGACAGTAGTGGTGAACGTCTCATAGGTTATAAGCCCACGAGCCACCAGCTGGCATGACCACGACACCACCCCTCGCGACGGGTGCCAACCCTCCGATTCCCGCCGAACAGCTCGCCGCACTTACATCGCTGCTGTCGGGTCTCACCGCTGCCGCTTCCGGCACTGCCACACCCGCCACGACGTCCGGCACCACTCGCACTGCCTTTCCAAAGCACGCACGCTTGGATGGTGCGAAGACCTTCGCGAACTGGACACGCCAACTTCGCCTGTGCCTAGCGGACGACATCCGCTCGTACGTCCTCGACGGTATCGCACCCGACGACTGGACACCTTCGCAACGCTCCGCTCGCGACGCCGTCGCTCGTGAGGTCCTTGCGAATTCGATTGACTCGGCCGAAGTCTCGGCAGTCCTCGACAAAATCCCTACCGCCGACCTGACAGCGCCGACAATCTACTCGACGCTGAAATCGCGGTACGCCCCTGACGACGCCACCCGCACGCTCGAGCTCTTCTCACGACTCTGGGGTTTCCGTCCCATGCCCGGCACGGTTGCCGAATTCGACGGGTGGATCATGGACTTCAAAGCCGTTGCGCAAGAGATCATCGACACAAAGACAACTATCAATGATGTTCTCGCCACACTCCTCCTTGCAATCGCCCACCCGTCCCTCGAGAGCTTCAAGGCGTCGTTCACCGATGAACAGCGCACGCAACGAACTCTCCCCGACATTGATTCGCTTGCCGACCGTATGCGAGTCCAACTTCGGTCAACGAACATCCCCAGCACTCAATCGGCCCTTCTTGCCTCGTCGTCGTCACGTTCTACTCGTCTCAAGTGTCTCGCCTGTCGCAGCCCTTCGCACCGAGTCGCGGAGTGCCCTACGAGGGCGCAACACCCGCCGCCAGGACCCTGTCGCTCCTGCAAGAAGAAGGATCACTGGTCTCTCGACTGCAAGAAGGCGCTCGAGGACGGCAAAAAGCCCGACACCGCTGACTCGACCGTCGACTCGCAACACCATGTCGGATGTCTCGCCACCGGTCTTCTCGCTCGTCGTCGCCAGCTTCGCAACCACTCTTTTGTCGTCGACTCGGGCGCCACTTCGCACATGGTCTCGGACAAGTCGCTGTTCACGACCTATCGCCATATCGCTCCTACGAAGATTGGTGGTATTGCAGGGGGCATCAACGCCATCGGAACGGGAAACATCGCCTTCATTGCCGCCTCGGGTCATCCGATCACGCTTACCGGCGTGCTGCACACTCCGGGCCTGTTTGTCAATCTTCTCTCGGTCTCTCGACTTTGCGACACCGACGATGTCCGTGTCGCCTTCACAAAACACGGCATCCACATTGACAAGGACGGCAACGACATCGCTGAAGGCGCACGACTCGACGAAGGGCTCTACTTGCTGGACGCTGATCATTCCAAATGTCAGCACCTTGCTCTCCTTTCTCGCTCACAGTCGTCCGTGCCCCTGCTGACTCTCCATCGCTGCCTCGGCCATCTCGCACCGTCCTCCATACAGAAGATGGTTGCCGCTGGTTTGCTGGAGGGTCTCAGGGCCGGATATAGTGACGAAGAGGTAGAGAAGTTTGTCTGCAATGCTTGCCTCAGCGCAAAGGGCCATCGTCTTCCCTTTCCCGATTCGGATTCGCACTCCTCAGAGAGACTCGGCCTTGTACACAGCGATGTGCTTTCCTTCCCCGAGCGGTCCTTGACTGGCAAACGTTACCTGGTCACATTCCTTGACGATTACTCGCGCAAACTCTGGGCCTACGCAATCGGACACAAAAGCGAAGTCTTCGGCATATTCAAAACTTGGCTAGCCGAGGTTGAACTCGAGACGGGTGCGACGCTGAAGGTCCTCCGAACCGACAACGGTGGCGAATACTGTTCGAGAGCGTTCACAGAGTTCTGCAAGACACGAGGCACCCGTCGACAATACTCTATCCCACGCACGCCTCAACAGAACGGTCGTGCAGAGCGGGTCAATCGTTCCATTGTCGAAGGCGTCCTTGCCCTCCTTGTCGACGCCCACCTACCCAAGACATTCTGGGAGGAGGCTGCAGCTTATTTCGTTTACTGCAAGAACCTGTGTCAACACGCGGCCCTGGACAAGGCAACACCAAACTCCGTCTGGCAGGGTGACCACACCACTGCCTCGGCGCTTCACCCGTTCGGCTGTACAGCTTGGCTTACGGTCGCGCCCGAACTTCGCTCCAAACTCGACCCGAAGGCGGTTCGCGTTTTTTTCACCGGCTACGACCTGGCTTCAAAAGCCTTTCGCTTCTACGACACTACAACACAGAAGATTATACTTGGCAGAAATGCCACGTTCCTCGACACTGAATTCCCCGGATTACATGGCGACCCCACTGAGCAAGACGGCGACACGCACTTCGCCAGCGCTCCCACCACCGAATCTCAAACCGTTGTCAAGACATGGACCCCACTAGTAAGGTCGGCGCACATGGACGTCTCATCCCCCCTTGATGATTCTGCCATGAGCGCCGTTGACGTGGCCCCAGGGTACACTGGCGGAACCTTACTTAACTTCACAGATGCCGAATCGTCCTCGTCACCGTCGCCTGCGTCGCCCTCATCACCGTCGTCTGCGCCATCGCCTGCACTTTCACCATCGTCGGCTGCGTCATCGTCACCCTCGGCCTTACCGACCGACTCTGAAGACTCCGCCGATCCCCTCGACCTCCTCGGCTCACAGCCCCAGGTTCGCCTCGATCTACAGGACGTGCACCACCCAGACTTCAGCACGTACCGCGAGCCCGCATCGGCTGAGGAGTCGCCCGACGAACTCGACCTCATTGGGCGCCACTCTCGCGACGAATCTCCGGACGAAATCGATTTCCTCACCCGACACCACCGCGCCTTCATCGCCATCGACGACGACACCTCTGACACAGAGGCAATTCAGCCAGTCAAGTCCATCACGAGCGACCCACAGACCTGGCGCGAGGCGATGTCTAGCGACAAGCGTGAAGTATGGGCCAAAGCCGCCACCGACGAGTTCACCTCCATGCGCGACGACTTCAAGGTCTTCACCATCGAGGACCGAGCCACGGTGCCCGCGGGTGCGACTATCGTTACATCCAAGTTCGTCTGGAAAACGAAACGGAACGCACTCGGCGAAGTCACTGGACACAAGGCAAGGCTGGTCGCGCAAGGCAATCGGCAACGCGACGGCATCGACTTCAACGAAACGTTCGCACCGGTCGCACGCTTCTCCTCGATACGCTCACTCCTCGCGCTGGCGGCCGCCAACGGCTTGCACGTGCACCAGGCGGACATCGACAAAGCATATCTGCATGGCGACCTTGACCACGACATCTGGATGACGGCACCGCGCGGCTTCGACCTTCCCAGCGACAAGGTGCTTCGCCTGCGACGCTCCATCTACGGGCTCAAACAGGCTGGCCGAATCTGGAATCGACACATCGACGCTTCGCTTCGGGCCCTCGGTTACACGGCGACGGGCACCGACCACTGCGTATACTCTTGGCTCGATGATCGTCAATGTCCACACTACATCGCACTGTACGTCGACGACCTCCTGATGATCAGCCCGGAACTGGCCGAAATCGAACGTGTCATCTCAGGCCTGGACCAACGCTACGGAGTCAAGCGCCTCGGCCCGGCCGAGTATATCCTCGGCATCCAGATCAGGCGGTTCGACGACGGCTCTATCGCCCTATCCCAGGAACGGTACATCATGGACGTGCTCGCTCGGTTCCACTTCGACACCACGACTCGCGGCACTACAGTTCCGATGACTCCCGGCCTTTCGCTCACTGCTATCCCGGGTCAAGGCACCGAACGGATCAGGTCATGGTATCTGCAGGCTATCGGCTCGCTCCTCTACATTTCGCTCGGTACCCGCCCTGACATCGCCTTCGCCGTGTCCTACCTGGCCCGCTTCGCCAACAACCCCGGTCGTCGTCATTGGATTGCGGTCAAGCACATCCTACGCTATCTCCGGGCCACGTATCGCAACGAACTCGTGTATGCTCGCGGCCAGGCTCGCATCACGGGTGTGGTAGGCTACTCCGACGCGAACTGGGGGGCCTGCATCGACACATCGGTGTCCACCATGGGCTACGTCTTCTACATCGCTGGCTCGGCCGTGTCCTGGTCGTCCAAACGCCAGTCTCGAGTTGCCGATTCGACCACCGACGCTGAATACCTCGCCCTCTCGCATGCTGGCAAGGAAGGGATTTACCTCAGTCAGCTGCTCGAAGAGCTCCATGTACAACCTGTTGCACCGGCTCACATCTTTACTGACAACGAAGCCGCTGCTGCAGTTGCTCACGATCCTGTCCGCGTCTCTGGCACTCGGCACATACGCTTGCGTGAGCACTTCGTTCGGGACATGGTGAATCGGGGCGACATCTCTCTCTCGCATGTGGGTACCAGCGACATGGTGGCCGACATCTTCACCAAGGCTCTCGGCCCAAAGGTCTTCTCAACGCACTGCTACGCCCTCGGCCTTCGCACTCGACACCCGCGGCTTGGGTCTGCCTCGCATTCGCGTGGGGGGGGGTGTGAAGAGTCCACTCTCAGCTCGACAGGGGCGCCTCGGTCGTTGCGCGCACTTGCTAGCCCGCCCCCGGCGGTGGGGACTTAGACGCGCGCGACTGCCTCAGCGCGCCAGCGCCGGCGGATTCATGCGCGCGCCCGCTAGCCCGCCCCCTTGCGGTGGGGACTTAGGCGCGCCGGCGATTTCACCCGCGGCTGACTTAGGGATGTACATTGTCACGCGCCTGGGACTATCCCAGCGTGGCCCCCCCCTTTCTGTTTCTTAGCTTCCTTCTCATCACTTCTGTTCGACTCTCAACCTCTCCTGACAGTAGTGGTGAACGTCTCATAGGTACGCTGAAATAGATCACTTCTGTTCGACTCTCAACCTCTCCTGACAGTAGTGGTGAACGTCTCATACCTAAGTCCTGAGCCGAGCGGAGAGTGGATTCCTCACACCCCCCCCACGCGAACGCGAGGTAGACTTGAGCCGTGGATGTCGCGTCCGGAGGCCTAGAGCATAGCAATGTGTACCAAAAATCTTGGGGCCTAGCGCTTTGGTGAATACGTCCGCAACCATGTCTGCTGTGCCAACGTGTGAGAGAGAGATATCACCTCGATTGACCATGTCACGGACAAAATGCTCGCGGAGGCGAATGTGCCGGGTGCCGGAGGTGCGAACGGGGTCGTGAGCGACGGCGGCCGCGGCCTCGTTGTCGGTGAAGATGTGAGCTGCAGCGATTGGGCAAACGTGGAGCTCGGAGAGGAGTTGGTTAAGGTAGATCGCTTCCTTACCCGCGTGCGACAAGGCCAGGTACTCGGCATCAGTGGTGGAATCCGCTACCCGAGTCTGACGCTTCGACGACCAAGAGACAGCGGCGCCTGCCAAGTAAAATACGTAGCCCATCGTTGAAATGGATGTGTCGACGCAGGCGCCCCAGTTCGCATCAGAATAACCAACCACACCCGTGACTTTTGCTGGGCCGCGGGCATAGAGAAGCTCATCGCGGTACGTGGCGCGAAGGTAGCGAAGGACGTGTTTGACGGCAATCCAATGGCGGCGGCCGGGGTTGTTGGCGAACCGGGACAGGTACGAGACGGCGAAGGCAATGTCGGGTCGAGTGCCAAGGGAGATGTAGAGGAGGGAGCCGATGGCCTGTAGGTACCACGAACGAATGCGCTCCGTTCCCTGACCCGGAATTGCCGTGAGCGAGAGGCCGGGCGTCATCGGCACCGTAGTGCCGCGTGTCGTGGTGTCGAAGTGGAAACGGGCCAGCACGTCCATGATGTAGCGCTCCTGGGATAGAGCAATGGAACCGTCGTCCAGGCGGCGTATTTGGATTCCGAGGATGTACTCCGCGGGGCCGAGTCGTTTGACGCCGTACCGCTGTTCAAGGCCGGAGATGACACGTTCGATCTCGTCGAGGGCTGGACTGACAATGAGGAGGTCGTCGACATACAAGGCGATATAGTGAGGCCGCTGCTGATCGTCAATGCGAGAGTAAATGCAGTGATCAGTGCCTGTTGCCTTGTACCCCAGATTCCTGAGTGATGTGTCAATGTGACGATTCCAGATGCGACCGGCCTGCTTGAGACCGTAGATTGAGCGTCGCAGCCGGAGAACCTTATCGCTCGGGAAGTCGAAACCGCGTGGTGTCGTCATCCAGATATCATGATCGAGCTCGCCGTGGAGGTAAGCCTTGTCGATGTCGGCCTGATGAACGTGGTAGCCATTGGCAGCGGCAAGAGCCAGGAGGCAGCGAATGGAGGAGAAACGGGCGACGGGTGCGAAGGTTTCTGAGAAGTCGATGCCGTCGCGCTGTCGGTTACCCTGCGCTACAAGACGTGCCTTCCGCCCCGTGACTTCACCGCTTGCGTTGCGCTTGGTCTTCCAGACGAATTTGGAGGTGACGATGGTGGCGCCCGGCGGTACAGATGAGCGAGGCTCGATGGTGAACACCTTGAAGTCGTCGCGCATGGCGGTGAACTCGGCGGCGGCGGCCTCAGCCCAGATGTTGTGCTCGTCGCTGGACATTGCTTCGCGCCAGGTCTGGGGGTCGCTAGTGATCGATTTGACGGGCTCGATGGCGTCGAGGGTGGGGTCGTCGTCGTCTGTGGCGATGAAGGCGCGGTGGTGTTGGGTGAGGAAATCGATTTCATCCGGCGATTCATCGCGCGAGTGACGCCCAATGATGTCGAGTTCGTCGGGCGACTCCTCAGCCGATGCGGGCTCACGGTACGTGCTGAAGTCTGGGCGGTGCACGTCCGGTGGGCCAAGGCGAGTCGGGGTCTGTGAGCCGATGAGGTCCAGAGGGTCGGCGGAGTAGTCAGAGTCGGTCGGTGAGACCGAGGGTGACGATGACGCTGCCAACGACGGTGACAGCGCAGGCGACGGTGACAAAGGGTTTGTGGGCGACGGTGACGAGGACGGCTCAGGAGACAGTGACGAGGACGATTCGGTATCTGTGGAATTAAGTAAGGTTCCGCCAGTGTACCCTGGGGCCACGTCAACGGCGCTCATGGCAGAATCATCAAGGGAGGATGAGACGTCCATGTGCGCCGACCTTACTAGTGGGGTCCTCGTCTTGACGGCAGGGGCGGGCGTGTCGGCGGGAACGACGAACTGACGGTCGGTGTCGTCTGCATCGACGGGCGTGGTGACTGGCAGGCCGGGGAAGTCGTCGTCGAGGAAGGTGGCATTGCGACCAAGTACAATCTTGTTGATGGAATGGTCAAAGAAACGGAAAGCTTTGGAGGCGAGGTCGTAACCTGTGAAGATCACGCGCGCGGCCTTGGGGTCGAGCTTGCTGCGAAGGTCCGGGGCGACCGTGAGCCAGGCTGTGCAGCCGAACGGGTGGAGGGCGGTGGCGGTGGTGCGTTGGCCGTTCCAAACGGATTCTGGAGTCTGTTTGGCCAAAGCTGAGTGTGAGCACCTGTTTTTGCAATAAACGAAATACGCAGCCGCTTCATCCCAAAAGGTGGCCGGCAGACGGGCGTCCGCAAGGAGAGCGAGGACGCCCTCGACGATGGAGAGGTTGACACGTTCGGCGCGACCGTTTTGTTGAGGCGTGTAAGGGATAGAGTATTGACGACGAATGCCCTTGGATTTGCAGAACTCCGTGAATGCGTTTGATCGGTACTCCCCGCCATTGTCGGTTCGAAGGATCCTCAACCGCGCGTTCGTCTCTAACTCCACTTCGGCGAGCCAAGTCTGGAAGGTCGGGAAAACATCGCTTTTGTGATCGATCGCATATGCCCAGAGTTTGCGAGAGTGGTCGTCTAGAAACGTGACAAGGTAGCGCTTCCCGGTCAAGGACGGAGTGGGGAACGACAGGACGTGTCAGGCAAACAGCGATACACTGACAGCAACACTCGAAGGAAGTCCCTGAGGTAATGTGCAGGTAGAGTTGAGGTCACCAAATGCTTCCCTCCATTCAAGCATTGTGGGCGTGATGGCGTAGTCGTTCGGCGCGCGGGCGCGCACTTAATGGTCGCGGGTTCAAGGCGCGCAGAGCGCAATCTTCTCTCGGTTTTTGTTCTTTTTGTTAGCTGAGGCGCGGCCTCAGGGTTTTTACCGGTGCTCCCGCGAGCAATCCTTTTTCCCCCTGAGGCGACCTCTTGGAGTAGCTGAATTGGCTAAGTCCCCTCTGCGCCTGAGTGCCTCCCTTTTGTTTTTAGCACCTTCCCACTCAGCCTGGTCCGCTACATCTCCCAAGATCCCTTCACCTTCATCCTTCGTTTTCGATCTCGTTGGCAATAAAGTCCGATATACTTGACTTGCTGCGAGCCTCACAACCGCGTCCCCTCCTCGGTTGTCCCTCGGTCGCCTGCCCCCGCCCAGTCGACCTTCCTTCGGCCTGATCCCCTCCTCCGCGTGTAGTCAACGTCTTCTGAAGAGGACGTTGCCTGCCACTTTTTTCAAGTCCGGCACCGCCAACCTTCGATCTCGCTTGCCCTTGCTCTATCCTGCATCCTGGACGAGCAATCGTCCACTACCCCTGAGTCGTCAGCTTCCTCCCCGTTGCCGAACTCATCCCCCGCTGACGCGTCGTGGTCATTCGCCACCTCATTCACTGAGTCCGACGACGAACGCGTCATCCCTTCGTACCCCTTCTTCCATCCTTCTCGAGCTCGCATCCGTTCTCCCCACAACCGCCAACCGCTACGCCGCGAACTCGCCATGGCCGAACCCACCGACACGTCGCGAGACACCACCGCCCCCGTCCGCGAAGACCCCTCGCGCGCGAATCCGCCTAAGTCCCCGCCGACGCATTCGCCGCACCCGCTCCAGGCCGCCGCCGTCATCACGTCCCTTGAATCCCGCCTCGCAGAATCGGAAGCCCTGCGCCGCGACTCGGAGACACGCATCCGCAAATTGGAGCAGATGGTGGAACGATTGATGAGAGAATCCACCGCACCTGCTGGGGCGCAGGTCGGGGAGGCTCTGCCGGTGAGACCGGTCCCCCTGGACGTCCCCCCGCACACATTTTTGGGACGCCCGGGAGCTGCCGCTGACCCCCTTGCTCGTACCCCTGGGGGGGAATCTCACAGCGGAATTAGGGACGGCCCTTCCTCGGCGGTGATTAGCTCTCGTTGGAGAGGGACATTGCCGGACCGGGAAGGGTTATGGACCGGAGATCATCCGGAAAGGTTGGTGATTTTCACTGCGTTTGGGGAGTCGTATCTTTCTCTCTTGTGCGACATCTCCACCTCCGACCTTTTCGACACGAGCCGAGTGATCCAGCTTGTGGCGACGCTATTTTTTCGTACGACAACCCGACAGCGCCGCCAATCCCCGCTCGATTGGGCCGTCGAGGCGATGAGGGACGCGCTTGGAGAAGGGCGCCCTCATTGTTGGACGTCGCTCATGAAGGCAGTGGGACGTCGTTGGCCCGACCCCGGGTTCGCCGATAGAGTGGCTCAAGACTTCCACGGATGTCGCCAGTCGTCGTCTCGGGCTTACGACCATGTCGGGGAGTGGCGGGCGCGGTACCGTGCCTTCGTGCACGACAACGATAGTTTCACCCTGTCGCCGCTTCAGCTCGCCACGACCTTCTACCAATCGCTCAGTGACTCCTCCAAGCGGGAAGTGCGGGCGGGAATGTTACGTGAATACCACGACAACTCGCTGGTGACAATTGGGCGATTCGGACTGAAGGTCCCGTCCATCGACGAGATTACCGAGTGGGCCGCTATCGCCGACGACATTTCTCCTCCGCCTTCGGTTCCGACCCCACCAAGCCGCACCGCGACCTATGGCGCGATCGTCAAAGCTCCCCGAGTGAGCCCACCTGCGACCAACACGCCCACCGTCGACGAGAGGTTCCCGATCCGACGAGCTCGATGGGTCGACCGCGCTACTAAGTGGCAGCAATCGCACTTGTGGAAGGACCGCTCCACCTGGTTTTCCCCGGCGCCCAGCGGGGTACCCACCAGCATGGCTTGCTTCAACTGCGGACGAGGCGGTCATTTCTCGCAGCACTGCACCGCGGAGCGTCAATCCCCGGTCGCCGTCCAACTCTCAGCGGTCGCTGTGGCCGACTTGGATGACGAAGATTGGTCCTCGGTCGCAGGTGGTGACGAGGATCCCGAGGTGAGAGTCCCCATTTCACTCGAGCGTGTTCAGACTCGACCTTTGAGTTCCGTTTCCGCTTCAATGACGCGCCCTTCTTGCCCTCCCGCAGACCCCGTTGGCCGAATGAAAGAAGGGGCTTCTTCTTCAGTCGACGTCGAAGTCTCATCAAGTAATCCGCAGCCAACCGCGCCGGCAAGTGATGCAGATCTACGTCGTCTTGCCGATGACTCGACCGACTCTGCGTTTGACGCGGTGGAAGACGTCCCCTCTTATGCTGATGCCGCGTCGCGAATGCGGCGATACTGGGGGCCGGAGGTGGTGTCGTCGCGCAAAGCGGAGAGGACTGCATCGGTGAGCTCTGTTCGTGTTCCGGTGCCGTTGGGGGTTTCTCTCTTGGAGTCCGACACGCCCCTGATCGACGTCGACGACTTCGCCCGACCCGCCGAGCCCGCGATTGTGCGCGCCCGCAATATTATTGCGTGGACGTTGCCGTCTGGGCGAACGCTGCGTTGCCTCGTCGACTCTGGTTCGGAAGTGGACTTGGTGGATCAGGATGTCGTGCGAACAGACCCGAGTTTCACGACGTCCCGCCTTACCGCGCCGCTGCACTTGCGCCTCGGCACTCGCGACAAATCTGACCGCTGCGCCGTGTTTGCCAACGCCCTCTTCACGTCCGGTTCCCTCGACCTCGGCTTGCGGGCGTTTTTCATTTGCCGTGTGACGGCATATGATGCTATCCTGGGTTTGCCGTTTCTGAAGGACACCGGCATGCTGGTAGGCTGGGGCGTCTTCACCGTCGCACGGCCGGGCCCTTCGCAGCCGGTCGCCAAGGGCACTCACGAGTGGGATCGCGCAGTCACGGTGGCGCCCATCTGCTCCGGCTCTGCCATTGGCTACGATCACCCAGGGTTGCTTCCTGACGACGAGATCATTGGCCTCGAGCCGCACAACCCTCTACTGGATGTCGTCGACGACCCGGCGCTCGAGGATTTGTCTGAGTCCGAAGCACGAACACGATTGGCTGCCTTACTCGAGAAATACTCTGATGTGTTCGTAGATTCGCTCCCAATGGACCGACTCCCGCCTTATCGACCCGTCAATCACGAAATCCCTTTGATCGACCCCAACGAGAAGGTCAAGCCGAGGGTCTATCCCCTTGCCGACAAATATCGTAGCCAGTGGGCGGAGCATTCAGCTAAGTACACTCGCGGTCGCTTCTGGGTTTCTGGTCCGATCGACTCTGCGGCTCCGGTCTTCGCCATTCCGAAAAAGAACTCCCAGACCGCTCGCTTTGTGATCGACCTCCGCGCTCGCAACAGCAACACCGCCAAGCGTTTTTCACCTATCCCCGACATGACCAGTGTTCGCTACGAAGTGGCACGTTCGCGCTACCGGTCCAAATTCGACGTGGCCGCAGCGTTTGAGCAGGTGCGGGTCATACCCGAGCACGTCGATCGCACCGGCTTCGCCACGGTCACGGGCACGTACACGTCGCGGGTGATGCAGTTTGGGGACACCAATGCGCCCAACACCCTGAACTTGTTGACATCGGCGATGTTTCAGCCGTGCCTCTCGTTTGCCAAGATCTTTTTCGACGATGTTCACGTCCATTCCGATACTCGTCGCGCGCACTTAAGACACATCGAGATTTTGCTGATGACACTGCGACATTATCGGTTCTACTTAGGATCCAACAAATCCGAGTGGTTCTCAAAGTCGTTAGATTCCTTGGGCGCGATCATCTCCGACGACGGCATCGAGGTCGACCCGGCCAAGTGGGAGCGTATCCGACAGTGGCCGACTCCACACAACAAGACCGACGTTCAGCGTTTCCTCGGCACCGTGAATTGGATGCGAGATCACCTGCCCCACCTCTCGATCACCTTGGAGCCCATCACCGCATTATTAGCGCAATCGACGTCGTGGCGTTGGAACGAGCGCGAGCAGCAGGCCTTCGACACCGTCAAGTCCCTCGTGCCAGCAACACTGCGACCGATCGACGGCGCTAAGGTCACCTCCGGCGAGCACAAAATCTACTTGTTCACCGATGCCAGTCGTGTTGGCATTGGCGCTTGCCTGGCCTCGGGCCCCACTCGTTCGCAGGCCATTCCTACGCGATTCTTCTCCGCTAAGTTCAATGGCGCTCAGCTCAATTATCACGTCACTGATAAGGAGTTCTTAGCCGTCGTTTCGGCGTGTCGGGCGTTCGAGCAGCACTTGATCGGTTACCCCTTCGTCATCGTCACCGACCACCAAGCCCTTCGCACGATTAAAACGCAGAAGTTACGCCAAACACCCCGGCACATCCGCATGTGTCTCGAACTCAGCCGTTTCGACTTCGAATTCGAATTCATTGCGGGCAAGAACAACTCCCTTGCCGATTCGTTGTCACGCTTGTGGGAAGTCAAGGAGGGATCGCCCGAGGATCAGGTCAAGGAGAATGAGTTGGAGGATATGTTCTTTGATGGAGAACGCCACGGATTCACTACACACGGTGAGAGCCTCCCTGAGGAACGTCCTTACACCTCACCATCTCCCGATCGGTTGCCTCCTGTTGATTTTGCCTTCGGGCCCCAACGCGACGATTGCGAGGCAGGCTCTCCCGGATACTACGCGCTCAAGGACGAATCGCAAGACGAGGACGTGAATGGACGGGATTTAGGGAATTTGTTCTTGAAGGAAGAATGCCACGAGTTCACTACACCTGGTGAGAGCCTCCCTGAGGAACGTCCTTACACCTCACCTTCGCACGATCGGTTGCCCCCTGTTGATTGTGCCTTCGGGCCCTGGGATCACGGCTACGACGCAGGCTCTCCCGGTTCCCATCGTCTGGCCGAGAACATTATGGACGCCGTCGACTCTTCTACCGGTCCCCTTTCTCCTCCCATCGCCGTCAATCGAGTTCATGCTATCGCCGCGGCCCCCGCCAACGACGCGCCCATTCCAGTCGATGCCGACGCCGATGAACTCGACTTACTGGGAGCCGCCGCCGATGAGGTCAACGACGCCCCTGTAGTCCATCGACCGCCCGACCCGCTGCCGCAACCTTTCCTCGACGCCGTCATCCGAGCCTACGCCCACGATTCGCAAGCCCAAGTCATTGTTGACGACCCGCTGTCATGGCCGATGTTTCGGGTGACCGAGGAAGGGAGGATCTTGCGTGTACATCCAGATGAGTCTCTTTCCCTGTTTGTGCCTCGCGGTCTCGCTACCGGCGTTGTCGACTCCGACAAGCTCCCATCGCTGCGCGAGCTCGTGCTTTCGGAGATCCATCGGAGCGTCGGGCACGCGGGACATCGCATCACCTTGGCCGCCATACGTCCTTTGTATTGGTGGTCGTCCATGTCTGCCGATTGCGCCAAGTTCTGCCATTCATGCGAAGATTGTGCCCGAGGCAAAGCGTCCACTCAAGTCCCTTATGGCCGACTGCATCCGATGCCGATCCCTTCTGGCCCATGGGAACAAGTGGCCATCGACTTCATGACGGGACTGCCTCCGGTCGAGTTCGAAGGGATGATGGTCGCTCAAATCATGGTGGTCACTGACACTTGGGGCAAGATGGTCCACCTGATTCCCCTCCCAGCCGACGCCGACTCCGAGCTCGTTGCCGACAGGTACTACGCCACCATCTTTCGACTGCATGGGACGCCTTCCGCCATCGTTTCCGATCGCGATCCCAAGTTCACCTCGCAGTTTTGGCGAGCATTGCAGGCGAAGGTCGGCACCGTCTTGCGGATGTCAACAGCGGCGCACCCAGAGACCGACGGATCGAGTGAGAACCGAATCAAGATGGTCACCCAAACTCTGCGCATCATGGTGTCGTCAAACCACGAGGCTTGGGCATCTCGTCTTGTTGAAGCTGAGTTCGCTCTTAACTCTTCCGTTGCTGTTTCCACGTCTCTGTCGGCTTTCGAGGCGACTTACGGTTACCTTCCTCGACGCTGGCCCACCGATTCCTGGTCTGTCTCGGACGTCCCGCGTGCGGAAGCGTTTGCCCGAATCCGACAGTTACGGAATCTCGACGTCACGGATGCGATCATTGGTGCACGCCTCGATCAGACTCACCAGGCCAACAAGCATCGACGCCCGGATGATCCCGCCTTTCGGACCGGCAGTTATGTCTATCTTTCGACCAAGAACCTGGCAGTTCCTGAAGGGATGAAGTCGAAGTTGTTGCCGCGCTACATTGGTCCTTTCCGTATCCGAGCGGCCATTCCAGCGACGTCCAGTTACGACCTCGAGCTTCCCCCAGCAATGTCGCGAGTGCACAGTCGCTTCCATGCTCGACTGCTTCGCCCCTATGTTGAGAACGATGCTGAGAGGTTCCCTGGGCGTGACCCCGCAGTTCTTTTTGTTGAAGATGTAGCCGACGCGGCCGACAACTCCGCCATTCCGGAACGGATTGTTCGCGATCGTCGGAACGCTCGGGGCAATCGTTCGTTCTTGGTTCGATGGATTGGCCGTAAGGACATCGATGACACTTGGATGTCAGAGCAGTCCCTCCGCTTCGACCATCCATCCCTACTCGACGCCTACCTGGCACAACTCGATCGCTCAAATCGCCGCCTGTCCTCCCGGTAGACTTCCTTCTGGGGGGGACAATGTCAGGCAAACAGCGATACACTGACAGCAACACTCGAAGGAAGTCCCTGAGGTAATGTGCAGGTAGAGTTGAGGTCACCAAATGCTTCCCTCCATTCAAGCATTGTGGGCGTGATGGCGTAGTCGTTCGGCGCGCGGGCGCGCACTTAATGGTCGCGGGTTCAAGGCGCGCAGAGCGCAATCTTCTCTCGGTTTTTGTTCTTTTTGTTAGCTGAGGCGCGGCCTCAGGGTTTTTACCGGTGCTCCCGCGAGCAATCCTTTTTCCCCCTGAGGCGACCTCTTGGAGTAGCTGAATTGGCTAAGTCCCCTCTGCGCCTGAGTGCCTCCCTTTTGTTTTTAGCACCTTCCCACTCAGCCTGGTCCGCTACATCTCCCAAGATCCCTTCACCTTCATCCTTCGTTTTCGATCTCGTTGGCAATAAAGTCCGATATACTTGACTTGCTGCGAGCCTCACAACCGCGTCCCCTCCTCGGTTGTCCCTCGGTCGCCTGCCCCCGCCCAGTCGACCTTCCTTCGGCCTGATCCCCTCCTCCGCGTGTAGTCAACGTCTTCTGAAGAGGACGTTGCCTGCCAGGACGTCGCTGTGCACGAGGCCAAGTCTCTCGGCGGAATGCGACTCAGAGTCGGGAAAGGGAAGGCGGTGACCTTTGGAACCAAGGCAAGCATTGCAAACAAACTCCTCTACGTCTTTGTCACTGTACCCGGCCCCAAACCCGTCCAGCAAACCTGCAGCAATCATCTTCTGTATAGAGGATGGGGCAAGATGGCCGAGGCAGCGGTGTAGGGTAAGCAGGGGCACGGGAGACTCAGAGCGTGAGAGGAAGGCAAGATGCTGACACTTGGTGTGATCCGCGTCCAAAAGGTAAAGACCGTCGTTGACCCTGGTACCGTGAGCAATGGCCCGGCCGTCCTTGGCGATGTCGATGCCGTCGCTGGTGAAGGCGAGACGAACGCGGTCGGTGTCGCAGAGGCGAGAGACAGAGAGGAGGTTGACGTGTAGGCCAGGCGTGTGAAGAACACCACGGAGCGTGATCGGGTGTCCAGTCTTGGCGACGAATGCCACGTCCCCCATGCCGATAGCCGTGATGCCGCCCGCGATGCCGCCGATCTTGGTGTGTGCCGTCTGACGATAAGTCGTGAATAGAGATCGGTCGGCGACCATGTGTGTCGTGGCACCCGAATCGACTACAAAGGCGTCAGTTGGGAGTTGGCGACGAGCGAAGAGGCAGGAGGCGAAATAGCCGACGTTCGGTTGCGAGGCCGCGGAGGAAGACGTGTCGTCCTGGGTGTCGTCGCTGCTACGTGCCTGTTCACCCCGGTTCTTGCAGTCGAGTGCCCAGTGACCTTTCTTGTGGCATCGGCGGCAGGGGCCGGTGGGCGGGTGCTTCGCACGTGAAGTGCAGTCGCGCAGGCGGTGACCGGGAGCGCGGCAGGCGGGGCAGGGGGAGCTGGTGGCAAGCATGGCCGAATGCGAGGTCGAGAGTCCTGCCGAACGAAGCTGGATGCGAATGCGGTCCGTAAGCGTCGTGAGTTCGGGAAGGTCGCGTCGGTTTCGCTGCTCGTCCGTGAACGTGAGTCGGAAGCTGTCGAGGCAAGACGGGACCATGGCGAGCACGTGGGTGGCGAGCACGTCGTTGAGCGATGTTTTGGCGTCGCGTATTTCCTGAGCAATCGACATGTACTCGCGTAGCCAAGTGTCGTAGGCCTCGACGGAGGCAGGCATCTTCCTGAAGTCCCAAAGGCGAGCGAACAACTCGAGAGTGCGTGTAGCGTCGTCCGGTGCAAAACGAGCCTTGAGAGCGGCAAAGATGCGCGGTGCCGACAGGTCGTCGCTGGGGATGGCGTCGAGGGTGGCCGATACGTCGGCGGAGTCGATAGAGCCAACGATGATTTCCCGGGCGGCGTCGTCACGTGCGGCAAGCTGGTCGGCGGTCCAGGTCGGGGGAACGACACCGTCGAGAACGTAACCACGAACCTGGTTCGGGAGTGCAAGACGGAGTTGACGCAACCAGTTGGTGAACGACTTGGGGCCGTCCAGACGAGCGTGCTTGGGAAACACGACCTTGGATGCGGTGGCGGCGTTCCCCGGCACGACGGTGACGGCCGGGGGTGCGGCGGCTGCGGCGGCGGCGGGTTGCGAGGCCTGCAGAGCGGCAAGCTGGGCCTGTAGAGTGGCGATTTGTTCGCCGATCGAAGATTCAGGGGAGCTGGGATCCCTGGGGGCCAAAGGCGAGGCGGGAGAGCTGTCCATGATGTGATGGTGCGATGGACGTGTGCGGCTCGAGTGGCTGGGCTCGAGCGAAAAAGCCTCAAGCGGCGGGGCTGGTAGCTCGTGGGCTTATAACCTATTCGATCAACTCTACTACGTCAGCGATGTAGTTATAGCCAAGAGTGATCAATGCATTTCAACATACCTATTCGATCAACTCTACTACGTCAGCGATGTAGTTATAGCCAAGAGTGATGAATAGGAAGCTAACAATAAGAGACCCGCGTGCCCCAAGTCCACAGCCAGCGAGCCTGGGGCTGAGCCAATGGCCCAGGCTCGCTCCGCGCGCCTAAGTCCCAGGCTCGCTTCGCGCACCTAAGTCCTGGGCCGGGGCGCCCGGCTCACTCCGCGCGCCTAAGTCCGCGCCCGGTTCGCTCCGCGCGCCTAAGTCCTGAGCCGAGCGGAGAGTGGATTCCTCACAACAGGGGGCAACCGATCGTGCGAAGGTGAGGTGTAAGGACGTTCCTCGAGGAGGCTCTCACCGGGCGTAATGAACTCGTGGCATTCTTCCTTCAAGAACAAATTCCCTAATTCCTGTCCATTCACGTCCTCGTCTTGCGATTCCTCCTTGAGCGCGTAGTATCCGGGAGAGCCTGCCTCGCAATCGTCGTGTTGGGGCCCGAGGGCAAAATCAACAGGAGGCAACCGATCGGGAGATGGTGAAGTGCAAGGACGTTCCTCAGGGAGGCTCTCACCGGGTGTAGTGAATTCGTGGCGTTCTCCATCAAAGAACATGTCCTCCAACTCATTCTCCTTGACCTGATCCTCGTGTGAACCCTGCTTGACCTCCCACAGACGCGACAACGAATCGGCCAGGGTGTTGTTCTTGCCAGCAATGAATTCAAATTCGAAGTCGAAACGGCTGAGTTCGAGACACATGCGGATGTGCCGAGGCGTTTGGCGCAGTTTTTGGGTTTTTATCGTGCGAAGGGCCTGATGGTCGGTGACGATGACGAAGGGGTAACCGATCAAGTGCTGCTCGAACGCCCGACACGCCGAGACAACAGCCAAGAACTCTTTATCAGTGACATGATAGTTGAGCTGAGCACCGTTGAACTTAGCGGAAAAGAATCGCGTTGGAACGGCCTGCGAACGGTTGGGCCCAGACGCCAAACAAGCGCCAATGCCAACCCGACTGGCATCCGTGAAGAGGTACATCTTGTGCTCGCCCGAGGTAACCTTGGCGCCATCGATCGGTCGTAGGATGGCGGGCACAAGGGACTTGACGGTATCGAAAGCCTGCTGTTCTCGCTCGTTCCAACGCCATGACGTCGCTTGCGCCATTAACGCGGTGATCGGCTCCAAAATCTTTGAGAGGTGCGGTAGGTGATCTCGCATCCAGTTGACGGTGCCGAGGAAGCGCTGGACATCGGTCTTGTTGCAAGGGATCGGCCACTGACGGATACGCACCCACTTGGCGGGGTCGACTTCGATGCCGACGTCAGAAATGATGGTGCCCAAGGAGTCCAACGACTTTGAGAACCACTCGGACTTCTTGGATCCTAAGTAGAACCGGTAATGTCTCAATGTCATCAGCAGGATCTTGATGTGTCTCAAGTGCGCACGACGGGTATCGGAATGGACGTGGACATCGTCGAAAAAGATCTTGGCGAACGGGAGACACGGCTGGAACATCGCCGAGGTCAAGAGGTTGAGGGTATTGGGCGCATTGGTGTCACCAAACTGCATGACCCGCGACGTGTACGTGCCCGTCACCGTTGCGAAGCCGGTGCGATCGACGTGCTCCGGTATGACCCGAACCTGCTCAAATGCCGCGGCCACGTCGAATTTAGAGCGATAACGCGATCGAGCCACCTCGTATCGAACATTGGTCATGTCCGGGATGGGCGAAAAACGCTTGACGGTGTTGCTGTTGCGCGCGCGGAGGTCGATCACGAAACGAGCCGTCTGGGAGTTCTTCTTCGGAATGGCAAAGACCGGAGCCGCAGAATCGATCGGACCCGAAACCCAGAATCGACCACGAGTGTACTTAGCTGAGTGTTCCGCCCACTGGCTGCGATATTTGTCGGCAAGGGGGTATACCCGGGGTTTGACCTTTTCGGTGGGATTGATCAACTGACAGGCAACGTCGGAGGGGATGACGATGACTACACGCGAGAGACGAGGGAGAGAGCGAGAGAGCGCGCGAAAGCGCGAAGGAGCGAAGGGGGTGTCGACCGAGGCGGCGGCAGTCGACCGAGAGGCAACCGCGGAGGATACGCGGCTGCAAGGCTCGCAGCAAGTCCAGTGTACCGAACTATGGTAGCCAACGAGGTCGGACAGAAGAGGGAGGGCAAACGATCCAAGAAATAGCTGACCAGGCCGGTGGGAAGGTCGAGTCGGCTGGGCGGCGGAAGTCGACCGAGAGGCAACCGCGGAGGATACGCGGCTGCAAGGCTCGCAGCAAGTCCAGTGTACCGGACTATGGTGGCCAACGAGGTCGGACAAAAGAGGAAGGGCAAACGATCCAAGAAATAGCTGACCAGGCCGATGGGAAGGTCGAGTCGGCTGGGCGGCGGCAGTCGACCGAGAGCAACCGAGGAGTGGATTCGGTCGGAAGGCTTCGCAGCAAATCAAGTGTAACGGACTTAATTGCCAGCGAAATGGGTAAAAAGAGGGAGGGTACGAGTCATGATAATGAGTGGACCAAGCTCTAGGGGAAGGGTGGCAAAAGCAAAAGGAGGGAAGTGCTCCGAGCGAAGGAAAGACTGAATCAAATAACTACACCACGAGGTCGCTTCAGGGGTAAAAAGGATTGCCTGCAAGGCACCGGTAAAAACCCCGAAGCCGGGCCTCGGATAACAAAAAGGAAAAGAAACCAAAAGGCAGATCACGCTCCGGGCGGATCGAACCCTCGACCACTGAGTGCGCGCCCGCGCGCCCTCACGACTACACCATCGCGCCGACAATGCTTGCAACGAACAAACCGGTAGCTGATGTCGACTCCGGCCGCAAACTTGGGAGACTTCCTTCGAGTATTGATGGCAGTGCAGGCTGTGCTCCTGACACTATCCCCCCCAGAAGGAAGTCTACCGTGCGGCGAGGCGGTGACGGTGCGGAATGAGTTGGGCGGCGGGCGGACTTAGGCGGTTTCGCGCGGCCGGGTCGGTCGGAGTTGGCCGTGCTCGGCCGGGGTCGGATTGGCGGAAGGGGACGGCGGGCCGTCTTCGGCAGCGGCGCAGGACGTGTCGCGCTCGGTGGCCATGGCGATCGCTCAACACGACAGTCGATGATTCCAGGACGAACGAGGCGGGCACGAGGCGACCATGCAATAAGGCGGCGGCGGTGCGAAACGAGTGTGGTGGCAGGCGGACTTGGGCGGGTTCGCGCGGCCGGGGTCGCGGTTGCGAAGAGGCGCGGCGCGCTGGCTGCGGCAGCGGCGCGCGACGTGTCACACTCGGCGGCCATGGCGATCACTCAACTCACAGTCAACAGCGATTCCAGGGCGAACGAGGGCGGTCACGAGACGGTAAGAAGAGGTGGGGGGGTGGGGGGTGGGGGAGGTGTGGGGGGGTGGGGGGGAGGAACCACGCGGTCGTCAAAGAGGCCGAACTCGAGAGGCCGAACGGAGAGGAGGCGGACGACGCGAAGACGAAGGGCGGGAGGGCGGGAATGCTCGTCCAGGGTGTGGGACTGAGCGGTGAGAGAAGCTGGGACTGTCGCTAGCAATGCCGAACTTGAAAAAAGTGACAGGCAACGTCGGAGGGGATGACGATGACTACACGCGAGAGACGAGGGAGAGAGCGAGAGAGCGCGCGAAAGCGCGAAGGAGCGAAGGGGGTGTCGACCGAGGCGGCGGCAGTCGACCGAGAGGCAACCGCGGAGGATACGCGGCTGCAAGGCTCGCAGCAAGTCCAGTGTACCGAACTATGGTAGCCAACGAGGTCGGACAGAAGAGGGAGGGCAAACGATCCAAGAAATAGCTGACCAGGCCGGTGGGAAGGTCGAGTCGGCTGGGCGGCGGAAGTCGACCGAGAGGCAACCGCGGAGGATACGCGGCTGCAAGGCTCGCAGCAAGTCCAGTGTACCGGACTATGGTGGCCAACGAGGTCGGACAAAAGAGGAAGGGCAAACGATCCAAGAAATAGCTGACCAGGCCGATGGGAAGGTCGAGTCGGCTGGGCGGCGGCAGTCGACCGAGAGCAACCGAGGAGTGGATTCGGTCGGAAGGCTTCGCAGCAAATCAAGTGTAACGGACTTAATTGCCAGCGAAATGGGTAAAAAGAGGGAGGGTACGAGTCATGATAATGAGTGGACCAAGCTCTAGGGGAAGGGTGGCAAAAGCAAAAGGAGGGAAGTGCTCCGAGCGAAGGAAAGACTGAATCAAATAACTACACCACGAGGTCGCTTCAGGGGTAAAAAGGATTGCCTGCAAGGCACCGGTAAAAACCCCGAAGCCGGGCCTCGGATAACAAAAAGGAAAAGAAACCAAAAGGCAGATCACGCTCCGGGCGGATCGAACCCTCGACCACTGAGTGCGCGCCCGCGCGCCCTCACGACTACACCATCGCGCCGACAATGCTTGCAACGAACAAACCGGTAGCTGATGTCGACTCCGGCCGCAAACTTGGGAGACTTCCTTCGAGTATTGATGGCAGTGCAGGCTGTGCTCCTGACATCAACGGGATCTCGTGGTTGACTGGCCGGTACGGTGGGAGTTGGTCCATCGGTAGCGAATCTACGAACACATCAGAAAATTTCTCGAGTAAGGCAGCCAATCGTGTTCGTGCTTCGGACTCAGAGAAATCGTCGAGCGCCGGATCGTCGACGACATCGAGCAGCGGGTTGTGTGGCTCGAGGCCGATGATCTCGTCGTCGGGAAGCAACCCAGGGTGATTGCAGCCAATGGCAGAACTGGATAAGATAGGTGCTACGGTGACGGCTCGGTCCCATTCGTGCGTATCCTGGGCGACGGGTTGCGAAGGGCCGGTGCGCGCGACGGTGAAGACGCCCCAACCAACGAGCATGCCTGTGTCCTTAAGAAATGGCAGCCCCAAGATGGCGTCGTACGCCGTTACACGGCAAACGAAGAATGGTCGCAAACCGAGATCTAGGGCGCCAGACGAAAAAGGAGCGGTGGCGAACACAGCACATCGGTCGGACTTATCCTGGGTGCCGAGGCGCAAGTGCAATGGTGCAGTCAAACGGGCCGTTGCGAAGCTCGGGTCGACTCGCACCACCTCCTGATCCACCAAGTCGACCTCTGATCCAGAGTCGATCAAACATCGCAAAACCCTTCCAGAAGGTAGCGTCCAAGCGATGACGTTGCGGGCGCGTACAATGGCGGGCTCGACAGGTCGGTCGGGTTCGTCGATGTCGATCAGGGGCGCAGCGGACGCCAAGAGAGACACACCCGACGGCACAAGAATCTGGAAAGAGCTCACCGAAGCAGTCCTTTCCGCCTTGCGAGACGACACCACTTCCGGCCCCGGATAATGACACAAGCGCGACGCGGCATCAGCGTAGTACAAGACATCTTCCACCGCGTCAATCGCGATGTCAGCCAGGCTATCGTCGAGACGATGTTGATCTGCATCATTTGCCGGCACGGTTGGATGCGAACTACTTGATGAGGTCTGAACTTCAAAAGAAGAAGAGGCAACGTCTTTCACTCGGCCAACAAGGTCTGCAGGAGGGCAAGAGTGGTGCGTCACTAAGGCGGATGCGGAACTCGACGGTCGAGTCAAATCAGTCTCGAGGGGAAGGGGGAATCGCACCTGGGGGTCCTCAACGTCACCTGAGGCCGACGACCATTCGTCCTCGTCCATGTCGGCGAAGGCAATTGCTGATATTTGGACGGTCGAGGGGGATTGTCGCTCCGCTGTACAATGCTGTGAGAAATGGCCACCTTGACCGCAATTAAAACACGCCATGCTGGCGGGTACCCCACCCGATGCTGGCGAAAACCACGTGTTCCGATCCTTCCACAGGTGGGCCTGTTGCCATTTACCGGCGCGGTTCATCCATCGAGCTCGACGGATCTGGGTACGTGCGTCGTCGTTTGGCGTGGATGGGGCGGTGCGTGGCGTTTTCGCAATTGCTCCATAAGTCGCAGTACGAATCGGCGGGGTCGAAACTGATGTCGTGCCGGTGTCGTCGGCGATGGCGGCCCAGTCGGTAACCTCCTCGAGGGACGGGACAGTTCGTCCGAACCTCCCTATAGTCACGAGTGAGTTATCCCGATATTCCCGCAGCATACCAGCCCGCACTTCCCGCTTAGCCACATCACTCAACGATTGATAAAAGGTTGTGGCGAGTTGAAGGGACGAGAGGCTGAAGCTGGGGTCGTTGTGCATAAACGCTCGGTAGCGGGCACGCCATTCGCCCACATGGTCGTAGGCTCGAGACGAAGACTGTCGGCACCCGTAGAAGTCGTGGGACACTCGGTCGGCAAAGCCAGGATCCGGCCAACGATGTCCAACTTCTGTCATCAGTGTCGTCCAGCAGTGAGGTCGTTCATCCCGGAGCGCGTCCGTCATAGTATCAACGGCCCAGTCGTGCGGAGACTGACGGCGCTTGGGAGAAGTGGAACGAACGAACAAGGTCGCCACAAGCTGGATGACGCGGTCGGTGGTAAAAAGGTCGCTGGTGGAAATGTCGCAAAGTAGAGACAAGTACGACTTCCCAAATGTAGTGAAAGTGACCAACCGATCCGGGTTATCCCCTGTCCATAGCCCTTCCCGGTCAGGTAACGTCCCTCTCCAACGAGAGCTGATTACTGCCGAGGAAGGGCCGTCCCTTCGTGCGCTGTGAGATTCCCCCCAGGGGAACGAACAAGGGGGTCAGCGGTATTGCCTGAACGTTCCAGAATGGTGTGTGGGGGAACGTCCAAGGGGACCGATCTCACCGGCGGAAACGTAAACTCCCCAGCCCGCGCTGCGGCTGGTTCAGAGAATCCAGCCCTCGCCACAGCTGGTTCAGAGACTCCGGCCCGCGCCGCAGCTGGTTCAGGTGAGCTTTTCAATAAACCCTCCACCAACTTCTCCAATTGCTGAACACGTTCCTCGGAGTCGATACGACGGGCTTCGGATTCCTCGAGGCGGCTTTCGAGGGACGATAGAGCGGTGGCGGTGTGGTAGGGTTGGGGCGGCGGGGACTTGGGCGGTTTCGCGCGGCCGGGGTCTTCGGCGCGGAGAGGAGCGTCTCGATCATCGGCGGCGGCGCGGTACATGTCGCGCTCGTCGGCCATGGCAATCTCGTGACTCAAACGTCGGCGATTGCGGGGCGAACGAAGGCGGGCACGAGACGGTTGACGGAAAGGGTAGGAAGGATAAACGTGTTCGTTGTCGGACTCTGTGGAGGAAGTCGGGAAGGACAGCGACGCGTTCGTTGGTGATGAATTCGGCAACGGAGAGGAGGCTGAAGACTCAGGCTCAGAGAGTGGGGGTGAATGCTCGTCCAGGACGGTGGACGAAGCGGTTGTAGAGGTGCGGATCGTTGTCGGTAATGCCGAACTTGAAAAAAGTGACAAGCGACGTCGGAGGGGATGACGTCGTCTACACGCGTTGGTACGGGGGGGGGATTTCTGGAAGTGTCGGCTGTGTGAAGAGTCCACTCTCAGCTCGACAGGGGCGCCTCGGTCGTTGCGCGCGCCTGCTAGCCTGGCCCCTGTGGTGGGGACTTAGGCGCGCGCGAGTGCCTCAGCGCGCCGGCGCCGGCGGTTTTCGGGCGCGCGCCGCTAGCCCGCCCTTGCAGTGGGGACTTAGCCGCGCGCGACTGCCTCAGCGCTCCAGCGATTTCGCCCGCGCCTGGGCATATCCCAGCGCGGGCCACCTTTCCATTTCTTAGCTTCCTTCTCATCACTTCTGTTCGACTCTCGACTTCTCCTGACAGTAGTGGTGATCATCTCATAGGTACGCTGAAATACATCACTTCTGTTCGACTCTCGACTTCTCCTGACAGTAGTGGTGATCATCTCATAGGTTATAAGCCCATCGAGCTACCGCTGGCATGGACACGTCGTCAACCCTCGCGACGAGCGCCACCCCGACAATTCCCGCCGAACAGCTTGCCGCACTTACATCGCTGCTGTCGGGACTCACCGCTGCCGCTTCCGGCACTACCGCACCCGCCACGACATCCGGCTCCAATCGCAATGCCTTCCCGAAGCATGCGCGGTTGGACGGGCCGAAGACGTTCGCGAACTGGACACGCCAGCTTCGCCTGTGCCTAGCGGACGACATCCGCTCCTACGTCCTCGACGGAATCACCCCCGACGATTGGACGCCTTCGCAACGCTCCGCCCGCGACGTCGTGGCACGCGAGATCCTTGCAAACTCAATCGACTCGGCCGAAGTCTCGGCAGTCCTCGACAAGATCCCTACGGCCGACCTCACAGCGCCCAAGATTTACTCGACGCTGAAATCGCGATACGCCCCTGATGACGCCACTCGCACGCTCGAGCTCTTCTCGCGACTCTGGGGCTTCCGACCCATGCCCGGAACGGTTGGCGAATTTGACAGTTGGATCATGGACTTCAAGTCGGTCGCGCAAGAGATCATCGATACGAAAACGACGATCAACGACGTCCTTGCCACACTCCTCCTCGCGATCGCCCACCCGTCACTCGAGAGCTTCAAGGCAACGTTCACCGACGAACAACGCACGCAACGAACTCTCCCTGACATCGATTCAGTGGCCGACCGTATGCGAGTTCAACTCCGGTCAACGAACCTCTCCAACGATCAATCGGCCCTCCTTGCCTCGTCGTCGCCACGTTCTACCCGTACCAAGTGCCTCGCCTGTCGCAGCCCTTCTCACCGCGTCGCACAATGCCCTACAAGGGCCCAGCATCCACCGCCAGGCCCGTGTCGCTCCTGCAAGAAGAAGGACCACTGGTCTTTCGACTGCAAAAAGGCTCTTGAGGACGGGAAAACGCCCGACACCTCTGATGCGCAACACCATGTCGGATGTCTCGCCACCGGTCTTCTCGCACATCGTCGTCAGCTTCGCAACAACTCCTTCGTCGTCGACTCGGGTGCCACTTCGCACATGGTCTCGGACAAGTCGCTGTTCACGGCCTATCGCCACATCGCTCCTACGAAGATTGGTGGTATTGCAGGGGGCATCAACGCCGTCGGAACGGGAAACATCGCCTTTGTTGCCGCCTCCGGTCACCCGATCACGCTTACCGGCGTGCTGCACACCCCGGGCCTGTCTGTCAACCTCCTCTCGGTCTCTCGACTTTGCGACACCGACGATGTCCGTGTCGCCTTCACGAAGCACGGCATCCATATCGACAAGAACGGCAATGCTATCGCTGAAGGCGCAAGACTCGAGGAAGGGCTCTACTTGCTGGACGCTGATCATTCCAAATGTCAGCATCTCGCTCTCCTCTCTCGCTCACAGTCTTCCGTGCCCCTGCTGACCCTTCACCGCTGCCTCGGCCATCTCGCACCGTCGTCCATACAGAAGATGGTTGCCGCTGGTTTGCTGGAAGGTCTCGGGGCCGGATATAGTGACGAAGAGGTAGAGAAGTTTGTCTGCAATGCTTGCCTCAGTGCAAAGGGCCATCGTCTTCCTTTTCCCGATTCGGACTCGCACTCCTCAGAGAGACTCGGCCTCGTACACAGCGATGTGCTTTCCTTTCCCGAGTCGTCCTTGACTGGCAAGCGTTACCTGGTCACGTTTCTTGACGACTTCTCGCGCAAACTGTGGGCATACGCGATCGGACACAAAAGCGAAGTCTTTGGCGTGTTCAAGACATGGCTTGCCGAGGTCGAACTCGAGACGGATGCAAAACTGAAGGTCCTCCGAACCGACAATGGTGGCGAATACTGTTCGAGAGCGTTCACGGAATTCTGTAAGGCACGCGGCACACGTCGACAATACTCTATCCCTCGAACGCCTCAACAGAACGGTCGTGCCGAACGAGTCAATCGTTCTATCGTCGAAGGTGTCCTTGCCCTCCTTGCAGACGCCCACTTACCCAAATCATTCTGGGAGGAGGCAGCAGCTTATTTCGTCTACTGCAAGAACCTGTGCGAACACTCGGCCCTGGACAAGGCAACACCGAACTTCGCCTGGCAGGGCGACCGCACCAACGCCTCGGCGCTTCACCCGTTCGGCTGCACGGCTTGGCTCACAGTCGCGCCTGAACTTCGCTCGAAACTCGACCCGAAAGCGGTTCGCGTTCTCTTCACCGGCTATGACCTGGCTTCTAAAGCCTTCCGTTTCTACGACACGACGACCAAGAAGATCAGTTTGGGCAGAAATGCCAGGTTCCTCGACAACGAATTTCCCGGGTTACGTAGCGACTCCACCGAGCAAGACGCCGACACGCACTTCGCCAGCGCTTGCCCGACCACCGAATCCCAAGCCGTTGTCAAGACATGGACCCCACTAGTAAGGTCGGCGCACATGGACGTCTCATCCTCTCTTGATGACTCTGCCATGAGCGCCGTTGACGTGGCCCCAGGGTACACTGGCGGAACCTTACTTAATTCCACAGATGCCGAATCGTCCTCGTCACCGTCTCCTGAGCCGTCCTCGTCACCGTCGCCCGCAACTCCCTTGTCACCGTCGCCTGCGCTGTCACCGTCGTTGGCTGCGTCATCGTCACCCTCGGCCTTACCGACCGACTCTGACTACTCCGCCGACCCTCTGGACCTCATCGGCTCACAGACCCCGACTCGCCTCGGCCCACCGGACGTGCACCGCCCAGACTTCAGCACGTACCGTGAGCCCGCATCGGCTGAGGAGTCGCCCGACGAACTCGACATCATTGGGCGCCACTCGCGCGATGAATCGCCGGACGAAATCGATTTCCTCACCCAACACCACCGCGCCTTCATCGCCACCGACGACGACAACTCTGACACAGAAGCCATTCAACCAGTCAAGTCCATCACCAGCGACCCACAGACATGGCGCGAGGCAATGTCGAGTGACAAGCGCGAAGTGTGGGCCAAGGCCGCTACCGACGAGTTCAATTCCATGCGCGACGACTTCAAGGTCTTCACCATCGAGGACCGATCCACGGTACCAGCGGGTGCGACCATCGTCACATCCAAGTTCGTCTGGAAAACGAAACGGAATGCACTCGGCGAAGTCACCGGCCACAAGGCACGGCTCGTGGCGCAGGGAAATCGGCAACGCGACGGCATCGACTTCAACGAAACCTTCGCACCAGTCGCACGCTTCTCCTCGATACGCTCACTCCTCGCGCTGGCGGCCGCCAACGGCTTGCACGTGCACCAGGCGGACATCGACAAAGCCTATCTGCATGGCGACCTTGACCATGACATCTGGATGACGACACCGCGCGGCTTCGACCTTCCCACCGACAAGGTGCTTCGTCTGCGACGCTCCATCTACGGACTCAAACAGGCTGGCCGAATCTGGAATCGACACATCGACGCATCGCTTCGAGATCTCGGCTATACGGCGACGGGCACCGACCACTGCGTGTACTCTCGGATCGACGATCGGCGACGCCCACACTACATCGCGCTGTACGTCGACGACCTCCTGATGATCAGCCCCGACTTGGCCGAAATTGAACGTGTCATCTCGGGCCTCGAACAACGCTACGGCGTCAAGCGCCTCGGCCCGGCAGAGTACATCCTCGGCATCCAGATCAGGCGACTCGAAGACGGTTCTATTGCCCTGTCCCAGGAACGGTACATCATGGACGTGCTTGCTCGGTTCCACTTCGACACCACGACTCGCGGCACTACAGTCCCGATGACCCCCGGCCTTTCGCTCACCGCCATCCCGGGTCAAGGCACCGAACGGATCAGGTCATGGTATCTGCAGGCTATCGGCTCGCTCCTCTACATTTCGCTCGGCACCCGCCCCGACATCGCCTTCGCCGTGTCCTACCTGGCCCGCTTCGCCAACAACCCTGGACGTCGTCACTGGATCGCGGTCAAGCACATCCTCCGCTATCTCCGGGCCACATATCGCGACGAACTGGTTTATGCTTGCGGCGAGACACGCATCACGGGCGTGGTTGGCTACTCCGACGCGAACTGGGGGGCCTGCGTCGATACGTCGGTGTCCACTATGGGCTACGTCTTCTACATTGCCGGATCCGCCGTGTCTTGGTCGTCCAAGCGTCAATCTCGAGTTGCCGATTCTACCACCGACGCTGAATACCTCGCCCTCTCGCATGCTGGCAAGGAAGGGATCTACCTCAGTCAGCTGCTCGAGGAGCTCCATGTCCAACCTGTTGCACCGGCTCACATTTTTACTGACAATGAAGCCGCTGCCGCAGTTGCCCACGACCCTGTCCGCGTCTCCGGCACTCGACACATACGCTTGCGCGAGCACTTTGTTCGGGACATGGTGAATCGGGGCGATATCTCACTCTCGCATGTGGGAACCAGCAACATGGTGGCCGACATCTTCACAAAGGCTCTTGGCCCAAAGATTTTCTCGACACACTGCTACGCACTAGGCCTTCGCACTCGACACCCACGGCTTGGATCTGCCTCGCATTCGCGTGGGGGGGGGTGTGAAGAGTCCACTCTCAGCTCGACAGGGGCGCCTCGGTCGTTGCGCGCGCCTGCTAGCCTGGCCCCTGTGGTGGGGACTTAGGCGCGCGCGAGTGCCTCAGCGCGCCGGCGCCGGCGGTTTTCGGGCGCGCGCCGCTAGCCCGCCCTTGCAGTGGGGACTTAGCCGCGCGCGACTGCCTCAGCGCTCCAGCGATTTCGCCCGCGCCTGGGCATATCCCAGCGCGGGCCACCTTTCCATTTCTTAGCTTCCTTCTCATCACTTCTGTTCGACTCTCGACTTCTCCTGACAGTAGTGGTGATCATCTCATAGGTACGCTGAAATACATCACTTCTGTTCGACTCTCGACTTCTCCTGACAGTAGTGGTGATCATCTCATAGGCTGTTGCGGCGGCAGTCGACAAGGGAGCAACCGAGGAGGGTAGTCGGTCGAAAGGCTCGCAGGAAATCAAGTGTAACGGACTTAATTCCCAAACGATCGACAAGAAGAGGAGGGGCAACAAAAGAGAAGAGCGGACCAAGCTCCCGGGGAAAGGTGGTAAAACTAAAGGGAAGGGACTGTGCCAGGCCCAGAGGGGACTTAGCCAAATCAACCACTCCAAGAGGTCGCCTCAGGGGTAAAAAGGATTGCTCGCGGGAGCACCGGTAAAAACCCTGAAGCCGCGCCTCGGTTAACAAAAAGATAAAACAAACCGAAAGAAGACTGCGGTCTGGGCGCCTCGAACCCGCGACCACCGAGTGCGCGCCCGCGCGCCTCACGACTACGCCATCGCACCGACGATGCTGTGAAACGAGGCAAGTCTCTGGTCAAGTCAACTCTACCCGCACATAGCCTTGGGGGGCTTCCTTTGAGTACACGCTGTCATCCTGACAGGCCTGGTCAGCTATTTCTTGGATCGTTTGCCCTCCCTCTTCTGTCCGACCTCGTTGGCCACCATAGTCCGGTACACTGGACTTGCTGCGAGCCTTGCAGCCGCGTATCCTCCGCGGTTGCCTCTCGGTCGACACCCCTTTCGCTTCTTCGCGCTTTCGCGCGCTCTCTCGCGTGTAGTCATCGTCATCCCCTCCGACGTTGCCTGTCACTTTTTTTTAAGTTCGGCATTGCTAGCGACAGTCCCAGCTTCTCTCACCGCTCAGTCCCACACCCTGGACGAGCATTCCCGCCCTCCCGCCCTTCGTCTTCGCGTCGTCCGCCTCCTCTCGAGTTCGGCCTCTTTGACGACCGCGTGGTTCCTCCCCCCCACCCCCCCACCTCTTCTTACCGTCTCGTGACCGCCCTCGTTCGCCCTGGAATCGCTGTTGACTGTGAGTTGAGTGATCGCCATGGCCGCCGAGGGTGACACGTCGCGCGCCGCGCCTCTTCGCAACCGCGACCCCGGCCGCGCGAACTCGCCCAAGTTGTCAGGATGACAGCGTGTACTCGAAGGAAGCCCCCCCAAGACTATGTGCGGGTAGAGTTGACTTGACCAGAGACTTGCCTCGTTTCACAGCATCGTCGGTGCGATGGCGTAGTCGTGAGGCGCGCGGGCGCGCACTCGGTGGTCGCGGGTTCGAGGCGCCCAGACCGCAGTCTTCTTTCGGTTTGTTTTATCTTTTTGTTAACCGAGGCGCGGCTTCAGGGTTTTTACCGGTGCTCCCGCGAGCAATCCTTTTTACCCCTGAGGCGACCTCTTGGAGTGGTTGATTTGGCTAAGTCCCCTCTGGGCCTGGCACAGTCCCTTCCCTTTAGTTTTACCACCTTTCCCCGGGAGCTTGGTCCGCTCTTCTCTTTTGTTGCCCCTCCTCTTCTTGTCGATCATTTGGGAATTAAGTCCGTTACACTTGATTTCCTGCGAGCCTTTCGACCGACTCCCCTCCTCGGTTGCTCCCTTGTCGACTGCCGCCGCAACAGCCGACACTTCCAGAAATCCCCCCCCCCGTACCAACGCGTGTAGACGACGTCATCCCCTCCGACGTCGCTTGTCACAAGTCCGCTTGCCACCACACTCGTTTCGCACCGCCGCCGCCTTATCGCATGGTCGCCTCGTGCCAGCCTCGTTCGTCCTGGAATCGTCGACTGTCGAGTTGAGCGATCGCCATGGCCACCGAGCGCGACACGTCCTGCGCCGCTGCCGAAGACGGCCCGCCGTCCCCTTCCGCCAACCCGACCCCGGCCGAGCACGGCCAACTCCGACCGACCCGGCCGCGCGAGACCGCCTAAGTCCGCCCGCCGCCCAACTCGCTCCGCACCGCCGCCGCCTCGCCGCAGGGTAGACTTCCTTCTGGGGGGGGATAGTGTCAGGATCACAGCCTGCACTGCCATCAATACTCGAAGGATTTTTTTTTTTTTTTTTACTGGGGCTCATAAATTGCAATCCTTCGGGTTGGCTGGGACCGCTAGAAAAAGAGCTAAAAGAGGTTATAAAGCAACGACGGCAAGCAATTGGGTGAAAGTCAAACCCCTGCGCGCAAAGAGCGCTGCGCAGATCAAAACTCGCCGAGCACCTAACGCGGACTCCAACGGGCGGTGAGTACTGCTGCCGCTTCACGTCCCAAGAGCGGGAGCGAAGATACTCGAAAACCAGGCAAGAGCGCCTAGAGAAAGAAAGGGGGAGAATATACAAAAATTCACGACCGGAAACACGGAGAACCAGGAATACTAAGACAGAGAGGAGGGGAGGAGGAGGGGAACACACCCGAGGGGCCAAGGGAGGGGGTCGAAGCCAGAGCTAGAGGTCCCCAGGGACTGACAGGCCGCAGCCAAGCCCCAGCTACTCGTCACCCCGACAGCGCCTGATGTCCTCCCTTGGCTGAGTCTCGAGTGCTGGCTGTTGAGCCGTCGGGGCCGAGCGAAAACGATCCAATACCACGAAACGAGCCTCGCCTTGACGCGAGGATATTGACCAAGAAACGAGCGACCTTTCTTCCCGATCCATGCCGTAGAACTTGACCAACGCGAACGAACGATCCATTCGACGGAATCCAACACACGGCTTAGGAATAGAAGGAGAAGTGGCTGAAGCGTAGTCAACAACCGAGCAACAGGAAAGAGAAGAGGAAGGGAAGGGAAAAAAAAAGGGGGGGAAAGAGGGGGAGAACTTCACAAAGCCTCCAACGCAACGACGATCGACCCGGCTTGCCGATCCATCCAAGAACGAAAACCGCTACTGCACAAAGTAGAGAGAGGGAGAGGTGCGCAGCCTTCCACTGCGCAACAAGTTTCAAGACAGTCAGCTTCTGACCGAAAAGGAAGGAAGGACTTAACTCGGTCATCACACCTCCCAATCTCGAACCCCAGGCACAAAACCCGCTCGAGAGAGAAAATCTCGCTCGAACGCTCTGAGCGCACTGGGAAGCGAGGGAGGGGCCACGACGTTGTCCAGCTCGAACCGCTGATGAACGCGCCAGCGGAGCAGGTGCAGCCGCTGGAAACCGATCGCGCAGGCCAGCCGAACCCACATCCATTTCGAGGTCGTTCTCCCACGACCCCGCAAAAGGGGGAGCCCCATAGTCAGCTGCTCCGGAGTGAACGTCGACGGATCGACGTCGGTATCCTCGATGCCGAGCTTGTCAAGCAGAATGCGTAGCACCCCACCCCAGAAGCTGGTCGAGTACGCGCACTCGAAAAAGTAGTGGGACACCGTCTCGATGACCGCTGCATCGTTGCCGCAGAACAGACACGTCGGCGAAGAGGCATGACCCTGAGTATGCTGCCTCTTGCGCGTCGGCGTCACGTCGTACATGAGCCGCCAGTGGGTGTCCTGCTCGACAGCAGACGCGAACCGGTCATGAAGCCATCTCCAGAAGCGCTTCCTATCGCTCTGAGAAGTCCCATCAGGGAAACGCTTGACACGGTCCTCCCTCCCTGGGAACCGCACCTTGTTCACAAGCCGACGAAGCTTGCGAATTGTAAAAGGTCGGGAGAGCCCAAAGAAGTTGAAGCACCGAGGACGGGGAGCCTCCTTGAGAGGTATCCGAGCAGGTCGCAATGCGGTCTTGGGCAGCAACGCTTTCGCCTTGAGCAACTGACCCACGCGCGACCACACGTGCTCGTGCTGTAGGGCGGGTTCCTTAGAGTGCTGCCAGAACCCGCGTCGATGACCAACCAGAGCCCATCCCTTCCCTTCGTCCCTCCAGTACAGGTCCGCGATCTGCGCAAACTTCGCCACCGCGTCCGCATCGTCATATGCGTGCTGGGCACCTTCAGCATAGAGTGAAGGGAGGCGAGGCGGAAGCGAGAGCAATTCGGGAAGCGTAAGGAGTTCGGACTTGATGGTTGGAACTGTGACCCTGGCCGCTGCAACGACTGCCCCCCAGCGCGTCGAGTCGCGATACAGCTTCTCGACCCGAGCCGTGCTGCTGAAGAACCCCCACGGACTGAAATTGCGGGTCGCAGCGACGAGGGACCTCCAGCTCTCGCGAGCTAGGGGTGCCCAGATCGCCTCGTCCGAGCCCGCCACAGCATCCCAAAATCGAAGCGCCACCGAATGAACGATGTCGCCAATCGAAATCAAACCCAAGCCACCGTCCTCCCGAGCCTGGAACACGAAATCGCGAGCGACGGTATTTCACCCTGCTCCTCCCCAGACAAAGTCCGTAAGTGCCGTCTCCGCCGCCTTAGTGAACCATTGAGGCGGTATGTCGAAGGACAGCATGTGGAGGACCGTCGAGATGATGTGAGCATTGGCATAGAAAACCTTCCCACTCGGCGAAAGTGTCCGGTCTCGAGCGGCGCGGGTCTTGGCCTTGATCCTGTCAAGAACATGGGTCCAAAACAGTTTCGAGTCACCGTGGCGAAAGAAGGCATAGCCGCACCACTTGAAGCTCTCCCCCTCCTGCACTGTTGGCAGCGCCTGCGCAGTCTCGTCCCGAAGCCAGTTCGGTCCGAGTGGTAGCACCAGCGTCTTGTCCGTGTTGGTCTCCCCGTTGGTAGCCTCGTACCACGTCTGTGACAGCGTTTGCAGCTTCGACAATGCCGCCGGTGACTCCACCACCACCACAGCATCGTCGGCAAACACCAGATGCGTAAGCTGCGCACGCGGCCCCCCTGGCCACACCTTTTGCAGGTCGAGCGCGATCCCGCGCCAAACGAGGGCGTCGAGGAAGGGCTGGAACGTGATGTTCCAAACCGGGCACGAGAGGGGATCCCCCCGACCGAGACCACACAGCAACCGCACCAAGTCCGTGGGGAACCCATTGACAAGGTAGCGCACCCCCAGAGTCTCGGGATCGTAGAGAGCGCGCAGCAGCGAGATGAAACGCTCACCGAACCCAAAGGCCTCAAAGACCTCAAAGATCCAGGCGTGATCGACCCGATCGTACGCGCTCTGCTGATCCAAAGACAAGAGGGCGCCCTTGGGGAAAACATCAGTGCCTAGCGACTTGAGTTTTTCGAGAAGGAGAGTGAGATGACTTCCCGCGTCTGCTGAACGTCTTGATGGCATGAAACCGTGTTGCGCCGGCGGTAAAAGCTCGCCGAGCACCCCATTGAGTCGCGCCACCAAGACCTTGCTGAGGACCTTGTAGGTCGTCTCGCGCAATGTGATCGGTCGGTATGCCCCCAGTGATTTCAGATTGGCCCCCGGTTTATTCTTGGGCAAGAGCCGCACCAGCCCCTCTGCCAAGGACGCCATCATTTTGCCGCCCTCCCAAATCGAGTTGAACAAGTCCAACAGCTTGGGAGCAAAGTAGGTTGGCAGCGCCTTGAAGAGCTCGTACGGAATGCCCGAGGGCCCCGGTGATCGCCCCGAATCCGTCTTCTTCAACGCCGCTTCAACCTCGAGGAGGGTGAAGGGCTCGTCAAGCGCCACTCTCGCTTGACGAGGCAGCCGACGACCGAACGTAGGGTCCGAGCGGTTGTCATCGTAGCATTTCGCTGCGCGAATAGGGTCGAGCAGGGACCGGCGTGCGTTCGTCGGGTCGCCACGAGCTGGGTCCGGCGTGAAGAGCGACTGCGCGTGCCGTGAAGCAATACCCAGCACCTCCTGCATGTCAACGGTCTCGGTGCCATCCACATCCTCCAGCGAGACGATGCTCGTCTGGCGACTCCGGCGGTTGAGGCGCGTGCGAATGCTTGCCGATTGACCTTCTGTCAGGATGACAGCGTGTACTCGAAGGAAGCCCCCCAAGGCTATGTGCGGGTAGAGTTGACTTGACCAGAGGCTTGCCTCGTTTCACAGCATCGTCGGTGCGATGGCGTAGTCGTGAGGCGCGCAGGCGCGCACTCGGTGGTCGCGGGTTCGGGGCGCCCAGACCGCAGTCTTCTTTCGGTTTGTTTTATCTTTTGTTAGCCGAGGCGCGGCTTCAGGGTTTTTACCGGTGCTCCCGCGAGCAATCCTTTTTACCCCTGAGGCGACCTCTTGGAGTGGTTGATTTGGCTAAGTCCCCTCTGGGCCTGGCACAGTCCCTTCCCTTTAGTTTTACCACCTTTCCCTGGGAGCTTGGTCCGCTCTTCTCTTTTGTTGCCCCTCCTCTTCTTGTCGATCGTTTGGGAATTAAGTCCGTTACACTTGATTTCCTGCAAGCCTTTCGACCGACTCCCCTCCTCGGTTGCTCCCTTGTCGACTGCCGCCGCAACAGCCGACACTTCCAGAAATCCCCCCCCCCCGTACCAACGCGTGTAGACGACGTCATCCCCTCCGACGTCGCTTGTCAGGATCTACTGCAAATTGGGCGGATGCGCTGCTAAGCATCAAGGGCAAACTCCAAGTGGGTCATTCGGGTGCTGAGAGGGGTCGTGTTGGACAACGGCCACGAGGGGAAACCTATCTACGATGTCGAGTGTTGGTGAGTGAGGGAGTCCATAGCGACGAGACTCAGGTTGCGAACGGCGGGCGTCATGCATGGGCGATACTCTTGATGGCCGATGGAACATGAGGACGGCGGCGGCAAGCTGCTGGTGACTAAGTGGAGGCATTGGCTCAGCAAGACTGGAGGGCAGACGGCCAGAGTCCCGGCGTGGAGGCGGCGGCACGCGGGCGTGAGTTGAGCAGGCCGGCGGGAGGCAGGAGGGCGACGGCTTGGCTGCGAAGGCGAAGGCGCCGAGGTGAAAATGGGGCGGCGGCTTGGCTGCGAAGGCAAAGGCGCCGAGGCGAAAATGGGCGGACCTGCCAACGGCGGCCCAAGGTTGAAGTGTTCGAACGCTTGTAGTAGAATGAAATTCAACAGTCCCGAGTGCTGGAGCAGGGCAATCGTCCCCTCGACGATTGTGCGGTTCGTCCGTTCGGCTCGGCCGTTTTGCTCCGGGGTGTAAGGGATTGTGAGTTGCCTGGTAATGCCGTGAAGAGAGCAGTACTCGATGAAGGCTTTGGACGTATATTCACCGCCGTTGTCCGTTCGTAACGTGCGGAGCTTGAGGCCCGTCGAGCGCTCGATCATGGCGTGCCAACGCTGGAAGGTGTCGAAGACCTGACTCTTGTTCCTCAGCGCGCTGACCCACGTCTTCCGGGAGAAATCGTCAATGAAGGTGACAACGTATCGTTCCCCATCGGTGGCGGGTTCGGGCAGAGTGAGGACGTCGGAGTGGACCAGTTCGAGTGGTTGCGAAGCGCGAGAGTCCGACGTTGGGAAAGGTGTCCTTGTTGCTTTGGCGGCTTTGCAGGTGTCGCAGGAGAAGGCCTTGCATTCGGCCGCCGAGTACGTCCATGTTTGACCTTGGAGTTGACCCGACGATACTGCCCTTCGCAGGTTGGGGAGGGATAGGTGGCCGAATCGTTGGTGCAGAGTCAGGAGAGGGATGGCGGCTGCTGCGACCGGTGACACCGTGCTGCGGATTGGGGTGGCGTCCAGTGTCGACAGTTGATTCGCAATGAGGGATGCCACACCTATGAGTTGACCTTGTGACCGGAGCTCGATGGTCTTGCCAAAGTGGGTGTAAACGCGCTCGCGGCGCAGCTGCATGACCGAGATCAGGTTGGCCGGAAGGTCGGGGACGTAGTAGACGTTGCAGAGCTTGATCGTTCGTTGTTTCGACGTTCGTATCGTGATCGAGCCGGTGCCTTGTGCCATGAGTGACCCACCAGCGCCATCGACGGTGACGTGTGACCGTGTGTGCCAGGCGTCGAAGAGAGACGCGTCCTTGACCATGTGGTGGGAGGCGCCCGAGTCGAGTACAAGGGTGTCATTTGGAAGGTGGAGCTCACGGTTCAATGGTAGACGACGTTCACGCTGGGCCGGACTGTCACGCTCACAGTCGGGTCTGTGAGGAATCCACTCTCCGCTCGGCTCAGGACTTAGGCGCGCGGAGCGAACCGGGCGCGGACTTAGGCGCGCGGAGTGAGCCGGGCGCCCCGGCCCAGGACTTAGGCGCGCGGAGCGAGCCTGGGCCATTGGCTCAGCCCCAGGCTCGCTGGCTGTGGACTTGGGGCGCGCGGGTCTCTTATTGTTAGCTTCCTATTCATCACTCTTGGCTATAACTACATCGCTGACGTAGTAGAGTTGATCGAATAGGTATGTTGAAATGCATTGATCACTCTTGGCTATAACTACATCGCTGACGTAGTAGAGTTGATCGAATAGGTTATAAGCCCACGAGCTACCAGCCCCGCCGCTTGAGGCTTTTTCGCTCGAGCCCAGCCACTCGAGCCGCACACGTCCATCGCACCATCACATCATGGACAGCTCTCCCGCCTCGCCTTTGGCCCCCAGGGATCCCAGCTCCCCTGAATCTTCGATCGGCGAACAAATCGCCACTCTACAGGCCCAGCTTGCCGCTCTGCAGGCCTCGCAACCCGCCGCCGCCGCAGCCGCCGCACCCCCGGCCGTCACCGTCGTGCCGGGGAACGCCGCCACCGCATCCAAGGTCGTGTTTCCCAAGCACGCTCGTCTGGACGGCCCCAAGTCGTTCACCAACTGGTTGCGTCAACTCCGTCTTGCACTCCCGAACCAGGTTCGTGGTTACGTTCTCGACGGTGTCGTTCCCCCGACCTGGACCGCCGACCAGCTTGCCGCACGTGACGACGCCGCCCGGGAGATCATCGTTGGCTCTATCGACTCCGCCGACGTATCGGCCACCCTCGACGCCATCCCCAGCGACGGCCTGTCGGCACCGCGCATCTTTGCCGCTCTCAAGGCTCGTTTTGCACCGGACGACGCTACACGCACTCTCGAGTTGTTCGCTCGCCTTTGGGACTTCAGGAAGATGCCTGCCTCCGTCGAGGCCTACGACACTTGGCTACGCGAGTACATGTCGATTGCTCAGGAAATACGCGACGCCAAAACATCGCTCAACGACGTGCTCGCCACCCACGTGCTCGCCATGGTCCCGTCTTGCCTCGACAGCTTCCGACTCACGTTCACGGACGAGCTGGCAGGCAACGTCCTCTTCAGAAGACGTTGACTACACGCGGAGGAGGGGATCAGGCCGAAGGAAGGTCGACTGGGCGGGGGCAGGCGACCGAGGGACAACCGAGGAGGGGACGCGGTTGTGAGGCTCGCAGCAAGTCAAGTATATCGGACTTTATTGCCAACGAGATCGAAAACGAAGGATGAAGGTGAAGGGATCTTGGGAGATGTGGCGGACCAGGCTCAGTGGGAAGGTGCTAAAAACAAAAGGGAGGCACTCAGGCGCAGAGGGGACTTAGCCAATTCAGCTACTCCAAGAGGTCGCCTCAGGGGGAAAAAGGATTGCTCGCGGGAGCACCGGTAAAAACCCTGAGGCCGCGCCTCAGCTAACAAAAAGAACAAAAACCGAGAGAAGATTGCGCTCTGCGCGCCTTGAACCCGCGACCATTAAGTGCGCGCCCGCGCGCCGAACGACTACGCCATCACGCCCACAATGCTTGAATGGAGGGAAGCATTTGGTGACCTCAACTCTACCTGCACATTACCTCAGGGACTTCCTTCGAGTGTTGCTGTCAGTGTATCGCTGTTTGCCTGACATTGTCCCCCCCAGAAGGAAGTCTACCGGGAGGACAGGCGGCGATTTGAGCGATCGAGTTGTGCCAGGTAGGCGTCGAGTAGGGATGGATGGTCGAAGCGGAGGGACTGCTCTGACATCCAAGTGTCATCGATGTCCTTACGGCCAATCCATCGAACCAAGAACGAACGATTGCCCCGAGCGTTCCGACGATCGCGAACAATCCGTTCCGGAATGGCGGAGTTGTCGGCCGCGTCGGCTACATCTTCAACAAAAAGAACTGCGGGGTCACGCCCAGGGAACCTCTCAGCATCGTTCTCAACATAGGGGCGAAGCAGTCGAGCATGGAAGCGACTGTGCACTCGCGACATTGCTGGGGGAAGCTCGAGGTCGTAACTGGACGTCGCTGGAATGGCCGCTCGGATACGGAAAGGACCAATGTAGCGCGGCAACAACTTCGACTTCATCCCTTCAGGAACTGCCAGGTTCTTGGTCGAAAGATAGACATAACTGCCGGTCCGAAAGGCGGGATCATCCGGGCGTCGATGCTTGTTGGCCTGGTGAGTCTGATCGAGGCGTGCACCAATGATCGCATCCGTGACGTCGAGATTCCGTAACTGTCGGATTCGGGCAAACGCTTCCGCACGCGGGACGTCCGAGACAGACCAGGAATCGGTGGGCCAGCGTCGAGGAAGGTAACCGTAAGTCGCCTCGAAAGCCGACAGAGACGTGGAAACAGCAACGGAAGAGTTAAGAGCGAACTCAGCTTCAACAAGACGAGATGCCCAAGCCTCGTGGTTTGACGACACCATGATGCGCAGAGTTTGGGTGACCATCTTGATTCGGTTCTCACTCGATCCGTCGGTCTCTGGGTGCGCCGCTGTTGACATCCGCAAGACGGTGCCGACCTTCGCCTGCAATGCTCGCCAAAACTGCGAGGTGAACTTGGGATCGCGATCGGAAACGATGGCGGAAGGCGTCCCATGCAGTCGAAAGATGGTGGCGTAGTACCTGTCGGCAACGAGCTCGGAGTCGGCGTCGGCTGGGAGGGGAATCAGGTGGACCATCTTGCCCCAAGTGTCAGTGACCACCATGATTTGAGCGACCATCATCCCTTCGAACTCGACCGGAGGCAGTCCCGTCATGAAGTCGATGGCCACTTGTTCCCATGGGCCAGAAGGGATCGGCATCGGATGCAGTCGGCCATAAGGGACTTGAGTGGACGCTTTGCCTCGGGCACAATCTTCGCATGAATGGCAGAACTTGGCGCAATCGGCAGACATGGACGACCACCAATACAAAGGACGTATGGCGGCCAAGGTGATGCGATGTCCCGCGTGCCCGACGCTCCGATGGATCTCCGAAAGCACGAGCTCGCGCAGCGATGGGAGCTTGTCGGAGTCGACAACGCCGGTAGCGAGACCGCGAGGCACAAACAGGGAAAGAGACTCATCTGGATGTACACGCAAGATCCTCCCTTCCTCGGTCACCCGAAACATCGGCCATGACAGCGGGTCGTCAACAATGACTTGGGCTTGCGAATCGTGGGCGTAGGCTCGGATGACGGCGTCGAGGAAAGGTTGCGGCAGCGGGTCGGGCGGTCGATGGACTACAGGGGCGTCGTTGACCTCATCGGCGGCGGCTCCCAGTAAGTCGAGTTCATCGGCGTCGGCATCGACTGGAATGGGCGCGTCGTTGGCGGGGGCCGCGGCGATAGCATGAACTCGATTGACGGCGATGGGAGGAGAAAGGGGACCGGTAGAAGAGTCGACGGCGTCCATAATGTTCTCGGCCAGACGATGGGAACCGGGAGAGCCTGCGTCGTAGCCGTGATCCCAGGGCCCGAAGGCACAATCAACAGGGGGCAACCGATCGTGCGAAGGTGAGGTGTAAGGACGTTCCTCAGGGAGGCTCTCACCAGGTGTAGTGAACTCGTGGCATTCTTCCTTCAAGAACAAATTCCCTAAATCCCGTCCATTCACGTCCTCGTCTTGCGATTCGTCCTTGAGCGCGTAGTATCCGGGAGAGCCTGCCTCGCAATCGTCGCGTTGGGGCCCGAAGGCAAAATCAACAGGAGGCAACCGATCGGGAGATGGTGAGGTGTAAGGACGTTCCTCAGGGAGGCTCTCACCGTGTGTAGTGAATCCGTGGCGTTCTCCATCAAAGAACATATCCTCCAACTCATTCTCCTTGACCTGATCCTCGGGCGATCCCTCCTTGACTTCCCACAAGCGTGACAACGAATCGGCAAGGGAGTTGTTCTTGCCCGCAATGAATTCGAATTCGAAGTCGAAACGGCTGAGTTCGAGACACATGCGGATGTGCCGGGGTGTTTGGCGTAACTTCTGCGTTTTAATCGTGCGAAGGGCTTGGTGGTCGGTGACGATGACGAAGGGGTAACCGATCAAGTGCTGCTCGAACGCCCGACACGCCGAAACGACGGCTAAGAACTCCTTATCAGTGACGTGATAATTGAGCTGAGCGCCATTGAACTTAGCGGAGAAGAATCGCGTAGGAATGGCCTGCGAACGAGTGGGGCCCGAGGCCAGGCAAGCGCCAATGCCAACACGACTGGCATCGGTGAACAAGTAGATTTTGTGCTCGCCGGAGGTGACCTTAGCGCCGTCGATCGGTCGCAGTGTTGCTGGCACGAGGGACTTGACGGTGTCGAAGGCCTGCTGCTCGCGCTCGTTCCAACGCCACGACGTCGATTGCGCTAATAATGCGGTGATGGGCTCCAAGGTGATCGAGAGGTGGGGCAGGTGATCTCGCATCCAATTCACGGTGCCGAGGAAACGCTGAACGTCGGTCTTGTTGTGTGGAGTCGGCCACTGTCGGATACGCTCCCACTTGGCCGGGTCGACCTCGATGCCGTCGTCGGAGATGATCGCGCCCAAGGAATCTAACGACTTTGAGAACCACTCGGATTTGTTGGATCCTAAGTAGAACCGATAATGTCGCAGTGTCATCAGCAAAATCTCGATGTGTCTTAAGTGCGCGCGACGAGTATCGGAATGGACGTGAACATCGTCGAAAAAGATCTTGGCAAACGAGAGGCACGGCTGAAACATCGCCGATGTCAACAAGTTCAGGGTGTTGGGCGCATTGGTGTCCCCAAACTGCATCACCCGCGACGTGTACGTGCCCGTGACCGTGGCGAAGCCGGTGCAATCGACGTGCTCGGGTATGACCCGCACCTGCTCAAACGCTGCGGCCACGTCGAATTTGGACCGGTAGCGCGAACGTGCCACTTCGTAGCGAACACTGGTCATGTCGGGGATAGGTGAAAAACGCTTGGCGGTGTTGCTGTTGCGAGCGCGGAGGTCGATCACAAAGCGAGCGGTCTGGGAGTTCTTTTTCGGAATGGCGAAGACCGGAGCCGCAGAGTCGATCGGACCAGAAACCCAGAAGCGACCGCGAGTGTACTTAGCTGAATGCTCCGCCCACTGGCTACGATATTTGTCGGCAAGGGGATAGACCCTCGGCTTGACCTTCTCGTTGGGGTCGATCAAAGGGATTTCGTGATTGACGGGTCGATAAGGCGGGAGTCGGTCCATTGGGAGCGAATCTACGAACACATCAGAGTATTTCTCGAGTAAGGCAGCCAATCGTGTTCGTGCTTCGGACTCAGACAAATCCTCGAGCGCCGGGTCGTCGACGACATCCAGTAGAGGGTTGTGCGGCTCGAGGCCAATGATCTCGTCGTCAGGAAGCAACCCTGGGTGATCGTAGCCAATGGCAGAGCCGGAGCAGATGGGCGCCACCGTGACTGCGCGATCCCACTCGTGAGTGCCCTTGGCGACCGGCTGCGAAGGGCCCGGCCGTGCGACGGTGAAGACGCCCCAGCCTACCAGCATGCCGGTGTCCTTCAGAAACGGCAAACCCAGGATAGCATCATATGCCGTCACACGGCAAATGAAAAACGCCCGCAAGCCGAGGTCGAGGGAACCGGACGTGAAGAGGGCGTTGGCAAACACGGCGCAGCGGTCAGATTTGTCGCGAGTGCCGAGGCGCAAGTGCAGCGGCGCGGTAAGGCGGGACGTCGTGAAACTCGGGTCTGTTCGCACGACATCCTGATCCACCAAGTCCACTTCCGAACCAGAGTCGACGAGGCAACGCAGCGTTCGCCCAGACGGCAACGTCCACGCAATAATATTGCGGGCGCGCACAATCGCGGGCTCGGCGGGTCGGGCGAAGTCGTCGACGTCGATCAGGGGCGTGTCGGACTCCAAGAGAGAAACCCCCAACGGCACCGGAACACGAACAGAGCTCACCGATGCAGTCCTCTCCGCTTTGCGCGACGACACCACCTCCGGCCCCCAGTATCGCCGCATTCGCGACGCGGCATCAGCATAAGAGGGGACGTCTTCCACCGCGTCAAACGCAGAGTCGGTCGAGTCATCGGCAAGACGACGTAGATCTGCATCACTTGCCGGCGCGGTTGGCTGCGGATTACTTGATGAGACTTCGACGTCGACTGAAGAAGAAGCCCCTTCTTTCATTCGGCCAACGGGGTCTGCGGGAGGGCAAGAAGGGCGCGTCATTGAAGCGGAAACGGAACTCAAAGGTCGAGTCTGAACACGCTCGAGTGAAATGGGGACTCTCACCTCGGGATCCTCGTCACCACCTGCGACCGAGGACCAATCTTCGTCATCCAAGTCGGCCACAGCGACCGCTGAGAGTTGGACGGCGACCGGGGATTGACGCTCCGCGGTGCAGTGCTGCGAGAAATGACCGCCTCGTCCGCAGTTGAAGCAAGCCATGCTGGTGGGTACCCCGCTGGGCGCCGGGGAAAACCAGGTGGAGCGGTCCTTCCACAAGTGCGATTGCTGCCACTTAGTAGCGCGGTCGACCCATCGAGCTCGTCGGATCGGGAACCTCTCGTCGACGGTGGGCGTGTTGGTCGCAGGTGGGCTCACTCGGGGAGCTTTGACGATCGCGCCATAGGTCGCGGTGCGGCTTGGTGGGGTCGGAACCGAAGGCGGAGGAGAAATGTCGTCGGCGATAGCGGCCCACTCGGTAATCTCGTCGATGGACGGGACCTTCAGTCCGAATCGCCCAATTGTCACCAGCGAGTTGTCGTGGTATTCACGTAACATTCCCGCCCGCACTTCCCGCTTGGAGGAGTCACTGAGCGATTGGTAGAAGGTCGTGGCGAGCTGAAGCGGCGACAGGGTGAAACTATCGTTGTCGTGCACGAAGGCACGGTACCGCGCCCGCCACTCCCCGACATGGTCGTAAGCCCGAGACGACGACTGGCGACATCCGTGGAAGTCTTGAGCCACTCTATCGGCGAACCCGGGGTCGGGCCAACGACGTCCCACTGCCTTCATGAGCGACGTCCAACAATGAGGGCGCCCTTCTCCAAGCGCGTCCCTCATCGCCTCGACGGCCCAATCGAGCGGGGATTGGCGGCGCTGTCGGGTTGTCGTACGAAAAAATAGCGTCGCCACAAGCTGGATCACTCGGCTCGTGTCGAAAAGGTCGGAGGTGGAGATGTCGCACAAGAGAGAAAGATACGACTCCCCAAACGCAGTGAAAATCACCAACCTTTCCGGATGATCTCCGGTCCATAACCCTTCCCGGTCCGGCAATGTCCCTCTCCAACGAGAGCTAATCACCGCCGAGGAAGGGCCGTCCCTAATTCCGCTGTGAGATTCCCCCCCAGGGGTACGAGCAAGGGGGTCAGCGGCAGCTCCCGGGCGTCCCAAAAATGTGTGCGGGGGGACGTCCAGGGGGACCGGTCTCACCGGCAGAGCCTCCCCGACCTGCGCCCCAGCAGGTGCGGTGGATTCTCTCATCAATCGTTCCACCATCTGCTCCAATTTGCGGATGCGTGTCTCCGAGTCGCGGCGCAGGGCTTCCGATTCTGCGAGGCGGGATTCAAGGGACGTGATGACGGCGGCGGCCTGGAGCGGGTGCGGCGAATGCGTCGGCGGGGACTTAGGCGGATTCGCGCGCGAGGGGTCTTCGCGGACGGGGGCGGTGGTGTCTCGCGACGTGTCGGTGGGTTCGGCCATGGCGAGTTCGCGGCGTAGCGGTTGGCGGTTGTGGGGAGAACGGATGCGAGCTCGAGAAGGATGGAAGAAGGGGTACGAAGGGATGACGCGTTCGTCGTCGGACTCAGTGAATGAGGTGGCGAATGACCACGACGCGTCAGCGGGGGATGAGTTCGGCAACGGGGAGGAAGCTGACGACTCAGGGGTAGTGGACGATTGCTCGTCCAGGATGCAGGATAGAGCAAGGGCAAGCGAGATCGAAGGTTGGCGGTGCCGGACTTGAAAAAAGTGGCAGGCAACGTCCTCTTCAGAAGACGTTGACTACACGCGGAGGAGGGGATCAGGCCGAAGGAAGGTCGACTGGGCGGGGGCAGGCGACCGAGGGACAACCGAGGAGGGGACGCGGTTGTGAGGCTCGCAGCAAGTCAAGTATATCGGACTTTATTGCCAACGAGATCGAAAACGAAGGATGAAGGTGAAGGGATCTTGGGAGATGTGGCGGACCAGGCTGAGTGGGAAGGTGCTAAAAACAAAAGGGAGGCACTCAGGCGCAGAGGGGACTTAGCCAATTCAGCTACTCCAAGAGGTCGCCTCAGGGGGAAAAAGGATTGCTCGCGGGAGCACCGGTAAAAACCCTGAGGCCGCGCCTCAGCTAACAAAAAGAACAAAAACCGAGAGAAGATTGCGCTCTGCGCGCCTTGAACCCGCGACCATTAAGTGCGCGCCCGCGCGCCGAACGACTACGCCATCACGCCCACAATGCTTGAATGGAGGGAAGCATTTGGTGACCTCAACTCTACCTGCACATTACCTCAGGGACTTCCTTCGAGTGTTGCTGTCAGTGTATCGCTGTTTGCCTGACACGAGCAGCGAAACCGACGCGACCTTCCCGAACTCACGACGCTTACGGACCGCATTCGCATCCAGCTTCGTTCGGCAGGACTCTCGACCTCGCATTCGGCCATGCTTGCCACCAGCTCCCCCTGCCCCGCCTGCCGCGCTCCCGGTCACCGCCTGCGCGACTGCACTTCACGTGCGAAGCACCCGCCCACCGGCCCCTGCCGCCGATGCCACAAGAAAGGTCACTGGGCACTCGACTGCAAGAACCGGGGTGAACAGGCACGTAGCAGCGACGACACCCAGGACGACACGTCTTCCTCCGCGGCCTCGCAACCGAACGTCGGCTATTTCGCCTCCTGCCTCTTCGCTCGTCGCCAACTCCCAACTGACGCCTTTGTAGTCGATTCGGGTGCCACGACACACATGGTCGCCGACCGATCTCTATTCACGACTTATCGTCAGACGGCACACACCAAGATCGGCGGCATCGCGGGCGGCATCACGGCTATCGGCATGGGGGACGTGGCATTCGTCGCCAAGACTGGACACCCGATCACGCTCCGTGGTGTTCTTCACACGCCTGGCCTACACGTCAACCTCCTCTCTGTCTCTCGCCTCTGCGACACCGACCGCGTTCGTCTCGCCTTCACCAGCGACGGCATCGACATCGCCAAGGACGGCCGGGCCATTGCTCACGGTACCAGGGTCAACGACGGTCTTTACCTTTTGGACGCGGATCACACCAAGTGTCAGCATCTTGCCTTCCTCTCACGCTCTGAGTCTCCCGTGCCCCTGCTTACCCTACACCGCTGCCTCGGCCATCTTGCCCCATCCTCTATACAGAAGATGATTGCTGCAGGTTTGCTGGACGGGTTTGGGGCCGGGTACAGTGACAAAGACGTAGAGGAGTTTGTTTGCAATGCTTGCCTTGGTTCCAAAGGTCACCGCCTTCCCTTTCCCGACTCTGAGTCGCATTCCGCCGAGAGACTTGGCCTCGTGCACAGCGACGTCCTGTCGTTCCCCACTCCGTCCTTGACCGGGAAGCGCTACCTTGTCACGTTTCTAGACGACCACTCTCGCAAACTCTGGGCATATGCGATCGATCACAAAAGCGATGTTTTCCCGACCTTCCAGACTTGGCTCGCCGAAGTGGAGTTAGAGACGAACGCGCGGTTGAGGATCCTTCGAACCGACAATGGCGGGGAGTACCGATCAAACGCATTCACGGAGTTCTGCAAATCCAAGGGCATTCGTCGTCAATACTCTATCCCTTACACGCCTCAACAAAACGGTCGCGCCGAACGTGTCAACCTCTCCATCGTCGAGGGCGTCCTCGCTCTCCTTGCGGACGCCCGTCTGCCGGCCACCTTTTGGGATGAAGCGGCTGCGTATTTCGTTTATTGCAAAAACAGGTGCTCACACTCAGCTTTGGCCAAACAGACTCCAGAATCCGTTTGGAACGGCCAACGCACCACCGCCACCGCCCTCCACCCGTTCGGCTGCACAGCCTGGCTCACGGTCGCCCCGGACCTTCGCAGCAAGCTCGACCCCAAGGCCGCGCGCGTGATCTTCACAGGTTACGACCTCGCCTCCAAAGCTTTCCGTTTCTTTGACCATTCCATCAACAAGATTGTACTTGGTCGCAATGCCACCTTCCTCGACGACGACTTCCCCGGCCTGCCAGTCACCACGCCCGTCGATGCAGACGACACCGACCGTCAGTTCGTCGTTCCCGCCGACACGCCCGCCCCTGCCGTCAAGACGAGGACCCCACTAGTAAGGTCGGCGCACATGGACGTCTCATCCTCCCTTGATGATTCTGCCATGAGCGCCGTTGACGTGGCCCCAGGGTACACTGGCGGAACCTTACTTAATTCCACAGATACCGAATCGTCCTCGTCACTGTCTCCTGAGCCGTCCTCGTCACCGTCGCCCACAAACCCTTTGTCACCGTCGCCTGCGCTGTCACCGTCGTTGGCAGCGTCATCGTCACCCTCGGTCTCACCGACCGACTCTGACTACTCCGCCGACCCTCTGGACCTCATCGGCTCACAGACCCCGACTCGCCTTGGCCCACCGGACGTGCACCGCCCAGACTTCAGCACGTACCGTGAGCCCGCATCGGCTGAGGAGTCGCCCGACGAACTCGACATCATTGGGCGTCACTCGCGCGATGAATCGCCGGATGAAATCGATTTCCTCACCCAACACCACCGCGCCTTCATCGCCACAGACGACGACGACCCCACCCTCGACGCCATCGAGCCCGTCAAATCGATCACTAGCGACCCCCAGACCTGGCGCGAAGCAATGTCCAGCGACGAGCACAACATCTGGGCTGAGGCCGCCGCCGCCGAGTTCACCGCCATGCGCGACGACTTCAAGGTGTTCACCATCGAGCCTCGCTCATCTGTACCGCCGGGCGCCACCATCGTCACCTCCAAATTCGTCTGGAAGACCAAGCGCAACGCAAGCGGTGAAGTCACGGGGCGGAAGGCACGTCTTGTAGCGCAGGGTAACCGACAGCGCGACGGCATCGACTTCTCAGAAACCTTCGCACCCGTCGCCCGTTTCTCCTCCATTCGCTGCCTCCTGGCTCTTGCCGCTGCCAATGGCTACCACGTTCATCAGGCCGACATCGACAAGGCTTACCTCCACGGCGAGCTCGATCATGATATCTGGATGACGACACCACGCGGTTTCGACTTCCCGAGCGATAAGGTTCTCCGGCTGCGACGCTCAATCTACGGTCTCAAGCAGGCCGGTCGCATCTGGAATCGTCACATTGACACATCACTCAGGAATCTGGGGTACAAGGCAACAGGCACTGATCACTGCATTTACTCTCGCATTGACGATCAGCAGCGGCCTCACTATATCGCCTTGTATGTCGACGACCTCCTCATTGTCAGTCCAGCCCTCGACGAGATCGAACGTGTCATCTCCGGCCTTGAACAGCGGTACGGCGTCAAACGACTCGGCCCCGTGGAGTACATCCTCGGAATCCAAATACGCCGCCTGGACGACGGTTCCATTGCTCTATCCCAGGAGCGCTACATCATGGACGTGCTGGCCCGTTTCCACTTCGACACCACGACACGCGGCACTACGGTGCCGATGACGCCCGGCCTCTCGCTCACGGCAATTCCGGGTCAGGGAACGGAGCGCATTCGTTCGTGGTACCTACAGGCCATCGGCTCCCTCCTCTACATCTCCCTTGGCACTCGACCCGACATTGCCTTCGCCGTCTCGTACCTGTCCCGGTTCGCCAACAACCCCGGCCGCCGCCATTGGATTGCCGTCAAACACGTCCTTCGCTACCTTCGCGCCACGTACCGCGATGAGCTTCTCTATGCCCGCGGCCCAGCAAAAGTCACGGGTGTGGTTGGTTATTCTGATGCGAACTGGGGCGCCTGCGTCGACACATCCATTTCAACGATGGGCTACGTATTTTACTTGGCAGGCGCCGCTGTCTCTTGGTCGTCGAAGCGTCAGACTCGGGTAGCGGATTCCACCACTGATGCCGAGTACCTGGCCTTGTCGCACGCGGGTAAGGAAGCGATCTACCTTAACCAACTCCTCTCCGAGCTCCACGTTTGCCCAATCGCTGCAGCTCACATCTTCACCGACAACGAGGCCGCGGCCGCCGTCGCTCACGACCCCGTTCGCACCTCCGGCACCCGGCACATTCGCCTCCGCGAGCATTTTGTCCGTGACATGGTCAATCGAGGTGATATCTCTCTCTCACACGTTGGCACAGCAGACATGGTTGCGGACGTATTCACCAAAGCGCTAGGCCCCAAGATTTTTGGTACACATTGCTATGCTCTAGGCCTCCGGACGCGACATCCACGGCTCAAGTCTACCTCGCGTTCGCGTGGGGGGGGGTGTGAGGAATCCACTCTCCGCTCGGCTCAGGACTTAGGCGCGCGGAGCGAACCGGGCGCGGACTTAGGCGCGCGGAGTGAGCCGGGCGCCCCGGCCCAGGACTTAGGCGCGCGAAGCGAGCCTGGGACTTAGGCGCGCGGAGCGAGCCTGGGCCATTGGCTCAGCCCCAGGCTCGCTGGCTGTGGACTTGGGGCGCGCGGGTCTCTTATTGTTAGCTTCCTATTCATCACTCTTGGCTATAACTACATCGCTGACGTAGTAGAGTTGATCGAATAGGTATGTTGAAATGCATTGATCACTCTTGGCTATAACTACATCGCTGACGTAGTAGAGTTGATCGAATACCTGTTGATTGCGCCTTCGGGCCCTGGGGTCACGGTTACGACGCAGGCTCTCCCGGTTCCCCTCATCTGGCCGAGAACATTATGGACGCCGTCGATTGGTCTATCGGCCGCCTCTCTCCTCCCATCGCTGTCAATCGAGTTCACGCTATTGCTACGGCCCCTGCCAACGACCCGCCCATTCCGGTCCATGCCGACGCCGACGAACTCGATTTGTTGGGAGTTGCCACCGATGATGTCAACGACACCCCTGTAGTCCATCGGCCGCCTGATCCACTGCCCCAACCCTTCCTCGACACCGTCATCCGAGCATACGCCAACGATTCGCAAGCCCAGGTCATCATTACCGACCCGCTATCATGGCCTATGTTTCGGGTGACCGAGGAAGGGAGGATTTTGCGTGTACATCCAGATGAGTCTATTTCCTTGTTTGTGCCTCGTGGTCTCGCTACTGGCGTCGTCAACTCCGACAAGGTCCCATCGCTGCGCGAGCTCGTGCTTTCGGAGATTCATCGAAGTGTCGGGCATGCAGGACATCGCATCACCTTGGCCGCCATCCGTCCTTTGTACTGGTGGTCGTCCATGTCTGCCGATTGCGCCGAGTTCTGCCGTTCATGTGAAGACTGTACCCGAGGCAAGGCGTCCACTCAAGTCCCCTATGGCCGACTGCATCCGATGCCGATCCCTTCTGGTCCTTGGGAACAAGTGGCCATCGACTTCATGACAGGACTGCCTCCGGTCGAGCTCGAAGGGATGATGGTTGCTCAAATCATGGTGGTCACTGACACTTGGGGCAAGATGGTCCACCTGATTCCCCTCCCAGCCGATGCCGACTCGGAGCTCGTTGCCGAGAAGTACTACGCCACCGTCTTCCGACTGCATGGGATGCCTTCCGCCATCGTTTCCGACCGTGATCCCAAGTTCACCTCGCAGTTTTGGCGGGCATTGCAGGCAAAGATTGGCACCGTCTTGCGAATGTCAACCGCGGCACACCCGGAGACGGACGGATCGAGCGAGAATCGGATCAAGATGGTCACCCAAACCCTGCGGATCATGGTCTCGTCAAACCACGAGGCTTGGGCATCTCGTCTTGTTGAAGCTGAGTTCGCTCTTAACTCTTCTGTTGCTGTGTCCACGTCGCTGTCGGCTTTTGAGGCAACCTACGGCTACTGTCAGGAGCACAGCCTGCACTGCCATCAATACTCGAAGGAAGTCTCCCAAGTTTGCGGCCGGAGTCGACATCAGCTACCGGTTTGTTCGTTGCAAGCATTGTCGGCGCGATGGTGTAGTCGTGAGGGCGCGCGGGCGCGCACTCAGTGGTCGAGGGTTCGATCCGCCCGGAGCGTGATCTGCCTTTTGGTTTCTTTTCCTTTTTGTTATCCGAGGCCCGGCTTCGGGGTTTTTACCGGTGCCTTGCAGGCAATCCTTTTTACCCCTGAAGCGACCTCGTGGTGTAGTTATTTGATTCAGTCTTTCCTTCGCTCGGAGCACTTCCCTCCTTTTGCTTTTGCCACCCTTCCCCTAGAGCTTGGTCCACTCATTATCATGACTCGTACCCTCCCTCTTTTTACCCATTTCGCTGGCAATTAAGTCCGTTACACTTGATTTGCTGCGAAGCCTTCCGACCGAATCCACTCCTCGGTTGCTCTCGGTCGACTGCCGCCGCCTCGGTCGACACCCCCTTCGCTCCTTCGCGCTTTCGCGCGCTCTCTCGCTCTCTCCCTCGTCTCTCGCGTGTAGTCATCGTCATCCCCTCCGACGTTGCCTGTCAGCTACCTTCCTCGATGCTGGCCCTCGGATTCCTGGTCTGTCTCGGACGTCCCTCGTGCGGAAGCGTTTGCTCGGATCCGACAATTACGGAACCTCGACGTGACGGATGCGATCATTGGAGCACGCCTCAACCAGTCCCATCAGGCCAACAAGCATCGACGCCCAGACGACCCCGCCTTTCGGACCGGCAGTTACGTCTATCTTTCGACAAAGAACCTGGCAGTTCCTGACGGCATGAAGTCGAAGTTGTTGCCGCGCTACATCGGCCCCTTCCGTATCCGAGCGGCCATCCCTGCGACGTCCAGCTACGACCTCGAGCTCCCTCCAGCGATGTCGCGAGTGCACAATCGTTTCCATGCTCGACTGCTTCGGCCTTGCGTTGAGAATGATGCTGAAAGGTTTCCTGGGCGTGACCCCGCAGTTCTTTTTGTCGAAGACGTAGCCGACGCGGCCGACAATTCTGCGATTCCGGAACGGATTGTTCGCGATCGGCGGAACGCTCGGGGCGCTCGTTCGTTCTTGGTTCGATGGGTAGGCCGTAACGACACCGACGATACTTGGATGTCAGAGCAGTCCATTCGCCTTGACCATCCGTCCGTCCTCGACGCCTACCTCGCGCGCCTCGATCGCTCGAACCGCCGCCTCGCCGCACGGTAGACTTCCTTCTGGGGGGGACAGTGTCAGGATGACAGCGTGTACTCGAAGGAAGCCCCCCAAGGCTATGTGCGGGTAGAGTTGACTTGACCAGAGGCTTGCCTCGTTTCACAGCATCGTCGGTGTGATGGCGTAGTCGTGAGGCGCGCGGGCGCGCACTCGGTGGTCGCGGGTTCGAGGCGCCCAGACCGCAGTCTTCTTTCGGTTTGTTTTATCTTTTGTTAGCCGAGGCGCGGCTTCAGGGTTTTTACCGGTGCTCCAGCGAGCAATCCTTTTTACCCCTGAGGCAACCTCTTGGAGTGGTTGATTTGGCTAAGTCCCCTCTGGGCCTGGCACAGTCCCTTCCCTTTAGTTTTACCACCTTTCCCCGGGAGCTTGGTCCGCTCTTCTCTGTTGTTGCCCCTCCTCTTCTTGTCGATCGTTTGGGAATTAAGTCCGTTACACTTGATTTCCTGCGAGCCTTTCGACCGACTCCCCTCCTCGGTTGCTCCCTTGTCGACTGCCGCCGCAACAGCTGACACTTCCTGAAATCCCCCCCCCCCCCCCCCCCCCCCGTACCAACGCATGTAGACGACGTCATCCCCTCCGACGTCGCCTGTCATGGATTCTCTGAACCAGCCGCAGTGCGGGCTGGGGAGTTTACGTTTACGCCGGTGAGATCGGTCCCCTTGGACGTTCCCCCACACACAATTCTGGAACATTCAGGCAATACCGCTGACCCCCTTGTTTGTTCCCCTGGGGGGGAATCTTACAGCGCACGAAGGGACGGCCCTTGCTCGGCAGTAATCAGCTCTCGTTGGAGAGGGACGTTACCTGACCGGGAAGGGCTATTGACAGGCAACGTCGGAGGGGATGACGATGACTACACGCGAGAGACGAGGGAGAGAGCGAGAGAGCGTGCGAAAGCGCGAAGAAGCGAAAGGGGTGTCGACCGAGAGCGACCGAGGAGTGGATTCGGTCGGAAGGCTTCGCAGCAAATCAAGTGTAACGGACTTAATTACCAGCGAAATGGGTAAAAAGAGGGAGGGTATGAGTCATGATAATGAGTGGACCAAGCTCCGGGGGAAGGGTGGCAAAAGCAAAGGGAGGGAAGTGCTCCGAGCGAAGGAAAGACTGAGTCAAATAACTACACCACGAGGTCGCTTCAGGGGTAAAAAGGATTGCCTGCAAGGCACCGGTAAAAACCCCGAAGCTGGGCCTCGGCTAACAAAAAGATAAAACAAACCGAAAGAAGACTGCGGTCTGGGCACCTCGAACCCGCGACCACCGAGTGCGCGCCCGCGCGCCCTCACGACTACGCCATCGTGCCCACGATGCTTGCAACGAATGAACCGGTAGCTGATGTCGACTCCGGCCGCAAACTTGGGAGACTTACGAAATGCTACGATGACGACCGCTCGGACCCTACGTTCGGTCGTCGGCTGCCTCGTCAAGCGCCACTCTCGCTTGACGAGCCCTTCACCCTCCTCGAGGTTGAAGCGGCGTTGAAGAAGACAGATTCGGGGTGATCACCGGGGCCCTCAGGCATTCCGTACGAGCTCTTCAAGGCGCTGCCAACCTACTTTGCTCCCAAGCTGTTGGACTTGTTCAACTTGATTTGGGAGGGCGGCAAAATGACGGCGTCCTTGGCAGAGGGGCTGGTGCGGCTCTTGCCCAAGAATAAACCGGGGGCCAATCTGAAATCACTGGGGGCATACCGACCGATCACATTGCGCGAGACGACCTACAAGGTCCTCAGCAAGGTCTTGGTGGTGCGGCTCAATGGGGTGCTCGGCGAGCTTTTACCGCCAGCGCAACACGGTTTCATGCCATCAAGACGTTCAGCGGACGCGGGAAGTCATCTCATGTTGAATTGCATTCTGTCAAGCCTTCGAACACTTCGACATCGGACCGCCGTTTGACGGACTTGCCCGCCTTTTGCCTCAGTGCCTTGCCTCCGCGCGCCCTCGCATGGCGCTGTCTGTCTTGTCAGTGCACCTTCACTGGCCCGTGTTCTTCGTCTCCGTCCGAGTGCCCCTGTCAACACCCTCGTACCTTTGACTGCCGCTTGGTCGCCCATTGTGCCCAAGGCCGCCCTTTCGCCTTTGCTTCCGTGCCAGCCTGCTCAACTCACGCTCGCGCGCCGCCACCCTCACGCCCGGACTTAGTCAGCCCGCATTCTCCAGCTTTGCCGAGTCGATGCTTCCGCCCAGCTACCTCCAGTTCGCCGCCGCTGCTCTCATGATTCATCGGCCATCAGCAGCATCGCCCATGCATGACGTCCGTCGTTTGCAACCTGGATCTCGTCGCTGCGGATCGCCTCGCTCATCAACACTTGACCTTGTGGATAAGTTTCCCTTCGTGCCGTCGTCCAACACGACACCTCTCGACACCCTGATGGCCCGCTTGGAGTCTGGTCCTTGAAGCCTTGCATTGTGTGCCTGCCCAGTTAGATTCTCTGTGCGCTCCCTTGCTAGAACCTCGCCCGACTCGCGCGCCTCTTTCCCTTTTCTCTATCGTTTCATCTCATCATTCAGACTGCTGAGATTCGTTAGAGAACAGATCGCTCGGCTGCGCCGCGGCTGCCTCTCCAGGCCGCGTCTTCACCGCCTCGCGACTTCTCGACCGGGGAGCACTTTGCTACGTCGTCCTGCCTCGCAACCTCCCGAAACGATCCGGTCCGTGCCGCCTCACGATTCTCCAGCGACCCCCCGGTCCCAACTTAACATCTCACTCTCCTTCTCGAAAAACTCAAGTCGCTAGGCACTGATGTTTTCCCCAAGGGCGCCCTCTTGTCTTTGGATCAGCAGAGCGCGTACGATCGGGTCGATCACGCCTGGATCTTTGAGGTCTTTGAGGCCTTTGGGTTCGGTGAGCGTTTCATCTCGCTGCTGCGCGCTCTCTACGATCCCGAGACTCTGGGGGTGCGCTACCTTGTCAATGGGTTCCCCATGGACTTGGTGCGGTTGCTGTGTGGTCTCGGTCGGGGGGATCCCCTCTCGTGCCCGGTTTGGAACATCACGTTCCAGCCCTTCCTCGACGCCCTCGTTTGGCGCGGGATCGCGCTCGACCTGCAAAAGGTGTGGCCAGGGGGGCCGCGTGCGCAGCTTACGCATCTGGTGTTTGCCGACGATGCTGTGGTGGTGGTGGAGTCACCGGCGGCATTGTCGAAGCTGCAAACGCTGTCACAGACGTGGTACGAGGCTACCAACGGGAAGACCAACACGGACAAGACGCTGGTGCTACCACTCGGACCGAACTGGCTTCGGGACGAGACTGCGCAGGCGCTGCCAACAGTGCAGGAGGGGGAGAGCTTCAAGTGGTGCGGCTATGCCTTCTTTCGCCACGGTGACTCGAAACTGTTTTGGACCCATGTTCTTGACAGGATCAAGGCCAAGACCCGCGCCGCTCGAGACCGGACACTTTCGCCGAGTGGGAAGGTTTTCTATGCCAATGCTCACATCATCTCGACGGTCCTCCACATGCTGTCCTTCGACATACCGCCTCAATGGTTCATTAAGGCGGCGGAGACGGCACTTACGGACTTTGTCTGGGGAGGAGCAGGGCAAAATACCGTCGCTCGCGATTTCGTGTTCCAGGCTCGGGAGGACGGTGGCTTGGGTTTGATTTCGATTGGCGACATCGTTCATTCGGTGATGCTGTGGCAGGCTCGGACGAGGCGATCTGGGTGCCCCTAGCTCGCGAGAGCTGGAGGTCCCTCGTCGCTGCGACCCGCGATTTCAGTCCGTGGGGGTTCTTCAGCAGCACGGCTCGGGTCGAGAAGCTGTATCGTGACTCGATGCGCTGGGGGGCAGTCGTTGCAGCGGCCAGGGTCACAGTTCCAACCATCAAGTCCGAACTCCTTACGCTTCCTGAATTGCTCTCGCTTCCGCCTCGCCTCCCTTCACTCTATGCTGAAGGTGCCCAGCACGCATATGACGATGCGGACGCGGTGGCGAAGTTTGCGCAGATCGCGGACCTGTACTGGAGGGACGAAGGGAAGGGATGGGCTCTGGTTGGTCATCGACGCGGGTTCTGGCAGCACTCTAAGGAACCCGCCCTACAGCACGAGCACGTGTGGTCGCGCGTGGGTCAGTTGCTCAAGGCGAAAGCATTGCTGCCCAAGACCGCGTTGCAACCTGCTCGGATACCTCTCAAGGAGGCTCCCCGTCCTCGGTGCTTCAACTTCTTTGGGCTCTCCCGACCTTTTACGATTCGCAAGCTTCGTCGGCTTGTGAACAAGGTGCGGTTCCCAGGGAGGGAGGACCGTGTCAAGCGTTTCCCTGATGGGACTTCTCAGAGCGATAGGAAGCGCTTCTGGAGATGGCTTCATGACCGGTTCGCGTCTGCTGTCGAGCAGGACACCCACTGGCGGCTCATGTACGACGTGACGCCGACGCGCAAGAGGCAGCATACTCAGGGTCATGCCTCTTCGCCGACGTGTCTGTTCTGCGGCAACGATGCAGCGGTCATCGAGACGGTGTCCCACTACTTTTTCGAGTGCGCGTACTCGACCAGCTTCTGGGGTGGGGTGCTACGCATTCTGCTTGACAAGCTCGGCATCGAGGATACCGACGTCGATCCGTCGACGTTCACTCCGGAGCAGCTGACTATGGGGCTCCCCCTTTTGCGGGGTCGTGGGAGAACGACCTCGAAATGGATGTGGGTTCGGCTGGCCTGCGCGATCGGCTTCCAGCGGCTGCACCTGCTCCGCTGGCGCGTTCATCAGCGGTTCGAGCTGGACAACGTCGTGGCCCCTCCCTCGCTTCCCAGTACGCTCAGAGCGTTCGAGCGAGATTTTCTCTCTCGAGCGGGTTTTGTGCCTGGGGTTCGAAATTGGGAGGTGTGATGACCGAGTTAAGTCCTTCCTTCCCATTTTCCTCCCTTCCTTTTCGGTCAGAAGCTGACTGTCTTGAAACTTGTTGCGCAGTGGAAGGCTGCGCACCTCTCCCTCTCTCTACTTTGCGCAGTAGCGATTTTCGTTCTTGGATGGATCGGCAAGCCGGGTCGATCGTCGTTGCGTTGGAGGCTTTGTGAAGTTCTCCCCCCTCTTTCCCCCCCCTTTTTTTTTCCCTTCCCTTCCTCTTCTCTTTCCTGTTGCTCGGTTGTTGACTACGCTTCAGCCACTTCTCCTTCTATTCCTAAGCCGTGTGTTGGATTCCGTCGAATGGATCATTCGTTCGCGTTGGTCAAGATCTACGGCATGGATCGGGAAGAAAGGTCGCTCGTTTTTTTGGTCAATATCCTCGCGTCAAGGCGAGGCTTGTTTCGTTGTATTGGATCGTTTTCGCTCGGCCCCGACGGCTCAACAGCCAGCACTCGAGACTCAGCCAAGGGAGGACATCAGGCGCTGTCGGGGTGACGAGTAGCTGGGGCTTGGCTGCGGCCTGTCAGTCCCTGGGGACCTCTAGCTCTGGCTTCGACCCCCTCCCTTGGCCCCTCGGGTGTGTTCCCCTCCTCCTCCCCTCCTCTCTGTCTTAGTATTCCTGGTTCTCTGTGTTTCCGGTCGTGAATTTTTGTATATTCTCCCCCTTTCTTTTTCTAGGCGCTCTTGCCTGGTTTTCGAGTATCTTCGCTCCCGCTCTTGGGACATGAAGCGGCAGCAGTACTCACCGCCCGTTGGAGTCCACGTTAGGTGCTCGGCGGGTTTTGATCTGCGCAGCGCTCTTTGCGCACAGGGGTTTGACTTTCACCCAATTGCTTGCCGTCGTTGCTTTATAACCTCTTTTAGCTCTTTTTGTAGCGGTCCCAGCCAACCCGAAGGATTGCAATTTATGAGCCCCAGTAAAATAAAATAAAATCCTTCGAGTATTGATGGCAGTGCAGGCTGTGATCCTGACACTCAGCACCCGAATGACCCACTTGGAGTTTGCCCTTGACGCTTAGCAGCGCATCCGCCCGATTTGCAGTAGATCCTTTGCACGCCCACTTGCTAGAACCTTGTCAGACTCGTGCTCCTTGTGCTTCCCTTCCTCTTCTCTACCGCTTTCCAACATTAGCCAGACTGCTCATCTTTGGTAGAGAACAGGTTAGTTGAAATCATATCCACCGCTTTCCGACATTAGCCAGACTGCTAATCTTCGGTAGAGAACAGATCGTCCAGCCGCACCGCCGTCTCGTCAGACCGCGTCTGTGCCACCTTGCGACTTCTCCCAATCGGACCATCCGTCGCAACCGTAGCCACGTCGACGCGCCCAACAGTAGCCCCAGCGGTCGCTACACCCAGTTCCGAAAATTTCCACGACCTACATTCTACAGGTTATGAGCCCAGTTCAACCCGAACTGCCCCGATTTCCAGCAGCAGCTGCGAACCCCACCACCGACGCCATCCCGGCCGCACCCGACCACACCGAACCACCCGACGCAACCGACGGCACGATGTCGAGCTCCGCCCATGTCGACGACTCCCTGGCTGCCCGCATCGATGAGCGCATCCACCTGGAGGTACAACATCGTCTACGGGAATTCTCCATGTCCCCCACCCCAGATCGCAAGCCGCTCCACAACATCGATATTCCCCACCACCTTTCAACCTGGCCGGCCGACGCTCTGCTCTCTGACGTTGGGACCTTCCGAATCTGGGACCGCACGCTGCAAGACCGAGTTGGCGCGACAATTTACACGTACATCACCACCGGAACTCTACCCGACTGCGAAAATGTCGAAATATTTGCTGTCCGCCAAGTCTCCGACGGTGTTGCCGGTAATGTTCGCAAGTCCCTTCTCACCGTCGCCTTGACGCACGAATGCGCCCGGGCCTATTACAAACACCTCGACCGAGAGTACAACCCGACGTCGTCACAGTCTACACTCCGTCTGCTCCACTCATTCTTCAACATTCCGCGCGCACCTATCGAGGAGAAGGGCTTCGTCGAATGGATGGCCGAATTCCTCAACCAGTCCGCATGCCTCGAATCAGCCCAAATCATGATTATGGACGTTATCATGGCTCGAGCTCTCACTCTGATACCTGACGAACTGGACGCATTCCGCCAATACATGGAGCTGCACAACACCGACCAACTCCCGACCCCGGCAAACCTCATGGCCCTCGCGCACAAGCAGGTCAAGAACCACCACGACACTCGCAACACAGGCCCCAACATCACCGCATTTGCCGCAGCATCACCATCGTCATCTCGTCCATCGCAACAGTCTACCGCTAAATACCCCTGCCCCGCCTGCAACAACGGTGTGCATCGAGTGCGACACTGCCCCAACGACGACACCCGCAAATGTTACATCAAGCGACGCAACGGACACCAACGTCAAACCACGGCCCCACCCATTGCCCCACCGGAGGATGCACCCGTCGTAGCAAAAATTTCAAGGTTTCAAGAACTCCCAGATCCTTCGACGTCCGGCGGCCAAAATTGGTAAAGTCCCCGCTCCGCCCACACACCCAGGTCTCACTACACCGGTCACTGCCTTGTTGATTACACCACTTGCCACAACCTCCTTTCGTGCTCTTCTGGAAGCGTTCGAACGAGGGGGGGTGTTGAATTTCATTCTACTACAAGCCTTCGAACACTTCAACCTCGCGCCACCATTTGTCAGGCCCGCCCATTTTCTCGCCTCGAGCGCCCTTTCGCCTTCGCAGCTAAGCCGCCCCCTTGTCTCCGCCTCCGCGCATGCCTGCTCAACTCACGCTCGCGCGCCGCCGCCTCCACGCCGGGACTTAGTCAGTCTGCACTCTCCAGCTTTGCCGAGCCAACGCCTCCGCCTCGCCACAGCCAGTTTGCCACCGCCGACCTCATGATCCATCGCCCATTCATGATGCCCATCGTTTGCAACCTGGAACTTGTCGTTACGGATCGCCTCACTCAGCAACACTGGATCATGTAGATAAGTTTCCCTCGCGTTCGTCGTCCAACATGACATCTCTCAGAACCTCGATGGCCCACTTGGAGTTTGGCCCTTAGGGCTTCGCAGCGTGCTCCTCTGATTGGTAGAAATCCCCTCATGCACCCGCTAGCTAGAACCTTGCCAGACTCGCGCTCTCCTGTGCCTTTCTTCCTCTTCTCTACCGCTTCCCAACATTAGCAAGACAGCTAATCTTCGGTAGAGAACAGTCCGTCCAGCCGTGCCACGTTCGTCTCGTCAGACCTCGTCCGTACCGCCTCACGACCTCTCCGCCCGGACCGTCCGTTGCAACCCAGCCACGTCGACGCTCCCACAGTAGCCCTAGCGGTCGCTACGCCAACCTCCCAAGGTCCTGCAGCCTACAAACAACAGGTTATGAGCCCAACGAGCTACCAGCTGCTCGGGTTAGGGCTTCACTTCACTTCACAATCGCCCTACTGCAGCCTTCGATACTCGAGTTAACAAGTGATACACCGACAAGATGTCTACCGCAGACCCTGGGTCCCCACTGCCGGCACCGCCACCACCGGTATCCGCCACCAGCGTCCAGCCCCCCCGCGACCGGATCCCGATAAGCTCGAAGAAGACGCAAGTCACGGGCCCCGCCACCGCCGCACCCAACTATGCTGCCGCTGCAAGTCAGATGGCGACTCAAACACCTGAACAACAGCGTGCCAAGGCTCTGGGCAGCCTCCTACAAGCCATGGGTGCTGTACCCAGAAACCGCATGGATCGCTGGGTCCAGGCCATCTACTTTGCCGAACTCTACCCCGTCGCCACCGCCACATCGCTGAAATTTTCGGCCTTGAACGCGAACCGGTCCGTCGAGAACATCTTCGATTACGCCCTTGAAGTGACTCTGTCTCACCAGAGCGCCTCGCGAGCGACTCATGCCGACAAGATCGATCTCGTGGCCTGCGTCACGAGGCTGCTATTGCCCTGCCCATCTCTCCTATCTGCTTTGAGCCTGGAGTTCCTCTGCCGGACCATCTTGTGGCTTATCAACCACAGATCTTAGGCGTACAACATTCATCAATCCTGCGTAATGGGGCGGCTCACCATCGCGTTACGGTTGGGTTCGTCACCGGCGAGGCACGTGACGCGGCGCTCACGACGCCCCCCGCTCTCACTTGGCGATCGGCGAAGGCCCGCTTCATGAAGTCTCACAGGTTCCATCATAACATGGTCGAGCTTCGAATCAACGTCGGTGTTCAAGGAGTGCCCTCCATGGATGCCATCATCAAATCGTTCCAATCACTTGTGCAAGACCTGTCAGCCAAGGGACATTCATGCCAACTTGTGCAGGTTCTGCGCGTTATCAGCGTGGACAACACCTCGGCCTTTGCCCACGTTGCCGGAGACTACTCGGCTTTCCTACACTTCGATGACGACTCCCTATTCCAACGCCCCAACACGACCTTGAAGGAGATTCTACCTTCGAGGATCGACCTTCCCACTCGAGGCATCCCGGTTACCGCCCTTCACCATGACTATGAGAAGGAGGCTGCTTGCGGTAGGTGCCACTTTGTGGGTCACGTGGGAACCTGTGGACTGGATCAGGAGAGGAAGTGGAAGGAGGCTCACAACGGCATCATCAACAGCAACAAAAACACCATCACCCACAACACCAACATCGCGGAGGCCGAGGCCCCCATTCCTGTGCTGGTTGTTAACAGGATCGCATCACAGAATCACTTCGCCGGGCTCGAGGTCGAGGAGGGACAGGAGGAAGAGGTAACTGGCCAGGGCGAACAGGGACCAGAGGAATTGGGGGAGGAAGACGCTGGTGATAAGGCGGATGACGAGGACTTGGAGGACTCAGAGATGGAATCGGAGGCGGCCGCGAAAACGGAGGTCATCAAAATTGAAAGCGAGGACGAGTCGGTCTTGGAGGACTGCAGTGGATCCGATGGAGAGGTCATTGATGAGAATGAGGTGAAACGGAAGAGGAGGTGGGCGATGTGGACGAAGCGAGGGGATTGATGAAAGCGGAGAATGCGGAAGCGACGGACTTAGGGGAAACAAACAGGCTGGACAATGACGATGACAGCGACGCCACAGCAACCACCGCCACCGCTTCCTGCGAATCGACACCGCACGAACCAACCCCACCTCTGTCACCCGAAACTCTCGCCAAGTCGCTATGCGAGGGGGAGGAGTGGGACAGGATCAGAGCTAACTGGGTTGAGCAGGCACAACTTGAGCAGGACCAAAGCATCAAGAGGAGGCTCAACGCTGACACCCCTTTGGTGCATCACAACTTTGCCACGTGGGACAAGGACGGTGAGATACGCTCCATCAACATCAGGGGGACCACTGCGAAGTTCAAGAAGCAGGTGATGAAGAGGTCGCAGACTGCGGCGGACCTCAGTGACCCAAGTGACGAACCGACCGACGCCAAGCGAGTCATCATCAAAGGGAAGAGCTGCGTCGTGGTGAAGGATGGAATAGAGGGGCGGAGGGTGACGAGGTCGATGTCGGCGGCAGCGGCGATGCAGGTCGAGGTGACGAAGGTGGACAGAGGGAAAGGAAGAGGGGTAGCTGAGGAAAAATGATGGTCCGACCACGAGCCCGAGGACGATGTCCTGCCCGCCCTTCCCCTCTTTGAGGATGTCACCACCGCCAAGAGTGCCTCGACCTCGACTACCCATTAATGATCAAGCACACCATCATCACCTGGAACGTAAGAAGGGGCATGGGGGTCCCGGAAAAACGATGTAATATCTACACCTACCTTTCCACATTCAAAGCTTCCGCGATTCTCTTACAAGAGCATTTCATCAGACCACAATTCTGGCAGCTCATCAAGGACGAGTACGAGGGCAAGCTCTTCATCAACCAGCACTGCCTGACCCTGATCCCGGCCGACTCGCCCCTGATCGACGCCGAGCTCTTGCGCACCCACTCGGCACTCGACGGCCGGCTCCTCGTCACCTCCTTTCGTCTGCGGGGCGACATCAAAATTCTAGAAATCAATAACCTCTACGCGCCCGTTGACCCAAAACAACGAGCAAAATTCTTCGACAAACTGATCCTCCACAAAACACAGAAATCCCACCTCCGACTCCTTGGCGGCGATCTCAACAACTGCCCGCGCCCAGAAGTCGATCGGCGGAACCAAAGTCGGCGCGGCCACCACTGGCCGATTCTGATGGGCAAGCTCGACTCGGCCTACACGGACTGCATCCGCTACAAGCACCCCATCACCCCATCTTTCACTCAACCTAATCCCAATCGCAAGCGACCCAACTCCTTCTCCCGGCTTGATTACTTTCTCCTACAAAGAGCTCACCAAAAAAGGCTCGACCAGGCCTCGACGATCTACGACTATCCCAAGGATCTTTCCGATCACCAACCGGTCTTGATCGTACTGGCTCTCTCAGACGATCTTGATGCGGCTCTCCCACAGCTCAGCCTACCTACCGCATCCAACCAACTACATCGAATCAATACCACAACCTTCAAGATGGTGGAATTTCAGCGGATGATGGAAGGATGGTTGGAAGGGGCAAGTGGGGAGGATCCGGTGCGAGAGCTTGAGGAGGTTCTGGAGGTGTGCAGGGACAGGGGTGGGGAGATGGCGAGGAGGCTGCATCGGGAGCGGACGGAACGGATGGAGTATTTGGTGGGGAGGGTGCAGGATCTGGAGGTGTTACCGGTATGGGGGGAGGCGGAAACGGCAGAATGGACAAGGACGTCCGAGGAACTCAAGTGGGCGGTCGAGGAGCGCGCGCGCCTACTCCGGATCCGAGCCCACGTCCCCGAGATCGCTTCCGAGGAACGACTGTCGCGGCCGGTCCACGCCAAGCTCGCGGCGCGGAACTCGGACTCCAAGATCACAGCACTGCGCTTGGGCAACGGAGAGCTAACGCATGACATTGATGTCGCTTTTGACCACACGCAGGCGCATTTCCAGCGCCTCTACTGTTGAATTGCATTCTGTCAAGCCTTCGAACACTTTGACATCGGACCGCCGTTTGACGGACTTGCCCGCCTTTCGCCTCGCGCCTTCGCCTCAGCGCCTCGCCTCCGCGCGCCTTCGCCTTCGCAAGCCCTCACTGCGCCCCCTGTCTCTCGAGCCTCACCGCATGATCCTGCGCCCAGCCTCGTTCCTCGACCCCTGTGCGCCTTTGTCAACTCGCCCACATCTTGGTCTGTTCACCCGGTCGTCGCCTGCCCTGCCTGCACGCCACCACACACCTGCGCAAGCCGCCGCCAGCCCTGCCTTCGCGCCTTCGCCTTCGCACGCCCTCGCATGGCGCTGTCTGTCTTGTCAGTGCACCTTCACTGGCCCGTGTTCTTCGTCTCCGTCCGAGTGCCCCTGTCAACGCCCTCGTACCTTTGACTGCCGCTTGGTCGCCCATTGCGCCCAAGGCCGCCCTTTCGCCTTTGCTCTCGCGCCAGCCTGCTCAACTCACGCTCGCGCGCCACCACCCTCATGCCCGGACTTAGTCAGCCCACATTCTCCAGCTTTGCCGAGTCGATGCTTCCGCCCAGCTACCTCCAGTTCGCCTTCGCCGCTCTCATGATTCATCGGCCATCAGCAGCATCGCCCATGCATGACGTCCGTCGTTTGCAACCTGGATCTCGTCGCTGCGGATCGCCTCGCTCATCAACACTTGACCTTGTGGATAAGTTTCCCTTCGTGCCGTCGTCCAACACGACACCTCTCGACACCCTGATGGCCCGCTTGGAGTCTGGTCCTTGAAGCTTTGCATTGTGTGCCTGCCCAGTTAGATTCTCTGTGCGCTCCCTTGCTAGAACCTCGCCCGACTCGCGCGCTCCCGCGCCTCTTTCCCTTTTCTCTATCGTTTCATCTCATCATTCAGACTGCTGAGATTCGTTAGAGAACAGATCGCTCGGCTGCGCCGCGGCTGCCTCTCCAGGCCGCGTCTTCACCGCCTCGCGACTTCTCGACCGGGGAGCACTTTGCTACGTCGTCCTGCCTCGCAACCTCCTGAAACGATCCGGTCCGTGCCGCCTCACGATTCTCCAGCGACCCACCGGTCCCAACTTAACAGCAAAGCGGCGTTGAGCGCAGCCTTCTGCGTCTCGATGGAGCCTTGGAAAAGATCAGCATGTAAGCGAAGGTACGCGCAGTGGAACCCGTCTTCGGTCATGGCCATCGGATCGCCATTCGGATCGACCGCGAGGCCCCGCTGTAATTGCATCAGGGTATAACCTTGCGTGCGACCTGCGCGGCCAAACGAAAGGGTGATAGCATCATCGAGAGATTTTCGGAGCACGGAAGCGGGGATCGCACTGGAGGAGGAGGGCAAGGTGAATTGCACCTGCACGACGTGGTTAAGGGGAGAGGCGCTGGGGAGCTCGGTAACCATCTCCTTGCCGTGGTAGGGGAATGGGCCCGCTGAAGTGGCTTCAAGACAAGCTTGCTCGGATTCGAATACAAGCTCGTCATGTGACGAGCGATCGGGAACCTCTTCGTGGCTTTTGTCACAATCGGGTTCAGCTTCACGCATTTTGAGAAAAGCTTCTCGACCTCGGGGTCAAGCACGACGCCCTCGGGCCGCGCGAACATGAACGGCGTCTCGGCCAATCCAAAGTGCTTGCGCAGCGCGGTCTGTACAGGACCTCTGGGTGATCCAGGACCATCCATAATGACTCGAATCACATTGGAGGCCGGGGCTGCGTCGTTTCGCACCGCTCTTTGGGCGGCTCGTGCGAGCGCTGGCGCCTGCGAAGGCGGGGTCGAGGTGTCGTGCATCAGGACCATCAGTCGGCGGGTCGACTTGCTGGAGGGAACAATCCCGAGCACTTGGAAGGTCTTCTTCATCAGCTTCTCATGGTCCAACCGGACCTGAGTTGCCTCGGGCGACCAAGCTGGAGGATTCGCGGTTCCTCCAGTGACCGCTTCACGCGTTTGCGTGTTGAGTGATGAATCACTCGCGCCATTACCACCCAATAGGTCCTCGGGCGGGGGCACATCGGCGCCGGGCGGATCCGGCATCGCGTGTTTGTGTTGACCTGTAAAGCTTAACGGGCTTGGAGGTCAACTACTCACTCTACACCACAGAAACTCACTTGTGTGCGTGTGTGTGTGTGTGCAACAGAGAGTCTCCCAAGTTTGCGGCCGGAGTCGACATCAGCTACCGGTTCGGTTGTTGCAAGCATCGTGGGCGCGATGGCGTAGTCGTGAGGGCGTGCGGGCGCGCACTCAGTGGTCGAGGGTTCGGTCCGCCCGGAGCGCGATCTGCCTTTTGGTTTCTTTTCCTTTTTGTTATCCGAGGCCCGGCTTCGGGGTTTTTACCGGTGCCTTGCAGGCAATCCTTTTTACCCCTGAAGCGACCTCGTGGTGTAGTTATTTGACTCAGTCTTTCCTTCGCTCGGAGCACTTCCCTCCCTTTGCTATTGCCACCCTTCCCCCAGAGCTTGGTCCACTCATTATCATGACTCGTACCCTCCCTCTTTTTACCCATTTCGCTGGCAATTAAGTCCGTTACACTGGACTTGCTGCGAGCCTTGCAGCCGCGTATCCTCCACGGTTGCCTCTCGGTTGACTTCCGCCGCCCAGCCGACTCGACCTTCCCATCGGCCTGGTCAGCTATTTCTTGGATCGTTTGCCCTCCCTCTTCTTTCCGACCTCGTTGGCTACCATAGTCCGGTACACTGGACTTGCTGCGAGCCTTGCAACCGCGTATCCTCCGCGGTTGCCTCTCGGTCGACACCCCTTTTGCTCCTTCGCGCTTTCGCGCGCTCTCTCGCTCTCTCCCTCGTCTCTCGCGTGTAGGCATCGTCATCCCCTCTGACGTTGCCTGTCAGAAACTAAGCGAGGCGCGTGGAAAGGATAGGAAGGATGGTAGATACAGCTCACCTGGGTATTGGATCACCCAAATCCTTACACCAGGCGCCTGGAAAAACCAGCGGATTGGGTAATACCCTCGTGAGGTGGTAATACCCAACCCACTGGTATTTCCAGCCGCGCGGGTATTACCACTTCACGAGGGGTATTACCCAAGCCGCTGGTTTCTCTGTCGGTTGGGTATTAACCTTCTCAGATGGTATTTCCACCCAAAAAGTCTCAATAGGGGCTCTTGTGCGGAGCACGACCGGGCGCAATTAGCATTAGGTTTTTTGTAATGGGTGTCACCTTTGTAGTACTAATGCTCATATTCGAATTTGCTAAAAGTCTCAATAGGGGCTCTTGTGCGGAGCACGACCGGGCGCAATTAGCATTAGGTTTTTTGTAATGGGTGTCACCTTTGTAGTACTAATGCTCATATTCGAATTTGCTAATGTATATTTTCGATGCTCATATTTGAATTGTAGTTTCTCAATGCAGGGTTTCTACTGGTATTATGATATAGATACACTACAAAGCAGCAAACTGAGTGTCCACGTCTGTCACAGGCTCGTCCCATTTGTCTGGATTGTCAGATTGATCAAGATCTAAACCGCCCGAAGCCCCGGCTGCCGCTCCTCTTGCCCGTTTCTTATACCCTTTAGTCGGCTCTAATTCTTCCTCTACCCTAGACTGCTCTTCCTCGTTTTCTTCTCTGCGGCGGACCCACCTGGTGATGGTCTTCTGGCTGATGCGAGATGATTGTTTAGCATTCGCCTCCTTCGTCGATGTTGTTAGACCACGGGCTGCGGGACTTGAAATCACCCCTGCATTCGGTGTCTGCATGCCGAGCGTCTGCACGAGCTGGCTTGCTGGGACTGTTGCGATGAGGTACTGAACTGTTGCAATGTTGATGCTTGCGGCGCTCGCTTCGGGGGCACGGACACGAGCACCCGATTCCTATTCCCCGGCACTTCTTTCCTGGTCAGATTCGGAGTAGACAGGCTCGCTTGTCTGAAGCACATCAAAAGATTATCAGAGCCCCGGGCCTTTCAGTCTTGTTCAATCGGGAGTAGTGACTAACCTTCAGAGCAGATCCTACACCTAGCTCGTTGCGCAATCTTGTGATGTCCACCCTGGAAAGCCATCCCATGATTCCCGCCAATTGACAGGCCTCACGGTCGTACTGCAGTCTATACGCGGGTCGGACATTGGCCAACACATCAATAACAAGTTCTTCATAGAGCCAGTCGCCCGATGTGACCCTTAAGAAAGCCGTGCGCTCACGAATCTGAACAAGAGTGACGAGTGAGTGCCCGAGCAAGTGCACACTCTGTACAAGACTGGCAGGTTCCGCACAACTCACATATTTGACGATATGCCCTGAGGGACGCGCATGTAGAGAGGCTTGTCAAGTTTGCCGTGTAAATACGCCTTGTTGACGTCGGCCTGATGGACGTGATAGCCGTTGGCCGCGGCGAGTGCGATGAGGGCTCGAATGGACATGAATTTGACGACAGGGGTGTAGGTCTTCTCGAAGTCAAGGCCAGGGTGTTGGGCACATCCGTGAGCAACAAGTCGGGCCTTGTGATCGGTGATGTCGCCATGCTGGTTGCGTTTAGTCCGGAACACCCAGCCCGACCGCAGGAGGATCTCACCCGCTGGGAGCTCACAGGATTCGACGATTTGAAAGACCTCGTAATCGTTCAGAAGCGAATCGAATTCATCCTGTGCTGGAGCGCCCCAAATGTCCTCTTGTCCCGATCGGATGACGTCGCCCCAATTTGCCGGATCGCGAACAACCGACAAGTCATGATCTACGAAGCCGGCCTTGGTGGATGCGAAGGCAAGGAGCAGGCTCTTGAAAGAGGTGGTGGGTCCGTCGGTGCCGTCGACTGGCTGTTCCCGCGTGATCATGGTGGGAACGGGTTGGCGGCGAGTCCGGGGGCCATCAATGATGTTTCGAGCGTCGACTTCACCGTACTTCCCTGGATCGGGACCAACCTTGGCGACGTCGCCGTACTCCCAACTCGGCTTGACTTTGGTGAGTGGAGCTGGATCCGGAGGTGGTTGCGGCAGGTTCACGGCTGACGCCGTCGTTGCGCTCGTGGTCGATGAGGTGTTGTCGTTGTCGGCCGAGCTGGTCGATGCGGGCGACGCGGGTGCCTCGACAGGTGTAGGGGCCGGTGGCCGTGGGGGAGGCTCGACGGGTGGGGGCTGGGGGGTGTAACCCGGGATGGACGGCTGCATCACTCGGGTGGGCGCTCTAGCGAAGGGGAACTCGGTTTCTACGAACGTCACATTGCGGCCCAGACTTACACGCATGGAGGAAGGATCGAGAAGACGGTAGGCTTTCGCATGTCGATCGTACCCGACGAAGACCAGAGGAATCCCTTTTGGGTCAAGCTTATCCCATCGGTGAGCCGGCACGGTGGTCCAAGCGCGACAACCGAATGCCCGAAGACCCCCTACGCTTGGTGTGTGGCCCGACCAACGACTGTTTGGGATGGCTCCACCAAGGGGCCGCGTGAGGCGAGAGGTTCTTGGCGTGAATGTAACACATGGCAGCCTCGTCCCAGCACGATCGTGGGAGTCCCGAGTGAGACAGTAGAGCCAGGGTGCCCTCGATGATCGACCGGTCGGCTCGCTCAGCCCGACCGTTTTGCTCGGGTGTACGGTATGGTCAATTCGCGATGAATTCCGCGGGCCACGCAATAGCCGTTGAAAGCGGTAGAGACATACTTGCCCCCGTTGTCCGAGCGAAGTGTTTTGACCCTGCGACCCGTGGTGTTTTCGATCTCCAGAAGCCAATCCTTGAATGTCTGAAGGACCTCACTCTTGTGCCCAATGGGGTAAACCCAAGTCTTCCTCGAGAAGTCGTCGATGAACGTGACGAGGTATCGCTTATGGCCTAAGGATTCCTCGGGGAAAGATAAGACGTCCGAGTGCACCAATGCGAGTGGTTCCGCGGCATGCGACGACGAAGAGGGGAAAGGCAAACGATGCGCTTTGGAGGCAAGGCACGCGTTGCAGGTGAAGCCATCACACTCAAAGTCACTATAGGGCCAATCTAAACCCTCCACCTGGCCAGAGGCCGCCAGTTTTTTAAGTGTCTGGACAGAGGTGTGGCCGTAGCGCCGGTGAAGGGTAAGTAAAGGTAGCCTATTGGACTTGGTGGCAACGAGCGTGTGTCGCGCATCTTTGCTGGCAGCTTGGACCGAAGCGTTGAGTTTGTAAACGCAGGACGCGATGGCTGATGCTGTGGCGATGCACCCTTGCGGCGTGCGGAGCTCGACTTGTCCGTGTTCGAAGGTGATGCGAACACCTTTGCGGTCGAAGGCCCGGACTGAGATGAGGTTGGCAGGGCTCTCGGGGGCGTAGATCACGTCGTTGAGGGTGAACCTGGTACCATTATCGGAGACGAGCTTGACCGAGCCGATTCCCGAGGCCTTCACCGTTCCCCCTAGACCTTGCAGGACTTGCGGGGTAGGTGAAAGGGGGCCGTCAAAGAAGGACGCATCGTTGACGACGTGGCACGCCGACGCCGAGTCTAGCAGAAGGATTTCCGCCGGTGGCCCAATGTTGACAAACGTAGCAGAAGAAACGACGGACAGGTGTTGATCCTTGGATGCTGCCTCGGTGGCCACGAACGTGGACGCAGGCGATGATGAGCCTTGGAGTTCCTTCATGGCGTTCTTGAGCTCGAGGTACTTGGCTCGCTTGCACGATTCCGGACACTTGTTGAGCCAGTGTTTGCCTTGACCACAAGCTGGGCAGTTGCTCGGGGCAGGACCAGAACGATCCCATTTTCCCTTCTTGCCTGGTGCAGAGCGTTTGGTCGGTACGACCGCCTTTGCATCGGGGACCGTCGCTCGATTCGTCCGAGCGTTGAATCCAGCCCAAGAGGGCGGGCATGGTGGCATCGTGGGGACCCAGTCAACGTAATTGTCCTCCGTAAGTTTCGAGTCGTCGGGGAAGACCGGAGGGTTGGCTGGGGGTAGGCGCTGACGCATGGAGAATGCGTCGTCGTCCCGTGCGGGGCGCTGGTTCCTGATCAGCTCGTCGAATTGCTCTTTAGTGAGCGTGACGTAGGTAGTGGAGGCGATGTCGTTGGTATGGTACGACATTGATGACGGTGGTGGAGGCGTTGATGCCATGTCACCGTGGACGTCGAGGTCGCCCGCCGCTGATAGGCTAGGTGGGCTCATAACCTTTCAGGAACTGAGGCCGAGGCACGAAGTGCGTAAGTACGAGAGCCGATGAAGATAGTAAAGATAGTTGGAGAAAGAAGATAAGCGCTAAGGGAGCGCGCGCGAGGCAGGCTCGAGACGCGCGGGGCGACTAATATCAACAACTAGTAACTAATCATAATTGGGAATACCAGTGGGATGAAACAGCAATATATTGACATGCCTTTCTAGCTCATCCCGAGATCGTTCATTTTGGCATTTCAAGACGCTCCTTTACGCTTCTTTGACTCACAAATTGATCACTCTGTACCCCTACAAAGTCTCGAAAGATTTTTCTACGCTAAACACAATTGGATCGCGCTACTGGGAAAAAGTCAAAGACTTGCCAGATCTTTATGAACAATGGAAGGAAGCGTGGGCAAGTGAAGCCGAAGCGCGTGAACACGAGCAGACCACTCGTCCCTTCAAGCGATGGCGAATCGATCCTGCTGCCATCACCAAACTGAGTCACAAGTACGAAAAGACGATACATGAACTGGTCCGTGACAATTCAGCTCTTCTCGTTGGGCTCTCCTCAATTCTCATGATCCTCCCGCTGACTTAGATAGCTTGGCACTGCATCAGGTTCATCAGCATGCTGACACCGACGGATTCGACGTGTTAGTCATCGTCGGCTCGAACAAGCTCGAGAATAAAAATGATCGTTTCATCGTTTCAACGCTTGGCGGCGCAGCTTTCATGCGGCGCCAAAGCTGGGGTTCTCAAAAGAACGATGTGCTCGTTAACTTCACGGAATGCATAAATGGCACCCGGTTCAATCAGGAGCGAGACGAGCAATTCAAGATGGAAGGTCTGTCAGACAAGCTTCAGAACGGACCTTGTGCTCGGCGATAGATTGGTGCTGATTCCAAGAACTGATGAGCAGCTCATCATGGTGATGTTGACAAGGTGTCTCACCGAGTGCTCTGCACATGGTATCGCATTATCATTGACGATTACTATAGTAAGCAATCACTCCACCGCTCTGCGCCCACATTTGGCAGCCCATGACTGAAGTTTTGTGGCCGTGCAGATCAAGCGCTCCGTCGTCGCCACAACAGAAACAAGTCTATTCAGCCCTACGTGCCTTCCAAGCTTACGAGCTACAACCAGGAAACTCTTGCGAAGGATCCAACCGCCCTTGTTATCGAGCTCGGAAACGGTCTTCACGAGCGTGATTTCCGCAGTCCTACCAATTGCAAGAAGCCGACCGTTAACAATTTGAGAAGAATTATTCCATTGATGCGACAGGGTGGGCTTACGTTTTCGCTCAAAGAGGATATCGGCCAGGTCTCTTTTGACCGCACTCCTGCCGAGAGTACTTTGATGAGCGAGCAGTCGGAAACGGAGCCAGAAGACCAAGACACTGGATCTGATTCTGATTTGGGAGCTGCAACATTTTGATTCCGAATCCGACTACATTTCTGTTGTTCAGTATATTGTTGGTGCGCCTATCGCGCGTTGAGGTAGATTGCCAAACTTTTTGTAGTCGTTGAGGTGATATCGACCTGTGTGGCAAGAGGTATTCAACAAGTTTCCACGCATCTTGACTAGCTTGACTGTCCGTCCGTTGATCAATTATGCGACGCGACGCATTTTTGATCGCAAAGCAAATAGATTTACCCGCGCTAAACATTTCAGATTTTACTCCGTAGATTCAGGCAAATAATGGATGTTCAAATAAAGCACTCACTCATCCTACCTAATGTCAAACTGCAGTTAAGCTCGTCCCAGAGCTTGGGGGGTGACCAACAGCAAAGCACCCAAATTTCTTCGACTACCCCTTCGGACCCCCCGAGACGCCGGCGAAGTGACAGCAGAACCTTGTCGAGAATGTCCGTAATAACACGCTTCGCGTAGGGTTCTTCAAACGGCGTGCCCACTGTGAGAAGGAGAGCCGAGATTATTCGTTGGCGCTGGAACAATAGATATAAAACAGAAGCAGGGAACAAGGTAGTTCACCACTTCTGACCTGCAGACGCAAGATCGCAAGGTGTCCGAGCTTGCTAGCTGACCACGGTGTTCTAGCTGAGGGCCAGGGAAATACGATGCTGCATTACGTGTAATCAATGCCTTTTCTGCTGAATTGTCAATGGAAGGGGGCGTAAAGTCAGCATCGATATAGTGGCAGCTTGGTCCTGAGGTGTCAATGACTTCGTAGTAGCAATTCTCGTTGTTGGCCGAGTCGCTTGCATACAAGCGCTAGCGTTCATAGGTCGCGCTCGGTGCCGACTACGTATTGCTTCACGCCTGGGACAGGCAATGTACCAGGTGGCCACTATATCTCGTCTCGTGCAAATACTCGATGATCTTGATCTTTGTGTCCCGCAGACAGAATCACTGGTTGTAACTTGGTATGAATCGAGTCGCTGAGGGCATCGGATCGGCTGTGACGCGACGGTGTCGGTGATGCTGTGAGAGGAGAGCGCGCGCGCTCGGTGACGCTCGGTGACGCGAGGCGCGACGTGTACCCCCGGGGGTACACAGTGGGACACTTCTCTTTCTCACCCCTAACCCCCACTCCAAGTCCAACATGGCACCATGCGCCACCGAGGGCGAGCGCGCTTGGCTCGACATCGACTCGCATCTCATCCGTGACGAGTCCGGCCAATGGTGTGTCCGTTGTGAACTTTGCAACAAACACTACAAGCTATGAAGGAACAATATACCACTGCACCAAAAGGCGAGGCACCTCTACTTCAGTGAGCGCATATTGTCCTAGAAGTGAGATGGAGCGAAGTTCAACACAAGCTGCCTGGGGGGTACAGGTCACTCGACGCCCCAACTGTAGCACCGGAACATGCACATGAGGCCAAACGAAACCTGAAAAAACATATCATTCGTATACACAAGCACACGTTCAATCCGTCTACGGTCGACAGTCGGTACAGATGCAACGAGGCGGCGTTTGAGCTGATCGGTACCGACCGTGAGGTCCAAGCGGTGAGTGCTAAACAGCTTTCCCAGGAGATCAGATACAAAATATGTGGAATTCGGCTAAACCTTTGTTTATGTACTTATCTGCTCTGATTAGGGTTTTGGCCACCTGAAGAAAAGATACCGCCGGCAGTTGCAGGCCAAGCTTGACAGGTTGGAGGCGCCAGGGAAAGCGGACCGTGCGAGGCACGACGAATGGGCGGCGGAAAGGGCGCGTCGGCTGGCGATGGAACCCGAAGACATCATGATTCAAGACCCAATCCCCGAGGACGACGAAAATTTGGCCTATGAGGTCCGGGAGGAGATCGACTACGTTGTGTGGCCTGTTTGGGATGAATGGGCAGGGCACAAAGGGAATGGACATCTGCCTCGGAGCCTGTTGACCGTGCTCATCCATTGGAGGATCGTGTTGTTCGATGCATACGATGACCAGAAGCGAAAGAGAGGTGGAGGGAGCGCGAGAGTTTTGAAGGAGTATAGGACCCGCATCCAAGACTTCGACGACATCCTCGCGCGCATCTTCACCGTCCCCATCAACATTGCCGCCGAACATGAGGAATCGCGCCTATTCAGTGAAATCCTTTCACCCCTGTACCACGAGTGCCAACGCCCCCTCCCTGAGGACGAAATCAGGACCGACGAGGACCAGGAAGGGAGTGACCGCCTTTTAAGATGGATCCAAAAGGTGTACCGCCCTTTCCTCAGGAAACGTGTCCCGGACGAGTACTGGGATCAGTTAGAAAGCGAACATCGCACCTGGCAAGCAGCGCTCAGACCATTTGCAACGACGGTGCTCGTCCACGTTCCTGAACCTCCCAAGCCGCCCACCGATGCGGACCTCGAGCCCGAAAGGAAGAAGACCTGGGACTCCTGGATTGTTGAGTGTGCCCACAGGTGGTTGGCGCTGTCGAGTGAACAGAGGGACGCGTATTGTTGGATGCGCAAGAAGGGGTCCGGCGGTGAGGGCGCCGCGTCGACCTCGGGGGCACGAGAGGAGGACGCGATAGTAGAAGTTAATGTGGCCGCGCACCAGTCCGCCCGCCGCGGCTCCCAATGGGAGGGAGAACCGCCGCCGGCTTGACTTGGTTGCGCCGCTGCTTTGACCTATTCCCGCTGGTTGAGTAGCTCAGAGGTCAGAGCAACTCTGATTGATGGAGTGGACCTGAGTTCGACTCTCAGTTCAGCCAAATCTTCTTTTGTTCTTCGTAACACTCAGTTCCGGGAATTCCCATTTCCCAACTGCGATATCGGAACACAGTTCGGCGACCGGCCAACATTCCGACCACGGATCGGCAGCCGGCTCGGAGGCCGAAAGCACCCTCTCCACCCTCTCCGAGCTGACCAGCCTGAGCGAGCTGGAGCGCAGCCTGGATACTGGGACATGAGGCACCATGAGTGTCAATTCACCGGTTAGGCGATGACCGTCTCGAGTTTTCCGTGAGCGTGTGTAGCTGCCTAGCTTGTATGTTGTGTCAATGGAGATCCTGCACTGCAACCATGATTCACCCCGAGGGTACAACGCACTCCGAAGGCGGAAATTCTTGTTCAATTTCAAACCTTAGGGCATGGCGTAGATACACTACAACAGAGTCCCGCGCCTCCGGAAATGAGGAGGCGGTATGCGACGACGTGCTTCATCAATTCTGGGACACTCTTAACAAGCATTGTACAACCGGCGTGGCGGTGTGTACCCCCCGGAGGTACACACGACCGGTGCCCTCTCCAGCTATGTACCCCGGGGTTCCACGGCTCAGGCGCGGTCCGTCGCCGACGCCCTTGCTGACTGCACTACAACAAACTTCCACGCACCCGCTCAAAGCCCAGGATGTGTCTACAGCTACTGAATGGAATAACCTCCTGCGACAAGACCGACGAAATTTTGTTTGCTACATCCGACTTGCACTCTGAAAAGCCCGCAAGGCCAACACACTTCCCTAGCTGAATTCTTCGTTCGAACCACCGAGCAGAGCGAAACTGCACTACAACAAACTTTCACGCACCCGCTCAAAGCCCAGGATGTGTCTGAAGTTACCGAAAGGATTAACTTCCTGCCGTTGGAGAATCGTATATGCCATTATACAGTGATCTGCCACCGGTGACCGGCCTTGCAACCCCGGGGGTACACAAGCCGCAAGCGGGAAAGCGCCTGTGCACCCCCGGGGGCACGCAGGACCGGTCCGCTCTTCCGCTGTGTACTCCCGGGAGTGGCCACACCCTGCGCGCCGAATGACTGTGTACCCCCGGGAGTACATAGCTTTGTCGGCGGATCAGGCCGCGTCCTCCCGGGGTTACACTCTTGTCACGCGCCGACTCTGACTGTGTATGTGTACCCCCGGGAGTACAAAGCCCCTAGTACAAGGTCCTTGGCCAATGGACCGATATCCCTGCTCACTCGACTACATAAACTATCACGTTAACGGGGTAGAAGGTATGCGGTGACGTATTCGATTCTTGCTGACATATTATCGCAAGCACTGTACAACGAGCGTTCCGCCGCTGCGATTTCCGCTGCGTACTCCGTGGGCGTGTAGGGTCACGCACCCAAGACCGCAGGTCCGAGTCAAGTCCTTCGTGTTAGTAGTACTAGCAGTGAGCGCCGTTGTTCACTCGGAACGCGTCTGTACCCACTTTGGGGTTCTGTTGGAACAGACAACTACAGCAACACCAATCCTCCCCGCCCCCCCCCCCCGGCTCTGGCAACGTTCCCAACTTACCTGAACTTGCAAATGTCAGCACCGATGCTCACCGAACTGCCGGTCAGCACCAAGCAGAACCTTCCACTGGGGTGTAATGCATTCCGGCGCTCGCATCCGTTGTGTGCGATCTTAATCGACCGAGCGCACAGAGCATTGTCACTGAGAAGAGAAAAGGAACTTTGAGTTGTAAGGTCTGGCAACGTTCCCAAATCTGAACCTGCAAATGTCAGCACCGATGCGCACCAATTTACAGTCTTTAACTTAGCAGAACCTTCAAGCTTGTCACTGCACGCACTGCAGTTCGGCGACTGTGGCCGTGGCGACCGGCTCGTGGGGTCGTGGTCGTCAACGCGTCAATGCCTGATTAAGGCTGACATTCGATTTACTTTTGTGCACTTTGGCGTCCACATTCCACCATGTGCGATATGGGCGGCATACAAAAAGCAAAGTCCTTCAATAACAAACAATCTACAGTCAACAAATGCGCCAAACCATCCCTAGCTAGCCCATGGGCTCGTCGAGAATCTCGAGGTCGTCCGAGGCTTCACCCCCTGTCGAGCCTGACTCTCCGCCGCCCTCCCCGAGCTCAGCATCATCTTCTTCCTCAACCTCCTGCTCCGATCGTGAGCCCAAAAGTTCTTCCATTCGTCTTTCATACACATCATCGCGGTCTCGCTCGGCCTGCTCCGCGGCTGGATCGGGGGTCAGGCCAAGTTCCCTTCGGAATGCGTCGAGGTCGATGGTTGTGTGGCGCACGTCCACGGCAGAAGGACCTGATGAGCGGCGGCTCGACTCAGCGACGAGGCTCTGCATTTGAGTATTATTCAGCGTCGAAAGGCGGCGACCGAAATGACGTGGACTACCGCGCGAACGGCGCGACACCTGTTTCGGCCGTCCGGCGAAAAGTCCCCCGATCAAACCGAATGCCGAGGGCCGCGATTCATGAACTGCGGGTGAACGCGTTCTGAACCAGACAACCGAGAGATCATCGCGCTCGGCGAGCCGATCCAGACGCTCTTTGAACGAAATCTGTCGGCGTTGAAGCACATGCCACACCGCCGTGCCAACCTCGCCCGCGTCATCAGTTCCGAGAAGTTTCCTAGCCGCTTCGATCGTTTCTTCGGGAACTAATAGAAGGGGCGACGTAAGGTACAGCACCATCACAAAGAAAGAGTGTGTCCATCTCACCTTTGTCCTCTGCCCATGCCTGAGATACCCTAACAAAGCGAGTGTCCTCATCTTCGAGCCACGCGAGTAGTTGTCGAACCTCAGCTCCGATTCGAAGAATCTCTTCTTCCGCCCTGGCTTTGAGTAGAACCGCCTTGATCCCTTTCTGAACGTCGGTATCGATCGCCCAAGGCGCAGTGTCGTGTTCGAAAAAACCGTCTTGCCAGAAAGCGTCCGTTGGCGACAGAGTCACAAGCGACTTTATCGTGGTAGCGAGCGGCAAGTTGTCCAGAATCTTGGCCGATTGCTCGGTCGCAGCATTTCGGTAATCCCCGACCGCTTTATTGTACATATCGATTGCCACTTTTACTTTCTTGCTGTGCGTCTGTGAGACGCTGACAAGCTTGCTGGCTTCGACTTGACCGATTGTCGCGCCGCTTCGTCCCCGACCCATTGAGTCAATTCGTTCTTGACAGCATTGCAATTGGACCGTCGCTTTGTGTAATGCGCGAAGTTTGACTACGCAGTTGCACAAATGCTGGAAATCTAGGTATGTCATGGGACATCAAATATCAGGTGGCGGTACTCATAAAGATAGGACGCGCGCCGCACCTGAAGCTGCAAGTTCCTTCGTACGATTGTATTCTTGTTGATAAGCTCTTAGCTGTTGCTGCAAGCGAGCCTTCGCTTCATCGGAAGCCATTGGATCGAATCTGAACACACAATGCCAAGACACAGTGTCAATTTTACGCCCTTGTCCTCCAATGGGGCTTGACGTGCCGAACGTACAGCCTTTCTTCCACCTGGTGTAGCTTCTGTACAATGTTGAAAAGCTCGAATCGCTCCTTGTCCTCATTCTCCCGACGTTGACTCGCCGTTGTGGCCGCTTGAGCAGCTCGCTGTAAATCCCATTGCGCGAGAAGGTCAGACTCGGACCATATTGCCGAAACGTCGCTCAGATCAGTTTGTGCCCTTCCAAGCTGATCTTGAGCATTCGACAGTCGTCTGCGGAGCCAACGGCCTAGAATGGACGATGAATGAAGGGACCGCATGATTGAGTAACGAACACGGCGTGAAAGTGTGGATGGCAGAGCATACCGAGGCTGTCAACACCGTTCTTGTTCATCAGGTCGATGCGACGCGAGATGTTGACGCGCCGGTGAGAAGCGCTCGCAGGACGATTGATCGGGATGAGCGATCGGAGCTGACTCCAAACGCGTTCGCATCCCTCCCCATCCGTCAACCCAAAGTGCTGAATCAGGCGCGGGTTGTACTCGAGCTGGCAGGGCCATTGATGAGCAAAAGCATGAAACACGCTCGTGGCAAACTTCAATCTCGGAAACAAATCGGGAAGGATACCTCTCTGCGGGCGATCGAAGTACAGTGAAGGTCAGCGGCGCCCCAGGGCCAGAAATCTAAGAAACGACGGATCCGCCACTCTTGCTGACCGATTGCATGTAGCCGTCCAAATTACACGCAACATCATACAGCACTCCGAGTGTATCGTCGGACGGGAGTTGGTTCGAAATATGTTGCAGCAGCGATAAGCCGTAGTAGCGCCTGCCTCATCAAAAACGAGCGTCAGGCCTTGTAAGCGGGTGAGAGAGGAGCTGAGCTGACGAACTTTTCACCTGATTGATACAAGTTGACCATCTTCAACGCGATATCGTGACGGCAGACACAGGCAACTAGGCCCGTATCGGACTTGCCCCGCGAGATTTGTGTCGCACCGCCGTTGGCCGCTTTCCACGAATCAGCACAAGCCTTCAAGACGCAAGAGGAAAGGCGTCAGCGCGTTGAAAGGATCGCAGGGGGCGGCTCGGATCAGCGGACCTTTTCTGACTTCTTGCTGTCGCCACCATCACAGATCTCCTTCATCGATTCGAGCTCATCTTCGCCGAGGAAGAGGGCTGGCGTCGACTCCTGAGGATCGTATTTGGCTGAGGTGTCGCGAGAATGTTGGAAGTTGCCATCCAGAGCGACAAGATGCTGCACTTCGACTCTATGGTGGGCTTGGTTTAGACGCGTCGATCCGTAGCATGCTGGACACTTGTCCGAGAGAGAATCCGCGACACCGAGGACGAGGTCGCCCAATTCTCGCTCGGATGTCGTGAGAGCCCGAAATTCGTCAAGGGCGCGCTGGAGTTGCTTTCGCAACTCCTTGTCCTGCGCAAACGATGATAAACATCAGATAATGCTCAATAGCAATCATGACAGGAGGTCGAACTCACGAATTTATGCTGACTCAGGCCCGGCCGACCCCATCCAGTTTGCTCATAGAAAATGTCGAGCCCGCGAGCTGCTCCATCGACAGGAAACGGCGCGGTGCTCCACCAGGAGTCGAAAAATTGGAGAAGTCGAAAGGTGAATGCAGAGCGAGGAGCAGCTGCGGTCGATCCGATTAATCCGATCTGAGCAAGGCGCTCGGCGTACGTAAGGCATGGGCTATCGCTGCTGGATCTCGGACAAAAAGCGATCGGCACCTCGACCACTGCATTGATTCAACCATTCGACCTTGTCAGCGCAACGTTCGACACAGCGACCCAATTCGCCTGATTCACATACAGCTTATGAGGTCGTACACGTCAAGCCGTAACGTGAGGGGACTCTTGCATGAACAAGGCGGCGGCACTTCGCTAGCGACCGAACCCTGGCACAGCTCCTCGTCCACGTCAATCAAGGGCCGTAGATGACCTTTGACCCCAGCGCAAAACGCGATGTACTGGCGCAGAAGCGCTGGCCGTTCCAAGCGCCTAAGGCGAGCGTCGTTGAACACGAATTGCTTGTACGTTTCTTGCTTCGACTGACCACGTGTGACTGATTCGAAACTTTCGACTTGGCGCAGGTCAGCCAGTGATAATCGCTCGGCGATTGCACTATAGTCAAGCGAGGTTGGGAAATGGGATGTTCGATCCGGAGAGTATGGGGCTGGATCGAAGTCGTGTTCGAAGCCACCACCGTACTCGCTGTAACGCTCTTCATCCCAATCCATCCCACTCGGGTTGGCGGCGTCACTCGCGGCTTCGTCGGAATCGGCCTGAATTGGAAGGGCCATTGGACGCTGAGGAGACGGCGAGCTAGCTTCGCCAAAATCATCGAAGGTTCCTTGCTGGATTTGGCGGGCAGTGTAAGTAACACGGTGCCGGGTTCCGGGGATGTTGGTGCGGAGTCGGGCGTCCGATCGGAGGCCTTGAGGCCTATAGGAAGGATGCTCCTCAAAGTAGTCCAGACGGACCTTGAAAGGTCTCCATCGATGCCTGCCCATCGTCGATGTGAATTGCGTAGCTTCGAGATTTAGGAAGGGTGTCTCGATAGTTGATGCTCTGGTTAGAACTGAGGCGGGTCTCACTTGGCGCTGAGCGGAAGCTAAAAGAGACAGGTCTGCGGGCATACTAGTCACTAAATGCTCAATCTCATTAGCAAGTTAATCTTGGCCTGGCGCCAGCGGCCAACCCCGGTTGCAGGGGGGGGGGCAACCTGTATGGGTACGCCGCTTAAGAGCGGCGCTGGGAGGGGCGCCGCGCGCGCCACTTTTTGGTGTGCTTAGAAATATAGCCAGAGGTGTTAAAAACAGTGATTTTAGGTGCATTCCTTAACTCACCTTTTTTTTTATGTAGAGGTAGTAAAACCGCTCGGCCGGCCGGGTCTTACGTGGAGCGTCTCCGAAGTATTGAACAGGAGTCGAGGTCTCGGCCGACAACCAGGGTTATTGACTTTTGTGACACCCAGTCAGCTCAATCATGGAGTTATCGCAAGCTTATTCGTACACACTGTCGTCTAATCTACAGGGTTTGAACAATTTCGACGCGAGACCGGCATGCGAGACTCGTCGTAAGTCCGCTCAGCTTCTTCGAGGGTTACCAGATGATTAGGCTCCTCGTAAAGGCTTCCCAATCTCACTCTGCCATCCACGAGCCTTCTCAAAGCCATTGACGCCCATCTGGAAGTCCTGGAAGGCTTGTCGGATGCCTTGCTCAGTATCCTTGCATGGCGCGGAAACGAGAAAGGACGAAAAGTTATCAGTCATTGCATTCGCTTGAGCAAGCAGGACATGACCAGTCGACCGCATGTGGTCGATCTGATTAAGATGGAAACGCGAGACTCACCATGACAAAAGGACCGTATTGTATAATCTCCTGATCCAAAGGCTCTCCGGCGATGAGGACCAACCTCGACCCTTCCGACACCGATTCGAGTCGAATGCCTTGCTCGCCCTCGGCCGCAGAAAGGACGACGGTGTAGAAAGGATCGGTTGGCTTGGTCAGGCTGCTGTCGCCACCGATCAAGGTCTGCCCCTCGAGCGTGTAGGCAAACGCGTTCCATCCCGCCGGAATCGCTTGGAAAACTTGCTCGCCCTTGGCTTTGAAAGTGACGTCAAAGATCCAGCATCCTCCAGGTGGTTTGATGGGCGAGGTGACGGAACCCTCGGATTCGTTGCCAAGAGCGGTACCGGAGATAACTTTGATCGTCGTGTTCGATGTGGGGTGGGCAGAAGGGATTTCCGACGACTTGAGCTCCTGGTACGACGCCTCGGTCATGCGCTTCGCCTTGGGCAAGTCGACCCAGAGCTGAAGACCTTTTGGGTTGGGGAGTCCAGGTCCCCGTACGGGCATCTCGGCGTGAAGAATACCCTTGCCAGCGGTCATGAACTGAAGATCACCAGCATTGATCGTACCGGCGTGACCCATAAAGTCCTCGTGCTTGAACGAGCCTTCCAACATGTAGGTGATGGTGCTCATGCCGCGATGCGGGTGGTCGGGGAAGCCACCTTCGCCGACGTTGAAGTGGTCCAACATGAGGAAAGGGGTGAAGTTGCGCAGTTGAGGGGTGCCGATCGAACGACGGACGATCGCTCCGGCGCCTTCGGGGGTTTCGCGCGAGAGGATCGACTTGACGATCTTGCGAGAGGCTTGAACAGCGGTGGACGACATGGTGCTTGAACGGGTTTGAGTGATGTTGGTGGTAGTGGTGGTGGGGGTAGTCAGGCTAGACGGTGAGGCTACGGGAGGGTTGAGACGAGGCTCAGTGGCGAGTGGGGCAAAGTAGAGTGCGAGCGCGAGTACTGTGACCGCAATGAGGATGGGTCGGGTACAGAACCGATGGCGAGGTGCAACTCGGATGAGCTTCTGAGTAGAAGCCACGATGAAGTGGTGGGAAGGGAATAAAGCGGTGAGAGGGAAGGAGAGATGAGATGTTTCCTGAGCGGGTCCCGACGTGTGGTGGATGCCATATCGAGCTCAGCTGCTCTCTGCTCTCGTGAGCCTCTGACTCACTCGGCCGGCGCGTTGCTCAGCTTGCTCGCGCGCCTTGAGCAGCATTTGGCAACCGCATTTCGACGGGTCGACGACCGCTGGGGCTTACAGTGACTCGGTCTGTTCTGGGTAACGAGCGGGTCATGACAAATTAAAATCAGGGGAAAGCGGTGGAATATTCTGGAATCGACCAGGTGCTGTCTTGCCACGAATTATGAACTCACGCTCTCGGCCTCACTGTGCAGTGCGACGTGGGGAACCCGATCTCAAGATCACGTGATATTGCTTCGACGGCACGTGAGGCACGTGAGCGCGCCCACATTGAGCCGCAGTTCCTCGAGGCACTGGCGGATGGCTTCAAGTCACATTGGCTGGGCTGGGGACTGGGGTGTGTGTAAGGCCGTGCACTCTGACACACAATGATGCGATATAATGGTCTTCAGTACCGTGACCATGATTGTTCTCATTGTTATTCCCGGTTTGGTCCTTGTCGAAGCTTTGCAACCTGCCTCGGCCGACTCGTGAGCTTGGGTATGTGAATGTATGCACTGGCGCTTGCCGGATTCGGGCTGATTCGGGAGCTGGCGACAGGACCCCAGAAAGCCCAGCCGGAGGCGCATGTTGAAAAACGCCGTTTTTTGGCCTTTTTGTCAAAGTTTTTTACCCTATTTTGGCCCCAAAATGTCAAAATTTCACATTCGCCTCGAGAATATTATCAAAATGTGTTCTACATGCTCCAAAAATCGCTCAAAAGTCCTCGAAAGCGCGTTCCGAGCGTTTGCGGGCGCGCGGCGGCCGATCGAAAGTGGCTTGCGGCGCGCGTCGCTTCGGCTGGTGTCGCGCGTGGCTCCTGGCATCAAACAAGCCTTCCTTGCTTTACTGATGGGCTCGCTACTTCGTTGTCAGACCTCCGTTTTGCTGAACTTGAGCTCCTTGTATCCGCGGAGGCATTTGTGCGGCTTGTAGAGGTTCTACCGGCGGCATCTCGCAGGCCGGGGACGCTCCGAAGGGCGGCAAATCTTTGCTCGGCACGTGCGCACGTGCTGATTATGAGAGAGAGAAATCATTATTTCACGACCTTGTCGCGCTATAGCACATGTGATTATGCGCTCGTCGGGGTAACATGAGGTAAGGTCCGTGGTTGAACGATATGTAGTCGCTGGCGGGCCTAATGACTCGATGACCTGTCGACCATCAATCATGCGAAACGGCATAGTGCCATCAATGAGGTGAGTGGAATAGCATGCTTTCTTGATGAGGCGAAGCTCCTGTACGACGACATTTGAAAGTAGAACCAACGACGGGAGCGTGTCTTGGTTGCAGTGGTTTGTTGTCACTTTGCTGTAGATGTATCGCACTGTAGCAGACAAGACCTTTGTCAAATGAGAACGTCACAGCTCAACTGCCACTGCACTCAAAACAACGTACCAATTCCGATGGACAGCGTTTCTTCTCCATAAGCAGTTTGATCGCAGCTGAGTGAATGCATGCCACGCTTGAGGCCAAAGCAGATCAGAGATCCGATCTCCAATGGTGTGGCAGTGGTTACAGCTCCGTCAAGCGATCCAAAATGAGGATAGCGTTGTGCTAGCGCTCCGTACTGCTTGGTTCTTTCAGGGAGCTTTTCCTAAGAGTACAGGAATAACAAAACACTAGATCCAGTTGCATTATTTCCTGATTTCAGCGACAACTCACTTGAATGCGGCCATCCTCAATATAGGCATTCTTCTGAATCTCGTTTGTTGTGAGCGCTCGGGCCACCTGGCCACCTCCAGTCCAGCGAAAGCTCCTGGCCGTGCCCGCCATGTCTTCAAAGCGAGATGGTCCCATGGACTGGACCAACCCTTTCAAGACGCGTGAATGTACTGCACTGCGTCCTTGCTCTGTATTGCTAATCCCTACGCCTGCCTCTCCGCGACTTGTGTGGCTCGATTCCATCGGCCTCCCTTTTGAGTAGAACAGCTCTGAGGTGGCTACACTCATGAGCAGCTCGATGGGCAATCAAGTTGGCCCAGTTCAGCGAGAAATTGGTATCGCGAGCATCGACAAGAGGCGGAAGTTTCAAGTGTGTGGGCTGTGTAGTAACGAGCACGCATGAGCTTGCTCTTGCCATTGCAGTCCGTTCAGTATGCGACGTGCGACAGCGATACGGTTGCGGTCAGTTCCGTTGATAACGACGATTTTTTCCATCCATCGTTGAGCTCGCAGCGCCCAGCTTTGAACATCTTCTGCTCGGTCGTACTGCGACCATAGCCGATCGGCGCCGAGCGGCAAACGCGTCGACGCGACGGCCAAAGATCGAAATCCATTCTTGCGTGCGTTGATCAGAGCATCGGTGGCGAGAAACGCGTCTCTGGTCTGGAGAGTCGGGTAGGGTAAGGTCGAATACTGGTTGGGCTCGCCTTTGGACAACTCGATGTGAAGAGACGCGTCGGCGGGAGCGACATCGAAGGCGAGGAGCTCAGCGATCGTCATGTTGGTGAGCGGCGATAATCGATCGAAGTCATCGTCGTTCAAATAGTAGTCCTGGTCTTCGTCGAGAAACAAGCATGGGATCATGTTGTCGTGCTATGCTTCAATGTCAGAACGAAGTGAAGCGGAACGGAACCGGCGCCCCTTCAATCTCAGCAGTTTTTTATTTATTTGATAGACTTCATTAACAGCATAATTATAATAATACCTAGAAATCTTCGGAAAAGTCGGAGGGAATGCTGTTACGCACACTGGCCGAAGCCAGTAGTGTAGGACTCATTGACCCTGAACCAGGATCAACCATACCCACTAAAACCCCCTTTGGTGGCTTACAGAGACACTAGGCGACCCTTGGACTCCTGAATAGAGGCTCGAAGCCCCTCGAAGTCCGTGGGAACTATTGGTACCTAATCCCTTAACAGCCTCTGCACTAAAGTGATTACAAAAAATTACTAGTGACCCGTACAAGCGCGAGCACGAAGCGCGTCTCGAAGGCGAATGCGGGCCCATGGTCATGCCGAAGGCTGCTCAGGGTCGGCCAAAATTGCCTCGACCCCCGGGAAAAATGTCAAAATCTGCAAAGGCGCCTCGCGGGCAAAACCTGTGTTTCGTCCCAAAATGTCAATTTTTTGCAATGCGCCTCGACGATTTTCAGGAATTTGGGTCCTCAAAATGTCAAAAAAAAAAATGCGCCTCCGGCGGGGCTTTCTGGGGTCCTCTGGCGACTGACGAGGACTGACGTCGTACCGGCGCGCACGACGACTAGCCTCGCTTCGCCCACGATCTTGTGCTTCCGACACATCCGCATCAACAGAACCCGTCCACAAGGTTAGTCATAAGATTGATCTGATGGGTGAGAAGATGCTTGGCTCGCCAGCCAGCTAACACGTCTCCGCCTTCCTTTCAGGCCCCCCGTGCACTGGTCGAACGGCCGCGCTTGCAACCACAAACACTCGAGTCGGCCGAGCTCGATTATCGACACGCGCCGATCGGCGATGGCGACTGTCCATATGGACATAGACGATCACCCCCATGTCAGATGGCTCAATCAAGTACAGCGACCTGGGCTGATCAAGGCTCCGATCTCGGGAAGGGTCGGCGGCGATGGCTTGACCACCAGTCGGCGGGGGCCCACGTCCGACCAAACACGGCTTGGGATGCCCGAGCGCGCGACGGAATACCAGAACCAGAGCGGCCCCTGGGCCAACGTTGGTATCGAGACGGCGACCTTCTTCGGGGCAAAGCGTCGGCGGATAGACTATCGCACATATCAACCCTTTGACAACGTACCTATCGACGTCATCGAACGGATACTTGATCAGTTGCCCCTGCTTGACCTCGTCAGATTGAGGCGGATCAATCGATCGGTCAGTGTTTTCGCTGTCGAGCGTTAGACTATCCCATCCAGGTGATGAATCTGCTGACTCCAGAGTAGCTTTACCCTTTTCCATAGTTCAACCACCTACTCAGATCTCCTCACCTCTATCATACCTTGTGCATCCCTGCCTCCCCGGCGCCCGCTCCTGAACTGCTGGCTCTATTTCCCTCGCTCCTACCGGGTACCTCCGATCTGACGCTCCGCTCCTTCCCCTTTCTCGCCCTCGAGCCCTTGCTGTGTTCGGTGACTCCCTATCGATTGCTCCATCTCGATCTGTCCTTCTCGGCCGTTCGGAACGAGCAATTTGAAGCGATGGCCGAGGAAGGCGCGCTCGCGAGCCTCCGAACTCTTAGGCTCAAGGGGTGCCGAGGCGTGAAAGATGGTGCATGGCTCGCGACGGCGTTGCCAAAAGTCGAGACGCTCGATCTGAGTTGGAGTGGCGTCACGTCCCTTCCTGCGTCCGTGGTCGGCGCCGTAACTCCGCTTGTTGAGCTTGAGAATGAGCTCCTGTCCACTTCGCCAGGATCGGATGATTCGGTCGATTCAGGATATTACTCCGATCTCGAAGTTTCATCCTTCTTCCACTGTTCATCAACAAAGCCTCGATCCTCAATCTGGCCTCGATTACAGCACCTCTCTCTTTCATCATGTCCTCATCTGACGGTGACGACAATCGAAGCCTTCCTCGAATCGGCGATCCCTCCGAATCTCCGCACACTCGACCTTTCGCACCTCCCACTTGATCACCACACACTCGCTCATCTCAACCTCAGGCCCTCCGACGACTCTGATCCCGAACCCGACTCGCACCCCCTCGAAACAATCGATCTGAGAGGTGTACACGCCTCACACTCTCGTCTATTCGACGACTCGAACGCTTCTGGGCCCTGCAACGGATCAAGATTCTTCATTCGGCGGTTTTGGAGAGTGATGATGAGGTCGATGTAAGACGTTTTGTGGAGTGGGTCGCGGGTATGCATGCGAGGGGTGGGGCTTGAGAGGGGTGGAGGTAGTTTATCCATCTCTTCGTGTTTGACCAAGTTGTTTTGCTCTTCTCTTCGGACACCCACTGTGTTGTTTGTATTCATTCTTCAGACTGGATACCCTTTGTTGTACTTCGTCGAATCGAATAGCTCGTTCGATGTTCTTCTCGTTCCTTCACAAACACCTTTGTTGTTTTCTCGCCGACAGACCTTTCCGTAGCGTCTCGTGTTGTATTATATTACGCATGCCACAGTATTCTAAATGTTCTTCAAGACCCTCCAGTCGAGAACCCCATCGTCGTCCTTTCGAAGCGAGGTGACGAATGAGCACTCGTATGCACCTCGACATGTTCCGTGACCCTAACGCCCTTCGATGCCCTCGATCTTTTCATCTTCATCGGAATGCAAGTGCTTGCGTTGACGACGTTTTCGCAATCCCCGGGTGACGAAATACCAACTGGTAAAAACGACGATGAATAAAGCGACGACACCGGCACCTAAGTAACCCGCTGTGGTGGGGGGACGACCGGGGCGCGAAGCGAATGAGTTAAGAGGCTATTGCGCTGAAGAATTCTGGGCCCCTACTTACAATTGTCATTCGCAGTCGCCCAGAATCTCCACCAACGACCATCGAGGTTCGGACTTGTCTCGGCTGCTTGGGCGCAGGCTGTACATTTCTCCAAGGCGAGGCTGGGAAGGGAGAAAGTAGAGGTTAGAAGGGCGTCTCTTTGTGAGTGCTTGCGTTAATGTGCGAATACTTACCCCATGAATTCGGTGATGGAAATGAGGAGGGCGAGGACGATCTACGGAAGACACCAGGAAACGAAAATCAGTGTACAGTATTGAACCGCTTTCAACCTGCAACTACACGACGTACCGAAAGGATCGTCAAAACCGTCGAGATCCTTAACAAACCTTCCTCATCCGCAGTCCGCAAAACGCCCAATTCGACACTCTCCTCCTCCCCTTCCCTCACCCACCACTTCCACCTCTTCTTCTCCCTAAACCTCTCCCACGAATAACCCCAACACATGCCGATGTTATCGATCGAATCGACGAGCGTCACCGACGAAGCGCCTGAGTCTCCGGAGGCCACGACTGGCGCAGCTCTATCTCTTACTCTTTCACAGAACATTACAAGCTAATTACTGCTATCATATAACCCCCATTGAAGACTTTACTGCTGGTCCTGCGATGCTTGCACAGCGGCGGGAGACGACCGGAAGAAGGGGTGCCGGCCCCATAGGATCTCGTGCTCGAACGCATTCAGGCAGTTCCCCGCTCCCATGATGTCCCGGTCGGCAGGCGGGTGGACGCAGGTCCCACCGCCTAGGGCAACGCGGAAACAGGTGGATCCGTTCGATTTTTGGCCAAGACCGACCCTGCGGAGGCCAATCACAACACGGCGCGAGTGTCAGTGACCCGAGCTGAGGGCCGAACGCGGTAGAAAAGACTCGGCAAGTGATCAAGAGGTCTCAATCATGGCAGACTCACCAGTTCCGCGTTCCGTCCGTGTCCCTACAGTCCGAATGCCAGCAGAGCTTGGAGGTCAAATACTCGCTGACGGAACAGAAGTAAATGCTCTCCAGTCCAAGCGCCCGCAGGCAGCGAAAGATGATCTTGGAGCAACTGTTGGCGTAGGAGACGCCCGACGGATTGGGACCAGGGCTTGTGAACCCATTGCCGACTACGAGGAAGGCGGGTCGCGAGCCCTTTGAGAGTAGCTGACTGTAGGTGGCTGTCTCGGGATGGGTCGGTGGAGACGAAACGAGGTGGTTGGGTCGACGAGCCGCGGCTGCCAGGTGTCGTATAGCGTAGGTGTCAGCAGACTCCACCCAGCTCGAGCACCCGAGCCGATTTTCTTGGATTGCAAGGAGAAACTTTACCAGCGCAAACTCACCCATGCACTCGAGACCAAACACTTTGGCCATTTGTTCGGCTTGTCGGTACATAACCGTGAGAGTCGCCTCTGGTCGCGTACTTGAAACCGAAATCGCGTCGTGCGTGTGTCGAAGGGGAAACCCAAGTTTTGCCGCAAGCGGGGACCACTCGAGCTTGTTGGCACGCAAGGCCTCGTTGATACGATGGGTCTTGTTCGCGCGTTGACGGGCACCTTTGCGATTGCCTTCCGCTGCGATAGCTCCAAGCCCCTCTTTGCCGAACCGGAACGTCTCGAAGGCCGCCGTCTCGTCGTGCGTGAAAACACGAGCGACGGCAGTGACCGGCCGAGCGTGACCGAGATCGATCGAAATGATGATCGAATCCTCGAAAGCACGCCAGAGATCACGGAAGAGGTCGCCACGTTGTTCAAACACCGCAATGAGGTCCTCCGTGGCTACGGCGTGCTGCCGAATCAAACACATCCCAATCGACAACGGACAAAGGCGAATTCGTCAGCCAAAATGCTACCCTGCCGACTTCCGTCCGACGCAAGGAACATGGGAGCAAACTCGACTCACCTGGGTGCCAAATTTCTTGTTCGAGTGCTCTTGGAGCCTTCCCAATACCGCTCGACGTGCCTCGGGGTTGTGTATCGATGGGATGCAGATGCGACTGTCGATGATGGGGACGTCTCGGAATCGCTTCCAGGACACGTACTCGACTCGCACGGCTTCGCGCTCAATGAGAGCTTGGCGCTCGGGATCGAGAGGGATGGGAGCGGCCGCCACCGCGCGTTCTCGGAGCTTGCGTTCCAACTCGTCAATTCGGCTCGGCTTCTCGGCGGATCCCGGTCGAGCATACGATAAGCGGAACACGTGCTTGATGCCGTCGACATAGTGCTCCAAGTCGTGCTTGACCACTCGCGGGCCCTTCTTGCCTTTTGTTTGGAAGCGGAGCCACAGCCGGGCTTTGGCCACCGTTCGGTCGAGCGCGGAGCCGATCGAGACGTCGGGATTGTTGTACCACGACTTGTTACGCTCTGTTGATGCCACGCTCGACACGTTCAAGACTCGTAGACGAACTCGGTGTCCGTTCGTTGTCAACGACCCCGCCGGTATTTCGTCCTTGTCGAGAATCCTGTCTGTGTCGAAGAGGATGTCGACGAGGCGAGGACCAAAGGCAGCGAACGCGTCTGGCTCGAGAAGCCTCTCCTCGGACAGCTCAGGTGGGACGGTCGGGGTCGACGGGTCCGAGCCAGCCACGGATCGGCCGAAACAGAGGTGCTGCAGCGCCTTGACGCCGGCCACTGCGTCACGAGCCCACTCCGGTTTGACGTGCATCGTCTTCTCGTCCTTAGATGTCGTGAAGATCAGGTTGAACCTCTTCCTAGCAACGCTCGAAGGACGGGGAAGTGAGTCGGACTTGCGACGTTACCCGCGGGCTCCGATACGTCATTGACGACAGACGCAGCAAGAAGCTTGTTCAACCAGTCGAGCTGCGTTCGGACGAGCGAGACGGGGTACGTGAGGATCGTGCCGAGATACCCCGGCGAACAGTTCACAAAAGGGCGTTTGCCCTCGGTCTGTCCGAACATCAAACAGATTCCCCAACGCAGTCAAGGTCAGCACTCGATCGCTACACTGGCTGGGGTGACAGAGTGCCAGCTGTCGAGTGTCGGACTCACGGGTACGATGCCCCTGCCATGTCCAGACTCGATGAGGAGATGGTGGTAGACGGGCAGGAGCGCGATCGGGTTTTTCAGCCTGCCGCCGGGCCCAAAATCGGAGAGCTTGCCGCCGACCAGACGAGTGGCGGTAGCTTGATCGCGCCCAAAGGCCCACCGCATTCGCTGGTCCCGTGCGCCACATGCCTCTTGCAAGCACGCTCGCATGACCGCGCGGAGGTGTTCGTGGTCGGGATCAGACTGGTCTTTGGCGATCCCGGCCACCAACGCCTCGAGGTCCGCTCGATGGGAGCGCCAGGGAAATGGGACCTCCGAGAGCGCGGTGACGAGACAGTCGAGCAGTCGCTTGCGCCCCTTGGGCTGACGGAACTCGTCGTCCGGGTCGAGCGGCGAAAGCGCCGATTCGATGTCACGAGACTCGAACATGTGCCGGGCGTAGGTGGCGAGAACGTAATCACCTCGATCTTTCCATCCAAGGATATCCTTCGCACAACGCTCTGCCACGTTTTGGTAGTAGGTCGAGTCGATCTTGTAGCGGGGGAGGAAGACTCCTTTCGCTCGAAGTTCCTTGACGGCCGAGACCAGCAACCCTGAAGCCTACATCACCGCCGCAAAATAAGTGATTCCGAGTCGACAAGTCAGCTCCTCCATCTTGAAGTTGGCGGATCTCTCTCTCTGAACTCGCAGACTAGTCGACTCACCGCGTTGTACAGAAGCGAACCATCATCATTGGCCGCTCCCTCGAAATGTTCGACGTGCCGACCATACTCCGCCGGGGTCATCGTTGCGAGGTCGACCGACACGTTTGCTGTGAGCTGCGCCGGCTTCTTTGAGACACGGGATAACGCGATGGAATCGTGAGGCTGGAGCGCATGGATAACGGCACGCATCCTCGTCACCAGGGCTGAGTCGTTCGACGCGATTTCGTGCCAGTCGCGTTGAGTCCATCCATTGAGGTAGTCGACCAAGACTGCGTTCAGGACTTTGAACTCGAGCTCTTGCGCGAGCGTTTGTAGACGCATAAGCGAGGAGAACGTGTTCTTCCATCGCTGGTTGTCTGTTCCCGGTTGGTCGGGTGATAGGGGCGGAAGAATCTCGCGCACGCTCGCCCGCAACCCTCGGTGTCGAACAGGAGCATGATACTCCTTGCCTGCCGGCGTGCCTTGACCCTCTTGACTCCCTCCTTCGCCCTCGTCCTCGGCTTCGCCCGCATCCTGGAAGTCGTCGTCATGAGGAGCAGTGATGGGATCTGGCTTCGGCTCCCCCTCGTCGACCTCATTCTCCCCGATCTCAGCCTCCCCGTACTCATCCTCTCCGAACTCGTCCTCTCCGAACTCATCCTCCCCGAACTCGTCCTCTTGCCCATCATCATCATCATCATCATCATCATCATCGCCATCCTCCTCCTCCTCCTCCTCCTCCTCGTCCAAGGTGCGGCCGCCCATGCCCGAAGCCCGGTCCTCCGAGCCGAGATCGTGATCGTCGACATCGAGATCACGATCACTCGACGAATCCAACACAGGAGGTGCGGGTCGCTGCAGTCTGCGCTCGCCTCCCGGCTTGGACTTGCTTCGATTGAGCAACGGACCGGTCTCCATCCTCGTGGTGTCGATGTACCTCCATGCATGGTATCCCATGACGGATCGGTACAGAGGACTTCGTACTCGAGCGACTTGGGCGCCCAGCTTCTCCCGGCAGTGCCTCACCTTCGTGACCACCTTAAGGTACTCCTTCCGAAGGTCAGGGCGCGCGCCCAAAGCCTGCCATGCTTGCGAACGCAGCGTAGTCATCTTCTTGCGGGGCTGCTTGAGGAAGAGCTTGGCCGCTGCGAGGGAGGGTGGTTGCGCGGAGGGAAGTGGAGGTGCAGCGAGAGTGGCAGGTCCGGCGAGGACACCCGAAGCGGTGACGACGGTCGTCACGGCGGCGAGAGTGGGTGCTAGGGGTATCGGGGGGGGGGGGGGAGAAAGAAGCCAGCTGGCGGGTGGGCTTGCAGAGGTGGTGGAGAACAAGGGTCGAGTCTTCTGCGGGGGTGGAACCGGAGCTTGCGGTGGAAAGGGCGTCGCTCTGGGAAGGGGTGCACCCCAAGGGGTCCTGAAGCCACTGAGGGGGATGTTGCGTGTGGTGGTAGATGCCTTCCGTGCCTTGAGCCGGTCGAAACGCTCGGCGGTGTCGTTCGCCACGAGCGCATGGATCGCGGCCATCTCGTTCCGAGCACGTTGGATACCTTCGACGCGCTTCGTTCTCGACGACTTGTTCTCGAGGTAGCCTTTGAAGGCTTCGTGAATCGTCTCGAGAGGAGCTTGCCAGAATTCGAACGAGAGGCAGAACTTGTACTTTTCGAACGTCCGGTGGAGTCCGATGCCAGGGAGCCCGCCGCTGAGATAGTCGCCTCCTGCGACGATCCCCGCCACGACCAGCGCCTCGTCTGTGCCCCACTGCCTCAGCTCCAAAAGGTCCACGAGTAAAAAGATCTTCCTCTTGGTCCTCGTACCGCCGGCTTGCGCTACGAAGGACTCATCCACGACGAGGGTGTCGAGCGAAACATCCTTCAGCTCCTCGGCGAGTTTCAACGGCGTTCGCTCCTCGTAGATTCGCCAGCGACAGAAGCGCGCAGGGAGGCCGTAGATCCAATCAGTGTCCCCTGACCAGAGAACAGTGGATTGAGGGTCGAGCCGCACGTCGATGATGTGGCCACGTCGCGCCGATGCGCACATGTAGGTGTCCGCTTCAGTGCGAGCCATGACGAAAGTTATGCCCGAGCCAACTCGCCACACATGGATCTGATCCGAGTTGACGTTGGGCGTCGAAGGTTGGGGTAGACGTTCTTGGAGTACCTGTACCTCTTCCGAGGACAAGTAGATCGGCTTTGTGCGAAAGTCGCCGAAGCGGACGTCGACATTGTCCGGCGCGATCCTCGATCGTTCGGCACGCTCTTTAGCCGTCGCCTCCTTGAGCTTGGGCCGCCATTTCGCATTGTCGAGGATGACGACGACTTGTAGAGACGATTGTTCTTCTTTTAGAACCTTGAGGCGTGCGATCACGATGTCGATGAAAGAACGGCCACGGTGCTTCCTGCCGGCAGTCGAGATCCAGATGTCGCGAAACGCGGTGGACGCATCGATAAGGAGAACTAAGAGCCGTGGTGAAAGCAACCGAGAGGCGCAAAATAGGTAAGCTCTTTGATTTGTTGGAGTGAAACCACGCGGTGCAGAAAGTTCAAAAGCTACCTTTGGGTTTGTCACCATCGATGGCCGGCAGGAGTCGAGCCGGGTCGGTGGCCGTGCCCACGAGGCTGCGAGGCTCCTTGGCGATTGATTGGCGCAGGAACGGCGCTCCATTGTCGATGCCCATGACGAGACGCGACTGGGTGGGACGATGATAGATGGGTGCTGGGAAAGGGTGATGGGAAAAAAGGGGAACGAGGGATGATGATAGATGAGTGCTGGGAAAGGGTGATGGGAAATGGGAAAAGGGAAAAGGGGGAAACGACGAGGGACGGACATCAGCGCACTGCATCAATTCAAACAGCCTCCCGCCCCCCCCTCGTCAACAGCGCCGGTGGCGGCACCAGGCTGGTGCGACGTCGTGACTCGGAGACTACACTGCACATGAAACGAGACGCAACATACCCGGCAAACTGGGCTTGTTGATCCGAGGATGCGTGATTCAGGAGATGGTGGAGCCGCTGGCAGATGGTCGAAAGCTGAAACAAGGTGGGGGTCCGGCGTTGGGGCCCTCCGTCGGGCCGCGCTCCTCAACCTCGAATTTGAGTCCAGTGTAACCCACTCGGACTTGGGATTTTGTCGGACCTCGGCCGCCTTAGCGCAGGCAGTACTTGAAAAATCCTTCCCACTTTCTTGTTTGAGCGTTTGTTGCCCACGAGCTGTACCATGGCCAAATGCTTGACGCTCTACGTCACCGTCACCGTCACCGTCACCTCCCTCTTCACCCTCCGTTGCTCCGAGCTCGACCGAGCGCCAGTACGCGGACGACACTCGTTGACTTTCGTTTGACACCATATCTCATGATATGAAATGACAGAATGACTTCCCACTCTTGCGGTTCTGGTAGAAAACCAACACATTCGTGATAATTTCGGCGCAGTCAATTCGACGAGCGAGCGAGCGAGGGGTTCTGAGCGAGGGCAAGCTATACCGTAACCTGTGACACACATGAAGGTGTCTCACATTTCACACTCTCAAAAGTCTACCCCGCTTGGACTCAAGGTCAAACCGATACCCCATTGCACCTCACAAGAATGCCCGAGACACACCACCCCCCGTAATTATCCAGAGAAGCGAACATCCAAGCCTGACAGCGCGGGCTGATCGACGACTGCGTTTCGGTGCGAGACAAAAGTCAGATCAGTCGGAAGGCTGTGGTGGCGGGCCAGAGGAAAACCCTTACAAAAGGCGAGCACCAGAAAGAAAAAATCACGTACTAAATTAACCGCGTGCAAGCTCGCCTTCGAGCGACAGGCTAGTTGGGAGCTTCGAGGGAATGCGAGCAAAGCTCATCCTCCCCTTTGCCTCTTGATCGGCGGTGGCGCAGCTTTCGCTTTCCACTTTCCTTTTGAATCCATCCTTTCCTTCTCCTTTCCTTTGCCCTTGGGTTTGCCGTTCCCCTTGCCACCCATCGCATCGTCATCGGAAGCGAGTTCGATTGCGTCAGAGTCGTCGTCGATCGGACGTCGAACTCGGTGATCATCCGCGGCCGACGAGCGAGATGGGGTTGGCTGAGCATGCTGTCGAAGAGGTTGCGAGGGACCGGGTCGATAGAGGTGGATGAATGCGAGGGAGCAAGGAAGGGAAGAGCACGAGGGTCGAGGATGTGCGAGGGGCCCGGGTCGGAGGTATGGGCCACTGCAGGTTTAACCGAGTGGAACTTCGTTAGTTTCCGGACCAAATACAGAGTGCAGTCAAGAATCCCGGGAGAGCTTCAAATTACTTTCTACATCCACGTTCTGCGCGCTGTTGCCACTGCGCAGCGATCGCCTTGCCCCAGCGGCTCCCCACCCCTTCCCCCTTCCCCCTTCCTGGGCCTTGCCGAGAGCGGCGACGGCTTGCTCCAGCGGCGCCCCAGGTTGCAAGTCGCCAAGCTGCAGCCACCTGGGGTACTCCTCGGCACCTCCGATCACGAATTGCGTCTGAGCCTGTAAGATATCGGGAAGAAAGACACAAGTCTTCTTCCCAATCTTGTAATAGACGGCGACTGGGTCCAACGTCTTGCGATACACAAGCGTCGTCATGGCGTGGACCGAGCCCTCGTCCGGCTGGACAAGCCTCGTGTTCAGAGCAGGAGTGGGAGGTGCGAGGGAAGACGCACTTGGGATACCCATGGCGGAAGTGGGAGGGGTGCTGTCATCGGTATGACGGCGTAGACGAGCCGGGTCGAGAGCGGCACCGGTCTCGTCCACAAAGGGGATGCGGGTCTCGAGCGTGGGCGCCGTGGCCCGCTGCCAGTCTGGGTGCCCCTTTGGGACCAGCGTGAGCTTGTACTCGACGTCCGATATGAGTAGTCGCATATCGGACTGTGCGAACTCGGCGGCATCAAAGTCGGGTGCACCAGACGACATGGTACTGACTGCCGTGGGTGAGGGATGCAAAAGGTCAGAGCAGGGGATCGCAAGGGATTAGTGTCCAAGCTCCAACTTGGACGCCCTCAGGGGACATGAGGATGCGGCTAGGGCGTGCGCGCAGTCAGCGCCCCTGAAGCTCGCCGGCGGCTCGACCCGCGCACCTCCGAAGAGGAGGCGGCACCGTCAGCTGCCTGTGCATGGCGGTGCATCGATATGCAACAATACCATTCCAACGGCCACATCATTGAATTCTACCAGAGGAGACAATGCGCTGTTTGTCAAGACCCTGGGAACATTTTTTCCTCCCGGTTCCGAGTCCGAGCACGCCGGCCCCAATGGGAGAGGAGGTCTTTCTTTCTTCGGGCTTCGCTTGATCACGCCGAGGCCGGTGCTTCACTCGGACGGACGGACTGGGAAGCCGTGAGATTTGCTTGATAAGCTCGATGAGCATCATGTTCAACAGACCGAACTGTCCCGACAGCTTGTGCGGACATCTCATGGCCGAACCGGCGGAATTCGAATTGAGCCGACTCGCCGAACTGCAAGCCTAGAAAACCAGGGACATCAGCTATCCTGGACACGGAGAAGAAGAACTTAACCGACGGTAAAATAAATCACCCGTTGCTTGGTGTGATGTCCGTCTGCCATGCCTCGGAACCCGGGAGGATGGCATTGCGCTCGGAGTGGGTCCGTGCGCGGGAGCATTCGTGAATGACCTCCCGAGCGCTGGCGCGACCTCTCTCTCTCTCTCTCTCTCTCTTTCCTCACCGAACTCCGTCGAAGATCCCGGCGCCACAAGACCATCAAGCTCCTCGGATGGTTGCGTCAAGGTTCCAAGCGAGCGGTGATGCTGAGTAAGTACACTTCCCACCCATCCCCCACTACTCTGATCCACCCTGTGCAGCGCATTACGTCGCGTTCACGCGGCATCGGTTGCTGACTCGGACCGGGCGTGCGACGTTATCATCTCGACCCTCCTCCCCCCTCGCAGGCCCTCAAGCGGCGGACTATGATATGTCAATCAGCTCACCAGGTCGACCACGACCTCAATCCATCTACCCTCAAGGTTCCTACAACCATCGATGCGAGTGTGACGCTCTACTTTGTGGGTTCTCTTGCTGGCCCAGCGCGCGCCAAGTTGGCAATGGCGAAGCGGTCCAGCGCTGACCCATAATGTGTCTTGTCCGCCAGAACCCCGACCGATCTCGTCAAGAGGGACTCGTTCGCAACAATGGATGAATGGGATGGGAAGAAGGGAGGGAGTGGCGGGCTTTATGTCCCATGGTTTCGTTTCTCTTTTTTGTGGGGTCGCATCGAGAAGCTGTCCCCTTTGCTTTAGTTTCGGCTAGGGCAAGTTCGCGGGCCAAATGCAATGCGAGAGACCACCGTTGATACGCCGCCCCAGGCTCAATGTGGAGCACCATCCCCCGAACCCGTTTGTGCCCGAACCAGTGCACCGCACCCGCTGCATCACTCACCTTGATCATCCAGAACGATCTCCCTCGTCTCCTCATCCGACTGAGCCAAGAACGGTGTCCGTTGTCTCATCAATGACGTCGTCGATTCCCTTCGACTGCTGCTCGGTGAGGCCATTTGGAAAAGACTTGTGGCAGGGGTGCGTGGCAGGGGTGCGAACAGTCAAGAAACAACAGTTAGAGCGGGCGCGCGCCGAGCTGACGCGTCTCGACGCGCGACGAGTCGTGGTTTGACATTCGGGCACCTTCGAATTCGCAGGGTTGTGGCTTCCGAGCAACAGCCGCATCTTGCATACCTAACCTCTCGATACTCCACATCGATATGGCATCGACCTGTCAACTCCCCAAGGGCGTCTTCTCAGACCCACAGGCTCACGAACGTGTCCTCCTCGCCGCTCGCCAACTCGCCCGATCCCATCACTCGCAATACGACCCTTCGCACGACTATCACCACGTCCAAAGGGTCGTCAGAAACGCATTGGTTATTGCTCGATCCTTCAACACCACGCATCCAATTAAGGGAGAGGAAGAACAGCGTTCCGAGACGGCCAACTCGAAGCCGGTCGATCTCGCCGTCGTTGAACTGGCGGCGTTGTTTCATGACCTCTTGGATTCGAAATACCTCCCTGCGGATCAGAAAGGGATGACGGCTCAAGAACGATTGTCACCGTTTTGGAACGAGTACGCATCAAATGAAAACGGAGTTTCGGAATCGACGACGAAGAACGGCGCTTCCGCGGGAAAGGACACCGAATTCTCCACCGATCGACAACGTCTAGTCGAGAGAATCATGGAACATGTCAGCTTTTCCAAGGAGGTCAAGAGGATTGCTCAAGGCAGCGTGAGCGAGTGGGAGAAGCGGTGTCGGGAACTGCATTGGTCAGTCAAAAAGTGTTACTTTTTCCATCAAAGGAAGAATGCTGACTTCGTGTGCTTTGCCATGTTGGTGCAGTGTGCAAGATGCGGACAAACTGGATGCGATTGGGGCGTTTGGTGAGTGCGCTTCCGCGGTTATCGATGGAGGACTGATCCGTTTGCGAACCGCTCTCCTCTTTACGTCCCTCTCCACCAGGCATCATGCGCTGTTCCGCCTACTCCGCCATGACCAACCGACCCTTATACGTCACCGCAACAAGCACCAAGAACGAAAATACCCAAGCCGCAAACGATTGTGCGATCCAACACTTCCATGACAAATTGTTCAAGTTGGAAGGCATGATCAAGACGAGTAAAGGGAGGGAGATGGCGAGGAAAAGGACGGAGTTGATGAGGGTTTTCGTAAGAGGGGTGGAGGAAGAATGGCTGGAAGGGGAAGGGGAGGTGTGAGCACTCGGAAAACTTGAAGGTTGGTTGAGGTAGTTGATTGGTTGTATGCGTTGGCTTTTTGTGTGGTCGGCCCGAAGAGGGAAGGCGTGGGCGGTCACGAAGCGAATAGGGTCTGCTTTCCCCCGCCCCGACCTTCGGCGCTTCGGCCCTCCTATCCTTTTCCTTTCGCGGATCTGCGCCTCGGAAGCGGGCGATGATGCAAATCGTGAATACAGATCTCAAGTCGATATTGATATCCGTCGATAGAATCCTTATTTATCGATGAGGCACGAGTGCCTTCGATCTACGACCGTCCTCGCGACTCTCTGTCGAGCAAACTTCGTCAGTCGAGCCCAGCCGAGGTTAAGAACGCGGATCGCGAACGCAGGCTCAGGGTGCGAGGCGTGGGGCGGCAAAAACGGGTTGCAAATCCCTCGTGGACACGTTCAGGAGCTATAGCGCAAAAAGTCCGAGAGTCAGGTCCCGCTTATCTGGTAGGTGCGGGCCGGGCGAACGCACGGGGGCGAGAGACTTTTATCGAAGGTGCCCCGTGCACTCTCACCGCACCGCGCGGCTGGGCAATATTCAGCTGCTCTCTTCGAGACTGAACGCGAAACTTGCTTTTCTTTGGGGGTAATTGTTTCCTAGTAGTCCGAGATGGCGGGACCGTCATTTGCACCGCTCGGCTGCATTTCTTGCGTGGTTGGGGTTCATTTATTAAGTTAGCTCTGAGACCCAGGGCTGAGGCCTGAGGCCTGAGGGGCTGAGTGGCGGTGGTGGTGGGTAGCGGTAGCGAAGGCACGGCATCCGGCTACGAAATGACACCCGGCGCCGGGCCCGGGACCTCCGTCATCGCGGATCGGGGTCCAAGGGTCATTTTCGAGAGATTCGTAGGATCGTTGTAGGACCCTAGTCTATTTGGTTTCCAGCTTTGGATCCGGCTTCAGTACTACTAGGTAGTTTCGTTTCATCGAGGTAACTCGTTCCTCGAAATTTCGTGCACGGACTCGAGGGGGTGCTCGGTGTCTCTTCGTGTCTCGCTTCGAACCGACCGGTTCTGGAGAGTCGTTGAGGTTAACGTTCAAGACCTCAACGTTGAGGTTTGACATTGGGGGAAACGCCTGAACCGGGGGTTTGCGAAGCCAATGGTCTCACCAAATGGAACTAGGACGCGGTATAGTTCGAACCGACCTACATCACCACAGGCATACTATGATCCATTTAGGTACCAGCACCAGACGTTTCGGGTCTCGTCGATGGGTGTCAGTGTTACCGGCTCGCCGTCGACTTTAATGTCACCGATACTACCGGTCCTGCCGCCTTCGACGATGGGCACAGTTGGACATGAGGGTACGACAAATCATTTCGAAGCGACAGGATCGAATTTTGATTACCCTCGACCATATCATCCTCGCACGGTGATCGGGCCAAGTAGAGGGGAAGGAGTTCACGAAAGTGGAGGATTCGCAAGGGACGTCGGAGGAATAACCGGAATAGGTGGGAATGGGATGCCGATGAACGGAGGGGGAGGGGGAGGGGGAGGAGGCGCAGTCAGAGTTTATCATCCTGATTTATCAGCACTGGCGTGTGCTGCACTCGAAGTAGCCGCCGCCACGACGACCACAACGACAACGACAAGGGGTTTGGCGAGCGCCGCCGGTCGGACCTCGACGAGACCGACGACTTCGTCGACGACGAGCTCGATCGACGACGCCTTCGGGCGTGGGGCCGAGCAGTCTTTCTTGCGTTTAGCAATCAGAGAAAGAGCGGAAACGCCCATGGGCTCGGTTAGCGCGGCCGGGGTGCTCGGTCTGGGCCTGGGCGGCGATCTGGGCGGTGGGTGGGCTGGCGCTTCTTGCGCCGCTCCGTCAGCCGGCGCAAGTTCGACTCTACTAGCGCGCCGCTCCACGTCTTCGCCCGACTTGCAACAGCAGCAGCAGCGATCGTCGTCGTCCTCGTCGTCGTCGTGCTTGTCCTTGTCTCATCAACCGTTCCAGCCCGCGGCGTTGACCTCGAGCAGGACACTGACAACGATGGCCGGAGCAAGTACGAGTAGTCTCGTCTCGAGTGGTGTCTTGCACCACAAATTGACCGGCGGCGGCACGGGGGGTCATCACCACCACCACCATTCTTCGTCCGCGGCGGTCGTACCCGGGGGTCATTCACCCCGAGCCATGGACTGGAACGCCCTTACCGTTGCGACCTCGAATGCGGCTGCGAACGGATGGAACAACAACAGCACCAGCAACAGCACCAGCAACGACGGGGCTCCAGCTTCGTCCTCATCCGTTGCTACACCTACAACGACGTCCGGCACGTCGAACCGAGTCGCTGCCGTGGTCGCGGCCGGGGGTTCGGCTAGCACCAGTCGCGGCCGGAGCAGCTCGATCCAAGTCGTCGCCAGTGCGGCCGACGAAGACGACCTCGACGACGAAGAGGATGAAGAGGACGACGACGATGAAGATGGAGCGAATGGGGGTGGAGGTGCGGGAGGAGGTGGCGATGGCGATGGGGCCAACACGCCGTTGGAGAAGAAGAAGTCGACGAGGGGGAGTCGCGCTTGTACCGTATGTCGCAAGTTGAAGATGCGTTGCGTCGGCGCCGAGAATGGTCCGCCTTGCAAGAGGTGCAAGAATGGAAAGCACGAGGTCAGTTTGGGGGGCAGGGGAGAGTGTTTCGTGTCTAGCAACTGGAGCTGATCGGGCGCGGACGACATCACCCCACAGTGCATCTTTGAAGAGTCGCAGAGGGGTCGACGATCGAACCGCAAGACCGACATGATGGTCAGTGGCGAAATACTATTCGTTTTGATCTTGCGGTAGACTAATGATAGCTCGATGCAACTTGTTGCGTTGGCAGGCCAAGTCACTCAAAAAGATGGAAGCGACGCTCGAGACCGTGCTCAAATCTATTTCGCATCCTTCGATGCTCACCTCGTCTGGGTTGATGCAAATGTCGACCTCGGACCTGTCCGCCATGAACCGAGGATCGGGGCAGGGAGCGACCCCACTCGACCCGGGATCCGTCGGTGCCGCAGGAGCGAGCTCGGGCGACATCCCGACCGGCGCCAGTCCGCACAACTTCCACAATAGCAGCATCTCGTCCGGCAGCCCCAACTTTGGGCCCGGGGGCGAGAATAAGCCCCGAACGACGATTGAATGGAGTGGGATCCGTGGCGATCGGAATGGTCAGACGAGGGATGGGAGTCCGAGGCTGCATTCGTTGCCGGACAATACCCTGAACCCGCTCGGTTTGCTCGCCGAAGCTTCGTTGCAGAACACGCGCAAACGCACGGCCGTCTCGGTTGCGGATGTGTTGGAACCTTCTTATGGAAAGGAAGAGTCGGCGAACGAGCCACCGGCCAAGAGGGAAAAACTTGGGATGGGCAACCCTCAGTCAGTTTGCCCCGAGCAAGATTCTCTCGGAGGCTTCGAACCTGATCTGGTTACAACTTTCACAGGTACTTTATGCCTGGTCCCATGAACATCCTTCCCGTACGGCGTATCGTGATCGAACAGCGAGGTCCTCCCGCAATCCTCGAGGAGAAGATTGTCACCGTCGAGGAGGTCGTCGAGCTCTTCGCCATCTTCTTTACGCACTGTCACCGCTCAGCCCCTTTCCTCGATGCCGACATCCATACCCCTGCAGCAACAGGCAGTCGGAGTCCGTTCTTGTTCACGTGCATCTGTACGGTCGCGGCACGGTATTACACCAAGCGCAAAGATGATCTTTATCGCAAGTGTCATCGAGTCGCGATGAGGGTCGCGTTCGATGTGACGACAAAAGGTTTCAAGGTCAGCCCTTCTTCCTCCGGTCGCGTCGGTAGGGATACCGCTGCTTATTCTCTCCTTTCTTTGAACAGAGTACCGAAATTTGCCAAGGTTTCCTGCTGTTATGTAACTGGAATCAGCCCGCGGAGCGTTTCGAAGAGGAGCGGACGTGTCAGTTCCTTTTTATGAGGCAGACCACATCGAGCCTCCTCCGCTTATACTGACGAATGTCCTCTGCACGATCTTCAGACCAATTCTCGGGTATTGCGATTCGAATGGCGACCGACTTGAACCTCCATCGCAAGACCTTAGCGAACCTCCCCGCCGACGTCAGCGAGGAGTCGAAAGCGCTCTACCAACGCGAGCTGATGAACCGCGAGCGCGCGTGGATGTACACCTACATCGCCGATCGATCCATCTCGACGCAAATGGGGAAACCGTTCTCGATCCCCAAGGAAGACTACCTCATTCGTAATGCGAGGACGTGGTTCCTGCAACCCGGGGCGCAGCCTTCGGACAGTGGCTTGTCGGCCATGGTCGAGATGCACAGGTGGGTAAAGGCAAAGATACGAAACCCATGATGCTGGTGACTGATCGACAAGGTATTCTCTTTCCCTTGCCCCCAATTAGGATTGTCGGACGCATGCTCGACACCCTTTACAGTGACACAAGATCAGTTTCGGGACTGAACCCTAGTCTCGATTATCCCCTCTTGATGAGGTCCTTCCTTGGCCAACTCGATCAATGGCGTTCGGATTGGACCGAAGGGGTCTCGACTTTGCCTGAGTCGGCCTACACGCCAGATTCGATTCGCCATAGCATGCGCGACTTCTACCACTCCTAGTGCGTGCTGCTGCTGCGCACTCTACACACGGAACTCCCACTGATCAGCTCTTATGTTCACAGTTACCGCCTCTTCCTCCTCTCCTTTGCGATCCAGCACGCGCTCGACAACCCCCAGTCGACGATCGATCTGCCGAGCTACACCGTCATGGTCTTTGAATCGGCGTCCATCATGATCGGTATCGCTCGCGATGTGCTCGAGCCGACCGGCATCCTGCGTTACGCGATCGATTCGACGTTCGTGTACCTCTCGTATGCAGCGACATTCCTGCTCAAACTCGTATCGCCTTCCTTCACTCACATCATTGACGAGGAATCGGCGATCCGTTTGGTACGCAACGTCGCCGAGACGTTTGAACGTGCCGCGATCGATGATACGCACACCCCCGCTCTGTATGCGTCGTTCCTGCGCGCTTTGATCGACAACAAGCTCAACACGGGACGGACAGCCCCTGGTTCGAGGGCAGCAACGCGACCTTCTTCGCCTGCCCATGGCGCGGCGTCGATGGGTGGTGGTATTGGTGTGGGAATGGAGGCTTATTTGAAGTCGAGGGCCAACTCGCCTGGTGGTGAAGGGCTCGAAGGTGCGGCGGGCGGGTCCGAGCACCACTCGTCGACGAACAATGAGCATTTCGATTCGTTGGCGATGGACTCGATGTTGAGCAACGGAGGATTCTGGGACAATATGGTGAGTCTCTCGACAAGGGCCACACGTCCTTCCCGGACACCCAACTAACAGTGCGTCGTCTCTCCTTCCCACAGCTCATGCCCGGTTTCGGAGGACCACTCCAAGGCCTATCAGGGGGAACAGGGACGATGTTGGGCACAATGGGGGATCATTGGAGCGTGACGCCGATGCATTCTCGACCTGGGTCACCGAATCCTTTCGGCCATTCGTTCCCTCATTTCGATTTCGCGAACCCACCCTCGTCTTCGTCCGGTGGGCAAGGCGGAAGTGCGAGTGGCGGTCAGGGGCATCAACACCAGGAACATGGAGCAGGGCATGGCGGAACAGGAGGGGGTACGGGCGGAGGGAGTACAGCTGGGCTGTAAAACGGTGGGTGTGTAAGAAATGTAAAAATCGACGACCGCGTACTTCGTGTGTCCCCACCGCATACCCAAGCTCGAGGATGGCGGGACATTCTTTGAGCAGGGCTTTGCTAGTTTGCTTCATTTTCTCTCTCGGTATCTTCGATGATGTCCTCTTTTCTCTCCAGTAGTGCTGTTTATGCATCTTTCTTCCATTCTAGGGTACCTAGTAGTCACAGGGGCAAATCTTGGGCCGAGCGCTTTCTTTTTTTTTGTGTAAAGCAACCACGACGGAAATATCGAAAATCTCATGAGTTTGACCCGGGTGCAGGAAAAGAGAGACATGAAGGTGTTTGGTCTATCAGCTTACGTTTGATGATCCCCCAGTGCCCAGTGCAACAAATCCCATGTTCCCAATCCGGGTCGGACCATTCGGTAAGCTCGGCTCCCCAAATTGAGTCTCGTCCACTCGCGCGCGCGCTCTCTGTCGCTTTTTATATTACGCGTGGGCAGGCGTGGGCTCGCGTAGGGCTAGCGTAGGCTCGCGTGTATACGCGTGGGGGTCATTCAACTTGAGGCCGCTGTCTCGACCCAGGCGGGTTCCTTCTGCCCTCATCACAGCTCTGCTTACCCCCTATAACGACCCCTCACGAGCTGCATTGATACGATATGAGTTTCTTTGGGACTGTTGGTGGTTTGTGAGTTCCTGGTGCCTGGTGCCTGGTGCGCCCTGCAGTCGTGGCGTGGTAAGACGTGGTCGCTGATGGACACCGTCGTCCGATCGATTGCTTCGGACTGACAGGGCTAAAGCGCGGACGACGTTCAAGCCCCGACGAGTAAGGCCGTGATGATGTCCCAGCGAGCTCGAGAGGGATGAGACCGACTAGAGAGGTGATCTATGCTTTCACAGAACACGCAGGAGAATACAAAGTCGTATCAGCTCAAGAAGTCAGTTCTGTCGTCTCCGAGCATGGCCGCTCGTCCGTGGCCAAGCGGGTCTGGGCGCGGTGTTGCTTGTTTGAATAGCGAAGCTGACCTTCGCCATTGCTCTGTACGATAGATATGCCGAAGCGACGTCAGTCATTTGAGATAGAAGGAACCTGCCCTATCGAGACCTGCAACTGAAGCCTCGCCCCCTCCGAACAGACTCGGCTCCGGGAACTTGAGGTTGGCGGTCGTCCTGCCCGAGGGGGAGGACTTGAATGAGTGGCTGGCTATCAACAGTCAGTTTGTATTCATGCCTACGATTGTCTGTTGCTGGATCTGACGTTCGCCTTGAGTCACTCCCCTATCAGCCGTCGATTTCTTCAACCAGATCAACATGCTCGTAAGGAGCAAGCCCCCAACCTACGCATCGTCGATTCTCAACTGACCTTATCCTCTTTGGACATTCCTCCACAGTACGGGACGGTCACGGAATTCTGCACACCTCAGGAATGCCCCGTCATGTGCGCAGGGCCGCGCTACGAGTACCACTGGCAGGACGGCGTCAACTTCAAGAAACCGACCAAGATGTCAGCACCCGGTCCGTTCGAGGCACTTTGGCACGATAGGAATTGTGGCCTGGGGTGACAAGAGCTGACCGCGCTTGCTTCGATGGGTCGCCAGAATACGTCGATCATCTGATGAACTGGACCCAGGCTCAACTTGACGACGAGGCCGTGTTCCCGAGCAAGATCGGTGAGCTTGAGCAGAGACGATAAGACACGCACGTACCTCAGCAAGATGCATGCTCATGTTTCCCCTCTCCCTCCGTATTAGGTGTTGCTTTCCCCAAGAACTTTGTCGCGACCGTCAAGTCGATCGTCCGGCGCTTGTTCCGCGTCTACGCCCACCTCTACAACCACCATTTCGCCCAGTTATGCGCGCTCAGTATCGAAGCTCACATCAACACCAGTTATCGGCATTTCTTGTTGTTTGTCACAGAGGTACGTCCAGTGCGGGCCTTGTTACCCTTTCCAGGAATGTTTCCTGAACGTTCTTTTCCATGACGAATTTTGTGTACAGTTCAACCTGATCGACCGAAAGGAGTTGGCGCCTTTGTCGGAATTGAACGAGTCGATCATGGTTTCGTCCTGATACGGACCACGAACAAGCATGACATAACGCCCTTTGACGTCTTCTCCCTGTGTCCTGTGCGACGCTTATGATGTGTTTACATTTCGTTTCGCCTCACCTTGTCTTCTTCGAGTCCTTTTCCGACCCATGTGTGTAGTCATACTCGTCACGTCCTTCTGACACCCCTCGTCTTCTAATGCATCTGTCTTCATCACCTCCGTCGCTCTTCGTGAGCTTTGCTTTTGGTCGAACGTGGTTCAGGTTGGCCCCCGGTCCAATGAATGACGCAACCCACCCCTTTCCGCACATCGCCGTGCGCTCTGCATGAATGCGAACTTGTCACTTGAATATCGAGGTAGAAACACTATCTAGTCTTGGTCAGGCTCTCATGAACGTAAAGCTGGTTTCGGAAAGTGTACTTTGAACCATGAATAACTCAAAGAGACTCTTGGTGGAGCAACTTGCCTCGGTTCGATCACTGAAGATGTTTGCACTGGTGTAAAGCGGGCGGTGGGGCACGCTTGAGGTGTCACGGCGCGCAGGACCTTCGTAGGTGGCAAAGTCGGACCCCCGTCTCTGGGAACGATGGGGACAGCACACCACTATAGTCGAATTGCGTGAGATAGGAAATGCTCAGTATTTGCTTGTGGCTGACATACATTTTGAGAGTTGCGATGACAGGCAAGTCGATGTCGACGCTTACAGTATAAGTCGCGATCGAGACACGCGAAAAGGGGTTGAGCGGTGACCGATCGTCAATTTCGCCGTCCGGCGCATCCTTCATCTACGACACTTTGCGCGGGGAAAATTCAGGGAAAAGTCTACCAAGCCGGAAAGAGACCACCAAGTCCAGTATGCGATGCGCTATTTGTAGGGGAATCGCGCGGCGAACCCATCTGGCACCGAATAGTACCGGCGTTCTGACCTCCTATTTCTGGCGCCATGTTAGCTTGAGCTCACGCTCCACTTTTGCATGAACCTGATGCAGCTCTTGGGAGATGTATGAAAACGAGTTCTTGAGATCATATGTTTTTGATCCTGTAAAGTACCTGATTTGTCCTGCGCAACGTGATCTTTATTCGCCGAACAGAACTTCGGCAATATACTCTAGTGTCTCAGATGGAAGTATGGAGCGGGTTGACTGACTCAACTTGTGCCCGGGCTCGCTCGCTCGCTTCACACCCCTGCCCCCCTCAACTGCCCCCCTCAACCGCTTGCTCATCATTGGGGTCATTACAATCGAGTACATCAGCGCCCCTTACATTTCACTTTGATCTACGCCCACCATGGCGCCTTCCAAGTCGAGTAAAGCCTCGTCTGCCTCGGCCGGCGCGAAACGTCGATCATCGTCGACGTCGACTGCGACCTCCTCCAAGGCCAAGACCGGCTCCACCCTCAACTCTTCGTTCACCGCGTCGAAAGCTTCAGCGACTTCGAATGCAAAGAAGGCAGGTGTCACCACGGTCAAGGAGGAGGTGGGATCGAGTAGCAAGACCGCTCCCTCGTCGATGACGATGACGACGGGGACGACCAAGGAGCTCGAAGAGGCCAAGGCATTGCAGGAGGAAGAGAAGAAATTGATAAAGAGCTACGGCAAGTTGATGAGGGAGAGTAGTCGGATCATGGGTACCGCGAGTGAGTTCATTGTCAGGTTACTAGCACGACGCGGCTTCGGCGTGGATGACGAGGTGGCGCTCGCTCGGTTCGCTGTCCCATCCCGCGTGACGCTTCCACTGCGCGGCGGGTCAATTTGACTTCTCGCCCCAGCGATCGAGCGCACCGATGGGTTCGGAGTACTGACAGTGAACCTTTGTACACATCCGCTATGACGACAGTACATGATCAAGTAAGTCTTAACAAATTTCTTGATGTCAAGTATGATATCCCAAACTGACAAATGTCAAAATTTGCCCATGCCTCACACAGGACTGGCTCCCGCTTGAAGTCGTATTGAGGGTGTTCGATGCCGATCCAGATTACGGTCCTTGTTCAAACCAGTCGTGAGTTCCTGGTGAATGACCACGTTGATTGAGGACGCTGATTCATCCAGCTGTCGTCGGTCACAGTCGATTGGAACGATTCGAACGAGCAGAACGTCTCGGACTTGAACCGCCAAGCGAGGTACGATTTCTCATTCATTCGCTCAAATGAAAAGGCATCCTGCTGACTACGAAATACCACTCCTTCGTTAGATCGGTGCGATTCTTCGATCCAAGGTCGGCCTGGCTCGCCCCGAGTACAGAAACTCCGTCTTCTCTGGTACGTCGGCGCTTCTCTTCGCTTCTTGCGTTCCCAAGCGATTCGAGAGCTCAGGGTTGCTGACTCTCATGCTCTCCCTGATTTCTGTATTTCCGAATAGTCTGAGTCTCGCCGCCGCCCTGCCGCTTTTTCGCTATCGCCCGTTTCACGGTTTCTCCTCTTGTTTGCTACCGTCCGTTGTCATTTACTCTGTACTCGCTCTTTTTCTCCTGTGAATGTGCATACCGGTCTCTCTGTTTTCTACTTCAACCACTCCAGCATCCCAAGAAGACCGTGTGGCTCGGATGGCTTTCTCCTTTCTATGGAGCCAAGAAGGGAGCGACTGGTGAAGGGGGGTATGTGTGTAGTCCTTGTCTCACCATTTTAGTCTACACGGCAATTGGTCAAGCCAACGTTGAGGATGTCCGCGGCTCCGATCGCCTGATGATCGCACGAGACGTGATCAGTCAATCTATTGGATCCCCTCAACATCTTATCTGCCGGAGGACTAACCTGCAACCGATCCATCACATCGGCCACTTCCGCTTTCAACACCATCGAACTAACAGCAACCCACTCTGGATCATCCAGAGGCGAAACGGTCGCTGCTCTTCTGCCGGGTGTGATCTTGGTCGCTTCATCGACGACGTCCCTACGGATGTTGTACTGCACCAGGACGTAACGACCTGCTGCGATCACTCCGGCGATACGGGAGGTGATGCGCGTGATGAGAGAGGTCGTAGGGCCGTCGGACGACTTGTTCGATCGGATGAGGACGGCTTGGGAGGTTAGGAGGGTAGAGATCGCTGTCAGACCGGCGGCTCGCATCGTTTCGCCGGATTCTGGTGGGGAAATGGGAGAGGGTAGGTTAGTGATCCGGATGGTAAGAACACAAAAGGTCGTGGACATGAAAGGCTCACCGACAAGGTCGACTGGTGGACAGTATCAGGAGGGAGAGACCAAGAACTGTTAGCGAAACCGACTCGTTTTTGCTTCGCCCTTCTCTCTTGCCAAAACTCACCAATTCCATCGGCCAACCCTAGCGCACATGCCGCCTCGACACTGCCACCGACGTACTCGATCAAGGTCTTCTTCTCCGGCGCAAGCCCAGCCTTCTGATCCAACTCGCCAAAGTACTGCCCCGCCAAGACCTCGAACGAAGTGACGATCTTCTTGCCCACCAAATCGTCGACCGTCTTGATCGGACCCTTTTCGGGAACTTGGATTTGGAGTTTGCATTTCCCGAATCCGAGGGGGAGGACTTCGGTGACGAGTTTTTGGGCAGAGGCTTCGGCGACCATGTCTTGGCCGGTGATACCGAGGTGTACGTTGCCTTCGCCGACGAAACGAGGAATGTCCGCCGCGGGGAGGAAGACCCTACGCGGAAGAAAGAACAAAGGTTCAGTAAGTCTGGATCTCGTTGGGAAAAACGATGGGCCGTAACGCACAGAGCCATGTTGTGGTTGCGCACGAGGCAGACGTCCAATCGGTGCGAACGTGTGAACTGGATGTCCGCGCCTGCCAGGGTGAGGGGGATGGGTATGAGCATGGCGTGACACTCATTTGAGAAGAGTATCATCATAAAGTAGCTCACCAGCCAAAAGTTCAAGGCATTTCTCGTACAAGCGGCCTGACGGAGCGCATGACCGCGAGAGTTCACCGAGAGAAGGAGCGCACGTGAGTCAAAAGGCGAGTTGAGGAAGAATCAGCATGATCAGCTCCCCCGTGCAACGAAGACGAAGACGCAGGAGGAAGGAAGCGCGATCTCTTTCCTCGACTGACCCTTTTTGGGAATGGCGAATAATGTTCGGCCCTTGAGCGACTCGTTCAGGAAATCCGACATGGCTGCTGCGGTTGGGACGGACCAGGGCGGCAGCTGGGGTGGGTGGGAGCCGCGGAGGAACTGGTAGATTCAATGTGGCCCAGGCAAGTGCGGATCCAGACGACTGGTTGAGGAATCCGATCCAAGAGATACGCGGGGTCGGTGGCCGAGGCAGGGCTATGTATGGATCGGAACGAGTTCAACAGCGGAGCGCCGGACGGACTCGCTGCCGCTTCTTCGCCAAGAGCGAACGAGCTCAATTCTGGGCTATCGGGGAAATTGTGCCATTACAAAGTCCAGTTAGGCCCAGGGGCCAGCGCGCAAGTTGAACGTTGATCGATATGATCGATGGCGCGCGACTGGCGCTCGCGCGTTTCCCCAGATTCGCCCGTCCGTCTGCTTCCGTCTGGGGCGCCCCACTCGACCCTCCCTCTCGTCTTCCTCCCCACCCCTCGTCTCTCCTTGCCAAGATGGGACTCGGAGACAAGTTGTCCGTCATCGCCGTCGCGACCTTGGCCGTGTGGTCGATGCTGCTCGCCAACAACTGGACGAGTCGCACACCCCACTTGAAGGGCTTGAACGAGGCCAAATCGATCATTTGGGTCATCGCGCATCGTACGTTCTCCCTCCCATAGACGGGTACGATCCCGTATCGAGGTTGTAGACTGCCTGACACCGTCCCGAGGCTTTGGGCAGCCGACGACGAGGCCTTCTTCTTTGGACCTTCGTTGACCAACTTGCTCGCCCCACCTGGCCGGGACGAGGAGAAGAGCAAGAGGGTCTATCCGGCCGGCCACATCCTCAGTCTCTCAAGTGGCAAGTCAGATATGGTGATATCGATCTGCAGCATCTTATGAACTGTCTCTCTCGTCGCTCCCACAGGCAACTACGAAGGCCACGGAGAGGTCCGTACGGCCGAGTTGAAAGAGTCGTGTCGCATGTTCGCCGTCGACGACGACAAATGCGTCGTTGTCCATGATCCGTAAGTCTGCTAACGCCGGACACTTTTGTTGGAGCCTTGCGACTAAGGCGCTGCCGGTTATGCCTCCATCCCCAGTCGACTCGTCGATGGTCCCGATCAGACTTGGTCCGCGGATGTGATTAATTCGATCGTCGCCGAAAAAGTCAAGCAATGGAACGCCGATGTCGTATGTTTGCTCTCGCATTCACCTCACCTTTTCTAGGCGATGGCTCAGTTCTGATCGTTCATTGCAGATCATCACCTTTGACCCGCTCGGCGTCTCGTCCCACCCGAACCATGCCTCCCTTGGCCAAACCCTCCTCGCGGCACCTTCGACCTTCCCTCAAATCTACCTCGTTCGGACCACACCTCTCCCTCTCAAATTTACCTCCCTCCTCCTCCTGCCCCTGAAGCACCTCCAACACAACATCATCCCTTCCTCCCTCATCCCCTTCCTACCCTCCTTACCCGGCATAGGAGCCATCGGATCGCCCTCCCCTCGAACGGTCTTCTTGACGTCTCCTCCCCCCAGCTTCATCCTGACGAGGTTGGCGTTCGATGCGCACCAGAGTCAACAGACGTGGTTCAGGACGCTATATGCTTTATTCAGTCATTACCTCTGGTGGATCGAGTTGGTCCCGAGGGAGGAGTATGAGCTTACCAGAGGTGCGCAAGTGGGTCGGCTCAGTGCGGAGGGCAAGACGGAGCTGTAGCCGTATTCGGTTCATGGGATTGACTTTGGGCCTCGTGCGTTGGGATAGTCGAAGGTTGTACGGCTGGGAGTGCGCCGAGAGTGCCTTTGAGAGAAGCTGTTTTGGTATAATATCAGAGTCATCCACTTGGTTGCGTGCGCAGCAGGTGGCAAAACAGAAAAGCGCGTTCGCACTGACACTCGTTCAAGGTGAATCGTACCAGTGAGGTCCCGATGACGCAGACCTGAGCGGCTAGGTATCTTCCTTGCAATCTTACCGCACTTCCCAACGCTCCAAAAGACCTTGAAAGTTTGTCGTGGCTCACCATCCTACCAACGACGTTTGTTGATTCTTTACGGCGATAGGGGCCAACGTGCGACGAGCTCTCCGAGCCACCGTGATGCGCATCCGCTCTTGCTGGCAGCACTGTTCACTCATTCTCATTCCACCCTGCGAAGCAGATCTCGCCAGAAGAATAGGGGGCCTGCATTTTAAAACTAGTGCAGAGTACCTCGTGCAGCTAGTACCTCCCTACCTTTAGCTCCTCCTGGCGATGAATTCTCCTCGGGTATCACTGCATGCCGCAGTGTTTCTCCCGGCCGATGATGATCATGTCGTGCGACGAGCGGTAAGCGCACAGAGCTATGCGCGGGGTCAGTTAAAATGTGGGTGGAACAGGAAACAGAGGTCGTCGTGGAACTAAGAGAAAGTGATAACCAATGACTATGTATCGACGCTCTCCCGCCGTCTAACCCCTCGGAGTCGAAATGTCAGTCGAGCTTTCCTTTGCCCACTATTAGCACGCCAATTTTCGCCCTGGTAGATGTCGAAGCGTTCCATTCTAGGGATGCCCAGTTGAAATCACCACCAATAACAAGTGGGCGAGCCGAAGTCCTTGGTACAGAAACCGTAGCATTTGTCTCCAACGTCATCGACCCGCCTTCCCCAGTCGTTGACATTAGTAAGGCGTTTCAGGAACACATTGAAGGTATCGAGTCAGTGACGGAAACGTCTCAAATGGTGAAAAGCAATCACTGATTCAGTGATTCGGTCAGCGCTCGAGTTTCGAGTTTGACTTTTCGGGAAAAACCTCCTGGAATTCCGCACCTTGTCGGCCAAGGCGTCGAGATCTCCCACAGCGGCCACCTTTCACCCCGCTCGAGGGCACTAGCTGTCCAGTACGATTTTGAGACTGAGCACCGGTAACATGGCTGACGGGCCAGCTCAGAACTGGAAGACTGGCGATTCAACATCTCGAGTCGGGAATCGAGATGTTGTGCTCTTCAGGCTAATCAGAAGATCCGCTGGTTTCCGGACCCCATATCTGGTCTCCTCTGCTGGGTTCGGAGACGTAATAGCTCCGCTTTAGGGGGCATCCCGGACTCCCCCCTGTAATAATAAGAGGTCGGTTCATCTACATATCGCTAGCTTGAGCAGAGGGGGCATGAATGTCCTTGAGTGGGTGTGAGGAACACATCGGGTCGTCTCTCTCTCTCTCTCTCTCTGGAGGCGAAATCTTCTGCAGTTTGCTAGAGCCCGGCCAGGAGGTGCAACAGAAGCTAAGCCTGGTAATAGTCATAAGGGTATCGCAATAGATGTGGTGAATATCGTAACTTCGACTTAGTCATACACGCTCTTCATCAATCACACCGACATTGGCGGTCCCTCCCCCCTCCCTCGTAAGCTCATCTCGAGAATCAAGTCTTCAACTCCAGCTCGACCGGGCACGTCGTCCTCGTCGACTGCAATTTCGCGATCTTGGTCCCAATCACACCTTGGATCTTGAACGTTAAACTAATGCCAATAGGGAGGAGGGTTGAAGTTGTATTGGCGGTACAAGCCCGGATGACGTCGCCGTAGGTGGTGGAATTTGTCGAGGTGTAGGTCCCGAGGAAGGAGATGGGGATCATGACTGGGGTACGCAAGGGGAGTGGGAGTGAATGGGAGGAGTTGGTTTGGCTAATAGGTGGGTCTTTAGGGTTGGGGAGACTGACCATTCCTTTTCCCTCGTGCGGGAAGGGAGATTGCATTGTAGGGGTACCCTCCGGTTCCGATTATTTCGCTCGAGGACAGATCCAAGACGGTCGCTTGTAAGGAGGTCATCTTGTAGGGGATCCAGGAGGATGATGAGTCGACTGCCAAGATAAGGAGGAATGTCAGCGAGTAACCGTGTTGATTAGGAGGTTAAGCATGATTGGTCACCTTGGATTGAGATGTTGGCTGAAAACGCGAATGAGGCAGGCGAGGTCGAATAGTCGGCCTGGAAGCCCGCGTTGGCGGTAAAAGACTCCAGATCACTGGGAGAACAAAACAAACGCATAAGTACTGAAAGGCTTGCCTTCGCTTTGACTTCATTCGAGTCGCTTCGGTAAGTCCGAAAGACGAATATTCTCACTTTTCATTGGCCCAGTTAACGCCTGGGACGCGAGGGATAAAGAAGAATAACAGAAGGCCTAGGCTGTAGGACGTATGGTGATTTTGACAAGAATAAATACCAAACTTCAGCGATCGTCTCTTGCTTCGTGTCGCCGGGCTAGCACGCAGCTCTGCCATGCGCAGTCCGTACGACTCGCTCTTGCGCAAGAGCTTCGGATCTCGGAGTCCGGATCGAGAATTGCTCATATGTCCCTCCTTTCGGCTTCTGATCCATCGCCCTGTACAACTCACCAAACCAGTACCGCAAATATCCCAAAAACCCAACGTTGTTTCCGATCGCCGAAATAGGACCTCCACTTGTCTCTTTTCTCCTCGGCGGCGCGGCGTTGCTGCTGGCGTTGCTGCTCACGAAGTTGGTCGCGTTCGTGCTCGAGCTTGCGTTGGATGTGATGTTGTTCGAGGAGTTGTTCGTTGTGAATGAGGGAGACCGTTTGGAGGTGGTTTGACCTGGGGGTTGGGGAGGTGAAGATTAGCTTGTGCATGTACTGCTTCAGTAGTTCCCGGCGTCAGGCGTGGCCTATGCACTGGTGGAGCGGAAGGCGGTGTCTGCTACGGTCAACCCTCGATCGCAGCAAGTGGGGGTGTTTCAAAGCGTTCGCGTTCGGATCAGGTTTCGAAAGACAGAGAACTCACGATTGCAATGTCGCCGGAGTGGGTCTGAGAAAGTCGTCGTAGGTGTCATAAGATTCTTCTTTGTAAGAGCTCATCGGGCCGAGTGGGATGGAACTGATGTAGACGGGAGTACGGACCGTCTCGCTGCGGCGTCCGTTTCGAAGAACTCGTCGGCGTCCGTTTGGTGATCTTGGCACGTCGATTTCAGTTTCGGCTTCTTTGGGAATCGCTAATCGCCCGGTCATAATGCGCGCCATTGCGCGCGGAGCTGCAAGCCGACGGCTACTCGGCTTTCCGGAAGGCGGTGCAGGCAGGTGCAGGCCCCTGCAGGCCAGTTGCAGGCCCGTGCGAGTCGAGCAGCTGCCAAGTCGTCCCATTTCACCCACTCGCTCCCCCTCCGCACACTCACATCCCTTTCGCCCCTCGCCCACCCCCACCCTTACACGAGCTCACCATGCGCGCCTCGCCACCTACATGGATCAAGTTGTTGGTCCCGATCAAGCGCACGGTCGATTACTCGGTCAAAGTGCGCGTCGGGCCCCAGGGCGTCGAGACTGCCGGCGTAAAGCATTCTTTGGTCAGTCGACAGCTTTGCGCGGCATATTCAGCCAGGGTTGGGAACTGCGACTAATGCTCGGTGACCTGGCTATGTAGAACCCCTTTTGCGAGATTGGTGAGTCGGCGTGGGAGGGTTCGATCGGTCGAGGAGAGGAAGCGTCATCGGCAGACATCGGCAGAACGTCGTCCGGGGCTACGAAGGCGCCAGTCCATCGTTGGCCAATGATATGCTATCGATCGACATGCCAAAGTAACGGAGCAGCTTTGTCGTCTGGCGTGTTCTTCTCTCGATGGCACAGTTCCAGACATCCAGGCCAGGATCTACTAAAAACAACACAAGCGCTGACACCCCACTTCTTCCCCCCTCCCCCCCTTTGGACGACCGGACCATCCTCCAGCCGTCGAGGAAGCCGTTCGCCTGCGTGAGAAGCTCAAAGAGCAGATCGAATCCATCACGGTCGTGACGATCGGTCCTCCCAAAGCTGCCGACGTCTTGCGCACCGCATTGGCGATGGGCGCCGATGCGGCGATCCACGTCGAAGTCAAGGACGGTCAGGACGTGCAGCCTCTGGGTGTCGCGCAGGCGTTGAAGGCCATCGTCGAACAGGAGAAACCGGACCTCATCATCCTCGGCAAACAAGCAATCGACGATGACTCGTCCCAGGTTGGAGGGATGCTCGCCGGTTTGTTGGATTGGCCCCAGGCCAACTTTGCGAGCAAGCTTGAGGTCGAGGGGGACAAGATCAAGGTGGCGAGGGAGATTGATGGTGGGTTGGAGACGTTGACGATGGCTTTGCCGGCGGTGGTGACGACCGATTTGAGGTTGAACGAGCCACGTTATGCGAGCTTGCCGAACATCATGAAGGTTCGTTCTGCTTTCTCTGCCCGGATCTTTGGCTGCGGGATCTCAAGACAGGGCTCCGGCGGACTGTTGGTCTCATCTATACGTGTTGACTCGTCTGAATTTCAACACGGCGTATAGGCCAAGAAGAAGCCGCTCAAGAAGATGAAGGCAGAGGACCTCAAGGTGGATCTGACGCCGCGCTTGGAGACGCTCAAGGTCGTGGCCCCGCCGGCACGACAGGGTGGTGCCAAGGTTAGTCATCAGGCAATTGCAAAAGGATGCAAAACAAAGTATCCCACTGTCCGAAATTGATGATTCCCTCTTTTTGTGGTCAGGTCGGCTCGGTGGATGAGATCGTCAGTAAACTCAAGGAGGCTGGCGTGCTGTAAAAAGTGACAGGCCACGGTGAATGACTAGTATCACTAGGAGTAATCTGAAATCTTGAAATCAGCTACACACGTTTGTTGATCCTACCTGGACGAAAGACCTTGCCTGACAAAGAGTACTGACGGCGCGGGCTATTAGTGTGGTTCAGAGTTGAGGGAAGCGGTCCGTGCGAGGCCAACGTTCCGTCGTCTTCCTTTCTCGCGCGTCGTCGCTGAAGCAGGCTGAAGCAGGCTGAAGCTGGCTGAAGCGGCTGAAGCGCTGAAGCAAGCGTTTCCCAAGCCCTACGCCTACTGCCCTCCCTCCACCCCACCCCGCCCCACCCTACCACTCACACATCTCACTACTACCATGGCATTCGGAACACTTTACGGCGTAGGTCCATTCTTTCCCTCGGGAACAGCAGATGCATCGATTACGATGTGACGTTCCGCTTGACTCGGCTAGCCGGCCACTGCTGGCGTTCGCTGGAGGTGTGCGAAACGTGGTGGTGTGACGCCGTGAACCCACTTCAGCGCCGCATTGGCCCCGCCACACACCTCGGCAGTGCAGTTCCAACACACCCCTTTGGCTGGTGCGAGTTCATGGTGCAGGTGCACATGTTCCTCGGACTGTTGTGCGCTGCCCAGGACGTGTGATCTGTCGTGCGGAATCGTTCGCTGGATTTCTGGTTCGCCACGCACCGGCCAGCCCAGCCAGCGCCAGCACGGTCCGGTCACCAGCAGCAGCCGCCAGCAGCCACACTTGCTCGCTCTCGGCCTCAATCAGCTCGCAATCAATCACTCCTTCACGTCACTGACCCCCTATCTCTACCCGCCCACTCGCCTCGCTTTTCGCGCCCCTCTCATCACCAACCCACCCCAAACCATACCTTCCTACATCCCCCCACGCCCATAGTTCCCCGGCAACCCCCGTACCAACGCCGCGCTCGTCACGGCCCAGTACGAGGGCATCGACCTCGACTTTGTCGATGTTCACCCCTTCGCCGAGGGAGGCATTGATGCCGCCTACAAGGCCAAGTTCCCCTTGGGACTCGTGAGCCATGCTTCATCTGCGTTTTTCTCTCCCGCGCCGCCTTCTGAACAACCCGTCTCCCTTCTTCCCTCCTAGGTCCCCGGCCTTGAAGTAGGCAGCCTCTTGCTCTCCGAGACCCTCGCCATCTCGACCTACCTCGCCTCGCAGAGCAACAAGGCCAACCTCTTCGGCTCCACCAAGGAGGAGACCGCGATCGTCTACCAGTGGGCCTCGTGGGCCAACCAGGAATTCCTCCCCAAGCTCGGCTCCTGGTTCGCCCCCCTCCTCGGCATGGTCCCTTACAACAAGAAGGCCGTTGACGACGCCAAGGCCGTCGTTCTTGCCCGCGGCGACTACCTCGAGAAGGCCTTGGCCAACAAGACCTTCCTCGCGACCGAGCGCATCACCATCGCCGACATCCTCCTCGCCGCCGTGCTCGCCCGTGGCTTCGAGAGGGTTCTCGACGCCGAGTACCGCGCTGCGCGACCCAACACGATGCGCTATTTCAAAACGGTCGTGCACCAACCCGAGTTCCAGACGGTCCTCAAGGGCGAGCCCACTTTGTGCGAAAAGGCGGTCCAGTACACCCCTCCCAAGAAGGAGGCCAAGCCCGCTGCCGCCGCCGCCGCTCCTGCGCCCAAGGCCAAGGCCGCGCCCAAGCCCAAGGACGCCGAGGAGGACGAGCCCTCGGCCCCATCGGAGCCCAAGGCCAAGCACCCGTGCGAGGCGCTCGGCCCCGCCAAGTCGTTCCCCCTTGACGAGTGGAAGCGACAGTACTCCAACAACGACACCCCCGTCGCGTTCGAGTGGCTCGAGAAGAACTTTGACGCGCAAGAGTACTCGCTGTGGAAGTGCGAGTTCAAGTACCCCGACGAGCTGACGCAGGTGTTCATGTCGTCCAACTTGATCACCGGCTTCCACTCGCGATTGGAAGGCTCGAGGAAGTACGTCTTTGGCTCGACCGGCGTCTACGGCACCAACAACAACTCCAAGATTGTGGGTGTCTACCTCATCCGCGGTTCGGACTACAAGGGCGTCTTTGACGTTGCCCCCGATTATGAGTCGTACGAGTTCACCCCCTTGGACCTTAAGAACGACCGTGACTTCATCCTCGGCTGCTGGGCATGGACCAACACTTACAAGGGCCTCGAATACGCCGACGGTAAGGTCATGAAGTAAACGCTTTCTATGTTCGAAAGACGCTCTCTTCATTTCCTCTTCCCCTTGTCACCTCCAACTCCTAAAAGTCGATCCCCCCTCCCCTCCCCAACCCATCGCCACTTCTTCCGCCTTCCCGGAGTTTGCTCATGCCCTACCACCTCTTTATAGATCTCTTTTACTTCTCCCCACCACCCCTGAATTTCTAATGACAAATCTCTGTTGAGGCAGATGATCGGACTTTGGGCGGTTGATCGACCTCCCTTTCTTCTACTACTACCTGCCGCGTTCTTTGTTCCCTTTCCCTCCCCCCTGAAAGGTTATCATTTTCTTTCAGCTTCTTTTCTCGTGTGCAATCCCCACTGGACTTGTATGTTGAAGGGAACCAAACTAATCGCGGTCGGTCGTGGAGAGTGCTCGATACTATAGAGTCGTTCGATTGAACGTTGAGGACTTTCTGCGACTAGTAGGGTACAATGCACTCGGGTGAGAATGGTTACTACTAAGAGAAAGCGTTCCGCAGAATAAGCTAGTCACGTCAGAGATGAAGACTAATTTTTGAGAAGTCAAAAAGTGTTTTGTGTCCGGTCCAGGAGGAGGCCCCCCTCGACGCGCAACTGATTCCTGAGTTGAGGCGTGCAGGAAAACCTGCTTTTCGGCGAAGTGCTCGCCTCGACTCGCCCTCGCCCGCCCGCGCCGGCGCGCCAACGCGTCAACGATAGCGGAACCACGCTCGAGCTCTGTAGAAGAACTGTCATGCAAACCCACGCGATTGCTATACATTTAAATACTACATACGGCTCAACAATTCCGTACCACTTAAAACTCGACAAAGTTCGTACTCGGGCTGTAGCTCGGTTTTTATGGTTCAGATAAGGTCGTACATGTACATGTGGTTGGGACGCCAATAGGCAAGTGCCGTAAACTCAATTGTATGTTGGTACATTCCCCAGACGACCCTCTCGGCCGCAACACGGTCAAACACAGCGATTAAGGTACATGGGTCGCGGATCGACACTATTTTTTTGACTGCCTAGAGTAAAGGATTTATGACAACACTTGAGAATTCTAGGATACGACAAACCAGAGGGCAGTGCGAGGAAGGTTGGAAGCAACGCTAAAAGCGAGAAAAAGGGGTGCTACGAAACACGTGAAAGCGTCCATTCGGAATAGCACATTCAATTGTCTACTGGGAACGCGTCGAGACCTTGTGCCGCACCATCACGGGCGGCGACGACTCCGGACTGGTCGGGTTCGACATCTTGTCCTTCATCCTTGAATCGGGCGAGGAGCGGTTGATGAAGAAGCCATGGCGGAAAGAGCTGAGATTGAACTTGGGCTTGTGCGACTATTCGACCACCATGATTTCCGCCTACGCCTGGTGAGGCCGAAGGGTTCGGTTGATGCGGCAGTGGATTGAGGAGCGGTTGTAGATGATGGTGCATTTCGTGAGTCGTAGGGCTAGGGGAAGGAAACGTTTTGGAACTCGGTTATTTCTTCGACCTGCTGATTCTCTTCTTCCAGAGGGGGTAGCATCGTCGACAAGTTGCGATGGTGCGTTTTTGCTCGTGGCCCGGAAGGGTTTGATGATGCTTTAGTCGAGGTTGATCGCTGTAATGGGTGTAGCCTTGAGGCTTGAAGCGTATATTCGTATTCCTTGGCGGGGTCCTTCAACATCCGATACGCTTGCGCAATACGACCGCAGCATGAAGCTTGGGCCTTGAGTTGGTTGGGTTTGGCGGCGAACAATTGTTGCGCTTCGAGGAGGTAGTCGATCGCGAGTTGGTGGTCGCCGCAGCGGAGCATGACGAGGGAAAGACGATAGAGGGACCATGCTTCGTCGACGGGTTGGCTGACTTGTCGGTACAGCAAGGATGCTTCTTCGAGGTACGACACTGCGGCGGGGAATAGCTCCCCCTTTGCGGCGAGCTTTCCCAAAGCGTAGGAGCAATCCGCATCCGCTGCAACGAATTTGATCCAAGTCTCGCCCAACCGACGAAAGATGACTCGGGCTTGGAGGTAGTATGCGAACGAAGTGGCGTATTCCCGTTCGGTCGTGTACAGTTTCGCGACGGCGTATAGAGTTCTTGCTTCACGCACCGAGTCCGAGAGCTTGCAAAAGAGCACGAGGACCTGCTTGTAGAAGAGGATGGCGGAGGGCGGGTCCGAGGAAGAGAGCAGGTTCGCCAATTCGCACGAGGTCGAAGCTTCTTGGGGCACGTTGCCCGTTTCGATCAGGATCACGATCGCCTAGATACATGTTGATTGGAGAAGGAAGTCGGAACGTCAGAGCTCAAGGTGAAAGGCTCGATGGCTTGAAGAAGCGAGCAGACTCACGTTTTTGAGGTAGTCGGCGGCTTGCAGAGGATCGCCTGAGGCAATGCAAACAAGTCCGAGTTGTTGCAAGCATGTCGCTTCCTTGGCCAAATCGCCTATTCTTTGAAAGATCGATCGAGCCTGGATGGACACAGAACCGTCAGTATCGCGAAGCTCCTAGGGGCGAAAGAAAACGGAGAGTTTCTGCCCGCCCTCGAGATGCACTAAAACTTGGACGTACCTCGAGCAACAGCCTCGCTGCACTGTGATTGTCGCCCAGCTTGGAGGCACGGTATCCCAGGTCGGCAGTCAAGTTCGCGACCTTCCAGGCCGCCTTGCTCGCTTTCTTGTCCTCGCTCGCCTGCTTAAAAGCCTCGTATGATTCGAGGAACTGCCGCCGGGCTTGGGAGACCCCCTCCGTGGTCGAGATGTCTTCAAGTGTTGCTTCCTTATACATCTTCTTTCCCTTGAGAACCAGTGAGGCAAGGCGACGTTCATGCTCGTCCGAAGGTCCGGCCCTGGGTTCACTCCGAGGGGACGAGATTGGTTCAATCGTCATCGTCGGACCCCGCGGTTCTACGCGCTCCGTCGGCGTTGCGACCACGGGCTGTGAAAGGTCTTCTTCGAATGGAGGCTTAATACGAGGCGGTGACTTTCGTGGTGGCGATACGGCGATGCTTGTTCTTGTTTGCACGTTGGTGGAAGCAGTTTGACGCAGCGTCGCAGCGAGTCTCGAATGCACTCTCGGATGATCCGCTTCTTGCAGGCGATGAGTTAGCGAACCGTTGACGGACTCGGACTGCGACCGTTGAGACTCGGGGTCCAGTGCGCGAGTGACGATTGACGTCGAAGAGCGGCGCAGAGTGGATGAGCCACTGCCTTCAGGGATGATGGAAAGTCGAGTAACAATTGTTGTACGTGAACCCATGGCAACCTCGTAGTACTTCAATGGTTTCGCCCTCTAAGCCGGTGACCGCGAGTCCCGAGTCCCGAGACCAGAATGTGCGAGCTGATCGGTGGTCGATCACTTCGGCTCAGTGGTGTTGCGATCTACACCCAGCTGCGATCGACGTTGCGACTGATGAGCCAAGACGTGCTGCAAGGCCGGTTCCCACCTACTCCCGCAGCGCTATGGCTTCAAGAATGACAAGCCAAGCTGGTCAACACAGGCCAGGTAGGAGGTGCGTGATGTAATGCCGAATGGCGAGGCGTGGGCGAGGTCTGAGGCCGGGGTCTGATGCGCTTTGATGGTTGCGCGACCGTTGCAATGAGCTGTCGAAACAGGGGGGGGGGGGGGGGGCTCCCAATCGAGGGTGCCGGCTTCGTCGGCGGATCTCTGCTATTCTACCGTCAGCGACACCAAGTTCAAAGCCCGTTAGAGCAAGGTTTCGACTCTGTTGATATACGGCAGCTAGCCGGTAGCTTTCTCAACGGGCGGGGTCTGATGACGAAGAGCTTCTCAGCGGCCAACGTCCCGAGTGTTGCACAACCCGCCCGTCAGAGCTTGGAAAATCGGGCCGCTGATGGAAAGGGTTTCAGATCCTCGCGGCGCGCGTGTGAGTTGCAGTGTTCCGTCCGCGCAAGTGGCGGGCCGGCATCCAAAGTGATCATCATACAACGCCGTGCGGCTCGAGCCATGTGGCCGTCAAAGGGTGGACAGAGCTTCTTTCGAAGTCCGCGCTTACTTTGGACCTGAAGCCTCATTTCTGAGCAGCTCTCCAGTGCTCCTACGCCCTCCCCGTCGGACTTTCGGATCTTCTAGCGATGCTCCCTTCCCGGTCGCACTGCACCTGCGGCTCAGACTGCTCCAGAATGCATCCGATCTCCAGCTCTGATGGATTACCAGCGCTCAAGTCTTGCGGGAGAGAACTCGGGTGCATTGCATGCGATTCAGTTATAACATCAACAAGAGGGCAGAAAATGCGGGAGAGAGAGAGAGAGAGAGAGAGAGAGAGAGAGAGTAGTACAAAGTAAACGAGAGTGAAAAGAAGACTAGGTCTCATCACGTGATGCGTCTCTTGCGGCCGTTGGCCGCGGTGAGCAATTACCGCGTTTGCTGTTGTCGAGCTTTTGCTTGGCCAATTGATTGTGGTATCTATCACACAACACAGACAGAGCCTTTATCAGAGACTGCCCAAGTGTCTCGGGAAACCTGATATTTACTCACGTGGCAGAGAGCAAGATGAGGATCTCTTCGAGCGGACTGGTTACACCGGTGTGGACCCAAGCGGGGTATCTTTCGCGTTGTACGCCGATCCATTTGAGAGGTGGCGTAGCTGTAAGAGAACAGAGACGTACATGTGTCAATCACGAAGATCTCGTCGTAGTGGGGGACAGGCCGAGAAGAGGGTAACGGGTGAAAGGCAAAGGCTCACCTTCACCAAGTTGTTTGAATTGGGGCTCTTGCACCTTGATATTGGTTACGGCCACAAACTCGAGCGGTCCATGGCAACCGGTCGCAGCTTGTACCAAAGGTGTCGGCTTCATTAGGACGGGCCCCAGTTCGCCTGCCGACGGGTCCAAATTCTGACCGCTCGACGTGCTTGTGTCGGCACCGAGTTTTGGTGTCGGCGACGCTGCAGAGAGCTGGGGCTTGAGCGGGGTGGGTCGATCAGACGTGGAGGCACTCGGGCCAGAAGACTCCTTTTCCGCCATCACTTGATCCATTCGCTCTTGGTAAAGGGTCGTTACCTTACCTAATGTCTTCAAGAGCGCGTACTACAAGGAGGGATACGACGGAAGCGCTTCTGCGGTCAGCCAAAGGTAGAAGGATCACGTCGGCAATGTCTTACGTTGAGGGTGACGTCGTACTGTCCTCCAGACGTCAATTCGAAAGTGTGCAATAGTCGGTTCGATCCGAAAGCCTGTGTCGATTTCATCAGGACTTCGGTGAGACCGATTTCGAAGATGACGCTCGGTCTCGACGTTCGGAAGAGCTCGAACCAAGCGGGCACGTCGTACTCGCCCACTTGCGTGTTCGTGAGTCGGGTGTGCGAGACTCTGCGAACGGACTGAGAGGTTCGGACGCATACATTAGCGGGTGTGCTAGTAATCGATACTCACAGAAGTACTGGAGGACCTACGAATCCACCGAGGAACAGCTTGAGATGGCGATGCGTTGTCTGGTCCGCCTCGACGCTGCGCGTGAGATTGGCACGCACCCCTCCATCTGCATCAAATCGGAAGACTTGTCCCTCGTTGAAGCTATCGGGGAACACGGCAAGACGGATGCGAAGAAGCTCGAGCTTGAGTTCGTTCGAGATGCGGATTGAACATTTGGCGGCCTCATCATCGAGCGCAAGCTTGGACGCAACAGCCGACACGATGTTGGCACCACGTTGGATCGTCGACGGCCGAGGTGGAAGCCCCGAGTCGGCAAGAGATTTGTCGGCCTCGGCACTCTTCTCGGCGATGAGGAGCTCGATACGATGCAGCACACGGATCAGAGTCGGGAATGTGCCGGTCGTGAGAATGACGTCGAAGAAACCCATTTTGACATGGAAGGCAAGGCCGAGCTCTGCGCTGGCTGTGGTCGTCTGAGACCAATCATCAATGACATCGACGGCGATGGGGTCGGACTGCAGCGCCAGCATCTTTTTCGACTCGAAGTCAACCGTAGCCTTTGTTTCTCCGATGCCAATCTGGATCTGAAGCTGCGCAGCCGTATCATCACAAGCTACCAGGTTAGCGCGATTTCTCACAACTTGGAGAATCGCGGTCGCAGCAATTAACATACCAGATCCGCCGTCCCCCTCTCCTTCGCGCCACTGGCTTCATCCCGAAGTCGAGTCGAGAACAGAATGCCGTCAGTTACGATCGACCCACTGGCTTTGCCTTCGCCCGTGATTCGTAGACTCTGGACGCTCGAAGAGACCAGCCTCGAGTGGCCGGGTATCCATCGAAGTCTGCCATTGAGAACATCCGCAGAAAGCTTAACCCGCCCGATCGAATGCCCGAGGTCGCAAGTGATCTCAAACCGAATGACCTCGAGCAACGCCAGTGTAGAGGTCCTTGAAACAGGAGCACTTGCGGTGGGCAAGGCCAGCGATGAAGTCGAAGGGCTGCCATCTGCAAGCGAGGCGCCAAAGTCGAGCTCCATGCGGTCCACCCAGATTGCTTTGAAACACATCCACACTTGCAGGTTCCGGAAGTTGGCGGCCGCTGACACATCGGGGACCAGCACAGTGATGGACGTGATATCAGAGCTCTCGCCCAATGATCCATCTGAGGCGGGCCGGAATGCTACCGAGGCAGCGATACCTCTGGCCTCAGCATTGAGACATCGTTCCAGTCCTCGCGCATGGTCGTGCCGGACGTCGGCCGATATTCCATCGACGGTTATCGCAAGCTCGACCCTTCTCTCGCTGGGGGTCCATGTGAGTAAGAATCCTCCGCTGTTCCAGAAGAGAGTTGCGGTCACCGGAACGACTGAGTTGCAGGTGATCTTGAGCGATGACTCGTCGATCTTGAGGCTTACACCGAGCCGGAACCGTCCAAATGCACTCGGTGCCAATGCGCCGGACTGATCAGTCGCCGCTGCGACCTCGACGGGCGCTGTTCGAACCATCGCGACCTGCGTAGGAGCAGCGGACCGAATTTTCATGGCGTTGACGACACTCGTGATGAACGGGATCAGAGTAGGCTTTAGCGTATTGCTGCTGCCGTGGATGCGGATGCCGACGTGCAAGTGCGTCAACTCGGATGGCGACGAATCCTGCGTTTCGGCCCAGACCGATACGACGGGAAGCTCTATGAGATCAGGTGCATCAGCGAAATCAATAGTTCCGTAGCGGTGCGATCTCGGGGGAGACCTGATGTCGTGCAGCGACCTTGCGCTCCGAGTGTGGTTGGGCTGTGTAACGCTGGACCTCGGCGTGCCGGTCGGTGTGGACGCACCACCCGTGGCGCCGCCCTTCCTCGCAGAGTGCAGGCGAATTTTGCCCGACTCGAACTTGAACGTGGCGCGGATCCGAAGCGCAATTGAGGAAGACGATGATCGGCGGCAGGGGTCGAGCCGATCCACGACAGGCGCTGCAGTCGACGATGGCGAAGTCTCGGGCTGCAAAGCCAGTTTAGAAAAGCGCTCGTGACTCAGACGGTACATGTCCATCAGCGCGTATAAACAAGCGACGATCGAAGGCTCCAGATCGACTTCGAGGCCCGAGACTTCTGACTCGACAACGATTGGCTTCCCATTTGGCGCCCGCAGTGAAGAGCTCATCCTTGGCAAGTTGATACGGTTGCGAATGCTGTGGCTCGAACCGTCGAAATGCTCCTGCTTCGTCATATCGAACTCGGTTACAAATTGTAGCATTAGATCATTGACACTGGCGGAACCTGCGCTCCCTTTTTGGGCGTTGAAGTTGATCGAGGCGATGGACAGGAGGAACGCTGGTCGCAACTCGGAGTCCGATTCAACGATCGAAGGGGCGATACCTTCGCTTGCCAGAGGCACGGCGATACCGATGCTGGTGAAAGCGAGCGTTAGCACGCAAGAGGCTAGCCATGAAGGGGTCATTGGGGTGTCGTCGTCCTTCTGGGTACTAAAAGGGCTTCCCATTGGTGTAGGCTCGGCGGCGCTGCCGAAGCCGTCCAATGTCTTAGTGAAGCGGTCGCGCAGGGCTTGGAGTTCGATCTGCCTAAGTCCTCGGCGTGTTTCAATCTCCAGTTTGAAGTGATCGAGCAGATCAGCGAGGGCTTCAACAGCGGCGGGCTGCATGACCGCATGAACTCGTGGAAACGTGAGTTTCAGATGCGGTGTGCGTTCATCCAGGTTGTACGAAGCTTGGCGAGCATAAGAATCTTGAATTCCTTTGCTGTAATCGGCACGTAAATCGAGCTGGAAGAAGGCCAGGCGGTGAGGATCCAAAGGTTGGCCCATGGGCACCGGGGATTGCATAGGTCTTTGCTCAAGCGAGAGCCCCAACTTTTCGACTTTGGCGTGCAGCCGGGCAAAAGGCTGCGGTGGCGCACGACCGGCTTCAATTTTGATGAGTTTTGCTTGGACCCACTGCGTGGCCTGGGGACCATCGAGTCCAACTTTAACACCACTGAAGGTGATGCTGGCGTTCCACGATAGGCTTGACGAGGGGGCTGATAGGACCAGGTCCTTCTTGCTCGGGGCGGTGTCCTGTTGGGGTTCGGGTGCCAGAACTCGGGTCGTCGGTCCCCGCCTGGCATGTAGAGCCTGCAGAAGCTCGTCAATGTCATGTCCAAAGTGCTGTTGCATCGATAAGATCGAGTCGATAATGCCGACCGTGAGCTTCAGCGATACCGAGTCGACCTCTGCTTCCACCCGCACGGTGCGGCAAGGAAGGCCATCGACGAAGCCCTCTGCGCGCACCACAGGGAGTGCAAAGACCGTCTCAGCTGGTAACGGAGACTCCACTTCCCCAGTCCCACGAATTGGGAGGAAGCATAGACTCTGCGCGCCAATCCTGAAGCCAAGATCTAAAGCACCGACGGCTTCTTTTCCTGCCGCGACAACGTCGCTCGAACTCGCTTCGGCGGCCACGTTCTTGACCTCGTAAATGATGTTCAGCGAGGGTATCGCGTTGATCTCGAGAAGAAGTCGGGGGAAATTGATCTTGACCGCGACTTTTGCGTTCGCCAACAGGACATGCGGGAAGGATGGCGCCGAAACGGTCTTGGGCGTTTGATTCTTCACCGCTGGGGCTGGCATCCTTTGAGTAGCGTACGCGGTTGGCGGTAGACCCTCGAGACTGAGACGCAAGTCGATCAATAAGGAGTCGACATCGGGCAATGCAGCGACCCTCCATTTATCGACGAGCCTAATGACAACAATAAACAAATGGTCAGCGACAGAATGTCAGCAGGGTAATCAGCGCAATGCGAAGTCTGCTTGCACTCACTCATAGGAACGGATGACATCGCGAGGAATCTTGATGTCGACCGAGTGAACCCCAAAAGAAGCCTTGCACAGAGGCTGCACGGCGCGCGGGAGCACGGGACGATGGCTTACAGATCCCCAGTAAGTGGTATCGAAGTGGATCTGCTTCATTTCAGTCGACGAGAGGCGCTCCACACTGTCGTCATTGAGCACCCTTGCGTCAAAGGCAAGACGTTGGATCATCAGAGCGACTTCGAAGTCGAGCAACTGGGTCTCCGACGATGCGCCTTGAGGAGTCGTCGTGATGAGGCCGCCGAGTAGGCGGATGCTGAGGCCATGCATGACGCTTTCGGCTTCGAGATCGTCAGCCGATGCTTTGATCGAGGCGTGATTCAGCCCGAGCGTAATGCCAAACTCGAGGGATGGAAGAGACGCGAGCAGATCGCTTTGAGTCACGATGCTGGCGGCGTCACCGCTTTCCCTAGCCGATTTTTTGAACGTTTCCAGTTGCTCCGCGAAGGCCTGCAGCTTGCGCTCGAACGTGTGTCTTACGCCCACGATGTGTCGAACGAGGACCAAGAGGTCGCGGTCGACCTTGGCTTCGGTCCCATAGAGGGTGACGTGTCCTCCGAGACGTACAGGTTTACCAGGGGCTTCGTCTCCTGTGGATTTGATCGAGGCACTCAGAGGACCTATGCGCAGCCGATTACCAGAGCTGGCGCCAGTCCAGAGTCGTGTTTCGAGCTGTCCTTGATCCCATTCAAGCACGACCGGCTTGTTCCATGAGAAAGCGATCGATTGTTGCGCATCAAAGTTCGCATCAAGAGGCATGGTCGGTGACGCAGCATCGAACAAGTCGGCCAGGAAGGCCGACTGACTCATATCACCTGTGTCGATCCTCCAGCTCTGCCATTGCGAGACCAAGGTTGCGAGCATGTCGTAGAGCTTTTGCGACGACGGCCAAACCTCCTCGTTACTCATCAGCCGTTGCACCTCGTCGTGCGACAGGCGCAGGCAGTGGCGCAGGTGGTGCAAGGTTTTCCAGCCGTCATCCGTGCGTAGACTGGTGCCAGATATGAGCGAGGTCGCACGGTTGAGAAAGGTGGGGAAGGACGCGATTCCCTGCGCGCTGGCAGCTTCTGCGATTGCCCAGACCAGACGACGGGAGAGAAGCTTGCGTCGCAGCGTTCGCTCAGTGAGCGGTCCAGTGAAATCGTGGACTACGCGCCAACTCCACACTGTGCCGATAATCAGCTCGGCGGCCTCGTCAACAAAATCCAGTCGTGCGTCACCTCCTCTCAATATCACTTGGGCCTGGTCCGTCGAGAGGTCGATCCCAGCCGAACAGACTCCGAAGGAGAGGTCCAACGCGGTCGGCCGTAGGCGAGGCGTCTGATCGAGCGAAGGCAGGATATGGCTTTTGCGAGTCGGATTCAGGTAGGTTGCGGTCTTTTCAGGGTGGAACACCTGCAGCCGCGTGCACGCCGCCGATCCGGAGAATTGCGACACGACGACGATCGGCTTGAGGGGCCTGTCCACGGACTCGGCACCTCCAAAGTGGTCCTCGACGTGTCGGTAGGCGAACACGACGTCATTGAGCGCCAGCTCCACAGTGCACAAGACGGTCGACTGGAACGTGTCCCGCAGTACTTCGTTCGGTGCCTGTGGGCGGATCGAGATCACCGCCTCCGGGCGCAGAACATCCTGAATGATCTCCATCCGGATCGACGGAGCGTGGGCTCGAACCTCGAGCTCGACGTAACGGACCGTGGGAGCTTGTTTCTGAGACGTGACGTATCCGTCGAAAAGTTCATCGAGAGAGTGCTCGAAATTGGTATCCAGTTTGATGCCTTCGAGTACGTCTGCACCGACTTGAGCAGCCACTGGCGTTAATACGATACGGATCGGCTGCCGGCAAGTCAGGTCGATCGCGGTCTTGTCTCCAGGGGTCTTGGCATCGTACGCCGCAAAGGTTCGGAGCCGCGATTTGGCCCGGGTGGCGGGTGTATCGAGGTCATTAGGCGGTGCTGGCCTTGCGTCGTCGCTGGCAGCCGGCAAACGAGCAAAGGTGGGCCGGTCAAGATAGGTTGACTCGGGATTACGCTTGCACAGGCGTAGGACGGCCCCATAAGCACTGAGGCGACCACCTCGCTCTCCACCAAACACGAACTCGTCGCGTTGCGAATCGCCGTCATCTGCCGGATCGAACGACATATCAGCTCCACTGGTTTTCATACACAGCTTTGAGGGACTCACCATCAGTGCTAGCCATTGACTTCTCGCTGTCCATAGTTGAAGTCTCGCTTTCGTACTCCGAGTCCCCGTCTTTCTCATCGGAAACACTTGCCATGGAACCGCGGGTTGAGCTACAAAAGCGCGGGTCACCACAGAGTCAGAGAGTCAATCGACTGTTCGACAGACTTGGCCGAGTATTATGGCTTATGATGACTGACTTGTTGTTGACGTCAACGAGCTCTGACCTGCTGCGAATGGGCCCGTGACCGCGCGCAGGTGTGTCGAGGGCGGGAACAAAGAGTCCACCGATGTGGGAGGATACTGCAGGAAAGCACACGGTGAGCTATAGGGAGCGCAAACAACGAAAGAAAGGCTGGTGTCTCACCTCCTGCTTCGTTCTTGCTATAAAGGAAAGGGCATCGCTGTGTGGGTTCGTCTTGGGTTGCGATGAACGAGCGCTGTGTCTGCGCCTTCTGCTCCCAGCCTTTACCCGTCATGCCGACAACGACAGACAGGTCGGTATCGATCGAGGCGACTTCCATCCAAGGAGCCGCCCGCCCAAAGACCGGTGTGAGGGCACGCAGAATGACCGTTGGAATATCGACATCGACGTGCTTGAGATAGGGCGGTTCGGGCAAGTCGTCGAACTTGATGGCGATCCCGCCCGGAACGTCGAGCTGGATCGCGGTGGTTTGGCCCCGCACCGCGAGGTCGATCGAATGGAAGTCGACGGTGACAAACGTCGCATCCGGATCCACAGCGATGGTAAGGTCTGGCGGGAGCGCATTGTCGTTGTCGACAAAGTTGATGGACACAGTCGTACCCGCTCGCGAGAGTGCCTGCAGGATCGAGGGCGGGATCGAGCCGTAGACCGCACCGACGTTGATCGACCAAATACAAATATAGGTTGCCGTGCGAGGCTGAGGTCCGAAGAGGCGATCGGCCATGACCTCGAGCCCTTGGACGTGAATGCAGTCAGGGGTTCCGAGTAAGGAGGCGAAGTCACACGTCGCTAACACGGCTGCGCTGTTGACCATGTTCATGATGCGACACGGGTCCACGTTCGCGGCCATCTCCATGTAGTAATCGTGATTGCGCAGATCGACCTGGAGTTGAGGAAGAACGATTGCGATCGCATCATCGCAGTCGTATATGGATTGAGGGAGGAGCATGATACCGCGCTGCAAATCGAGCCGGACCGCGACTTCGAAGACATCGACTTGGCCGGGGCGCCATTTCTGCTCCAGTGGGTCACCCTGCACGGCTCCTTCTTGTTGCATGCGGTAGCGATAGTCTTTGGGGGTCACAAAGTGGGTAAAAGACCCAAAATAATTGTCTTTGAGGTTGAACAAGTAACGGACGACCCATCCGAGCGTTTTGAATATCACGTCATGGCAGGCGACGTCCAAGGCGAGCCGCTCGACGTGGTCAGGATGCGCGCCGGCATAGAATCGATAGGATCCGTCGATGGTGAGCTCGGGTGCGGTGGCGAACGTGGAAGTCCGCTCGGTCAGAAAAGCGCTGTGTGTGTTCCAGTTGGGCAGCGACATACCGAGCGCCAGGCCGGTGAAGAGAATGTGGAAGGGAATCACCGAGCAGTCCATGCGATACTTGTCCGAAGGGATCGACGCCGTTCCCGTCAGACGGGGGCCTTTGGCGAAAAGCAAAGCGTTGTCGTCGTCGATGACGGCATTGCTGATGATGTTGTGGTCATTGACATAGAGACGCAGCACGTAGTCGGTCAGGCCAAAATTGAGGGAGTACACGAAAGGTACGAAATGATCGTAGTCGCCAGGTGGCCCGCTGGTCCAGTCCTTTGCCACGTCCGTCAAGAGAGTGATGTGGTCTCGCAGCAGCGATATCTCGGGTTTGGCAAGCGAGATATCGATATCCCATGTCCGCGCAGCGTTCCAGGCTAGGGGAGAGGGCATTGCCACGAAGATGCGGCTGGATTGCGCACGAAGGAACGGTGCGTAGTTGACGCTTGACGTGATGCTGATTTCGTCCAAATGAACTTCGACTTGTTGATCGTATCCGGTAGCAGTGGCGACCATCGGGATAACGACTGATAATGTTGATTTTGGCCCCATTTCGATGCCCAGCCAGCCATACGCTCGCGCCGTTGCATCGCCTCCTAAGCCGGACCCGGAGTCGACAGAGTCGTGCTTCCAATCCCGAGACGGCTCGCGGGTCGGCACTTGCCACGTCGTCCCATCCGTGAACTCGACGAAGATCTTCATCGCGAGATGCATGCGATCCTGACCAGCGCGGAGTCGAGGCGTCAGGACGGTCGTGAAGAACGTCGACGGAAGGAAAGCTTTTTGGATTTCGGCTCGTTGTCGATCTGCCCACGGCCCGTAGGTGACCGCTCCGCCTCGAACGACGACGTCGATGCCCCACTCGGGACTCAGGTTGCCATTGCCAATGTCGCATGATTCGAGCCCCGCCAAGCCCGTGACCATCCGCGGCTCAGCTGGTACTTTGCCCGCGACGTCGCAATAGTAGTTGAGCTCCATCTCAGGGCACGTGAGAAGCGTTGTCACCTTTGCGTACTCACGGCGATCCAATGCTGGATGCTTCGCAACACCGTCCTTGTCGACAGAGTTTTGGTACCGTGGTAATCCGGACCAATCTTCAGCTGCATCAGAGTCCACGCTCTCCTTCGCCGCTTGTGCCTTTTCCGAAAACTGTGGGATCTTGCGCAGCAACTCGCGAAACGAGCCCAAAGTCGCGTGATCCGCGGGACGGTTCAAAAATTGGCCGAGGAAGAAGCTCGGTGCAGTCTTGAGTTTGTCTAGCACTCCGGCGCCGTGCACGTCCAACGGACCGACGTAGTCGGGATTCATCCGATAGATAATCTTGGGTTGCACGAAGACCATTCGGTATGACTCCTTGTAATGATCTAGCTCTGATCGCGACTGCGTGCGTGAGAATATCCGTGCAGTCAGCATCTCGCTTTGCTGTTCCCGGCGGCAACAGGAGCTACTGAACGTACCTTGGATGCCGAGTAAACTCCGTCGATTCGGTTGAAACCGGCGATCAAGAGGGACGGTGTCGAGGGATTGCCCATGACGATCGAGCCTGTCTGACAGCGAAAGTCGACTGGCAATGCCTCCCTCCACCAGTCGGTGCCCTTCTCGTGTCCGCTCTCGTCGCTGGCCTGCTTCTGTGCCGCGGTCTCCGCGCTGCCCAGTTCCCTCGGAAGTACTGTCGAGCTCTGCTGAGGGGTCGCTTCTTTGATCGCCTCCTCGGAGTTGGGGAGTGAGGAAGAGGACGAAGTCGAAGAGTCCAGAGGGGGAAGGAGACCATCCCGGGACGTCGCTCGTTCGTGCCCGCGCGACCACACCGATTCGGGTTCGTGAATGCCAAGTTTGGACAGGATCTCGTCATAGTGCGGTGTTCGGTTGTAAAGGAAGAGTTCAGCACCGTGGAGTGAAACTTGAAATCGACAAGGGAGGTTGGTGTCTGCGGGATGTTAGAAGGCGGTGGTTTGTCAGTCGTTGGCGAACAAATCTGAGCGCGTGATGCAGAATCTACCTCCGAGTGCGTGTTCCTCAGACCGGACGTTGCGTAACCAGTACTTCCATATGATGTAGCCTCTAACAACATGGAACGACTGGTTGCGACTAATGTAGCGCACGTCCGAGAAGTTGATCCTTCCGCCGAGGAGCGAGAAGGAGATGCCGCCGATCTCGAAATAGCTGTTGGTACTCTTCCAGTACCTCCGACGAAGGTACCACCCAACGACAAAGCCGAGTAGACGGTTGGAGTAGAAGAAATGAAAGACGATGAGGATGACGACGACGACACTCTCGACGAGAAAAAGCCAGTTCAATGTCGATGGTCCTGACGAGCGCAACGACGAGACGACGTCCCGTACGACGTGGGAGGACATCCTCGAGAGTTTCGCTCCGTGGATTTCACCTCACTGCTCTTATGTCGAGTACTTGGCCATCGGCGAGGGTATAGTTTGGGCTTGCGCTGTGGATCATGCGGACGATTCAATCGATCGGGCACAGGCGCGAGTCAGCATCGAGGAACATTGGAATGGCGCAGGAACCCTGTCAATCGGCCACTTTCTCGAGGAAAGACAGGTCCACATTGTTATTCGCGCTACACTGGTGCGATTGTACGCTTTTGCGGCGACGACCCGTTGTGGAGACCGGGGAGGCAACTGGCATATCCTACAGACGCATGGGCTCGTGTCGCGCGATCCGTGTACGTTTGGACCGTGCCAGTCTGAATAAGAAGAGGCTCAAGACTCACCGGTTCCTATTAGTAATCGTCTGGATGCGTTTTATGTGGTGGGTAGAATCCAACTGTTGGCGCGGCTGACCTTCGGGAGCGGAGAGGTGTGCGTGCTGTCACGCCCTGCCAAGCTTGGGCAAATTCACCTTCTTCAGCCGGCGCCGACTTCAAGTTCCGAGTTCAGGACCACTGCACGCATCCACATTGTTGAAGACTGCGACAAGGTGGTTCAAGCTCATACTGGAAGTATACAGACGATTGAATAATTCAAGGTAGGGTGATGTCGAATTTCAACTGTTCTGACGACTCCCCGGGATCGCGGCCCCCTCGCGGCTTTGAACGAGTCACGTGCACCACACCTACAGACCTTGCCCGAGGACCCAGAGGACCGGTCTGCAGTCCTGGCGGGCCGAGGCGCAATAGATTCCCGGCGCGCACATTCAGACAGTCGACATTGGGTTGAACATTAGGTTGCCCAGAGTGGGTGTTTTGTGCTCGTTTCTGAATCGGAGATCAGAAAGTTATAGCAACTGTGTCTAGGAGTCGCGGCGTAGCAGGTTGCGCAATGCGCAATGGCAAAGCTCGGGAGCCTCGGGGGCCGGGCTACTTGTAGGCGAGTGGGGCAATTCCGAGTGCAAAGGGCGGCAAGAGGCCCGTGCGCCGGGAAGGCACATACCCGCTCCTCACCTCTGGCTATATTTCTAAGCACATCGAAAAGTGGCGCGCGCGGCGCCCCTCCCAGCGCCGCTCTTAAGCGGCGTACCCATACAGGTTGCCCCCCCTGCAACCCGGGTTGGCCGCTGGCGCCAGGCCAAGATTAACTTGCTAATGAGATTGAGCATTTAGTGACTAGTATGCCCGCAGACCTGTCTCTTTTAGCTTCCGCTCAGCGCCAAGTGAGACCTAATTTGGACGGCTACATGCAATCGGTCAGCAAGAGTGGCGGATCCGTCGTTTCTTAGATTTCTGGCCCTGGGGCGCCGCTGACCTTCACTGTACTTCGATCGCCCGCAGAGAGGTATCCTTCCCGATTTGTTTCCGAGATTGAAGTTTGCCACGAGCGTGTTTCATGCTTTTGCTCATCAATGGCCCTGCCAGCTCGAGTACAACCCGCGCCTGATTCAGCACTTTGGGTTGACGGATGGGGAGGGATGCGAACGCGTTTGGAGTCAGCTCCGATCGCTCATCCCGATCAATCGTCCTGCGAGCGCTTCTCACCGGCGCGTCAACATCTCGCGTCGCATCGACCTGATGAACAAGAACGGTGTTGACAGCCTCGGTATGCTCTGCCATCCACACTTTCACGCCGTGTTCGTTACTCAATCATGCGGTCCCTTCATTCATCGTCCATTCTAGGCCGTTGGCTCCGCAGACGACTGTCGAATGCTCAAGATCAGCTTGGAAGGGCACAAACTGATCTGAGCGACGTTTCGGCAATATGGTCCGAGTCTGACCTTCTCGCGCAATGGGATTTACAGCGAGCTGCTCAAGCGGCCACAACGGCGAGTCAACGTCGGGAGAATGAGGACAAGGAGCGATTCGAGCTTTTCAACATTGTACAGAAGCTACACCAGGTGGAAGAAAGGCTGTACGTTCGGCACGTCAAGCCCCATTGGAGGACAAGGGCGTAAAATTGACACTGTGTCTTGGCATTGTGTGTTCAGATTCGATCCAATGGCTTCCGATGAAGCGAAGGCTCGCTTGCAGCAACAGCTAAGAGCTTATCAACAAGAATACAATCGTACGAAGGAACTTGCAGCTTCAGGTGCGGCGCGCGTCCTATCTTTATGAGTACCGCCACCTGATATTTGATGTCCCATGACATACCTAGATTTCCAGCATTTGTGCAACTGCGTAGTCAAACTTCGCGCATTACACAAAGCGACGGTCCAATTGCAATGCTGTCAAGAACGAATTGACTCAATGGGTCGGGGACGAAGCGGCGCGACAATCGGTCAAGTCGAAGCCAGCAAGCTTGTCAGCGTCTCACAGACGCACAGCAAGAAAGTAAAAGTGGCAATCGATATGTACAATAAAGCGGTCGGGGATTACCGAAATGCTGCGACCGAGCAATCGGCCAAGATTCTGGACAACTTGCCGCTCGCTACCACGATAAAGTCGCTTGTGACTCTGTCGCCAACGGACGCTTTCTGGCAAGACGGTTTTTTCGAACACGACACTGCGCCTTGGGCGATCGATACCGACGTTCAGAAAGGGATCAAGGCGGTTCTACTCAAAGCCAGGGCGGAAGAAGAGATTCTTCGAATCGGAGCTGAGGTTCGACAACTACTCGCGTGGCTCGAAGATGAGGACACTCGCTTTGTTAGGGTATCTCAGGCATGGGCAGAGGACAAAGGTGAGATGGACACACTCTTTCTTTGTGATGGTGCTGTACCTTACGTCGCCCCTTCTATTAGTTCCCGAAGAAACGATCGAAGCGGCTAGGAAACTTCTCGGAACTGATGACGCGGGCGAGGTTGGCACGGCGGTGTGGCATGTGCTTCAACGCCGACAGATTTCGTTCAAAGAGCGTCTGGATCGGCTCGCCGAGCGCGATGATCTCTCGGTTGTCTGGTTCAGAACGCGTTCACCCGCAGTTCATGAATCGCGGCCCTCGGCATTCGGTTTGATCGGGGGACTTTTCGCCGGACGGCCGAAACAGGTGTCGCGCCGTTCGCGCGGTAGTCCACGTCATTTCGGTCGCCGCCTTTCGACGCTGAATAATACTCAAATGCAGAGCCTCGTCGCTGAGTCGAGCCGCCGCTCATCAGGTCCTTCTGCCGTGGACGTGCGCCACACAACCATCGACCTCGACGCATTCCGAAGGGAACTTGGCCTGACCCCCGATCCAGCCGCGGAGCAGGCCGAGCGAGACCGCGATGATGTGTATGAAAGACGAATGGAAGAACTTTTGGGCTCACGATCGGAGCAGGAGGTTGAGGAAGAAGATGATGCTGAGCTCGGGGAGGGCGGCGGAGAGTCAGGCTCGACAGGGGGTGAAGCCTCGGACGACCTCGAGATTCTCGACGAGCCCATGGGCTAGCTAGGGATGGTTTGGCGCATTTGTTGACTGTAGATTGTTTGTTATTGAAGGACTTTGCTTTTTGTATGCCGCCCATATCGCACATGGTGGAATGTGGACGCCAAAGTGCACAAAAGTAAATCGAATGTCAGCCTTAATCAGGCATTGACGCGTTGACGACCACGACCCCACGAGCCGGTCGCCACGGCCACAGTCGCCGAACTGCAGTGCGTGCAGTGACAAGCTTGAAGGTTCTGCTAAGTTAAAGACTGTAAATTGGTGCGCATCGGTGCTGACATTTGCAGGTTCAGATTTGGGAACGTTGCCAGACCTTACAACTCAAAGTTCCTTTTCTCTTCTCAGTGACAATGCTCTGTGCGCTCGGTCGATTAAGATCGCACACAACGGATGCGAGCGCCGGAATGCATTACACCCCAGTGGAAGGTTCTGCTTGGTGCTGACCGGCAGTTCGGTGAGCATCGGTGCTGACATTTGCAAGTTCAGGTAAGTTGGGAACGTTGCCAGAGCCGGGGGGGGGGGGGGGGGGGGGGGGGGGGGGGGCGGGGAGGATTGGTGTTGCTGTAGTTGTCTGTTCCAACAGAACCCCAAAGTGGGTACAGACGCGTTCCGAGTGAACAACGGCGCTCACTGCTAGTACTACTAACACGAAGGACTTGACTCGGACCTGCGGTCTTGGGTGCGTGACCCTACACGCCCACGGAGTACGCAGCGGAAATCGCAGCGGCGGAACGCTCGTTGTACAGTGCTTGCGATAATATGTCAGCAAGAATCGAATACGTCACCGCATACCTTCTACCCCGTTAACGTGATAGTTTATGTAGTCGAGTGAGCAGGGATATCGGTCCATTGGCCAAGGACCTTGTACTAGGGGCTTTGTACTCCCGGGGGTACACATACACAGTCAGAGTCGGCGCGTGACAAGAGTGTAACCCCGGGAGGACGCGGCCTGATCCGCCGACAAAGCTATGTACTCCCGGGGGTACACAGTCATTCGGCGCGCAGGGTGTGGCCACTCCCGGGAGTACACAGCGGAAGAGCGGACCGGTCCTGCGTGCCCCCGGGGGTGCACAGGCGCTTTCCCGCTTGCGGCTTGTGTACCCCCGGGGTTGCAAGGCCGGTCACCGGTGGCAGATCACTGTATAATGGCATATACGATTCTCCAACGGCAGGAAGTTAATCCTTTCGGTAACTTCAGACACATCCTGGGCTTTGAGCGGGTGCGTGAAAGTTTGTTGTAGTGCAGTTTCGCTCTGCTCGGTGGTTCGAACGAAGAATTCAGTCAGGGAAGTCCGTTGGCCTTGCGGGCTTTTCAGAGTGCAAGTCGGATGTAGCAAACAAAATTTCGTCGGTCTCGTCGCAGGAGGTTATTCCATTCAGTAGCTGTAGACACATCCTGGGCTTTGAGCGGGTGCGTGGAAGTTTGTTGTAGTGCAGTTTCGCTCTGCTCGGTGGTTCGAACGAAGCATTCAGCTAGGGAAGTGTGTTGGCCTTGCGGGCTTTTCAGAGTGCAAGTCGGATGTAGCAAACGAATATTTCGTCGGTCTCGTCGCAGGAGGTTATTCCATTCAGTAACTGCAGACACATCCTGAGCTTTGAATGGGTGCGTGGAAGTTTGTTGTAGTGCAGTCAGCAAGGGCGTCGGCGACGGACCGCGCCTGAGCCGTGGAACCCCGGGGTACATAGCTGGAGAGGGCACCGGTCGTGTGTACCTCCGGGGGGTACACACCGCCACGCCGGTTGTACAATGCTTGTTAAGAGTGTCCCAGAATTGATGAAGCACGTCGTCGCATACCGCCTCCTCATTTCCGGAGGCGCGGGACTCTGTTGTAGTGTATCTACGCCATGCCCTAAGGTTTGAAATTGAACAAGAATTTCCGCCTTCGGAGTGCGTTGTACCCTCGGGGTGAATCATGGTTGCAGTGCAGGATCTCCATTGACACAACATACAAGCTAGGCAGCTACACACGCTCACGGAAAACTCGAGACGGTCATCGCCTAACCGGTGAATTGACACTCATGGTGCCTCATGTCCCAGTATCCAGGCCGCGCTCCAGCTCGCTCAGGCTGGTCAGCTCGGAGAGGGTGGAGAGGGTGCTTTCGGCCTCCGAGCCGGCTGCCGATCCGTGGTCGGAATGTTGGCCGGTCGCCGAACTGTGTTCCGATATCGCAGTTGGGAAATGGGAATTCCCGGAACTGAGTGTTACGAAGAACAAAAGAAGATTTGGCTGAACTGAGAGTCGAACTCAGGTCCACTCCATTAATCAGAGTTGCTCTGACCTCTGAGCTACTCAACCAGCGGGAATAGGTCAAAGCAGCGGCGCAACCAAGTCAAGCCGGCGGCGGTTCTCCCTCCCATTGGGAGCCGCGGCGGGCGGACTGGTGCGCGGCCACATTAACTTCTACTATCGCGTCCTCCTCTCGTGCCCCCGAGGTCGACGCGGCGCCCTCACCGCCGGACCCCTTCTTGCGCATCCAACAATACGCGTCCCTCTGTTCACTCGACAGCGCCAACCACCTGTGGGCACACTCAACAATCCAGGAGTCCCAGGTCTTCTTCCTTTCGGGCTCGAGGTCCGCATCGGTGGGCGGCTTGGGAGGTTCGGGAACGTGGACGAGCACCGTCGTTGCAAATGGTCTGAGCGCTGCTTGCCAGGTGCGATGTTCGCTTTCTAACTGATCCCAGTACTCGTCCGGGACACGTTTCCCGAGGAAAGGGCGGTACACCTTTTGGATCCATCTTAAAAGGCGGTCACTCCCCTCCTGGTCCTCGTCGGTCCTGATTTCGTCCTCAGGGAGGGGGCGTTGGCACTCGTGGTACAGGGGTGAAAGGATTTCACTGAATAGGCGCGATTCCTCATGTTCGGCGGCAATGTTGACGGGGACGGTGAAGATGCGCGCGAGGATGTCGTCGAAGTCTTGGATGCGGGTCCTATACTCCTTCAAAACTCTCGCGCTCCCTCCACCTCTCTTTCGCTTCTGGCCATCGTATGCATCGAACAACACGATCCTCCAATGGATGAGCACGGTCAACAGGCTCCGAGGCAGACGTCCATTCCCTTTGTGCCCTGCCCATTCATCCCAAACAGGCCACACGACGTAGTCGATCTCCTCCCGGACCTCATAGGCCAAATTTTCGTCGTCCTCGGGGATTGGGTCTTGAATCATGATGTCTTCGGGTTCCATCGCCAGCCGACGCGCCCTTTCCGCCGCCCACTCGTCGTGCCTCGCACGGTCCGCTTTCCTTGGCGCCTCCAACCCGTCAAGCTTGGCCTGCAACTGCCGGCGGTATCTTTTCTTCAGGTGGCCAAAACCCTAATCAGATCAGATAAGTACATAAACAAAGGTTTAGCCGAATTCCACATATTTTGTATCTGATCTCCTGGGAAAGCTGTTTAGCACTCACCGCTTGGACCTCACGGTCGGTACCGATCAGCTCAAACGCCGCCTCGTTGCATCTGTACCGACTGTCGACCGTAGACGGATTGAACGTGCGCTTGTGTATACGAATGATATGTTTTTTCAGGTTTCGTTTGGCCTCATGTGCATGTTCCGGTGCTACAGTTGGGGCGTCGAGTGACCTGTACCCCCCAGGCAGCTTGTAGTGTTTGTTGCAAAGTTCACAACGGACACGCCATTGGCCGGACTCGTCACGGATGAGATGCGAGTCGATGTCGAGCCAAGCGCGCTCGCCCTCGGTGGCGCGTGGTGCCATGTTGGACTTGGAGTGGGGGTTAGGGGTGAGAAAGAGAAGTGTCCCACTGTGTACCCCCGGGGGTACACGTCGCGCCGAGCGTCACCGAGCGTCACCGAGCGCGCGCTCTCTCCTCTCACAGCATCACCGACACCGTCGCGTCACAACCGATCCGATGCCCTCAGCGGCTCGATTCATACCAAGTTACAACCAGCGATTCTGTCTGCGGGACACAAAGATCAAGATCATCGAGTATTTGCACGAGACGAGATATAGTGGCCACCTGGCACATTGCCTGTCCCAGGCGTGAAGCAATACGTAGTCGGCACCGAGCGCGACCTATGAACGCTAGCGCTTGTATGCAAGCGACTCGGCCAACAACGAGAATTGCTACTACGAAGTCATTGACGCCTCAGCACCAAGCTGCCACTATATCGATGCCGACTTTACGCCCCCTTCCATTGACAATTCAGCAGAAAAGGCATTGATTACGCGTAATGCAGCGTCGTATTTCCCTGGCCCTCAGCTAGAACACCGTGGTCAGCTAGCAAGCTCGGACACCTTGCGATCTTGCGTCTGCAGGTCAGAAGTGGTGAACTACCTTGTTCCCTGCTTCTGTTTTATATCTATTGTTCCAGCGCCAACGGATAATCTCGGCTCTCCTTCTCACCGTGGGCACGCCGTTTGAAGAACCCTACGCGAAGCGTGTTATTACGGACATTCTCGACAAGGTTCTGCTGTCACTTCGCCGGCGTCTCGGGGGGTCCGAAGGGGTAGTCTAAGAAATTTGGGTGCTTTGCTGTTGGTCACCCCCCAAGCTCTGGGACGAGCTTAACTGCAGTTTGACATTAGGTAGGATGAGTGAGTGCTTTATTTGAACATCCATTATTTGCCTGAATCTACGGAGTAAAATCTGAAACGTTTAGCGCGGGTAAATCGATTTGCTTTGCGATTTGCTTTGCGATCAAAAATGCGTCGCATAATTGATCAACGGACGGACAGTCAAGCTAGTCAAGATGCGTGGAAACTTGTTGAATACCTCTTGCCACACACAGGTCGATATCACCTCAACGACTACAAAAAGTTTGGCAATCTACCTCAACGCGCGATAGGCGCACCAACAATATACTGAACAACAGAAATGTAGTCGGATTCGGAATCAAAATGTTGCAGCTCCCAAATCAGAATCAGAACCAGAAGCAGAACCAGAAGCAGAATCAGAACCAGAATCAGATCCAGTGTCTTGGTCTTCTGGCTCCGTTTCCGACTGCTCGCTCATCAAAGTACTCTCGGCAGGAGTGCGGTCAAAAGAGACCTGGCCGATATCCTCTTTGAGCGAAAACGTAAGCCCACCCTGTCGCATCAATGGAATAATTCTTCTCAAATTGTTAACGGTCGGCTTCTTGCAATTGGTAGGACTGCGGAAATCACGCTCGTGAAGACCGTTTCCGAGCTCGATAACAAGGGCGGTTGGATCCTTCGCAAGAGTTTCCTGGTTGTAGCTCGTAAGCTTGGAAGGCACGTAGGGCTGAATAGACTTGTTTCTGTTGTGGCGACGACGGAGCGCTTGATCTGCACGGCCACAAAACTTCAGTCATGGGCTGCCAAATGTGGGCGCAGAGCGGTGGAGTGATTGCTTACTATAGTAATCGTCAATGATAATGCGATACCATGTGCAGAGCACTCGGTGAGACACCTTGTCAACATCACCATGATGAGCTGCTCATCAGTCCTTGGAATCAGCACCAATCTATCGCCGAGCACAAGGTCCGTTCTGAAGCTTGTCTGACAGACCTTCCATCTTGAATTGCTCGTCTCGCTCCTGATTGAACCGGGTGCCATTTATGCATTCCGTGAAGTTAACGAGCACATCGTTCTTTTGAGAACCCCGGCTTTGGCGCCGCATGAAAGCTGCGCCGCCAAGCGTCGAAACGATGAAACGATCATTTTTATTCTCGAGCTTGTTCGAGCCGACGATGACTAACGCGTCGAATCCGTAGGTGTCAGCATGCTGATTAACCTGATGCAGTGCCAAGCTATCTAAGTCAGCGGGAGGATCATGAGAATTGAGGAGAGCCCAACGAGAAGAGCTGAATTGTCACGGACCAGTTCGTGTATCGTCTTTTCGTACTTGTGACTCAGTTTGGTGATGGCAGCAGGATCGATTCGCCATCGCTTGAAGGGACGAGTGGTCTGCTCGTGTTCACGCGCTTCGGCTTCACTTGCCCACGCTTCCTTCCATTGTTCATAAAGATCTGGCGAGTCTTTGACTTTTTCCCAGTAGCGCGATCCAATTGTGTTTAGCGTAGAAAAATCTTTCGAGACTTTGTAGGGGTACAGAGTGATCAATTTGTGAGTCAAAGAAGCGTAAAGGAGCGTCTTGAAATGCCAAAATGAACGATCTCGGGATGAGCTAGAAAGGCAGACGCCGCGCTCACCTTCGAGTCCGTCCTTCTCGACGAGACAGTGGAAAAAGCGGCTCGTCTTGAAAGCGTTCCAGTCGTTTGTGTCATTCCTTCGGATCGCACGAGGCATGTACGAGTCGAGGTCGTCGTCCCGAACGCCATGATGCAGACAATACTTCATTGTCTCGAGGCGACGTTGCAAGCCATAGAGCACATGGGGCTGCTTCTGCGACGACGACACTCGCGAAGTTGAAGGCAACGCACGAACGGCATCATGGAGAGCTCGAATCTCTTCCTGAATCTGTTTGATTTGTTGATCAATTGAGTTGGACGAGGTCGGCCTTGAGGCGAGCGGTGTGCTTCGTCCACATTCGGGAGTCGCGCCGCTGGGCACAGGAAGGTGGTTCTGTTGGGTCTGAACCGTAATTGGAGACAGTACGGACCCCATGTCTGCGCTGTTGGTCGATTGCACCGAAGCAGCTGTGCAGAAACAGCGAGGAACGGTGGTGAGCAGAAGGACCACCCATATCACAAACACGAGGACGCGTCTCACGGGTGGGAGCGGCAAAGTCTGACGCGTTGCTGGGAGCAGACAGGCTGGACATATCGGATCGTCGGATGGCGTCAAGTATAGATATATGACGAAGAGCGTAACGGCGACAGGAAGGGGTAAGACCAGGACTGCACGTGGTCGATAGCGGCGCGTCAAGCGTGAAGAGGCGTCAAGTCGCTCGTTGTCACTCAGTGTCGCTTTGCGTTTGTTAGCGTGGTGAAAGGGCACGAGACTCTATCACGTTCAATAATGCCATTTTATCACTTTAGTAATGATGTTTCCTAATCGAACCTCTCCTCGCTGATAGTTTACCGAAAAAATTGACACTGAGTGTTCCAAATACGAATTACACACTACGATGACTAGAATAACCTGATTTGAGCACGCACGTACATGAGATGAAACTGTTGGAGCCCACACAAGCCTCCGTGTGCCCCTGGCCTCGGGCCCTCAAGCAACCCGGGTTGCAGGGAGAGCAATCTGTATGAGTACGCCGCTTAAGAGCGGCGCTGGGAAGGGCGCTGCGCGCGCCACTTTTTGGTGTGCTTAGATATATAGCCAGAGGTGGTTTTTAACCAGGTGGCGGGGGCCGCCTGTGGTGGATGTACCAGCATACTGTTGTGTCTGCCGCACCTGCCCGTGGTGTCCATGTTTCGATCAGAAGTCATGTACAAGCACCTTGGGGACCGATTGGAGATGGTCTACACCACTTTTGATAATGGGCTTGGGGGTCGAAGTGTCGAGAACTATCAAGACTCAGCAGGATGAGTTGATGGGGTTGCAGAGGCTCAAGTATCGGTTCGATGGGGCCTAATTCGTGCTAGCCTCAGTGCCAGTGTAACGAATGGCGGAGGGGGGGAGATGGGAGAAGGAATTGTACACTTCGCTGTCCGAATCTGAACGCTTTCAATTGTTGCGACTCCCTACATCTAACCTGTTGAACTCGATCTCGGCCGAGCTGCGACTCTGGCAGGCGCTCGGCGTCCATGACGTGTTTCCCGGCGCACTTGTGGAGGCGAGGGTCCGTGCGCGTTTCGCCACGGCTGCGAAGCCAACTTTGAACCACTCGAGGCGATTCCTCATCGTCGGCCGTCGCTTATCGCTTACTTCCGTAGTCGGCCTCCCCAAGAGCCACCTTCACCTCTACCCACAATGCCTCTCCTACCACCCGGTCAACAACCCCATAGACCCTCCCCCATCCCCGCCACCGAAGCGCGCATCGATTCCGTCGCAGCCGACTCCTCCGAGCATGTGACTTCGATCGCCTTAACCGACGAAGAAACCCCTCTAGAGCCCCTGGACATCGTACTAGACCGAGACGGACCTGTCGAAGAATCAGACGACTACGACGAGGAAGAGTACGATGACTATGAGGAGGATTGGGATCTGGAGACCGAGTTGGACAGTGGGATCAATCAGGTGATGGATCAGGATTGGGCTGATGCGAGTGGGGGTACGTCAACTTGTCGTAGGAGCCAACGGTGTGGGGGCTTTCTTTTTCTCCCACTGATGAACGAACATTTCGACTCTGCAGATTTCACCAAGCGGTACAACCGGTTGAAGCAACATGTGGTCGCGAGCTCGGCATCGAACAAGACTTTCGGAGCGACTTACTCTTCTGGTGGGAGTAGTACGACCTCCAACATCCTCCCCGCCATCAACAGGCCGAAGCGAGTAACCTCGTACACCGATCGAACAACCCCTTTCTCCGCCACCTCAAGTGGAACCCCCGGCGTGCATACCGATAAAGTCTCTGACCAACTCGCGACCCTCAATCATCGTTTCGCTTCCAAACTCGATCTAGACCCAATCCTCAACCGTTCCGCGAACGTAGGCGTGACCCGAAAGGGAGGGAGTGAGAAGGTTTTGGTCAAGGATAAGAGCGACCGAGCTACGAACGAACAGGTGTTGGATCCGAGGACGAGGTTGATCTTGTTCAAGATGTTGGGGAGGGGGTTGATTGAGCGGGTCGATGGGTGTGTCTCGACTGGTAAGGAGGCGAATGTTTATCATGCGGTTTCTCCGGCTGCGGGGATGATGGAAGAGGGAAAGGATGGAGAGGTGCAAAAGGATCTGGAGGAGGAAAAGGGCGAAGGATCGATCCGATTTGCCGAAGAGACTTCCGTCGCCGTCACGAGGACGATGACGATGACGACGACGACGACGCTGCCTCCCAACACCCCCCGTCACTTGGCGCTCAAGATCTACAAAACCTCGATCCTCATCTTCAAAGATCGCGACCGTTACGTATCCGGCGAATTCCGTTTTAAATCCGGCTACGCACGAAGCAACCCCCGCAAGATGGTTCGGCTCTGGGCGGAGAAGGAGATGAGGAATTTGAGGCGGATGAAGAATGCGGGCTTGAACGTGCCGGAACCTATCGAGGTGAGGGAGAACGTGTTGGTGATGGAGTTCATGGGCGTTCAAGAGGGAGAGGATGAGTGGCAGTGAGTTCGCGCAAAGCTTTGCTTTGGTTCAAAGGGTGACCGCGTCCGATCTGATGGCTCTTTTCACCAAACCCAGGGCATCCCCCCGTCTCAAAGATGCCGATATCCCATTCTCGGCCCTCCCCGATCTCTACCTCGACACGCTCGTGATCCTTCGCATCCTCTTCCAGAAATGCAAACTCGTCCACGCCGATTTCTCCGAATACAACGTCCTCTACCATCGTTCCCAATTGGTCATCATCGATGTTTCCCAATCCGTTGAACAAGACCATCCTTCGGCTTTTGATTTCCTTCGATCGGATTTGAAGAACGTGGAAGAGTTTTATGGACGAAAGGGGGTAGGAACGACTTTAGGGCTGAGGGGAAGTTTCGGCTTCGTGACGAGGGGTTTTGAAGGGGTTGGTGAGGAGACGGAGGAAGGGATGAGGGAAGAGGCGAGGAGGTTATTGAGCGTTCGGGAGGGTCAGTTGGAGAGGGAGGAAGAGGAGGAGAGTACGACGAGGGCGAATGATCCGACCTCGTTCGATGCGCTCATGTCGAAAAAATCGAATCACCCAACCACCTCATCACCATTGGCCTCCACCTCCACCTCCACCACGAGATCGAGCAGAAACCAAGTCAAGTCGACGAAGCCGTCTTCGCGCAATCCTTCATCCCTCGAGCACTGGATCAAGTGTACGATATCGAACGGGATGTGGCGAGGGTGTTGAGAGGCGAAGGGGATGATCTGATTTATGCGGATCTCACAGGGGTGGCGAGGATTAGGGAGAAGGAGAAGAAGGCGGCTGCGGACGCGGACGCGGAGGGGGGTCAAGGCGTTGAGGGTCGGAAAGGTGAGGAAGGGGATGGGAGTGGGAGTGCCTTGGAGGATTCGGATTCGGATGGGGACAGTGATGATGATGAGGACGAGGAAGAAGAAGAAGGCACTCCTCGACCCAAGGGGAAGAAATTCGAGGACAAGGATGAGAAGAAGAAGCGAAGAGCCGAAGTCAAAGCTGCGAATCGGGACAAGAGGAGTCAGAAGATGAAAAAATCGGAAAAGGCGAGGAAGGTGAGGAAGACGTCGGGGAAGAAGTAAGGGAGGGGGCTTGGAGGCTATGAGGTTTGTTTGTTTCATTCGCAATGCATCTATTATGTTATTGGAATTTGGACTTGGCCGTTGAGGAGGTCGTGGTTGTTGTCGTTGTCGCGGATGGCGAGGTATACGCGTTGATGAGACTAACGATGAGCCAACAGTTGATTCCCAAAAAGACCACGCCGGCTGCCCAAACCCTCAAATAAGTCGGCCAACCCAAGATTTCCAACTGATACGCTTGACTGAGCCAAAGGCCCTGTGCCAGGATCCAACCTGTCGTTGGGGAGAGGAGGGCGAAACGCTTCGTTGTTGAGGTTGATTTTGTAGAGGGGGTGATTGGTTTGTTGAGGTCCGGTAATACAAGTGGTAGGAACCAAATGTACCAGAGCAAGTATTGCGAGGTGCAAACTTTGTTGAAGGTCACAAAGACGAGGGTTTGGATTAACCAGATGAAAGGGAGGTCCGAGGGGGACGACTGATCACGGGTCTGATCTTTGGAGGAAGAGAGGAAGAATCCCAAGGTGATGGAGGAGCCTAGTTGAGGGATGAAGGAGGCGAGAGGATGGCGGATGAGAGATAGGAGAGTTGACGATGTGGGGAGGGAGGTGGAGGTGGAGGAGAGGTAAAAGGAGTAGAAGTAGGGGGAAAAGTTGTGGCGATGGTCGAGGCGATGGAGGTGGTAGAGGAACGTATGGGATATGAAAGGTGCTCCCCAGCTATGGATGTGAAGCTGGGGTTAGTAACCTATAACATCAGCAAAAACTGGCGAACACTTGCAACTCACATGAGGTACATGGCGAGGTTGAGCAGCATGAACGTTGCACCACTGGTGAAAGCCAAGAATAACTGCTTCTTCCCGAACCACCCACTGTACCCACTCGAGCGATCATGCGAGGCGATATAGCCCAACAGACTCGAAGCGTAAACGAGGGGGTATATCTTGAAGTGTACTGCGAGACCCAACATGAGGGCCGTCTTGAACCAATTCTTCTTCTCGGCCCAGAACAGGGTCGCAATGACCCACACCCCTAGGACTGCTTCGGAGGATCCTCGCGTGGATATATTGGCGATGATGGGGTTGAAGAGCCAGACGTATGCGACGTACTGGGTCGCTTTAGGAGCAGGGATGTGACGTAGGACGAGGAGGGAGTGGAGGAGGTAGCCGATGAGGAGGTCGGAGAAGACAAAGAGGAGTTTGGCGGCGATAGGGTGGACGAGGATGTTGAGGGAGGTCAAGAGGGCCAACAGGGGTGTGTAGCGATAGGTTTTGCGTGAATAGGGGTTACCGATCCATCCTGATAGGGCTGAGAACTGTGTAGGAGCTACACCGTTCACCGACGGCCCGGAGGCGAGTGTACACCCCGGTGTGGTGGCTGGGTGGACGAGACAGCGGGACGCGTCTGTGAACACGGCATAGTCGATGTCGGTGTACTTGACCGCCGAGGTCGCGTCTTGATATGTACCCCACAAGAGCAAGACGAGCCTCAACCCGAACGCAAGCCACAACGCGGTCCGCAGTCGCCTGGGTGGGGAGTGAGGAGTGAGTACATCAGGGGGAAAATGAGATCTTGATAGTTGTTGAAGTCTTCTGCTCGGATGGCTCACATGCGCGGTGAGCTGGTCAAGGATGAGATGACTTTCCAGAGTGCGGAAGGTGGGCGAGAAGGACAAGCACGTGATCGAATCAGGTCACGTGTTCCGTCCCCGCTGGCATTAGCAATCGGGTCAATTAGCGCTGATTAGCCCGCGGTCCAAGTCCGGTCCGGTCCGGCTCGGCTCGGCTGGACTGGACCTGGCAGCTGGCTCCTCTTTGGCTCAGCTCGCGCCGCATCACTCCGCCCCTCACGGCAACACCCACCACCTCGACTCTCGAAAGGCATGGCCGACACTACAGCTTCGACGTCCAAGCTGACGATGGACTCGAGCGTGCCCGAACGGCACCGCGTCTCGGTGTCGTACTCGTGCTTGCCCAGTCTGTCCGACTACGAGCCCATCCGCGCCGATGTCCAACGCCAATCCCCACTTCGCAACTTGCATTGGGTGCGCAAGACGGGGGCGAACCGATCCGTGCGTACGATCCAGTCGCTGCCTATCGTATGGCGGCCGTTGGACTCGAACAGCGATCTGCAGGCGCTCAGTCTGCTCGAACGGCCCTATTTGCATGTCCTCTTTGTCGCCTGCGAGGTCAGTTCCGATGCAACCGCAATTGACCGCAATTCGAATCATATCAATCTGATCAAGGACGCCCCCTTTACAGGACAATGAAACCTACAGAGCGACGCTAAGACCTCAAATCCGGGAATGGCTCGACACGATCCAAGGGCCTCGACTGGGCCCGAACCAGGAGTGGCTCATCGTGCACGTCACCACCGCTCGCAGCTCGATGGCCAAGTTCTACCAACGCAAGAGTGCCGTCGTCGATAAGATCAAGGCCGATTTCAACACGGGCAAGAAGGATAGGTCAGTGGGCAGGAGCGTGCTCGGTCTTATTCGGCAGACCCCCACATCGCTCACCTCTTCAAAATCCTTCTGGGAATCCTTCTGACCGCCAGATGCATCCAAGTAGGCGCCTCGGCGGACGATCCAACAGCATGGGCAGAGTTCTCCAACAAGGTCAAAGAAGGTGTTCTCACGACCTTTGACACCAATGTGTCCCTCTACGAGGAGAACGTGCGCAAGGCCGACAGTCAACGCCAATTGGAAGGCTGGCAGTTCCAGCCCTTTTTCCTACAAAAGGTGCGGAACAACAACGGCAGCGGTACCATCTAGCATTAGCATTGGAAGGACTGATTGAACAAGTCTCGTCCTCACAGGAAGTGCTGGCGGACTCGTTCGAAGCGATCGGCCTGCTCGAGGATGCCCTTATTCAATATGACGAACTCGAAGCCGCCTTTTTCCAAGCGCTCAAAAGTCGGTTCGAAAGTTTTCGATGACCACGAGATTTTTTTGATTTTTTTTTGCTGATCCGGCATTTTGATCCCACGTAGCTCACGACATGGCTTGGTTTGGTGCCGTCGGAGGCCTTACTTCGGGCGACGATACCTTGCCACTCCTGTCGACGACCAACAAGCCGTACCGGAGCCTCATCCAGGCCAACAAGATCACTATGTTTGATTTCCGGATCTACATATTCGCCCGTCAGGCTTCGTTGCTCTCTCGGCTGGGAAGGATCGCGGAGCTGGCTAGACGAGGAGCGGTGTTCGTGTCAACGTTTGCGAGGACACTAAGGGAGCATCAGGCGAGTTATCCCTTTCATTCGCACAATGGCGTCACGCGAAAGCTGAACCGGCACCACGCCTGTAGAACACACTGGGAAGGTACTTCGTCGAAGCCTGGACGTATTCGGCTTGTCTCAACATTGTCGACAATTGTCAAGTGTGGATAGAGGGGGAGGACATTGATCGCAAGACGGCGGCGAACTTTGTGGCCGTCAAGGCTGAGTTGCTTGAATTGGCTCGCAAACAGGTAAGGCCGACGGCCGATCTCTTTACATGTGCCGCGGTGCCTAATTATCGACATGGCACCTTTCCCAGCTCGATAAAATCGGGATCGGAGCTAGCCATCTACCCCCATCGCATCCTTTCTCCATGTCCCTTAACGAACCCACCACCTCCATTCCTTCAACCTTCAATTCGCCCGACCTCAACAACCTCAACACTCATCAACGCCCTCCCGTTACCCGCCAAGACCTTCTCAATGCGATCAAGGATGGGGAAGCGTTCGACAAGTTGTTCATTGATTTGACGAACCGGAGCATTCAGGCCTACTCGCAGAGTGGGAGGAAGCGATGTTCGTTGAAGTTGCATGCTAGTCTGGCTGCGTTGGAGAAGTGAGTTTTCCCACAGATGTTATCCCCAAAAGCTCTCGTTTGTTCAGATGCTGAGCTCTCGTATCTTGACAGCCATCGCGACCGAGCCGCATCCGCGCAAAAACTGTTCTCCCACCTCCCAGCGCACTACATCGATCTCCGCTGGACCAGGATCGAAGCCTCCCTCTTATCCGAATGCACACGCCTTCAAGGCACGCTCGATATGAACAAGGAAGAACTCTTGTCGACGTTGGCCTTGGTTAGGGCTGGGGTCGAGTTTGAGAGTAAGAAGTGGGATTTGAGAGGGGTGGAAAAGGAAGGGGAGGATGAGGAGGGTCTGGCCAAGAGGTTGATGAAGGATGTTTATGAGTTGAGTAAGGGGTTGAGTAAAGGTGAGGACGCTTTATGACTCTTCGTCCTGAGGCCACCTTCCGAAGCGCTAAGCTTTGTGCTATACGAACAGACTTCGCCGCGATTGCCTTTCCGACCTTTTCGATGCGACTCGCCAATGACCGAGGCACGATAGCCCAGGATGAAGACGGGGTGAATATTCGTCTGATCATCACCAATCTATTGCCTTGCGCACTCGACATCGACGAGGTGCGGTTGAAGTTCGCCAAACCGGATGGGGAACAAGTGTGGTTTACAGCGGGACAACATACGCTGGTCGCAGCGGGGCAGACAGAGGTCGAGTTATTTTGTCCGGTCAGTACGATCTCTCGATACTCCAGAAGAGTAGAAGATCTGAGCTGACACGATGCATCTGCGCTTGCCCTTTACCCAGACCGCTGTCGCTGGCCGACTACTCCTCGAGCTTTCGCAGATCCGCTTCTCCCGTATCATCTTCCAATATTCGCACCGCCCCGTCTCATCGCGCAATCTCGCCCCAGATCCACGCAACATGCCCTTAATAGCCGGAAAACAACCTGTCGCTTTCTTCCCGCGCGATTACCAAGCCCTTGACGTGACGTGTCGTGTACCCCACGAGATCCACCTCGACCAAGAACGAACGGCCTTGATCAGGATCTCGGTAGGGAGGAACCAAGTCACTCGTATCTCATTGAAGATCACAACGGGGTCCAAGAAGCTCACTTTCGCTTACGATCGAAGTCGAGTCGTACTCGGACAAGCTCAACTTTCCTTTGCCTCGGGGATCGAAGATACCCTCATCCTCGATACCATCCAAAGTGGGGATAAGGTGATCGAAGTCGAACTTCCTCTCGTGGGAAGGATAAATGATCCTTCGTTGAATATTGGGGTTGTGGCGGAGTATTTGACGGTCAAGAGACCGGCGACAAGGAGGTTGGTCAAGAGAACGTTACCCTTCAAGATCGCTTTACCGTTGGCGGTCAATGTGCAGGATTTTTTTAGGGAAGACAGGCGAGTTTTACGGCTTCGAATCCGGTGGTTCGGGTGAGGTCGGAACTGACTGGATGTTCTCGGGTTTGTTAGGCTGTTGTCAAAGTTCTCGGTCACGACGGACGGCGTCAATGCTTTGCGCATCAAGTCGGCGCACCTTGAAGACGTCGAAGGCGTGACAGCCAAACCGTGTAGAAGTGCCAAGGCACCTGTTTTGGTACGTTTCATGGGAAGGATTTTCAGTCATGAAATGATATTGAGACCTTGCTTTCATTATGAACCTTATGAACAGACCATCCTGCCTTTTCAGACGGCCAACTTCCTGTTCAACATCACGAAAGAGTCGAGCGGACCGAGCGAAGGTGAGCTCATACTCTCCTGACCCATTTGGAAACGGAAAAGGGGCTGACAAAATATAATTCGCCAATCTGAAGACCCTTTACGTCTAACTTTGGCGTTCTGCACACTCGAAGAAGGTGAGCTAGCTCGGTGCCGCGTTTCTGCGAATGTGACCATGTGCTGACTCTTGCTTTTCCCCGTCTGCCAGATATCCGAACTCGGGTCGCAGCTGTAGTGGAGGATCTCATCTCTACCTCACCTTCCCTGTCGACACTCAAGTCGTGGCTTCTTGATTCGATCGGGAGCGAGGTCGTCGCTCTTACCTCCGTCGAAGAATTCGCCATCGACCCTGATTTCCGATCGCTCGAATTCGACGAGGTCCTCTGGAATGCGCGGATTTCCTCTTTGGCCGTCACGAACGAGGAAGAGGCCATGTCCGCCGTTCGTCAAATTTTTGGGGTACTCTCGAATGCGAACCCAGCAGAAACAAGTTCCAAAGTTGAACCCCCTTGGCGACAATTGACGATCCCCGTCGACCTCCCTTCCTTGAACGTCCTCAACTTGGTGCATTTCACCCCCGACTACCTCAAGACCGAAATAGGTCAAGCCCTCCCCGTGACACTTTCAATCCGTCCTACGTTCCAATGGAGCAACCTCAAAACGATCCCCACGACTTTGCATCTCATGTTCGACCTGACCATAAACCCATCCGATTGGTTCGTCGCGGGGAAGAAGAAGGGCGAAGTTGTGGCTGTTCCTGGAGAACCGACGACGATTAGACTTTGGCTCGTCCCTGTTCGTGCGGGGGCCTTGTTCTTGCCTTCGGTGGTGATCACTCCGATCAAGAACGGTGTAGGCTCACCCGAGGTCGGAGGGGAAGAGCCGTTGGATCTGGAGTGCAGCTGTGAATCGCAGAACTTGAATGCTGCTAGGGTCAGTCGCTCATACGTCCTCTCATCGAGTCAGGATGGAGCCCGACTCTGAACCAGACCCTCTCTCCTCGCTTTCGCAGGTGATCGAAGTGTTGCCTTTGTCGAGCTCGAGCACGTTCGAAATTGAGGATCTGGAACAACAAACGGTGCCGATCGCCGTCTAGCTGGCCATTGGCAGGTATTCTCTCATCGTAGCAACTTGTTGTAATCATCATCTTAGTGTACGTTTGCTGGCTGTATTAGCTCCTCCCTCGAACCAGCTGAGGTGCAGACTTCGCCCACATTCAGACGTAGCCATTCGAAAGGCCCCAAACTTTCACTGGCTTTTCCTTGTCGACGTCCAAGCTACGTACCTCTCGTGCCTCCATTTGATTTTGACTTTTTGAAATGCAGGGATTTGTCTATCAGAATGCTGTCGGAAGGAACCTCGAAGATCCCGCTCAACTGATGGGGAACGCTCGATCGTCTCCACGCTCCGCGAGGTGTCATCTCAAGACCCAAACAGAAATTTTTCGGTAATCACTTGAAAATGGAAAGCAAAAGAGGGATTTGTTCATTTTTGTTCAGAGCTTTGATCGGTACGCCTTGGGGTTGGGTCCTTCATCCGCGTTGATCTGTGACGAGTATGCGAGTATCAGTCCTCGAAAACTTGGACGAGCAAATCGGTGCGGCCGCTTACTCCTCCCTCGGCTGACCCATCACCACCGAACGAGGTTCCAGCATCGAGAAGGTTCTTATTGTTCCCAGAATTCGGCTGCAGATGCGAGTCGCAAGAACGCTTGTAATCAGCAAAGCTCTACAGCATGCAGCTCCGACTCCAAGCGAACTTGACGGCAAGCTCAGAAGCGGAGTCCCACTCGAGACCCCCTCTGTCGCGTGCAGGGTAGATTCCGGACCCCAGATCGAGCACCCTTGACGCACCTTTCCAAAATTCTGTTCTTTCTTATCGCTTCCGGGAGAACCACTTGTCGTCAAATCGGGTTGACCGCCGGCCCTCTCGAGTACTTGAGCATCATTTTTGGAACGCTCCTTTTCGTCTTTGCGTTGCTCCGATGGGATCGTCGCGATGGATTCGCGGTTGAATTCAGCGTTAGGCTAGGGTTAGGGGGATTGAGATGATGATACGTAAGTAGATGTGGATGTTATGCAGATTAGTTGTGGTGATGATCAGTCGGGGCGGCGGGTTTCCATGCCAAGACTCTGTGCAGCTCGAAGTGGTGGAAGCACCCGTTCTCCGTGGATCGAGACCGCGATCTCGGATCATGAAAGCTCTCGCAAACGTCATCAGACTGCGTAGCAGCCTTCGGTGATGGCGCTTGGACGCCGTGCGCGCACTCACCTTATCAGGATCGGTAGCCATGTCGATTCTAGTGTAGATGAAGCAGGAAGAGGGAGAACACAAGTCAAAGCCTCCCACTTCAAGCGGCGAGAGAAGCTCAAATCGGCGGCGTGCAGATCTGACCATAACGTCATCGGGAACGGCAGTCTCGCTTCGCGAGCCTGCGCCGGCCAAAGTGGGGCGCCGCATGAACCAGCACTGCAGCGCTGCAGCGGGTGCCGAACCCGTCCGGATCGACTCTCCCTGCCGGTGACAACCAGATACAGCCCGTCCGGCTAATCCGTGAAAACCGCTATCCCGTAAATACCAGCATCTTGAATGCATTCTTATAATGACCAACATACAAGAAATGCGGCGAGTTACGGCGACTACCACTCCCGTGCCGAATCCGAATGTCCTCGTTCGGCACTTCACCCCTGAGCAGTCACACCACGTGCGGTCCCGTACCGTAGGTATATCAGCCTCGGGTGGATCGATGGCGTGACTTCGGAATCTTCATTGCGCCTCCAGTGTCCAAACCCGCTCCTCATATGCGAAGCAGTGAGGCGGTCGGATTCAAAGCTCTGGCCAGGAAATTGCGAACAGCTTCGCCTCTACGATTCAACGCTCTGCTGCAGGATTGCGAACCCACGGGTAGGTTGGAAGTAGTTGAACCTCGCCTTTCCTTCGGACCGAGTACAACAAGATGCTGTGCCAACCGGACCGCACTTCGGATCCCCTGAAGCTCACCACGTGTTACGATCATCAGAGGATCCGGCGCCTCACCGCTTCTGACATCGCGATTGATGCTTGATGCTCGAGTGTCCCGGATCTTCACCGGTTCGTTGAAGTACCTATAGCTTCAAGACTTGCATCCGGCAGCTTGCCTCACCCGAATCGTGTGCCTATTCCGATCAAAGCGTCCCAATCCTGGATGCGTTGTGCCCCCGTATTGACATGGATATTACATTGCTACAGATGCAAAGACAGAAAGAAGAAGCGTAGCCTCAAAGACAAGAAAAGGAAATCAGATACCCCATCAGCCGGGAAAACATCGTCATTAAATTGAAAAGCCCAAACAGGAACCCGCAGGCGTCGGCTCAGATCTAATGTTGAGCCCTGTTAAACATGATGAGGCCGAGCGTTAGAGTCTATTCAAATATTTCAAGCAAGAATTCGAATTTGAACTTACCAATTGATCGACTTGATGTCGATGCCTTCCTGGAACATCTCCCAAAGCGGGGACAGGTCTCGTAGTCCTGTATTCACCAAGAGCCCCAGAGTGAGCATATATTCGAGGGCAAATCCTTCAGACCAAGCACATGACGACTCACGTTCAACGATCGCAACAATCTTGTTGGTGACAAAATCAATCTCTTCCTCGGTCGTGAAGCGCCCGATCCCGAACCTGATCGACGAGTGGGCCATATCCTCCTCCGTACCCAACGCTCTCAAGACATACGAAGGTTCCAACGAAGCGGACGTGCACGCCGATCCGGAACTCAAAGCAATATCCTTCATGGCCATCAACATCGATTCGCCCTCGATGTAAGAGAAGGACAAGTTCAGGCACCCGGGGTACCCGTTCGGGTCACCGTTACGAACGATCAACTCGCACTTTGACGTGATGCCCTCGTAAAGACGTTGCGACAGTCGTCGCACGTGGGCGTCATCAAACGCCATTTCCTTCTTGGCCAAGCGGCATGCTTCACCAAAGCCGACGACGGCGGGAGCAGCGACCGTCCCCGATCGCAGTCCTCGTTCTTGTCCACCGCCCGAAATGATGGGCTCGAGCCGGACTCGGGGCTTGCGGCGCACGTAGCATGCTCCGATACCCTTGGGGCCGTAAATCTTGTGGCCCGAAATGGACATGAGATCAATGCCCATCTCATCGACATTGATGGGGACTTTGGGAGATGAAGCAGCTCGGTGTCAGCGGTGGCCCGGCTGTCGTGTCTGAAACTAGAAGAACTGACTCTTGCCGACGGCTTGGGCCGCATCGGTGTGGAAGAATACACCCTTGTGCTTCTTGACGATGGCACCGATTTCCTTGATGGGCTGAATGGTACCGATCTCGTTGTTGACCATCATAACCTGCAGCAGTACGAATTGATGAGGTCAGCTGCCAGCTCCGCCGATTGCGAAGGGACCGTCGGCCGCGACCCGGTGCCTCGAGAGATCGGACGGAACAGTCGCCGCGGAAGTAACACTCACAGAGACGAGAACAGTGTCGGGCCTGATCGACTCTTCGAGCAACTTGAGATCAACGATACCGTCGGCCTGTACGGGCAAGTAGGTGACGTCGAAGCCCTCGTCCTGCAGCACTCGGCACGAGTCGAGCACACACTTGTGTTCGGTCTGAGTCGTGATGCTTTTGGGTAGGGGTGATGCTACTGGGATCAGTTCTATGCTGATGAGCACGCGGCGGTATGAACACGGGTATACTGACATGTGCTTCTTCTTGCCCTTGTAGAAGCGCGCGACGCCTTTGATGGACATGTTGTTGGACTCGGTCGCTCCCGAGGTGAAGATGATGTCCTTGGCGTTAGCTCCGATCAAATCGGCGACGTACTAGCGATTGTAATGTAGACACCTGGGTCAGCTCCTCTGACTGCGAACTCTGTCGGGTGCCACCGCAGCTTGGTATGATCAGATCAACGCACCTCTCGGCCCTGTTCGACCGCCTTCTCCGTCTCCCAGCCATAGGCATGGGTCTTGGAATGCGGGTTGCCGTACTGGTTGGTCATGTAGGGCAACATGGCGTCGAGCACGCGCGGATCGGTCGGTGTGGTCGCTTGGGCATCGAGGTAAATCGGCCGGCCGACGTTGACCGGTTGGCCCTCGACGGCGTGCGTCGATTGCGAGGGCGAGGCCGTCATCTCGAAGCCGAGCATGTCCGACGAAGGGGCGACATGGACCGTCTGGTCTGATTCGATGGCAAGGTCTTTGCCCAGGGACAGGTCCGAGACGGTGGCGAGCGAGCGAGACGCGGTCGAGCTCAAGTGGCGTGCGTCGGGCTGTCGGTGGGCGTGGTTGCCAGCGAGACGGCTGATCGACGCGGTCGGGGTCGGGGTCGGGGTCGGCCGAGGCAACGAGGCACGAGCAACGGTCGAGGCAAGGCGTCGCAACGACATGTTGGCGATGCAGTCAAATAAGTGGAGAGGAGGTGGAAGCGGGGCAAGACCGAGAAAGGAGCGACTCAAAGCCGGCGCGCACACTCGCGCACCATGCGCCGGCGAAACTTGCGCCAGCCATTACTAATCGACGCGAGGCCTTTTAAGCCGAACGCCACCATCACTGGCGATTACTAGTATCCAAAGGAGCGTCGACCGGACAAGGGAAAGTAATCAAGCATTGATCTCATGCGGTCCAGAATCTCACATCCTTCCTCAAGAAGCGCTTGAATATGAGCGACCGCCATACTGCGGCCCACCTCTGTCGGAGAGGATTCGTGAGCCACAACGCCCGGGCCGTCGGCGGTCTTTGACCGCACAAACACTTGCAGTGCATAGCAGCTCACCCATTCCCATTCAACGACGTAATTAAGGCAGCTACAACACGGTAATAAAAAAATCACAGCCTCGTGCCCTCGTCACTCTAAGACTACTCCTACACAGTATCGCACCGCTCCGAACGCGACCATTCTGCATTCTCAGCTCCGACTTTGACTCCCACTTCCCCTTATTTTCATAGACGGCTTGTCAATCCTGGAGCTTATAAAAGCATGAGCAGAGCTTGGGGACGTTTTGCTTTGTTTCTTGGGTATGACCGTCGAGACCACATTGTCCGAACCATCCGAACCTTCTCCTCCAAAGACCAGCGTCTTCTCAGCCGAGCACGTCGTTGCATCATGATCCAGGCGCTGCCGATGCTCAGCAGCTTCCAGTTTGGTCCATATCGCGGCGAAGAAGTTTCCTTCGCTTTCTTGGTCGCATAGCGCGTCCGGCTCCGAGGGAGCATCTCCAGCCTCGCAGATCATCGCATCGACCACGCGCAGTAATTCTCGTCCAATCGCCTCGGCGAGCGGAACGGGTCTACCAAAGCGCAATCATCTGCTTAGCCCTGGACCTCTCAGTCCACCATGTTAGCTTCCAAACACAAATACTCACACAGCATTACCCACGAGCTTGTACATCTCATCGAAGCGTTCGTCCTCGTCGTCAGCCCTCCCAACGGCTTCCAGTTTGATGTGATCCGGGCACCCGAACAGACGAGCGGTCTCGCGGACGGAGAGCTGACGATTATCAACAGGGTGAATTCTAGGACCGTGCCAATAACCAGCCTATCGATGTGCAGACATATTTCGGGTCAGCAAGAGCGGCAGGCACACAACAAGCTGGCCCACGCAGCAGAATGTGACTCAACGGGCTGCAATTGCGTCAACAGCGTCGAAATGACTTGGGTCCATTCCAACCTCGCCCAGAAATGCTCCGGATCGCGGCTTCTCTTGTCCTCGTCCTGCATCGCAGAGGGCAACTCCGGCCTCAAAGCGAACGATTGTTCGACCCCGTCCTCGAATTCAATCGTCACCTCCAAAGGGATGTCGCGATAGTTGTGCGATTTACCCGGAACCCGACCATTCTTCATCATCGATCGTTTGGCAATGTTGGCGAAATACGACGCGTGAATCTCAGGAACGGCTGGGACGACGTGCTCGCTCGTTTCGGGCGTCAGGGCTGTGTTGTGTGATTCGGTTGTCCGGACGCGCAAGGAACGCTGGAAGCTTGACTTGGGGTACTTGCTCGCGTAGAATGACTTGGCCTTGTGATCCTGCTCAAGCACCTCTTGACGTGAGCGGAACCCGATCGGCTGATATTGCTCCCAAGCAAAATCCGCCTCACCCGCAGGGGTCAAATCGAAAGCGTCGGCAAAGCCAAACGAAGGAAGGTCGTTGATCGCTGCTTCGATCGTGACGGCGTGGTGTGGGGCATGACCACCACGGCGGAGACTCGAGCGAGCCGTATGGATCTTGGTTCCCGTCTCGTAAGGAGCTGCAAAGGTTTTGAGACCGTTGTCCGTGAACGCATGGGTCGGTTGGGGTGCGGCGGGCAGGAGCAGGCCACGACGCGCACACATGAGGATGACGCGCTGTCGACCTTGGGGTGTTCCGAATGCTGCAGCTTGGTGGACATCTAAACGGACCTGATAGCTGCGCCAAGGTGAAACCATTGTTAATCAGGTATCACAACACCACGCGCAAGTTCGACCTTGCGGAACTTACCCAAGCTGGATCAGAGCGCTCATCAGCAACCTCAACAGTCCACCCTTCTCCACGGCCTCCTCTTCCGAACCCCGGGGCAGGATGAACCGTTGTATGTCCGACACATTCTCAAACACCGCAAACAGCGGTCGATACTGCTCCACCGCCGAAAGCCATACGAAAGGTTCGAGGCACCGCACGTCGTCCTGCGTCTTGCACTGGTTCTGCGAGCTGAAGCCTTGGCATGGAGGCCCGCTCTGAATGAGGTGAACCTCGCCACGCCTGAGCGGCGCAGGTCGCGTTGGCTTGTCCCCATCTTGCACCGGTACGGATTGGCTGTAGTACAGTGCTTCGACGTAATCACTCGTAGGACAGTTGAAGACTTTTTGACCATTGGCCTTAAGCGCAGCAGCGGCGTAAGGGTTCTGCTCGATCGCTGCCTTTGTCTTGATCACCGAACAACCCCTTTCAAGGCCGATCGACAAGAGATCCACGCCCGAATAAGCCGACAGAGCGCCGAGCGCGTATCTGACCGGTTCCCGAGCAGTAGTCTCGGCCACATATGCTTGCCGTTGGAGGTCGAGTTGGTGCTGCCGATCACATTCAGGGCATCGCGCAATGTCGTCGATCTCGTCCGCTGTCAAAGTGCGCAGCACGTTCTTCTCCCCGAGTTCGATGTCGTTGCACGCCGATGACACCCAGTTACGCGCCAGGGACCAATACGTGTCCTCGTCGACCTCGAGGAAGGACAGTCCTCGACCGGCGTAGAACACGTCTTGCCTTTGCTGCAAAGCTGCCAGAACAATCGCATCACGTTCACCAGTATCAGTGGCGAACGTATCGCCCGCTTGGTCCTTGACTTCCTTCCAAGTTTCAAGCCGGAAGGTGCCCTCCAAGTTGGACCAATAGAAACCATCGTACACGATATCCGTTAGGACAAGGCGTCGTTCATCGAAATCGCGTTTCCCAAAGACGAGATTCTTGTCGGACACATCGTCGTAGCGCAGCAAGGCGCGCACCTGGAGGTAGGTCTCATTGTCGAACGGTGGGAGCCGCTTCGGTCGATCCCCAAGCTTGACGTTGCCGACACCGATGAGCTGACCTAAGAGGTAAGGTTCACGCCTGTTCGTCTTGTTCGTCGACCCCTCCGACCCAAGCGGTATTAAGTAGCAATAGTCCCCAAGATGGTACGTATTCTGCCCCACCTTGAAAGCGGGTATCGGCGAATCTTCGATCCAGGCCGCGCGATCGGTCGACAATTCGGTCTTGGGATCAAAGAAGGACGTCTCATACTCTTCGATCCGACGTTCGCAGCTCGAGCATCGCTCGATGTTGACTTTCTCGCAGCGTTCGAAAGCCTTGGGCCCCGAGAGGTACTCTACGGGATGCGAGTCGACGTAGTTGTTCGTATGCCGATCCCAGTGAAGCGAGTAGTAGAGTCCTGTCGGGGGTGGTACACCACTACAATGATCCAGCTCGACGATATTGATCTTTCGAGCGATTGTGGTGGCTGAGATCGTACTGCAGTGATCATTGTAGCAAAGGGCACGCTTTGGAGCTAGCGAGCCGAGTGGGGTATCGCACAAGGGTATGAGCCAAGAAACGTGGGCCTTGATGTCCGGTTCGGGGTCCACGTCATCGTTATCGGCGAAGAAGTAAACGATCTTGGCGTACCACAGCTTGGCGGGCAGTGCTTTGGTCGGGAAGCTAGGGGGTGGTCCGTCGTCGTACCAATCTCCTTCTTGGTCATCACGTTGCGCCTCCCTCCTCGCTCGTTCGATCGCACTGGCATCCTCGGCCCCGTTCTGACCGTCTGTTCGAGTCCCCGCGACGAGCACCGTATCGCCGACCTTGAACACGTTCGCGTCCACCCTCATGCAATCGTACACGGTGATACGCGAACCCGCAACGCCGTCTCCCTCCACGCCATCCGCTCGATCCGGATGTTCTCTCTGCACACCAGTACCCTCCAAAGTAATCTCGGGATCCGAATTGTCCTCCCACCAGTCGAGAATCGCTTGTTCCATCTCCTCCTGCAGTTCGACCGCCGCGGCAGAGTTCGCTTGCGCTCGTCGTCCCAGGATCACGGCTTTTTCATCGGTGCGCACGGATTTGGGTTCGAGAAAAGGCGCGACGAGATTGTACACGACGGGCGTGACGAAGGGGGTGTTGACGAGGTGGCGATGGAGCAAGTGGGCGATCCCAAGGTCCATGGTGGGATTCGCGTAGGATGACCACGGCTTCGGCAGCTGATAGGTTGGTGGTAGTCTTTCCAGAGCTACGAGTGCGAACATATCAGTCAGCTGCGGTGATCGGACAAACAAGCGAGTCGAACCAAAATGACGTACCTGCCATGGTGGCCTTGACAAGTTTGAAATCATAGAGCTTGGCCTTCAAGTCGGCAACGAGGTCACGGATCGGTCGATTGTTCTGCCCCAGAACATGGTTTTCTCGACCAAACACAAACAAATTGATGAAGATGCTTGCTCGATCGAGATGATGCCCTTTTCGATACGACTCGTCCGGCGTCTCGAGGCGGTATGACCCGAGCTTTGTGACGAGGTAGAGACAAGGTCGACCAGTGTTGCGCTCAAGGCGAGGGACGAGGCCTACGATGTCCGATGCCGCGATGACGACTTTACGAAGGCCGTCAAACTCGTGAGGGATACGATCGCCCCGCGTTTCCCATTCGAGATCAATTCTATCGAATTCCACCCAGCCGTCATCGGCCGAGTTTCTTCCCGACTCGGGCAAGGTCTCCACCTCGGGCAATACCCAGCCCTCGAATTCGAGCCGGTCGAACTGGCTCTTGTTAGAGCCGTCGAGCAGAAGCAAATCCGACATTGATCTGCTATGCACTCGTTTCGAGTAGAGCGCAAAATCGCGCATCGCGAACGCGCCTTTGGTCTTCCTCGTCGTCGGTAACGGTATCTCGAACAGCTCGAAGAGGTGGTACTCATGGAATTCGTTGATTGTCGGATCGGCTTGAGGCAACAGAGGCTTTCGGTCTGGAGAAGATTGTGGCCTTCGACCCGGCACGGTCTTCTTCTTGCGGGCAATCCCAAACAGCCGACGAGGCCTCGGATTGTCAATCCTCTTCCTCCGTTTTGTCCGGGATGCGGCCTGCTGCCGAGTAACGAGTGACTTCGCACGAGCTGCATCCTTGTCCTTTGCTCGTGTCCTGGTCACGCTCTTGCTTTCGACGTCGTATTCAAGGTCCATCAGTTCGGGAACTTGTTGCGGCGAGGTGGGCTCGAGAATCGGTGATATCCGTGGCTCTGAAGCACCAGGCGTCGTCCCTTTCTCCGGCTCGACCCGCCGGCGCTTCTTCTCGCGCTTCCGAACCCACTCGACCCTCGCCGTCTCCCGCTGATATCGAGCCAGTCGTTCCTCCAGAGTAGGTGGCGGCGTCGGCAACGCGATGAACCTTTGCGGATCGTTGATGAACGCATCGCCGGAGTAGACATGTCCAAACTCGTTCAGTTCAATCGGGGCCGATGCTTCGTCTGGGTCTTGCCATTCGAGCTCGCGAAGCCGGCGACTTTCGGCGTCGGATTCGTCGTCCGAGTCTTCGATGGTCAGATCGATCGCTTTGGGTCCGACACGGTGTCTGATTTCGGTGACCTGTTTTTGGTTGGGCCATTTACGGTCTTCAAAGTAGGCGAGTCTCTGTGGGGGGGGGGGGCGAAAGAAGCATCAACTCAGCTCGGACGTGAAAAAAGGCCCGCATATCTTGACATGCCTGGCGCGAGTCTGCGCAACCTACCTCGTAGTTGGATACGCCTTTCCACCACCTCCATCGGTTCTTGATCAGATCCGACAGTCGCACCTTGATGGACTCGAACAGACGATACTGCGGATATTTGTGGTGCGCCTTGAGCCAGGCCTGACAAGCGCGTTCAAAGGCGCGATACTCCTGATCGAGTTCTTCGTCGATGTAGTATTTTCGATGATGACCTCTTCCCGGTTGGATGGCCGATAATGGACGACGACCACTGTCGATCCCGAATTCGGAGACGCCGTCCGAGTCGGGGGCAGATTCGGGTGGGGTAGGTGTGGGGGAACGGCCCGGCGCCGAAACGGATCTTGTCGAGGTCGAAGCGACGGGCGAAGGCGCGCCAAGGGAGGGCGACACGTCTCTTGTACGAAGATGAGGCTGTCTTCTTGCGTCTATGGGGGACGAAGTCTCGGAGGGTGCCAGTGCAGGGAGCGGTGGTAGTGCCAAAGGTGGCTCAATCTCTTGCTCGTCGTGCTCATCGTCATCGTCATCGTCATCGTCATCTAGTTGAGGCTCCGAGGACGACGACCGCCGGGATACGTCTCCAACCTCAAGTCCGTCCGAAAGCGCGTCACCCTCTTCTCCCAGCTCAGAGCTCGTCCTTTTCCTCCGTCGTCGTTTCATACTCCCTCGGCTATCCAGGAAGGGCGGGGCGGCCCGTGTCGCAACGCGTAGATGGGTCCCCAAGTCAAGGTCGAGAAAGGTCGAGAGCGGGTTAAATCGAAGAGGCCCGTGGCTGTGGCCGTGGTCTCAAGTTGGCTCAACGTTCGCCGAGTCGCAGCGAGTCGCCGGGGGTCCCGCCGTGCGAAATTGGGAGCGGGCGAAATATCTGCTACATTGGATCCAAGGGGGGTGGAGCAGGAATGAAAGCTTCTAAAGAACTGCTTTGGGCGACGATTTGGGCGTTCCGGGGTTCGGCGATTCACTTGACTCTGTCTTCGAAAGAAAACCTTGCCACCTTGCAGTGGCGGGTGGAGGGGGCCAGCACGAGGTCCGTGCGAGTTGAACCGTTGATCGCCACCGCGACGGTGTCCTTTCGCTCGAGGCACTTTTTGGGGTGCTGCTGCTTCGCCTCCAAACGACTCGACGCGCTCCTGTAGCACACGACATGGCCAAGCGAGGTGCACACAAGCAGTTGACAGACCAGTCAGTATCCGTCTCACTATACCTAGACTTGGACAGCGTCGCTGACGGATCAGAATCGCACCTCGTCCACGCGTTGCTCACAGGAACTGGGAGCGAGATGCCAGTGATGACGAGGACAAAAACTCGACAGGGGTCAGTTGTCACTTGTCTCGTCGTTTCTGACTTCACATAACTGATGACTTGCTTTCTGTGGCCTCACCTCCCCCCAAAAGTCTGGCGAAGCTGGCTTCAAGACCGCCGCACCCGAGGCTCTAGCTGGGCGAAGGTATGCACCACCGTGCAAGGCAAGAAAGACTTCATGCCCACCCAAGATTAATTCACCACAGGATCCGAGGCTTGCCTCAACGCAAGGGGGCTGGGGGACCCACACCAGCGACGGCGACGGCGACGGCGACCTCCACTTCCTCGGCAGCTGCCCCGGTCAGTTCTAGCTCAGCAGATCGTCTCACAATCGCACTTGCTCCAAACGACCAGTCCCACTCACTCACCACCATCGTTGACTCCTCCAGACACCATCACCTTTTCCCAGTTTCTCCGGCTTCGGCGCCGCTCCGGTGATTCCTACCTCGAACCCGTTTGCTGGCTTCGGCTCGACTCCCACCGCGCCCTCGACCGAGGAGACACCGGCAAAACCGAATCCATTTGCCGCCACGACCTTTTCGTTCGGCTCCACAGCTCCATCTTCAGATACTACAGCCAATAAGCCCGCCCCGCCCGCCCCGCCCGCCCCGCCCGCCCCTTCGGCGGCCCCGTCGACCGGCTTCTCTTTTGGCGGATCCTCGTTCGGTGCGAGCTCAACCACGACGCCGTCGACCATAGCACCTTCTTTCGGTAGTGGATCCAGCTCGGCGTTCACATTTGGTTCGACTCCCACACAACCTGAAGCAACGAAGGCTTCTACCAACGGGGGCTCGGATACGACAACACCCGCTCTGACCTATTACCTCGGTCTGCGCGGTCTCAACATCTCGCTCCTCGATGCGCTCACCAAAGAGATCGACGCCGATCCCTTCATGAACTTGGCCCGCCAGGGATTCGACGCGATGAAGCAAAAGTACGAATCCCTTCGAAACAAGATCGAAGCCGACTATGTCAACGCTGGCGGCAAGGTCGACGCGAACGGCTTCAGCGCGGCTTCGACATCTTCGACTTCGACTTCGACTCCTGCTTTCTCCTTTTCTTCCAGTTCGAGTTCGACTCCTGCTGTCTCCTTTTCGACCGCATCCTCCGATCCGGCTCCAGCCTTTAGTCCTGCTGCAGCTCCGAGCTTCTCATCCTTCACATCACCTCCGGCGCCCGCTGCTGTCGCTTCTGCGCCAAAGACCGCGGAGGAAACATCAAACTCCACTGCTCCTGCCGTCGCGGCACTCGCCCCACCTGCTCCCCCCGCAGCGTTCTCCTGGGGCGGCGATGTCGTCAAACCCACACCTGCGACTTCATCGCCGTCTGCGCCCGTTACCGGCGGATTCGTCTTCAAGCCCTACGCGGCCAAGAACGGTGACGTCGAAAAGAGTGGGTTCTCGTTCCCGAGCGGAACTGCACCTCCGGCTGCCGCTCCGTCCACCACCTCGTCTGCCACAACCGCCTCGTCCTTTTCTCTAACAGCGGCGTCCAAACCATCCCAGGACGGATCTGTAGCGAAGCGCGTTAGCCAACTTGCCAACGCACCGGCGGCTCCGAGCCCACTGCGATTCGGCGAGAGTGTTTCACCACCGCTGTCACCCGTCAGGGACGAAGCGGAAGACTTGAACGAGGCGGAGAAGAAGACCGCGGACGCGGAGGTACCAAAGAAGGATTACTCGACCGTCGCACCACCGGCACCCTTCTCCTTTGGCGGTTCGTTTGGTTCCATCGCCAAGAGCGGGACCGAAGTGGCCAAGGACAAGCCTGAGACAAGTACCCCGGCGTTCTCGTTCGGAAACTCGTCCACTGCTCCAACTTCGACCCCAACCACCACGGGCCCCTTATCTTCAGCCCCACCTCCCGCCTTCTCCTTCAACACACCGATCAAGTTCGGCTCATCGGCGTCCGCACTCCCCAAGCCTACTGCCTCGCCACCTCTAGCAACGACCTTTGGCGCCGGCTCCCCTCCCTCATTCGGTTTCGGGGCGGCTTTGGGCAAGCCGCTCTCTGCATCGACATCGACATCGAGCGCAGGCTTCAATTTCGGCACTGGATCCACACCCGGGTTCTCATTTGGTGCTGGGGCACCTGCCTTTGGAGGGACGAGTACGACAGGGTCATCGTCGTCGACACCCGCGTTCTCCTTTGGATCTACGGCTGCTTCGTCGACGGCTCCTAGCGCCACGCCTTCCTTCTCTTTCGGTGCCTCCACAACGAGCACACCCGCCCCTCCAGCATCTACAGAAGCTTCCACCGACGATTTCATCCCCACGTCAGAACACGACGATGGTCTCGAGACGAAAGATCTCGGACCTGCCGAAGGGGAAGAGGACGAAACGACGTTGGCCGAAGCGCGCGGCAGAGCGTATGAGATCGGTAAAGCCGGGGAGAACAACCTTCTTGCTTTGGTCAATCTTTTCGTGAAGGAGAGGAAAGACGAGGCGGGTAAAGTGGTCAAGAGGTTGTTGGCGAGGAATGAGACGAGTAAAGCTGTCGTTCTGGTGTGTATCCGATGCTTCTCCCCTCGTCCTCAAAAACAAACAGATCGCTGACGAACAATTCTTCGTGTGCAGAACTTCCGCCTTCATTCCGGATTTACCGTCAAGTTGGAAAAGATGTTCTTGACGTTTCAAGGCTTCTCAGGCGGCGATCCCAAGATCTACAGGGTCCGCTTCAAGGGCGTGACGGAAGCGACCGCGTTCAAGGAGGCGTTGGAAGAGGCAGCGAAGAGTTTGAAGTGAGGACGGTCGAGTGGGGAATGTACATTGTAGCGATGAAAAGGAGGGGAGGTTCATGATCCATTGGAATGGACGACATGATATGAGTCTTGTAGTTATGTGAACTCCTCCTGAACCCTCGATTCTTGATGTGGCGTTCCTCCCCCCTGTGCCCGCCACGGCGCGGCCCGGAGGCGCCGTGACGCGCGCGCGCCGGACGAGTGCGACGAGTCTGCCCACTGATTTTTCAAGCACTCGGACTCCGGGACGCTAGCTTGAAAGACTAGTGAATGATAGCACAACCACCACGAACGGCTAGTAATAGGTTGTTACAAACGACGCTAATTTCTGTGGATCACATGCTTGAAGGACTGGCACTATGCCGGCCCGTTGAAAATTTGCCAGCTGGTGGCCTTGGGGATCCGACCGTTCACTGTTTTTTATTTCCGAGCCTGAAGGGGGGAGAAAGGGACTTCCGGACGCTGATCGATTGACCAGCGGTGGAAAGTCGTTGAAGCAGTACTAGTGCCCCTCATCCAAGGATACGCGTCATAGGGTAAAGCAATCAACGGCCTTGCAGGGTGGTGAGAGGGCGAGACCTCTAGGCCGAGACTAGCCCGAGAAGCGTAGAGGCGCGCGCGCTCTCGCACGCTTGACATGTGCATGTGAATTTGGGTGCCGGCGCGCGAGTCGCGATGCGATGACGTATTGGTGCGCGATGAAATGACCCGTGCTCCCGATGCATGACCCAGCATCACTCTTCCGTCCCAGCTCTTTCTCCCTCCTTCTCTTCCCCCTACCTATCTTACTCTTAACCTTCAAAGTACTAGTGGAACTACTACTGCACACACACCAGTACTAGACTTAATCAACCCATCCTCCTGTTCTACCCCTAGTAAGTCGAGTTTCCGCAGTCTGGGAATCGAGAATCGACCGATCGTGCTCCTCGGAGATGGTCTCGCACTTGCACTCGGAGCATGAATCTGCTCTACAGCACTCAGAGGACTCCATCTACTCCGGAGCCCAGTCACTTTTTTGTGACCCTAGCCTTCCTTTGGGTGCCTCTAGTCTTGGAACGGTTGGCTGATTTCTTCTTTTGACTTTGGTCCGACCTCTCTCCTTTTGCCCCTCCCTTACGCTCTTCTCTTCCCGCCCTCTTCGCCGCTGCGCTTCTTTACCTCCTTCCTCTCCCACGATCCAACAGCCTTCGTGCATATTCCATCCATCATGTCGCAAACCCCCGCTGCTTTCAAGCAGATCAGCACCAACCCCGCCGCGGGCTCCGTCACGGCGCCGACCGACGCCAAACTCAAGGCCAAGGATGTCGAGCGAAAGATGAACCTCTACGGCGTCATCGAGGCGTTCCGACAGGGCAAGATGCCCTCGAACCGACAGGTATGTTTTCTCGTTTTTCTTCTTCCTCTTCTTTGATACTGTGTTTCGATCTCGCTGTACCATCAACTAGTTGTAGTACATGGCTAGTGTTCGCTGCCGATGCCGGTGTTGAACCGCGATTCTGCATCGAGGAGCTTTGCCGACCTTGACCGAGAAATGACCACATACGTGGCGACCGCTGACGCTGACGTCGTTTTTTTTTGCCGCGCGCGCGCTCTCGCTTCTGACTCGCTTCCACTTCCGCCCCCCTCCTCCTCGGCTTCGCCTTCGGTCAATCGCTCCCGCTCTTTTTCTTTCGCCCCCGAGCAGATCTCCGAGACTCTCGATTATGTCATCGGCCACTCCCCCATCGACGAGAAGAAGCTCTCCAAGGACGGCCGAGGACTCATTGAGGACTTCAGAGGTGAGCCCCCCTTTTTTTTCTGTCTCGCCCGACCGAATTCTCGATCGATTTGCTTCGTCGGGTTTCCCCTACATCACGCTGTTTAAGATGTTTTTCCATCATACCTGTCTTTGAGCATTGTTAACTGACTGGGTCTTTTCAAATCTGTTCTCTGGATAGATTTGATCCGAACTGCCAAGCAGATGGTCGAGGAGCGAAATGCCGACGAGCTCTTGCAAAACTTCATCTACCAGTACGTTGTTGCATGTCAGAAAATAGCATTTCAACAACTGCGTGCTGACAAGTCCTTCGCCACCTTCGCAGCACCCGTGACGTCGACTACTCTAAGGGCGATTTGTCCAAGGTCAGCACCTCCGTCAACAAGGACGACACCCAGAAGGATGGCGAGCAAGCCATTGAGCATCTCCGCACGCTCGCCAAGTTGCTCTTCACCAACTCCGAGGCCCGCAAGCTTTTGAAAGATGTTGGCATCCTCGGCCGCGACGTCGCTGCCGACGCTGCCGCCAAGGCCTCGGAGGTCGCTCGACCCAGCGAGAGCGAGTTGCAGCAAATCGACGAGACCGCTCCTTCCAAGGAGTGGGTCGGCCCTAACGGCGAGAAGCGTGGCGTCCACCAATCTGCCCCCGACACCGGTCTCGGCGAGACACGTGATCAGCTCGTACAAGCCAGGAACGATGCCCAAGCCAGGCGCGAGGAGTTCAAGAACGACGTAGCGAACCAGGCGCAGGGCCACGCCGAAAATGTCGCTTATGCCGCCGACCGGGGACAACAAGCCGCCGGTGGCGAGGTCGCCCGTGATGAGGATCGAGCCCGTGCCGCCAAGGATGCTGGTCTCGGCCAGGCCAAGGAGGAGGGCGACAAGGTCAAGGCCAAGGGCGAGAAGCTCGGTAATAAGGTCGCCGAGTTCAAGGACAGGATCCCCCAGGAGCACAAGGACAAGGCCAAGGAGCAGCTCGAGCAGGCCAAGGTATGTCTTGTTTCACTCTTGACGTCGATTCTTGGTACAAGTAGCTGACCCGAGCTTTTGTGGCCTCGATTGATAGAGCTATGCCAAGGACAAGTTTCCCGAGGAGCGCCGCGAGCGTTTCATCTACCGCTTGAAGAAGATCATCGTCGAGAACCAGAGCCATCGCGACTATCAAGAGGCGATCGAGTTCTTCCTTGAGCGTGCCGAGTCCTACCACGGTGTCGCCAAGGACGCGACCTCGCAGTCCGGCGACCAGGCCATCACGCTTCGCAACGACGAGGCCTTCCAGCAGGCCGAGAAGGAGCTCCGCACCTTGCTTGAGCGCTTCGCCAACGGGCAGTCGATGCAGCCCATGTTCGATGCCGTCAACCAGCTCTACAAGGATGCCAAGAACGACGACGAGCTTGCTGCGTGGTTCAGCAAGCTTGACAACTATGTCCGCCAGGTCCTCCAAGAGCCCGGCTACGTCATGGAGGAGCAGTGCGACAAGGAAGGCAACAGGCTTTTCGAGGAAAGCAAGAAGTTCTACGACCCCAAGACGGGCAGGTACGCCGGCCACAAGGACGCGCTTTTTGACTCGATCCAACAGTTCTTCACCTCCTACGCCGACGACCCGCTCAACGTCGAGCTCGGCAACGGCGTCAAAAAGCTGACGACCGACCTCCTGTACGACAGCGAGGGCAGCCTCAAGTACAAGGCGCACCTCTGGAACGACGTCCGCTCCATCATCCTCCCCGCCCTCGCCAAGAACGTCGGCTACGTCCCCATCCCCCGCATCGAGTACATCGACCGTGAGCTCGACGTTGTCATCGAGAACCTCACCCTCGAGTCACAGAACCTCATCCCCAACATCATCGAGATCGAGGCCAAGAACTACTTCAAGCTCTCGCCGTACGACCAGATCCGTGACATTAGCAAGCACTCGTTCGTCCTATCGTTCTCGCAGGTGCAGGCCGACTTGAAGGACGTTGCCTTCTACATCAAGAAGAAGCAGGGCTTCCCCAAGCTCACCGACTCGGGTATCGCCGACGTCCAGATCTCCGGCAACGGTGTGTCGGGCAAGATTCACATCGAGTCCACAGGCAAGGCTCACCACGCCTTCAGGGTCGTCGACTGCAAGATCAAGATCGACTCGATGAAGTTCGCCGTTCGCGAGTCCAAGCACTCGTTCCTGATCAGTCTCATCAAGCCTTTGGCTTCGGGTTTGATCAAGAAGGGCATCGCCGCCGCCATCGAGGGTGCCATCCGCTCCGGCTTGCAGCAACTCGACGCGCAGATCGCCGATATCGCTGAGCGCCTCGAGGCCGCCCAAGAGGCCGAGGGTGTCGACAACAAGTTCGATGCCGTCAAAGCCGCTTTGCGCGACAAGAAGCGCGAGGCCGAGAAGGTCGCCGAGAAGCACTCTGACGCGCAGTTCAACATCACCGCTCGTCGCGAGAGCAAGTTGATCAACGTCACCTTGCCCAACTCGATCGTCGAGATGCAGGGCGAGAAGGCCGACCGCGCGCAGGAGTCGAGAGAGGACGGGTGGAAGTCGTCCGCTTTCGACATCGTCCCTTCGAGCGGATCCAGTCTGCCTTCGGGAACGACTTCGTCCAAGCCGATTCAGACCAACGCCACCGCGCCCAAGTTCAACAGCGAACCCGCACCGGCCATTTCCGGAGGTGGACCCGGCATCGCACACCTCGCGCAGCCGACCCCTGTTGAGTTGCCCAAGTAGATGATGACACCCAAGTCATCCGTGTGCTCCTCCTTTGAGTAATCGTGTTTCATCTGTTGCCCATATACCTTGATTTCAATGTGTGCTCTCCGATTACATCAAACTGCCCTCCGAGTCTTCTCTTTCTTCTCTCTTTTGTGCGCTAGTTATGCTAAAAGTCCACTGTAATCATCGAATCTGTTTTCTTTCCCAACTGTTTTTTTTCCCCTGGGGATTGCCCTTGAGAATGTTTGGATTGCGAATGATAGTAATGTACGGTGAGGTTGAGTTTCGGAGTCAAGGCCACCAAGTCAGGGGCGCAAGGGGGTGCCTAGCGCGATCAATCGAGTAGCACTCACGCGCTGCTCTCGCTACCCTCCCCACGGCCCTGTCATCTGACCGAGTCTTCCCAAATGCGTTCAATCCCAACTCGTCAACTCGAGCAAGTGCACACCACAAGTCACCGCAATGGTACCCTCGAAACCATGACGATCAAGATGATTCGACAACGCCTGGACGAGGATCACGGTTGGACTTGCGAGGACGAGGAGTGGAAGGAACTCAAGGGGGACATCAAGCAGTGGTGGGCTCAGCAGGATGTGGTGAGTGTTTCGGAGGGGTTGGTGCCTCATTGGTTTGGAGGTTGGGGTGTGTACTTATGACTTGAATTGTGGGTGGATTTGCACAGCCTACGACGAGTCCCGCAAGCTCGCCGGTCAAGAAGTCCGTGGGGAAGAAGGGGACAACGACCAAAGCGAAGGCCAAAACAAGTGATGTTGAAGAACACGAGCAAGAAGTGAAGCCACCAACGAAGAAATCGAAACCCAAGGCTTCGACCAAGTACGACCGAGCAGCGAACAAGAACCTCAATGTTAGTCCGAATGTCGTTCAAAGCAGCGCGACGCGACGCGTCATTTCTGCCTTGTGGTCACGAGCTGATGAGGGACAGTTTCCGTACAGACATTTGTGGGGGCCGTCTTTGGTGGTAGCGGTGCACTTGGTGATATGGATGATGAGGATGATGAGGTGGACGAGGATGAGAATGATATGGATGACTTTATTGAACCTGAGGAAGGGCGGCTCGGCCGACCCGACAACGGAGGTAGCGGCTCGGACGATGACGACGACAACACCGCATCCGAGACTTCGACACCTCCTGCTCAGTCCAAGTCGGGCAAACCTGCAGTTCGAGAAGCTAATTCGGAGGTTCAGTCGAAGAAGGCGTCCAAGAAGAGTTCAACATCGACCAGCTTCAAGTCGGCCGAGACGATCGACGATTCAGACGATTCGAGTGCTACGCCTCGGAAACAACGACGGGCTGTCGCTAGCGATGCAGAGGATGGCGAGGAAAAGCCTCGGAAGAAGAAGAAGAGGGCTTCGGAAGATTCGAGTTCGAAGAACAAGACTGGGTCCGCGAAAGAGAAAGGGATGACATCGAAGAAGTCTTCGGCTAGTGGGCCAGCGCCGAAGGAAGGTGATGCAGAGAAGGGGACGGATGAAGAAGAAGCGAGGATCAAGAAACTCAAGGTCAGTCTCGCTTCCGTAGTTGAGGATGGCTTCAAAAAGCCTGAGAAGCCCCACGACTGACTTGGGCAAGCGTCGAACATAGGGCTTGGTCGCTGCCTCAGGGACGACTCGGCCTTTCAATGCCTCGACTGGAGCGGAGCGGACATTATCGGTCAAGGCGAGGACGGATCTTTTGGAAGGACTTTTGAGAGAGGCAGGGCTCAAGTGCGGCAGTGGGCTCCGTGGGATGTTGCCGAGCTTGGCCCATGCGAAGAAAGTTGGCGAGAAGAGGGAGTTGATGAGGGAGATGGAGGTGAGTGCTTTGAAATGATCTCTCGGCCCACTGGGCAGTGCAGGTCGTTACATGATATACCCTATGTCCAATCTGATCCAACCTCCCTTCTTCGCACGCTCTACAGGAACTCTCCGGCGCCCCCATCTTGACCGGACTCCGAACGGGGAAAAAGCTGCCCACTCGAGCTGCCGATGATGACGATGACGATACCAGGAGTGGTAGTGATACTGAGGGCGAAGGCAAAGTCGTTGCTCCAAAACGCAAGTTCGGGGCTTTCCTCGGCGATCAGAGTAGCGATTCGGAGTGAGGAGATGGAAGGGCGGCACAAATCGCTGGGTCAGGCGTGGACGGCCGGGGTGACAGGGGTGCGACAACAGGCGCCGAGTCATACTGTAGTGTTGTTGCCATGATACATTGCATTTTCTTTGCGTTTGAACGCATGGAAAGGCAATGCTCAGTCGCAAAAGTCACGAAAAGCTTTCAGTTGTGCACTTGTTATCCTCAGCCGGGCCGCCTGACGCCGCTCTACGCCGCTTCAGGCCGCTTCAAAGGTGCTGCGAAGGATCGCGTTCTGTCCGAATCGCGTGGCGCCTTTGGCAAGTGGTTGGCACCGAGTCGCTATCGACGGTCAGCGTGTGACCCCGCCGCCCTTCAACTGTAGCTCTTACTGTTCTACTCGTTCTTTGTTCTCAGCCTTTGCAGCCTGTATGGTGTCGTACCCGCCCCACAGTACCAGTACGACCACTCCGAGCACTCCGACCATCTCCATCACCTCGCCCGGCCAGAGCACCGCCGCGTCTTCGGCCTCCACGTCTCGGTCCCAGACTCGCCACGACGCCAGCCCCATCCGCACCCGGACCAACGGCGACTACCAGGCCACTGGAACCGAAGAAGACGACGAAGGGGACGACCACGACCACGCCCACGCCCACGCCGGTGCAGGCCAAGAAGACGACTTTGATCTCGAGATGAACCTCGCACGAGGCGCGCTCAACGGCCGGCACAACAACGCCCGACTCGGACACCCGGGCGCTTCATCCTCGCCTGGATCCCATCCGTTTCGCGCGCTCACACCCAAACGCATTGCCATCATCGCTGGATCCCTGCTGCTTCTCATCTTTTGGTTCGGCAAGGGGACGGGGACAGGGTCTTTCTCCGGCGTAGACGAGGCCGCGCACAACCACGCCTCGACCGACCTCATCACGACCCCTAACGGTGGTGACGACAACAAGGTCGACGACATTGAACCCAACCTTCCCCCTGAATCACCTCAAAAGCAACCCTCGAAAGGCTCGAGTCGATGCACCCCTCCACCAGGGAAGAAGGCGACCTCGTACGCGCTCATGATCGATGCCGGCTCGACCGGCTCGCGCATGCACGTCTACACTTTTTCGCAGTGCGATCCTTCGCCCCACGCTGTTCCCAAACTCGAGCATGAGGGCTTTTACACTACCAAACCAGGGCTGTCGTCGTACGTGGGTCGACCCCAGGACGCGGCTGAATCTCTGCGTGGATTGATGGACCTTGCCGTTGCGGATGTACCCCCGTCCGAGCGGAGTTGTACCCCCGTCGCGGTCAAAGCTACGGCTGGATTGCGGTTGTTGGGAGAGAGGGAAAGCAATGAGATCTTGAGGGAGGTCGAGAGGTGGATGAGGAAAGAGTTCCCCTTCTCGGTTGTCGATGATGGGGTCGTCATCATGGATGGGCGAGATGAAGGTTTGTTGCTGTCTGCTTTAACGTTCCGGGTGGCACGGGAAGCTGATTTATCTACAATGGCCCTTGCCAGGTGTTTATGCTTGGATCACGATCAATTCGGTGGGTGTTTTAATCATCTACGCTTATTTGCTCTTCTCGTCATACTCACTCTACTCGTTCCAATCTCTCTCCAGCTGCTTGGCCTGATCGGGCCCAAGACGGTCAACCCCGCCGGCTCAGCGGCCATCATGGACCTGGGTGGTGCATCAACGCAGATCGTCTTTGAGCCGACATTCGGTCCCGCGTCAAAGCAAAAGCTCGCACCGGGGGACCACGTCTACGACCTCGACTTTGCCGGCCAGCCCCACACCTTGTATCAGCACTCGCATCTTGGCTTCGGTCTCATGCAGGCCCGTCGCGCCGTGCACAACCTCGTCGCATTTTCCTACGTGTGGTTGTCGGCACCCACGGGGAGAGCAATTGAGTGGGACGATTTGACCGAGAAGACGAGGATCCCGAACCCTTGTATGTTCAAGGGCGAGACCAAGGTCGTCAAGCTCGATCCGCCGGGTCGGAAGGAGGTCCATGTCACGATGGTTGGGACAGGGGCTGGGTTCGAGGCATGCCGTCGCGTGGTCGATGTTATGATTGCTAAGGATGCGGCTTGCGTAGAACCTCCTTGTGCTTTTGCTGGGGTGTACCAGCCTGCGCTTAGGGAGGTCTTTGCTGCCGGCAAGGTGTGGGCGTGAGTTTTTCTTCTCAAGGTCGTGTCTGTGTCTTGAGACAATTTCTGACGTTTTTTTTGTTTTTTTTTCCAGACTTTCTTACTTTTACGATCGCATCGCCCCTCTTGGCCTCGCTTCCCCTTTCGCCATCTCGGACCTGCGCAAATTGACTTCGGACGTGTGCTCCGGTCGAGAATCCCCAACGTGGTCACGTTTCAAGGGCCATCCCGAGGCCAAGTCGGAACTCGATGGTCGACCCGAGTACTGCCTCGATTTGACGTTCATGTACTCGCTCTTGTCGCTGGGGTACGAGCTCGAGGATGAACGGCAGGTTTGGATCGGGAAGAAGGTCGGCGAGATTGAATTGGGATGGTGAGTCGCGGTGAAAATATCACACAGATCTGTGATATTGATATTGCCGAACTAACGACGCCGTTTTCGATGTTTCTGCTCAGGGCTTTGGGTGCGGCTTTGGCGATGGCCCAGGGGAGTCTCAAATGTCGTGCCGACTGAACGGTCCGCAACCAGCGAGGTGGTCTAACGACTCTTACATTTAATAAAGAGCCGGACAACGTAGGCCAGGGGCTCATGAACATATCTTGATGTTTGTGTTTTTTTCTATATAACCGTTGCTGCAATTCATAGAAGTTGTCTTATCGTCGGTCTCCCTTTGTCTAGTGACGGGACGGGGCAGGAATATATGCGCGGTTGAGGTTCGATCGTAGATGAAGTCACGTGAGCCAAACGAAGCCGCGTCGAGGGTGACGGAGGTTCCCCGATGCTTTAGGACCAATGGGACCAGATACAGATGCTTGAGCGATGAAGGTGAGGAATCTACATTGAAAAAGGCGTGGACTTTGGATTCGTGCATTGACCCCTTCCCAAGCGAGGTCCCAGCTCCGCTGATACCCCTTTTTAGCTCATTTCGTCATTCGATCGAGATTCCGATACTCATAGGGTTTGGGATCAAAAGGTCATGGCTCAACGGTATAATTTGAAGATTTGCTCGCGAACCGGATCAGAATGACGGTGTTTCGGCAACGACACAAAAATTCCGGGTAAAGCCGTACCTGCACAGGCCTTCCGGAGCCAGTCGAGCCAGGTCGAGACCTCGTGCCTGGCTTGCTCGACGCGTCCGCTGAGCCTGGCTGAGCCTCCTTTCCCGAAGCACATCAGCAAGCAGCGCGCAAGACCGCCCCGTCTGTCGCACCCCCAGTCACGCCTGACTAGCGCCGCGACATACGGTCGACGATCTTCTTGCACCCCGGAGCTCATCTCCCTACGACGACCCGGGGGGAATGGCCCACGACGTGCGGAACTTGCCTTTATACCTGTCAAGAGCGACAACACGCAGCCTCCACGACCGCGACGACGACGAGCACCGCGACCGCGACCGCGACCACGCAGCCCGTGCTGGTTACGCCGAGGACGACGACGGCGCCAATACAGCTGACTACAGCCACGGACCTGCGCTTCGATCGTCGAGTCCACATCGACTGTCGTTCCCACAGAGCGTTCGCTCGTTCGCCACCGTATCTGCTACGACTCATCACGGATCGTTGTGCGCTCCTTCACCCCCACCTCCGCTGCCGATCAGTGGGCCTTCTCAGTCGACGAACTTCGCCAACAGCGGCGGCGCGAGCGACGCGGCCGGCGCAAACGACGGCGACGCCTACCACGCCCACCAGCACCCTTACGCCGAGACCCACGCCTACGCGTCGCTGCCACCACCACCGGCATCCTTGACAGGCGCGGCGAAAGCGAGAGCGATCGGAGCTGCTGCAAGGGCAGAGAGCTCGAAGATACGACCCGATCTACCCCGTTCGAGCTCGACTTCAACGATTCGAGCAGGTGTCGAGCAACACGGCGGCGCCTCCCGAGGTGAATCGACCCCGGCTTCGTCCTTCTCTCCGAGACAGGGGGCCAGCAGCAACGCTGAGCTTCCTCCACATACCACGATGGCGGGTTCGCACTCGACCACAGCAGCCCCATCTTATTCGAAGGTCGATCCGGACCTGATATCAGCCTTGTCCTTGGCACCCAACCCTCATGACGAGGGCTCCCAAAGCTCCCTTCGGCCTTTCCCGCCGCGATCGCTTTCGGGCTCGCTGCGGCATTGTGCCGATCAACCCGGAACGACATACCCCAGCCAACAATCTCGATCGTGTCCGCCATCGAGCAGTTCTTCTCCTCTGCAGTCCCACGAAGCTGTCTTTGCTTCGCCTTCGCCTTCCCCGCCCCTGACCTCCCTTTCGCCACCGACGTCACAACGTGCCGAGCGGTTTCGCCATGCCTCGTCTCCCCAGACCTCGCATGCAACACCAGGCTCGTCGATCTCCTCGGCATCCTCTTTTCTCGCCAGTTCATCCAATACCTTCCAGTCGATCGGCGCCAAGTTGCAGTCGGCTAAATTCAAGGATCGCTTCCACGCCGTCGGCGAGCAGGCCAAAGAATGGAGCGGCAAGGGTAAGGGCAAGATCGCCGACGCATGGGTACGCAAAGCCACGAACGGGATCAACCAAATCGCAACTGCTTCGAATATTAACTCTCGCTCGACGCCACCCCTCGTCATGGACAATCGGCCGGATTCGGCCCAAAGCGGTGGCCCGTTCCTCGAACCCATGGGCACGTATCGATCCAACTCGGCGAGTGGGACGGACTTTAGAGCGCCATCGCCCAGTCATTCCTTGGACGGCAATAGTGACTCTTCATTGTTCTCTGGGATCAGACTCCCTTGCTTGATCCTCGGTGTACGCGTGCCGAGACGTTCGGGCATGGCGTTTGGGATCAAGCTTGATCGTGCAGTGCAGCTCTCGTCGGTCACGTTGAGTGACGTGCATCGTAAGCGTGATGAGGATCCCATCACGGGGGACGAGGCCAAGAGTTGGTTGCCGGCTGTCGCGTATCGGTGTTTGCAGTATCTCGAGGAGTGGGGCAAGAAGGAAGAGGGAATATATCGGTGAGTTTTGAAAAGTCGTCTTGAACATGTGACTTAGCGACTGAATCTGTGATGACGCGCCGACTTTAGGATACCGGGGAGAAGCAACATGATCAACCAACTTCGAGCACTATTCGACGCAGGTATGGACAAGGACCTAAGAGAGATTCATCCCGGTGATCTCGACCCCCATGGTCAGTTCGTGCAAGCCTATCGAACAATGTTCAATTCGAAATAGCTGATCCCGTTGGACAATTGGAGATGCCGACAGCTGTTGCATCGTTGTTCAAACTCTGGCTTCGGGAGCGTGCGTTAAGCTTCTGGCTGGTCTGTTCAGGCCTTATTGCGACATGAGAACCATCTGACACGTACTTCTGAAAAAATCTGGCCCTCACAGTTCCCGAGTCTCTGATGTCGTCACAATTGGAAGCGGCAATTGACATGCTCACACAGGAAGCAATCGGCTACTCCGCATCGTCGTCCAACTTTTTGTACCAGCAGCAAGCTCCACCTACCACGGGAGGGCTCATCGATGGTCGTGCGCCGAAACCTTACCTCGAGAAGCTGCGCGAGCTGTTCGGCAACGGCATGCCCGCAGAACACTTTTACCTCTTACGGGGTTTGTCGTAAGTGTTACTGTAGGCCGTTTCGCCTCTCGTGTAGCGAAGCTGACGCACTTCGGAATCGTACCCAGATACCACTTGGCTCGCTTGTCGTCATACTCGTCGGCAAACAAAATGACGCTCAGCAATCTGCGACTGATACTCTCCCCGACGTTCCGACTTTCTCCCGTTTTCGTGCAAGTACTCGTCGAGGATCGCGAGATCATCTTTGGTCGCATGAATGAAGATGCTCGACTGCGCGACCAAGGCTTTATTTCGCCGAGAATTCAGTCGCCCATCCTCGGTCCGGCCCACTCGCCGACGCCACCTCCTCTCCTGTCCTCGCCTCAGATGGAACATACCGGTATGTCGTGGCTAGATTACCGAAGCTCTCGTCGAGCGGTGCTTATTCGGTCCCTTCCTCTGCGCATAGAATCATCGCCACCCCACGCTCACAGACCCTCTTCGCCCTCGTCGACCCCACCGACTTCCCCATTCTTTGCCGCTGAACCCATTTTCGCTGCTCCCACTCCACCGACCCTGCCTTTCCGGACACCGATAGCAGAACGATTCGCTCAATATAGAGCCTCACCAGTGCCCTCTGGGGCAGAGGAAGCCTCGTCGGTGCCTTCGCCCAAAGCCGTGTCGTGCGACTTACCAACCTCAATGCCGAGCGGCTTCTCCTCCGGACCGGCGTTTAACTCTTCCAAGCCCGCATTCCTTCCCAGTCGGAACGTCGTCAACGGCGGCGGCTTCTTCGGTGGTAGCAGAGACAAGGGGCATAGCGCCTCGCTCTCGAGTGGCGGCGCGTCGACGAGAAAGAACTCGACCGATTCGGGCCGATCGAACGGCTCGTCGATTGTGCCGAGATCCGATACGAGCGAGGGCAAGACGCAGGACTTTCAACTGAATCTTCCTCAGGGATTCGGCTTGGGCCTTTCTGTACCGTCGGTTTCCTCAGGAAAGGATGACGAGGATCCTTGGGGCTTGATGCGCTCGGTCGAAAAAACGTGATTCCCACTATGCCTCAGTCCCTTCAAACCTATCTCGCACTCATGCATACTCTGGCGGAATGCTCAAAAGACCCCACTTATTCCTCTTGACTTCATTATACTTTTATCCTTCCGTAACATCAGTCTTCGCCCTCACTTGCATCTATTTGTTTGTTTGTCTTCCGCTCGCCCTCGTCCTTCGCTCGCATCAGGTAGTCAACCCTCAATACCCCCCCCCCCCTCCCCCCCCCTTTTTTTATGGATTCCAATAACAGTATAATTATGTTCTTACCTAGAAAGCTTTGGAAAAGTCGGAGGGATACCCCTCTCAACTTTTGTTGGAAGTGGGGTCTGAGCTCTGAGAGCTAGTAATTCATTGCTATTAGTTTTGGTTAATTCCTTGTTCTGCGCGCGCGCCTGTCTCTGTCTTTGCGTCTTCTTTCCTCAGTTTGGGAAGTTCATTCTTCACGCTATGCTCATCATCTCACTCTCCACGCTATTCTCATCATCTCACTCATGCGGAGCTGATTCGTGGAGTACCTCTTCGTCCTTGCCCGTCAAAGGTTATGAGCTCAGCGACTCGGAGCGAGCCTAGTCCGACTTCCCTAACGGGGAGTCGGGCAGTCGCTTGTACCTCAAGGAAACTCAAGGGTACAAGAGCCTGGTCATAACGTGTGTTCATCAACCTTCGAGCGGACAACCTATGAGATGTTGTCAACCAATCTATCGACTCCCTTATCGCGGACTATCCCACGCTCATCACCGCCCTGCAACTTGGCGTTCGTCGCGCCCGTCGAACCAGACCAGATGCCCCGGCTCGAAGGTTGCCAAAGAGACACGTTGTGACCAGCTCCGGTCTTGTACCCTTGAGTGTCCTTGAGGTACAAGCGATTGCCCGTCTTAGTCCTTGTCCGTCAAAACTATCTCTCGTACCTCTTACCTCCTTATGATCAGGTGAGATATGGTTTCAGCCTCTTTCTTAGCGGAATGGAGCGATGGTAGTACGCTTTCACTGCCCATAGCCTACGCATGATTTGAAATTGCAATGAGCTGGCTGCTTGTCAGGTAGTCCTTGAGTATTCGTGATGGATGGTGGGAAGTCTTTTGAGGCCAATGGGAAGCACGGAAAGGTCGGAGTGCTCATTTAACACTGCGTCCAGTATATTTGGGACCAGAGAGAGGTGTGCGGCGAGGAGACACAGACGGGTCCGAGAAGGGTCGATTCCATGTTTCGAATGTTCATCGTCACTAAGATAGGCTCAGGGATGGGAAACGAATGAGGATTGCAGAATAAAGCCGACGCGAATAAAAGCAGGTGCGATTTCTCCACACGAACGAGGGAAGATTGGAAAGATGTCGAGGAGCACTGTGTATAAAGAACGCTTTCGAGACAGGAGCCTTGGAAAGAGATGGATTTGCGCCGATGGTTCGGGGTGGATCGGCAGCCTGGTAGTGGCATGCCATAGAGTGGTGACCCGCGACCTTGTTGGGGCCGATCAGGGAGTCTGGATGCTGTTGAGAAAGAATATGGCCAAAGAGATCAATTGCCCGAAACTACGAGTCCTCAATGAAGCGTCAGCGCAAGTAAAGCTCACTACGTGACAGGCAAAGCTTTCAACGCCTCGCGCGTCTGCAGAGGAATTGGCAGTACGAGCAACCCTTGGTCAGTTTCAGTTGTACAATATAAATAATCCGATCCACTAGCTGACTGCTTGTAAGTTGACTGACATGAATGTGGAAGGCACCATGGGAATTGATCGAACCATCGGGGTTCTTCTTGTGACCACCGCACGACTGTGGGAACGGAGTTCGAACTCAGCAATACCGTCAGTGTGATCCGACATCCTTTGAAAGTAGTGAAGGAAGAATTGACGACAAGGTGCTCACGACCATCACCTGAGCGGTGCCTTATGCCCATTCAAATGCCCAGTGATCATCAGTTTGGTTTCGGTTCCTTTGTGCGGTCGTCACTGAACGCACAACGGACAGGAGAGGGTTGCCCGGCCTTCCGCCAACCAAGACTCACTGTTATCTCCTTTGCCGACCGGCATGCAGTCGAGCGTATGGTGGGATTGAATAAGGCTGTTGATGGCGACGCATGACGCTCGAACCTTGCCGCATACTTGCCACGCGTCCTCGAAATCGCCTTTTTCTCCGACCGTGAAGGCAACGACGACGTCGGTGCTGGAGTTGCCAGCTGCACAGCGCCACGTCCAGCCAGGGGGTGGTCTCAGTACGCCTATTCTCGCTGCAGGGCTCGGGTCTATAATCTCGTAACCGAACTCACCGCCCAATCTGGTGCCTGCGATGGCTGAAGAAGCCATGGCAGCAAAGACGAGAGCTGAGCTTGCAGATCGCATCTTGATCCTGGTGGTGAGTCAGTGCGAGTGGGTTGACGGAAGGGGCGGAGGGAGGAAACGCGGTGGCTGCGCGACTTCGTCAACAAGGTCAGTCGTGCGACCTCCCAGGAAATGCTCAAGGTCCGACCAGAGTCCGCGTCAAACTGGCCGGCATGGGAAAGGAGACCCTCCAATCGACTAAAGCGCGTGGGACCAGCGACTCAAACACTGTCTCAGGGGCAGGCGCCTGAGATCGCTAGGTATGCACCAAAAAGAGTGCTGCCAGACAATCTTCACTATTATGGTCCTAAGGTCACTTTACGAAAGAATTATGAAAGAATAATCAGGGGTCTTGCTCATAATCAAAAGTGCGGTCTGTACCTGGCTCGCACATGGCAGGTAACCGTTGAAGGGGCTAAATGATTACAGTCCCTTAGCATGGAACAACGAACAGTAGCTGCGACACACAAGCATGAATATACATTCAATATTAATCGCTCAACAAGAGTTGAGGAACAGTCAACAATAAAGGGAGAAAGAGTCTGATACAGATCGATCGAGCCGGGACGGCGGGACCCCTTCATCGTCGTCATCGCCGAGTGTCTGCTATGAGCCGGGATCCCAAATCAACAGACGATGGGCGAGTGCTTCTTCTTGAACTTGAGGCAAGCCGTCTTGCCCATAGGTTGTCCTTTGATCGTTGCGTTGATTTCCTTGGCGGCCTCCGGGGTCTTTGGTGAGAACGTCAATCAGAATGCGGTGGTAGGGCGATCCCAATTGTCAGCTGACAGAGAAATCGAAACGAGTGTACATTCCAGACTTTGACAAAGCTCTCGAGACTCGACTCACATGATCGAACACCGGTTGGCCTCTGGTCCAACCACCCGTAGGATTCTTGGTGATCCCGCCACAGAAGGCATGGATTCGGGGACCTTTTTGGGAAAAGACGCTGTTGCACCAAGGAGGAGGCGGTCCGCAGTCAGCAAGCGAGGCTGCGAGGATCTCCGGGCTTTCTGAAGGAGTGCAACTCACCAATCGAGTTGGTGATGTTCATTTTTGGACCCAGCAATTTCGACACACTTTAAAAAACGAAATGAACAGGGATTTATTACGCGTCAGTACATTACATCAAGCACGCGACTGCCCACCGATCGGGCCCCGAAGTCTCTGGCCTCGAAGGCGGTGCCTGCACGAACACTGAACTCACGACTGCACGGAAGGCATGACAGAAATCTTCGGTTCTGTTGTAGAGGGTTGGGCTGTAGGCCACGATGTAGTCGCGTGTGAAGTTGAGATCTGTGAGTGGTACGCATCGCTCAGTGCAAATGCCGGCCCCAAAATACACCGCAGCAACCTCAATCTCTCAACGGACGCTTGGACTGACCTCCCTGACTCATGGCGGCGAACGCGACCGAAGCGAGCGAGCACAAGACGATGAGCGTCGACTGGAAGTACATGATGTCTGAAAGACGAAAGCAAGAAGACAATAAACCAAACGAGTGTGAACGGGGAAGATGCGGCAACAAAGCGATTTGGGAAAGAATGAAACTCGTAGAACAATGACAGTGCGCATGACGGGCCCGAGCGAGCGTCGCTTCCACGACCGAGAGCGAGGCCCCTGCGTCTCCGGACGACTGTTGCGCGAACCTTCTCCGACCGCGGAGCAGTAGAAGTTAATGTGGCCGCGCACCAGTCCGCCCGCCGCGGCTCCCATTTTTTATTTTTTTTGTAGAAGATGGGAGGGAGAACCGCCGCCGGCTTGACTTGGGTGCGCCGCTGCTTTGACCTATTCACGCTGGTTGAGTAGCTCAGAGGTCAGAGCAACTCTGATTAATGGAGTGGACCTGAGTTCGACTCTCAGTTCAGCCAAATCTTCTTTTGTTCTTCGTAACACTCAGTTCCGGGAATTCCCATTTCCCAACTGGAGCCGCGTAAGAGGCTCTGTGCGCAGGCGAGCAGGGATCCTCTGCGCTCGTCGCCGATCGAGAGCCTCCTTGTTTATTGATCATGATCCACGTATGTGGTCGATTCCAAGTGGGCGTTTCCTGAAGTGAGAAGGTATTGCACGAACGAAACCCCTAAAGATAATACCCAACTGCGATCCCTTGCGAAAGAGATAGTTATAGAAAAGCGAGTGAGAATGAGAACAAGGCAGAATGGGGAGCAAGCACCCATTCGAGTGTCTTTACGAGAATCTAAATCTGATGCAAGATTCGTATGAGATAATTCAAGTGAGTGTGGTAGGGTCAAAGAAAGCCGGGCAAGAGGCGCGGGTGATGAGGTGCTTCTAAACAATGCCGCCGAGCAAAGTGTCGACCGAGCCGAGAGGCTGCATGTCACCATTGATCAAGAAATCGTTCACCGTAACTTGTAATCGCTTGGGCCCGCCTTTCCGACTTTTTCTGCCATGTCCGCCTGGTCCAAGCGTCAATGGAGTAGTACCGGGGACGAGCCCGGTTGAGGCCGGGACGGGGGAAGCCGCCTCGGCATCTGGGGTTTCGGGCGTCGGCTTGATCGTGGGATGGTACGCGGATGCGTACGGCTTACCATCGGGACGATGTAAAATGCGATTTTTACCAGGTAACAGAGTGTTATTCATAGCGAGGTCCATCTGGAAAGTCGGAAATCGCGATACATCAGTGACGGCAGAGGCGGCACGTGTGGTAACTTGAGGCCACGGCTGCGAAAGACTCACGAGATCGGTTACAGGGCCTTTGTTGTCCCATGTGCCATCTTGTGGGATGATCAAAGCGTCAAAGGGGATGTCAGCAACGCTGGATCCAGATACGTCGACGGGTTGAGGGAGTCCATATTTCAGCTTCTGTGTTTTACCTTGCCTCTTGGGCCGACCACCGCAGCTCGCATAAACCCAAGGCGTAGAGTTATCGGCAGTGTTGATTTCCTGATAAGCAGTGAGCTGAAGGATTCATTTCGAAGCAGGCAGGAGAAAGGAAGCACTTTCACTCGGGTCAGTCCTGTGAACGGTGGGCCGGCGGTGGCAGGGACCTCCTTCGACCTCATTCCTACTTTAGACGCGACCGTCTTCTGACGATTACTCACCGCCAGTGAATGATGGGATTTTTTTTGAATGGCTGCAGCCACGCACGCCGTGTGGAAATACTTCCCTGGATGATCGGGAAATGAAGTGGAAAATGGGAGCAAGGTCAGCATCGTGCCTCGTGCTGGAGGTGACCAGTCGTTTCCGAGACATCGAACTAAACTGACCGAATTTGCTGACGGCACCCTGGTCAGGCCTCCCGTAGAATTCTGTGTCATATTCGACCAGGTAGGAGGCTTCGGGGGTCGCATCTGAGTGAGATTACAATCCCCGAAACGGACATCGAACGAGTCCGAGGATAGGAGAAGGGGAGAGTGAGAATAGGGGGGAGTTTTCGCATTCGTTAGCGCTTAGCAGTCTTGATCGGTGGCGGGGGCACAGCCTCCACAACGGAGCACCGAACGTTGGACCGAACATTCAGGACTTGCTCCGTCAGGGATCTGAGAGTATTCGTGGGCAACGCACTAGCTGGTCTGAATGAAGCTTGGACACCCGTGCTTCCAAGAAAGGCGACGAGGACGAAGGGCAGAACGGTGACGAGGTGCATGCTGGGCGGTGCGAGTGGAGGAGAGAGGCCGAGGGATCGCTCTTGGACTCGACGCGAGCGGTGAGTGACGGAGGGGTCGCGTAGGTTGGGAGTTAGAGCGAGAGGGATGAGGGGAGAGGTTGAGGGAGGTGAGAGGTGAGGAGGTGAGGAGGTGGGGGGATGAGGGCAAAGGGTAACTCTGGTAGCATATGGTTGTTAAGAGTCTCCTAAGTCGCTCGATTCGGGGCCGAGGGCTGCCGAGGGGGCCCACTGGCGGCGATTTTGAAACGAGGCCTGTGCTTCGCCGAACGGAGTAATTTGGGCCGGCACAATCTCAAGAAATCTCAAATTACCGACCACCTCAAAAATAAACAAAAAAATCAGACTCCCAAATCAAAATTACTGATTAACGCGCCCCCGGAGGGGGCGACGGGTCCCTGAACCTCTGACGGAGTAACATCGACTGACAACGTCAGCTAGTATAACTAAGAACGTGCCATGGATCGGGCATGCAGCACCAAGTTGGCGAGTCGGTTCAATCCACATCAATGAGTCGTGTAAGTATGTGCCAAACATTAATGAGCATTGCAGACAAGACGAGATCGAGCCACAGCCGGGGTGTAAATGCATAAGTTGAGATCACTCGACATCGCCCATGCCACAGTCCGTGTCTGGTCCGACTCCGACTTTGTGTATGTATGTGGTCGTCAGCGCCGGGGACCCACATCGCGCTTTCACCGAACTTGGCTATAAGAAGTGGTTTCAGTTGACGTTGAGAGATCGGGACTTCAGGGAGCGACTTACGTTTTTTTTTGGAAGGGGCACTGCAAGGTCAATGTCACGGTAATGGAACTCTTGACCGGTGATAGCTTTTTCTTGGGCGACGGTGGACGGTCGGTGAGAAGAGGGGGACAAGGGAGAACCGCCGCCGGCTTGACCCGGGTGCGCCGCTGCTTTGACAGCCGCGGCGGGCGGACTGGTGCACGGCCACATTGACTTCTACTGACAAGGCTGTAATGATGACGATGCGGTAGACATGTTAAATCAGCTTACCCATACAGGAATTTAGTTGATTGTACGCGAGACTTGCATGAAGAGGGGCTTGTTCCTGGCATGTACCCGGATCCGATGCGGCACGAACTGAAAGCGAGCGTGTGGGGCTTGTCTCGCCTGGTTGAAGTACGTGTGTGCTTGGACGAAACGCCAGAATACGGTCGATATGCGGTAAATTTCGAGCAGTGCTGCTGAGATTCGAGCCACCTTCTCTTTGGGGACCCGAAAAGCGAGGTGGCGAAACACGTCTCGTCGGCGGAGAATGTTCGAGATGATGAACGGGAAAGACGGGTCGCACCGAAAATCGCTGTCGTATAGATTGAGCCAAAGTTTGACTTGCTCCTCCAGAGAAATCTTGACGTCGCGCTCGACACAGACACCGAAGAGACCGAATGGATCGAGGTGTGGCCACATTGCAGCTTTGAGAGCAGGAAGTCATCCGAAGATCCCCACAAAGGGTCGTCGCCTGTCGGAATGACATGGGGGGGCTGGTCTTGCAGTGGTTGAAATAACGGAGAGCTATCTCAGAGAACTGCCACGAGTGAACTGGTTCGTCGGTAGCGGGTGGCGGCACATGGACGTGTTCGAATACTGGTTCATCAGAGTCGTTATGCGCTGTTGCGTAGCCTTCAAAGAGCGATGATGTTGGTTCCACTGTCTCTGCGGTAAACACATTCGCCAAAACTGCGTCGGGCACGAGACTGTCTCCATCCGAGGTTTGTCCATCCGACACTTGGGGAGCAACCGAGACGGAAGCCGAAGCCGAAGTGGAAGCTGAAACCGCCGTGGGTGCTGGAGAGGTAGAGTTGAGCACACCAGAATTGCATCGAACGAGCTGTGCAAGTCTTTCGCCATTAAAAAAGGAGACGGCAGAGTACGCCGGATTCTTGCTTTCGTTGATCAACCACCTGAGCATCTTTTGGATCCGACTCTGCTTCACGATCATGGGTCGACACTTGTCCAGCTCCGCAAGGTTGAGGTTCCCTCTGCAGAATAGAACGCACACACTGTCAGCGAGTTCCTCGCCTGACATGGACAGTACATCGGTGAACGAAGCGGTGTTCTGGCTGAAGATGAGGGTGTTTCCGCGCGTATATTCTTGTTGAACTTTGGGATCTCCGAAACGAGTTAGCTTGTACACGCTCTTGTAGGCTCTGGCGCGCGCAGTGGAGAGGTGCTCAAGCTGACTCGCGTAGGAGAAGCATACTCGGACATCAGCGGGGACATGATCCAGTGCGCGATAAAATCCGTTGCTCAACGACCGAGGGGGCTTAGTCGGTGGCCCTGTGGTAGGGAACAACCGTTTGAAGCAGTCTGGACAGAGTGAGAACTGAAGCGTGTTGTTCATGGGCGAGTACGCGATCTGATCGATTAAATCTTTCGGTCGCTGAAGACCTCGGGGATGGATGAGTGCGCCCCGCCAAGCTGAAGAATCGTAAGTCGGTGGTCGGAGGTCCGTACGTAGTCTAGAGTTGATAAATACCTTCCAAATCCCTGATTCCTCACGCTTGATGCGGTGTTCAGGCACCCATCGTACTTTATGCCCGAAGACTCTCTCGGAGCACACCAGGCAGCAGAAGAGACGGGAACAAGCGTCGGTGAAGTAATCATTCCATTCAGAACGGTGCTCGGTCTTGAACTGATCGGATGCTGGCGCAAAATGCGATGTCACTTTACCGGGTTCTTCTTGTTCGGGTTCGGGATGCAGCCGTGGAAGTCTGTGCAGCGTTTGTTTAGAGTCAGTCGCTGAGACGTTCTCGCGATTCTTCTGGACTTCCTCGTTCAGTCAGGCTCGAAGCACATCAACAGGTTTTGATGCGTATGCTCTGTGGTCGGGGAAGCAATGTCGACGTGGCGGAGTCACGGGGGTCGCGGCTTGTTGTCTTCTGAAGACATACTCATTTGAACAAGCATCACAGTTTGGATCGCACGACCAGACGAGTACTCGTAGGAATCGCTCTTTCGCAAGCGGGTTCCTGCTGGAGTATCCTTCCACGTGGTGCGCCCGACAAAGCTCCTTCAGGAGATCCATGCTGAAGTTGATGCTGCTGCGCACGAGCTGCCCAAGACTGCATTTGACAACCACATCTTCGAGTACTGACACTCAACTATTGCGTAGGAGCGGACCGGAAGACACACACTGTGCTCAATCGGTGCGGCGGGAGGATCGGCTGTCGCTAGTGGTGGACGCGGGCTTAACACGTTGTGGAGATTCGAGGCGTTGAGCGTTGTGGGTGTGGGCTGACCTCGATGGTGCGGAGGTGTACAAGATCAGAAAGCAGTGACATGACGGCGATTGTGTGATAGCCTGTCTTAGAGATGCGAGGAAACTCGGTCCAAGTTAGAATAAGGCAGTACAGAGAGGAGAGGGCCGGGCGGTGGCAACTTGCTAACGGAGGCCAGCCTGAGTGCGCTAGCAGGCGCTAGCTTGCGCTTGTCTGCGCTAGTATGTAGTGCGCTCTGGCGCGGGAACTCGGGAAGGCTGATGACGCCCAAGCTGTGTGCTGAGAGCGCCGACTCGGGAGTCGGCAGGATAGGTTAGCAACCGGGCTGGTGGCCACTGGCCATTGAGAATGAATGATCGGCGCGCTTAGCCGGGTCCTCCTATCCGGGGGAGCATTGTTCAAACCGATCGGCGCTGACACCGAGTCGGACTCTCCTATTGCGCTCAAAGGCAGGGTCCTCCCATCGGGGGGAGCATTGTTCGCACCAATCGGCGCTGATATCGGGCTCTCCTATTGGGGTTTCGACAGCCACGCGCGTGCGGGGTATTTCGGCCATTTCGTCAAATAAAATCTCAGAATATGTAGCATCATTTTCGAGGCTGGGACCCCCCCCCCCCCTTTTTCGAAACGAAACCTTCAGCTCTAACGAGCTTCAGGGATAAAGACTGTACTAGATAGCCCTCTACGAACACTCGTCACATGATCAAACAATCCTTACCGGTCTTCGCCTTTTTTGCCTTGACATCCTTCTTCCCTCCCGCCTGCGCAGACTGGGCAGTTGAAGGAGCTTGAACGTTCGATGATGATTGTCCATGGGGTCGGTGCTGGTGCTGGTGCTGGTATTGTTGTTGTCGTTGTTCATCCTCCCATTCCCGCCTCTGCATCTCCCTTACCCTCCTCTCATCATCCTCAACCCTCCACCTCTCTTCTTCAAACTGTAACTGTCGAGCCAAATCCTCATCATGATCGATCCTCACGGTCTGTGCTTCCTGCCCTCCTTCTACTGACCCACTCTCACCCATCCCCCCCTCCCCACGAGGCATACTCGAAGCACCCTTCCTCCCTCTAGCCCCACCCGACCCAGAGCCTACATAATCCCCTCCTCTCAGCCTACTTTTCCTTAACTCCCCATCGTAAAACTCCGATGCACTCCCATCCACATCCTCCAACGATTCCCACACGATCTCCGGTTCGTGAACAAAGGCCGAATCAGTGACGAGGGTGAAGAGGCGGGGGAGGGGGCGGTGCGAGGGGTCTGGGGTGGGTGGGGAGGGTGTTTCGGGTCTTCGATAGAGGACTGAAACGTGCGAGTTGCGGAAGAGGGTCGAGAGCGAGGACGTGGAGAGGGAGGAAGATAGGAGCATTAGACCGTGGTAGGTGAGTTGGGTCGAAGTGGATGAGAGGAACGCGTGCAGAATGTGAGCTGTGGGTGAAGAGTTCGACAACGCTCAGCGATAAGATTCAAGTTCATCCTTTCTTAAAACACTCTGACACCCTACTTGCCTTCCCTGACAGCCTTGGCCTCCTCAACAGTCCATTTCGAGCTCCTCTCCACCGCCTTCACGACCTCATCCTCATCCTGCGTCCTCATCTCCCCCTCCAATTGCCCACCACTCAATTCCCTTCCTCGCACGATCTTTTCCACGACCGAATCGTAATCCTCCCCATTCTCAACAACGACATTCCACGTTTCGCCGGAGCGTTCGTCGGGATCTACACACCAGCCGTGTAAGAGGGGTATCTCGAAGGCTTTAAAGAGCGATACGGCGGGGGAAGGGGTAAATCCGTCGATGGAGCCGAAACGGGGGTTGAGGTCCAGGCCGTAGCGTGTTGAAGGTAGGGTAGAGAGGGCAGAACTGATGGAGGCCGAGAAACCTTCGGTGTTGCTGCGCTGGAGAAGGTGGTCGGCGAGGATGGAGCAGAGGTCCGAATAGGACACTCGGTCGAGGTGGGAGGGTAAGCTGATCGAATGGCGTAGTAACAAGATATTGCCTGTCAAACGAGAAAAAATTCTTCAATATGCTGTGCAGTAAGATCGCACCGAGGCAAACAGCAAAGGCACGCACATAGGGCAATAAAGGAGCACGGCCCGTTGAGATTTTGGCAGATGATCTTGATCGTTTGCGGGTTAGACGACGACTCATATCCTGAAGGGGTTGGTGGGAGTGGTGGCCAGACGATCGTCTTGAGAAGCCACTGTTCTTCTTGCTCTTGGTCTTGAGGGGACGCTCGATTCGGCTGCGAGGCCCCGATCGGCGCCGCGGGGGGTATGCTGGTTGAGGCAGGTGCGACAGGGGCCAGGGAGGATGTCGCGGTGCGAGGAATGACAAATGGCGCGATTGCTGCTCCTGCTCCTGCTTCTGCTTCTGCTCCCGGTGCTACGTGTCGCTCCGAGAGCTCAGTCGAGGAAGTTGGCAGATCTGCTCCCGGTGCTACGTGTCGCTCCGAGAGCTCAGTCGAGGAAGTTGGCAGATCTGCAACAGATTGCACAGAGCTTGAAGGATGGGCAGTACTACTTGGTGTACCGGCCGATGTCGGCTCATCGTCCGTCGTTTGGGGCGGCGAGGGCAGCTCGTCTTGGCGTGTGGGGCTGGCCCCCGCGACTGCCCTAGGCTCTGTCTCAGTCGGCTGCGATAGCAATTGCGGAGCATCCAAGGCGACGATGCTAGCGCGGTATGATTCTTCAGGGTATGGTTGGGAAGCGATGTCCTGGTGAGCTCGAGCATTCAACTCGTGTGTCGGCGCTGTAGCTGTAGCAGTCTCCACCGTGTCCGTGATCGGTGAGGCGGGCACCGGCGGCGGTGCTGCTTCTGAAGCCGTCGCTGGACGAGGCTCCAGAGCAGGTACAGCCGCAGCAGAGGCACCCTCTATGGACGTGTTAGGATCAGATCGTGCCGTCGTCTCCATATGTACGGCTGCGAGTTGTGCGGCGATGGCTCCCGACTCCGAGTCACTGGGCATGTCACGTGCTGACGGGGGAGATGACGATGATGTCGACGACGGAGGCGGCGGAGCAGCTGTTGAAACAGCACAGGTTGAGGCAGATGGGGGTGAGGCTGTTGGGAGAGGATCTGGAGCTGGATCTGATTCGCTAGTCATGTTGAGCATTGAGTAAGGTGCTTGGAATGCACCGAAAACGGCGTGACGTGTGTGACGACCGATCTGAGAGAGAAGGAGCTTGGTCGGAAGCGGAGATAGCCAAGCAAACCTCACCGGCCTCACCGCGGAAGACCGCAAATTACAAATGCGAAATAGTGCGAAATGCTTTCCCGACGCGTCGCGTCGCGCGCTTGATGCACTCGGAGACGTTCAACTCCTACCCCACACCTGATTCCTAGGCTACATCTCACTTCGCAGGACGCACACAGCATGGTCGAGATGAGATCGGCGGCCTCGACCTCGTCGAGTCATCCCATCTCTCCCTTGCTACCCGCTGTACTGGGGTCCAAGACGCGTGCGCATCCGTCGTCGTACCATTGCTTCATCGACTCGCCCTACGCCGCTGCCTCTACTTCGACTTCCCAGTCATCCCAAAAGGTTTCCAAGAAGGGAAAACAGAGTGCATCGACTCCGGCTCTCTTGCAAGGTGCGATTCCCGTACGAACACTACACCAGAACCTCTTGACCTGGTTCGACACCGTTCGCGAAAAGCGACAAATGCCCTGGCGCAAAGACCTCATCATCGAAACTATGTCGACTTCGGAAAAGACCCAGCGAGCCTACGAAGTCTGGGTCTCGGAAATCATGCTCCAACAAACCCAAGTCGCCACCGTAATACCTTATTTCAACCGATGGCTTCTCGCTTTCCCTACCGTGGGTGATTTGGCGAAAGCGGATATCGAGAAGGTGAACGAGATTTGGAAAGGGTTGGGGTATTATTCGAGGGCGAATCGATTGTTGGCGGGGGCAAAGACGGTGATGAAACAGTTTGAAGGGAGGATACCCGCTACGGCGGAGGATCTGGAGAGGATTGATGGGATTGGTCCTTATTCGGCGGGAGCGATTTCTTCCATCGCTTTTGGGAAGACGGCGGCGATGGTTGATGGCAATGTGAGTTATCGGACGTGTACACTCTCGGTCCTAATCCTACACTCATCTTGCACGCTTCCTCCATGGCACAGGTCACTCGAGTCCTCTCTCGCCTTACAGCCTTCCACGGCCCTTCAACATCCAAAGCAACGACGACCTACATCTGGGCCCTCGCCGCAACGCTTGTACCACCGCAAACTTCCAAGCTTCCCCGAGACTACGAAGCCCTTTCAGTAGGAGGACCCAACAAGTCTGGTAGCTGGAATCAGGCATTGATGGAACTTGGGGCGACGATTTGTACGCCGAAACAACCCAAATGTGCGGAGTGCCCGCTCAAGGGGGAATGTTCTGCTTTTGCCGAAGTGGGTTGCGAGTGAGGCTTTGGATGCGATTCCTTTAAGTATCAACTGAAGTGGTTCTCGATCGCATTTCTTGACATAGGTACGCTATGCCCAAAGCCAACAAATTCAGCAACCCAAATCGCCTCGAAAAGAAGACGTAGGTGACATCGAAGACCTCTGCCAACTCTGTTCCCCGATCGAGAGCTTTGCCCCGCGAACACACGACGTGATGCAGTACCCCATGGCGAAAGAACGCAAAAAACCACGCGAGGAAGAGACGGCGGTGTGTATTCTTGAATGGCAATCCGAGGATCCGAAGAAGGAGAAGGAGGTTTTGATGTGTAAAAGACCGGAGAAAGGTGAGGGTCGTGCCAGATTTGTTAGGATGCCGCGCCTTTCGTTCGAGTGCTCATGCTTTGATGTCTTCATTTGTTCCTCATAGGTCTCTTGGCGGGTTTATTCGAATTTCCTTCAATTGACCTACCTCCCTCGTCCGAAGCATCGACATCTACTTCGCGTCGAAAACTTCTTCAACGATTATTGCAAACCCTCATCCTCGACAGCCTTCCCTTCAACGCTTCCTCGTCTTCGACCTCCACAAGTCCACTCACTATCAAGCAAAATGACCCCCTCCCTCCGGCTGTCCAAGTTTATTCGCATATGATCAGGACGTATCATCCCATTCGGATCGTCGTAACGAGTGCTCAAAGACCCCGTTTAGTCGAAGTTGAGCCAAAGTCGAAGATGTCCAAGAAACCACCGCGGAAGAAGAAGAACGGAGCCTCGTGCTCTTCCGACGAGGACGACGACGACGAAGATTCAACGACGACAGAACTGATCCAATCCATTCCTGGTCGAAGTAGGTGGATCGTCGCTTCGGAGGTGGAGAATGCGAATACGGGAGGGGCGAGTGATAAGATTTGGGGGATGAGGATGAACGTTGAAAAGGGGTTGAAGGCTTTGGTGGGGAGTGAGAAAGGGAAGGGTGGGGGAGGGAAGGGGAAGGGGACTGGGAAGAAGGAGAAGGAGGTTGTGGGAGGAGGGAGCAAGCGCGAACAGGGTTTGATGAGAAATTGGTTGGTCAAGCCTATTGAGGGGGGCAAAAAGAGGGGTGCGACAAAGGAGAAAGAAGAGGTCAAGGAGGAGGAGGATGAGGTGGTGGTGATGGTGGATGAAGAGATCAAGGTGGTGGAGAGCAGTCCCGGGAAAGTTTATAAAAAAAGGAGAATCGTGATTGATAGTGATGAAGAGGACGAATCCATTTTGGTTGATGTAGAATGATGTGGTAGTTTGTGGTTGGGAAACGGTAGTCACGAACCTCCGGGCAGATCGATGAGAGGGGTTTTGAGTTTGTTTTGTTGTTGTTCATCAATGAGGGGGAGAAATTGACGGTCGCGTTCTTGAAGTCGCGTTCTTGAATATTCACACATGAACGAAGCGACATCTCGTTGGGCTCGTCGTCCGGATTTCACGCCAGAGATGGGTTCGATCGTGCATTTCCCTCGCAAATCTCGCCGCCGCCGATCATTTTGGGAGCTTCTGGTGCTCGCCCAGCCCATCAGTCTCAGGCTGGGGCGGATCTAGGGCGCTCCTTGCTTTCACCTCGGATCGAGCTGGATTCGAGCTTTCGGTTTTGCTTGGATCCCTTTCACCTGCGCATACCTACCTCCGAGGCTCAGTCCTTACACCTCACCTCCACTCGCTTGAGCTGCGTACTACACTATCGCCGATTCACGTGCACGTGCGCCGTGCGGACTCGGAGTTGATCGGTCGCGAGTTCTCGGTCCCGTAGACGCGTCTACTAGGTGAGGCTTGAGCTGCCCGACGTGTGATCGTTGCACGACCTTTCGAGATATCAAGACCGCATATTAATTTAGTTTATGCTCGCTCGTTCCCTCCATCCTCCTTCTGTGCCCTAGCACCCGCCCACTTTGGCGAACGCACGGCCCATTCGCCTATCTCCGTCGATCCCCGTGTCGGACGACGGTCATCGCGCATTGGATCAAGCGTCATCAGTTGAAGAAATACCTCGATCCGACCCAGCATGTCCGACGTCGCAGCTGTCACCGCGACCGCCGTCCCTTCGTCCCGGGCCAACACGGACACAGCCCATCAAGTCGGCGGACTACGAGGACGATCCGAGTCTTCGTCCTCGGAAGAACAGGATGAACTCGCTCAAGCGTTGGAGAAGAGTCTGGAGAAGAAGGTCTTGCGAAAGGTCGATTTGTTGTTGATGCCGTGAGTTGCGGGGATGGTTGTTCGGTGGAAGTGGTTTGGGGTTGTGGGGTTTAGGTATGACCTCGGGGCCTTGAACTGATCATTCTTCCTCGTGTCACAGCATCTTGACTATGACGATCGGATTGCAATACTACGATAAAGCTGTGCTAAACTCGGCCAGTCTCTTTGGGATCATCAAAGACTTGGTGAGGACTCACGACGCTCGTTGGAGTTGAGAAAAGCTTGACTCACCCAAGCACCTTTCGTGTTTCACAGCACCTCTCTACAACACACAACGGCGTCACTTCGACACTACGATACTCAACTGCCAACTCGGCCTTCTATTGGGGTTACATCGTCGCTGTCGTACCGTTCGCGCTTTTGCTGCAACGTTTCCCTACGGCCAAGGTCCTCTCGCTATGCATGTGCGTTACGATCGTGGTTATAGTACTCGTGCACGCTCACGAACCTAGTGCCACCTCAGCAACTCACAGCTTCTTGTGGGGTGTCGTATGCGTTCTCACCGTCGTCGTCAAGTCTTACGAGGGTCTGGTAGTGCAGCGCGTGGTATTGGGTGCGCTCGAGTCATCGGTCTCACCTGGCTTTGTGCTCATCACGGGGCAGTGGTATCGCAAGTCCGAACAAGCGACTCGATTAGGTGAGTCTCGACACCGTGGTCTATTTGGAATATTGATGCTCATCCTTCCTGGCCCTTTTCAGGTATTTGGTACTCTGCAACCGGAATCTTTAGCGTCTTCTCCGGTGTGATCAACTACGGCCTCGGATCCGCCGGAGGGTCACTCGCGCCCTGGAAGTACATGTACCTCTTTGCCGGCGCATGGACCATCCTCTGGGCCTTCGTAGTCCTCTACTTCATTCCCGACTCACCTCAAGATTCTCACCGATGGTTCAACGAAGAAGAGCGTCGAACTCTCCTCGCTCGTTCTCGCAAAAATAGAACGGGAGCGATCGGTCCAAGCACGTTCAAATGGAGTCATGCGAGGGAAGCCGCGACGGATGTCAAGTTGTACCTCTACCTCCTCATCTCCTCCGCCATATACGTATGCAACGGTGGTGTAACGGCGTTCGGAGCTCGAATCGTCAATTCCTTCGGATACTCACCATTGAATACTATTCTATTGCTCATCCCTGGTGGCGTGTTCACGATGGTGACGATCTACCTCTTTACTTGGCTTGCGGGGAGGTGGAAGAACTCGATCACGTATTTGATCCCGATCAGTTGTGTGCCGATCGTGGTGGGAAGTTTTGTGATTTGGTTGGCGTCGTGGAAACATAGGGGGGTGCCGTTGTTTGGATGTGAGTTCCTGCAAGCCGGGGGTGAGGTGGGTTGATAGGGTGTTCGATCGAATGCTAATCTGCCCTGTTATCTGTACAGATTATCTCATCCCTTGCTTCGGCGCACCGTGAGCCGATAAGCATGATAAAAAAAAACTTTTTCAAATCGACTGACGGGTCAGATCATCCTGCGTTGGCACACAGATACGTCCTACTGCTCGCGACCTCGACGGCCAACATTGCCGGTTCGACGAAGAAGGCCATCGCGGCGGGTTTCATCTTCATTGGGTACAATGTTGGGAAGTACGTATGATACACCGCCTGGTCACTCGGAAAGAAATTACTGATTCGTTCTCTGGTCCCCCCCTGACTGACCACAGTATCGTCGGCCCTTACCTCGTCTTCACGCCCGACCGCGTACACAAGTACCGTAAAACTTGGATCTCCCTCATCGTTTGCATGTGCGTTGCGTCAGTCCTTTCTCTTGCTCTGAGGTATGTCATGGTGAGGGAGAATAGGGAGCGGGATCGAGAGGCTGCTAGTAGGGGAGAGAAGGAGGAGGAGAAGGACATTTGGGAGCAAGGGGAGGAGAGGGATTACACGGATGGGGAGGATAGGGGTCTTCGGTACACGCTATAGAATGTGGGGATGTGCGATAGCTATTAAAAACCCGTGCGATACGGTCGTGTTGAACAGAAATTGAAATTGAACGTGTGTTTTGGCTGGTTCGAAGTGCTGATACCCGAGTACTGGCCGGGGTCCACTGCAAGTTCGAAAGCGAGGCCCAGCGAGCCCAAGCGAACGTAAGATGGCCTGCAGCTGACGTGGCGGCCACTCACCGCGTCTCGCTCCCACATCCCCTCCGAGTCGGCGCCCAAGTTCGACGCCCCCCAACCCCGCGAGCTAGGTGGTATCTGATCGCAGCCACGTCATGCTACCGTGGAGTCGAGCGTCCAACTCGCGTCAGAGCCCGACCGATGAAGGCACTACTGCTTCCCCGTCCCCGGACAACAACAGCAGCAACTCGTCCTCGGTGCTCCCCACCTCGACCTCGACCTCGACCTCGACCTCGTCCTCGACCTCGTCCGACCCTCACCCGCATGCTCCCCCATCGCACCCACCCTCCTCCCCTTCCGGAACAAGGCCTTCAGCCTACCTAGCCCAACACCATCGCAATTCGTCCTCGACTCGCACGCCGTCTTTTGCGCCTCCAACGAGTGAGTTCCGACGCGCCGGGGTAGGTTCATCGAGCAAGAGTGACGCCCAAGCGATCGCGACGGACAATGATCCCTGGGAGGAACAAACCGATGAGGAGGATGATACGATCGCTTCGATAAGGAGGAACGTACAGGGAGCTTTGGACGTGTCTTCTGCTTCGGGATCGGGAGGCAACCAGCACAAGGAACGCGCGAGCTCGCCACCTGTTGCTGTTGGGAGTGGGGGATCGGTCGGACCATCAGGAGGAGGAGGCGGTTCATGGTCTTTCAACCCTTTTAGTATCGTCAGTGGGGGAAGTAGCAAGAGCCATACCCAACCGCAGGACGACTCGTACACCCCAACACAGCGTGCAGGACCGGACGCCGTCGCCGCCGCTCTCAATAGCGTAGGCAGGGGTCGGCCACCTCCGTCTCCCATGGCGACGGGAACGACGACGATTTCATCTTCGGCCGTTCCGGGGTCGAGAGGGGCCAAGAGATCGGTCAGCTATCTCGCTACGGCTTCCAAGGTTCAGGCTGAGGCGGATGAGAAGATTGATGAAGCAGCGAGGGAACGGAAGGCTTCGGCGACAGGTCACAAGGACGGCTCAACATCATTGACACCGCCACCCACAACATCGCCATCGACATCGCCACCCACAACAGTCGATGCGCCACCAAATCCGAGTGATGAACCTGGGCCGACTGTCGCAGAGGATGGCGTCGAGGAAGAGGAAGAAACGGAGGCGACGAGGGCCAAGCAGAGTTCGACGTGTCGGATCGAGCAGTGTCGGCGGCAGATCCGACCCGAGGTCGATGAGATTGTACGAGGTATGGTTCTTGCCGATGGGGTGCCAGAGGGTTTTCACTTGTGTTTTAGGTCGTCGTACTCGTATTGAACTGATGTGGTACGTCGCCCTACCAGATCCCATCTCCGTCCTTGGTCGCCTAGCCGAACCCCCGCCACCCCCACCTCCAGACTCGCCCATTCAACCACGCAAGTCAACCTCCTCAATCGGAGACAGATCCACTACCGTTCCCCAAATAGGCGGGGACGATGAAGGTGAAGACGACGAGGAGGATCCTGCCAAGGGTTACATTCAGCTCGATGCTACCAATATCAGTTCTGGGGGTCCCGAAATTGTTGAGTTCAATAGGGTTGAGGATCCGGAGGAGAACGGGGAGCTGGGGAGGGAGCGGAGGAGGAGGCGCAAGTTTGTTGACTGTCTCGGAGCGGAAACGGTCGATTTGGGTGCGTTTGCATGGTGTTCAAGTGCTCTGCATAGACCTCCTGACTAATCTTCACCTTCTTTACAGCTGCGCTGAGGACCTTGGCCTGGGCTGGGATACCGAATGAGCTGCGACCGATGGCGTGGCAACTCTTGATGGGGTACATGCCCGCACCTTCGGCTCGACGCGTCTCGACCCTAGCGAGGAAACGACAAGAGTACGCCGATGCGGTCCGACTCGCCTTCTCCCGTGGCGTCAAAGGACTCGACGGACCCATCTGGCACCAAATCAGCATCGACGTACCTCGGACCAACCCCGGTATTCAGTTATGGCAATGCGAAGGCACGCAAAGGGTCAGTCGAATCTATACTTTGTTCCAGCTCGCCGCATAGGAGCTGACCAGTGTTCGAAATGGGTTGACAGAGTCTCGAGAGGATCCTTTACGTTTGGGCGATTCGCCATCCCGCGAGTGGGTACGTCCAGGGGATCAATGATCTGGTCACGCCTTTCTTTCAGGTCTTTTTGTCGTCTTATATCGGTAAGTCGCCAGTAGTTCTCGAGTGCGGCAGAAGTCTTGCCCATGACTGATGGTGCCTTTGGCCCAACCAGATTCGGATCCCGAAGCATACGACGTTGCGGCCCTCCCTCCGGCGGTATTGGAAGCGCTTGAGGCGGACTCGTTTTGGTGCTTGTCCAAATTGCTCGACGGAATTCAGGACAATTATATATTTGCGCAGCCGGGGATCACAAGACAGGTCGCGAGGATGAAGGAGTTGTGTGCGCGTGTTGATGGTGAGTCTCTTATCACGAAGGAGATTGGCAACACGTTAGGGAGTTGAGCTGATTCGACAGTGAACCATTTTCTACCATCAGCCCCTCTCGCTCACCACCTGGAAGAAAACTCGGTTGAGTTCATCCAATTCGCTTTCAGGTGGATGAACTGCCTGCTCATGCGTGAAATGTCGGTCAAGAACATCGTGCGCATGTGGGACACCTACCTCGCCGAAGGGCAGGATGCCTTCTCCGAGTTTCATCTCTATGTATGTCTGGCGTTTTTGGTTCGGTGGAGCGATCGGTTGAGGGAGATGGATTTTCAGGTGCGTTCTTGATGACTCAAAATACACCAGACGAGGTGGCGTAGGATGGGGCTTGATTCCCATGGGGTACCTGATCGCACAGTCCATCATCATGTTCTTGCAATCGTTGCCGACGCAACAATGGAGCGATAAGAATACGGAGTTACTTCTCTCGGAGGCGTTCATGTGGTCGAGGACGTTCGTTGCTAGATGAGTGGAGGGGAGCGTTTCGCTGCAACGGAGAAGGTGATTATGAAACCGATTGATTCTGACTCGGTTGAACGAGAGTTCGGGTCCCGATGGACGACCTTGAGGTATTGCACTCCATGCCTAAGGACAAAAGACGAACTCGAAACATGGACCAATCGTCTTCACTTCTTCCTTCCGCCCCATCCTGCCTTTCATCCCAACCAACTCGCCAGCCACCGCGCTCCTACGCCGTTTCTTCCACCAATTCGGCGATGGTGCAACAGCCTTGAATACAGCAGCTCTTGTTATTATCGCCGTCGACGCAAGTGGTCATCTGCTGGGAACTTTCTCCACTGCTTTTCCGAGGGTATTGAAAGGTTATGATCGCCCAGAATCAGCTGACTAGCTGAACGGCTATTGGCAGTTTTCTGTCGCAGTTTTCTATCTTGAACTCACGGGGGGTTGAACACATAGATCCCGTCATCGGCACATTTCTTGAGACATTTGCCGAGAATGGTGACTCTCTTGCACGGGGTTTTGTCGACGCTACAGTTGGCGTAGCATGCTTCCCTTTGGCTGGTGATGGATGGCGTGCAAGAGTTACTTCATGACGAAGTCGCGCGTTCAGATCAACCGATGATGGAAACTTACGCGATGTCCTTCTCGGAATGAACGTCGCAGGATTTCTTGCAGTCTCTGGAGGATGCCGAAATAATCCGTCTCAGAATGGAGGTCTTATCTCATGTGGTTGACACACTCTCTAGTGTTGCTCGTAGCACCGCTGCCGTAACGTTCGTCGCAAACACCAGCCTACTCCCCAGGAGAAAGCGGGCTGTTTTACCTGCAGTGGGGGATCATGTTGCGAACAGCAGCACAGCTATATCGCAAAGATCAAGGCATTGTAAGTAGGTCATATTATCAGTCCTTGATTCGGGGAATCCCTCGAGTGAACGGATCGTTGTCAAGGCGGTTTGGTCTCACTCACCTCCCCGGGTTCTTACGCATGGCGCCCGGGGGCAATTTTTTCGACAGGGTCGAAACGATGAGGCAACAAATGGCGAGGAAAAGGAGAGTAGCACGCATCTGAATGGTCGAGACTAGACTTTTGGAGTATGGATTTGGTGACGAGTAAGAAGAGAAGAGCCAAGGTGGGATGCCCAAAGTGTATGGACGTATATTCAGGAAGTGAAGGTAGTGTCTCACCGCACGGGCGCTACTCTGATTCCGTTCCTACCCCTTTTCCGTTCGGCATCGGTGAATTTTGCCGGCCGTTGCAAGCTCAATCAACGGTCGGACCCGTCGGGCTGTCGGGCGGGGCTTTTCTGCCGCCGGCCTTGATTGTCTGAAATGACACTGATGATAGTGCATCTGCACCGCTGCACGGCTGAGTCATTTGCTTCTACTTGCTCCCGTGGTGATAACGTGCTTGCTTCCGGAGCTATAGATTCGATTGCTTGCACTGCACTGACACCAAATACGAGCGGGCCACGGGGTCTAACTTGCCGCAACTAACTTCAAGCCCCGTGATATACCGCAGACGCCTCGTGCCGCCTCCTTTCGTCGATGACACAATGACAGGCTGGCCATGGGGGCCGGCGCCTGGAGTGGGCGCAGGTCGGAGTGAGTCATTGAAGGGGTTTTTTTTTCGCCTCAAAGATCATCCACTAAATATATGCTTCCCTAGCGCAGAAAGACTGGTGATCCTCCGCATTTTCTTGAGTTTGCTGCCATCAAATTGTCAACCGTTTCGGCTCCACGCGAAAATCGGTTCAATTTGCTTGACCTGAGATCGAGACGGCCCCGGTGCAAAGTCGGTATCAAGCCCGTTATTGGGCCAGTGAACTTGGCCCAATCTAGACACAGTGTACCAAGGGAAGAGTTTACTTGCAAGGATACGACGGAAGGATTAAGACACGAAGGAAGAGAGAAAAGAGGCCGGCCATTCACTTCCATACTCGGCAGTGGCTTTCGAGCGGTCGAGCGCGAAGAAGTTGTCTCCTTTACTTGAAGTGAAACGCACAGCATTGCTGGTTGCATCCATCGCTCGCCATTAGGGGCATTGGTTTTCGGTAATTGACAACTGACTTCGGGGCAGTACTGTGGGATGTCAAGTCAAAACCCAGAAACTGGTATCGTCAAAGGAAGCGGCGCTTTGGGGCGCCAGAGGCTCCACGTACATCCCGCGCCTCCGATTTACTAATACTCATTAGAGCCGATAGCATCCATTTTTTTTCCGTACTTCTCTTTAGCTTTGCCGTAGAGCTCTCCTCTCTTCTTCCCCCGTCCCTTCATCTTCCCCCGAGTCACACGAATCTACCATCGATAATCGCTCAACTCCGCTTATCGACTTTCTTCACTTCAGTTCTTTTTTCATCATCGAATACATTTCAAGGACTTCTCTTGCCGCGCGGTGGAGAGAGAACAACCTGGCTTCCGCTTTCAAATGGCTTCGCTGTGCCTGTCTTTTGCGGGAAACCTACAGCCCGCGTTATCATTCCCCTCTGTGACTATCAGTCAGTACAGAACCCAATATATACCGAACTCAGAAACGAGTCTCGAATGGTCATTCCGAAACGAACTCGTCGCGACAGGACTTCACCTCGGTCCAGCTGTCCAGGAGCACTCAGCCAAGAACAACGTTACCACCATCTGGGACCTTAAACCTGCCAGACGCCAGATTCCCATCGCCGACCCTGACTAAGATCTGACGATTGGCCCTCTATCTTCAGAGATAACCCATCTCAGAATACACCAAGAGCGAGCGCAAGCCGTATCGCGCGATGAACCACGCGACGACCGCCCAAAAGAAGGAACGCAACTTCATCAGCGACCTCGAAGAAAAGGCCCGCCAACTTGAAGCCGCCAGGATCACCTCCACGATCATGGAGAATATTCAACGAAGTCGAGCTCTGCTCGCCGACTCGACCGCCCCACCGATCAGGATAACTGGTCGTATGAGATCGAGACCGTACGACAGGAGGCCCGCCGCACCCCGAACGGCCGTACCTACGCGACAAGTAAGGACCCACCCTTGGCATCACAGCGGAGTAGAGACGCTCTACTCAACGGGGGACGATGTAGGCCCGCGCCTCCAATTCACTCATACTCATGAACGCCGTTAGCCTCCATTTTCTTTCCCTATTTCTCTTTAGCTTTGCCGCAGGAGTTTCCTGTCTTCTCGCCATCCATTCATTCTCCCCCGAGTGCGGATCTACCTGCGACACCGCTCCTCGCCTTTTCTTCACTCACTTCTTTTCTCAGTGGCGCCTGCAAGAAACCCTGGTACTCGCGTGCTGCCTTCCCTCGGCACAGTGCTTCGCCGTTGAACGGTCTCAACAGTCAAGCCATCCTCAACGGCTTTCGGCTCTCGTTGCAGCCGTAGCAGATTTCGCCTCCGCGATGGACATCATATCGCATCAAGCCTCTCGAAAACAACCTTGAATGCCTACAGCACAGTATTTGTCTCTGATTTTTTACCCATTCTTGCTCAAGGTTGATCATTTGACACAAGCATTGCGATGCTCTCGCTAGCGGGAGAGCAAGCCCCGCAAGCCCGAAGTCACTACTGAGAGAAAGGGGCTTCCTCTCGGATCTTTCCCCAGTTAACATCTAGAGAGCGACCTAGCGAGCTGATAGGAACTAACTTTGTTCTGAGGGAATTTAGGCAGTCCTATACACCTATCTCTATCTATTCCATTCCATCGTCGTTCCCGCTGCACGACGACCTCAAACCAACAACACCGAATCAATCACACTAAACCCAACGGCGACTCCTCCCTCATCGGATTCCCTCCCCTTCGTTCTCAACAACTGTCCAACAGTTTGATTGATCCTTACGTGCGCTCCTCCCTCGGGACCTTCGTTCTTACCAAAGAGGCAGATCCCATAAATCCCCAATTCGGAAACGACCTCCCCTTGCACACCCCTTTCCTCCCCCGCCCTAACCATGATCGATCGGGTTTCCAAAGGCGGTTCGATCAATTCCATGAGGATATAAGCTTCCCTAGCTTTCACCTTGGATCCTAATTCCTTATCCTTCGCTTCGAGTTGAGCGAGGAAGGGAGGTATGTCCGTACGGTAGATGTTGTTACCACCTCCTTCGCGTTGGGGTTTGAGGACGAAACGGGACGGTGAGGACAGGGCTAGTTGATAGGCTCTTTCTCCCTCGGGCGTGGAATCGAGGGCGTAGAGATTCATGAAAGAGGAGACGAGGGCCTCATGTTCTGACGAAGAGGCGTGGAGTTTGGAAACGACTTCCTCCTTTGTCGTCGTCGTTGGCGCACTACCGATGTCCAAGAACCTCGCCAATTCTTTCGGGTCCGCCAACACCTGTTGTACCTTTTTACACCCACTCAACTGCAACGCCAAGGTGGGGCACTTGATCGCCCTCGAACGCTCGAACAATAACCTCGTTTCCCATTCTTTGCCCTGGGTCGTATAATCTTCAGGAGAGTACCCGGAGCGGTAGTAGATGACGGAAATTTCAAAGGGTGTTTGGGGGTGAGAGGGAAGGGTGAGGATGAGGTTCGAGGTTTTCGGGTCGAGGGAAGAGTAGAGGTGCAGTTCGGAGAAGGGGATGCGGAGGAGGTGAATGTGGTGCGCGCGTAGGAGCTCGTATTCCAAAGGTCGTTGGTCAAAGGCGTTGCGCTCGTCGTCTTGAGTGACCATCAGGATGCGGGCGCTGAGGATGGGAATTTGGAATCAGTCCAGTGGTTGTGGGGGATGGATCGCTATGAGACCTACTTGGGATTCCCATAGGCTTGATGCCCTTGTGCCAAGCCTCTTGCCAAGCCCTGAAGGGAAGGGTTCGCAGGAAGGGCCTCGGATCGTAATCGGAGATCGGAAGGGTAGGAACCAGTTTGGAGTAGATAGCTGGTGCGCAAACCTTTCGCCGTCTTAGCTCAAGGAGATCTCCGATTCGAAAAGCGTAGTCAGGGATAGGAAAGACGGACCTGTGCAAGTCGGTGACTTTGCTCGACAAGCAGCCGAACGAGGCCGAGATGGTGTTGAATTCGACTTGCTTGATCGTCGGTTGCGCCGCGGTCTGACCGGCGGGTGCATGAAGGAGGTAATCCGATCGAAAGAGTCCCAGATGAAGGGGTTGTTTGATAGGTTCCTGCCGGACGAGGCGATACATGTCGTACAACTGCTTTTGAAAGGGATCGACTTGAGCGACTTGAGCCCCGACGATCCGGTCCAAGGCTTGATCGTCGACGGTGACGTGGGCGTAGAGCGCGTTGTACAACGGTTGGAGACGTTGGGCTTGGACGAAGAGATCGCGAGGGAACGGTTGCGGGAACAGGGAGTAGGGCGCGTGTATGGAGGTCGTCGTCGACAGTTTGGAGCCGGATTCGGGCGGAGGCGGTGGGGGTCGGTAGACTAGACCATGCGTCAGCGCAAAGTCCGACGCGAGCGTGAGCAGGTTCGCCTCTTGGGCTGAGCTCAGGCTGGGTGGCCAGCTCATGAGTCTGTGTTTGAGCGCGGACGAGGAAGCGAACGAACAGGAGACGAGGTGGCGAAAGGAGTAAAGCGAGCGAGGCTGCGAGGGTGAGGGAGAGCACTCGCGACTGGAAACTGAACGTCGATCACCACTCGATCACCTCGATCACCTCGATCACGTCAGCGCGCGCCGATTTCACAAGCGCGCCTCGCCTCGGGGTTTGAAAGATTTCCGACCCTCAAGTGCGAAGGAGCCCCGCGAGTGAGCGCGAGTGCCCCGCGCACGGACACGGTCCTCGTCCCTCCTTTGAGCGTCCACCTCGCCGTCCTCGCCCTCGCCACCCTTTCCACCCGGTCCCTACCCGACGATCATGGCCCAAAAACCCACCTCCACCTCCACCACCACCCCTCCCCCCCCCTCCTCCTCCTCCCTCAGCCTGCGCCAATCGCTCCTTCTAGCGCAAGCCGTCAACGCGCTCGGCACGACCTCGTGGGACGCCGTTTCCCAACTCGTCGTCGCGTCCCCCTTTGTGCATCAAACGACGACGACGACGACGAGTTCGACTATTCCGGATGAGTTGACCCAGGGAGAAGGGTGTAGGACCGCTTGGGAGAGGTTGGCGAAAGAGGCCGAGGTCGGAGAGGAGGTTCGGTAGGTGTTCAGGGGGCTTCCTGTTCTATGAGGTGTAGGAGCACACTCGACCCGGTCACTTTTTTTTGGGCAGATCCAAATCGACCCCTTGGCCACCCAAAGGCAAGTCTTCCCTCCCGCCCTACTCTACTCTATGCACGCTCCTCCCCCCTCCCCCCTCCTGACCCATAACCCATAACCCATAACCCATAACCCATCCCTCTCCCCATCCCACAGCTCGACCTCTGCGCAAGATCGTGCGCAAGCTCTTTTCCGCATTATTGCATACGACCCACGCCGCGATCACTTCGAGTTTGGCACAGGAAGCGTAAGTTGACTCTCAACGCTCCACCCTCTCTTGTGCGCTTTCATTCACGTGCCCCGAGCGTTAAATCCCACGTCCACAAACTAGGAATTGCAAGAAGCAGATTCAAGCGATTCGATCGGGGAAGCAAAAGGAGCAGATTTTGGAAGATCTATCACCGAGGACCAAGGAGAGGTATTTGAGCGGTTTGAGGGCGCAGGCGAAGAAGGACGAAGAGGAGAAGGACACGACCAATGTGAAGGCCATCAAGAAAGCACAGGCGGTCAAGAAGGAGGAGGTCGAGGTGAAAAGGGGTGAAGCGGAGGAGGAGGAGGAAGAAGAGGAGGAGGAGGAGGAAGAAGAGGAGGAGGAGGGAGAGAAGGAAGGAGGAGACTTGACGGATGATTCGACGGCGACGACCAAGAAACGACCCGTGGGAAGACCTAAAGGATCCAAATCGAACGCTGCTCCCACCACGACTGTGAAAGAAACGACGACATCAGCAACGACTGCGACGACGAGGAAATCGACCCGAGCTCAGGGCAAAGCCACCACGACCACACACGAAGATTCTCCCGAACCGACCGCGAATGAAGGCGAAGGCGAAGTCGAAGAGGAGGAACAAACGCCCGCACCAGAGGAGGAAGACGACGACAACGAAGAAGGTGACGAGGAAGGAGACGAAGGTTCGACAAGGTCGACGAGAAAAGGATCGAGTAGAAAAACCAAAGGTGCTGCTGCTGCTTCGGCGGCGGCGGCCGGGGTCAAGAGGAGTCGGAGAAAGACGAGTGAGATGGCGGCGAGTCCTGGGCCGAGTGAGGATAGCAGGAGTAAAAAGAGGGTCAAGGGGGAGAATGAGGTCGAGAGTGGCAGTGGTTAGTTTGCTGTGCTTGATGAGGTGCTCGACGAACGTGGGCATTGATGTTTCGCCCCCGCTCGCTCTTAACAGACACGAAAGCCTTCCGCAAATCAATGAACATGCTCCTCGACAACCTCACCAACGAAGGCTACACCCACCCTTTCAAAGACCCCGTCCTCAAACGCGATGCCAAAACCTACTACAGCGCGATCAAACGACCCTTATCGATTCAAGAGATTAGGAAAAAGCTGCGGTCGCCGGATGGGTATACGAACGCGAGTCAGGTCGCGAGGGATGTGGCGCTGGTTTGTGCGAATGCGAGACAGTTCAATCCAAGTGCGAACAAGGATCCGGATGACTTGGCCGGGCAGGCCGAACGAACGTGGAGGAAGACGGAGGAGTGAGTTCATGCGGGTCGTCTGGTTCGGTCGAGATTGAAAGCTGACGTTTTGCGGTGTGGGGTGCAGATTGATGCAGCTTCACATGAGCAACAATTCGTAAGACGGCGTAGTATGTGTTGGTCTTGAGTACATCTCTTTATAAAAACTCTGTCGTACATGTCGTCTGTACGCTCTTCGTTCTTGGGTGTCGTATTGCAAACCAAAAATGCGTCCGTGTGCGCAGACTCTCGCTGAACAGTTTGTCAAGGTGGGGAGATAAAGTCCTGCCGTGAAGGCTTGTGGCAAGATATGCGCTCGAGACAAATAAAACTACCACCGAATCCTCTACTATATTCCGGACTTCAAAAACTCCTCGTGCAACCTGGTGAGTTCGAAGTACCAAAGAACCTAAAGTCAGCACCGTGCAGGCAGCCCACTTGGTCTGATCCCCCCCTAAGAAGAAAGAACTCACTTATTCTGCGCATCCCACTCCTTTTGCAACTTCTTCCTCCTCGACTTGGGCAACTCGACCCCCTCCTTATCCTTTGCCGGCAACCCCAGTTCATCCCACTCGGAGTATTCCTCCGTCCTGAACATGACTTTCGGATCCAGCCTGCCTTTCTCCAACTTCTCCTTCCTCTTTCGTTCCGCCGCCGCCAAAGTAGCGGCTTTCTTCGCTTCCTTCTCCGCTTGAATCGCCAATTTCGCGTCCCTCGCTTCTCGAAGTGTGGAAGGATCGACGAGTTTGATCAAGGCTTGACCGTCGTCTTGGTCGTCCAATGCGACGCCCAGATCGACGAGATCGGTGTCGCGTAATTGGTCGGTGAGTTGGAGCATGGCCGAGACGGGGGCACCTTCGATGGCGAGTTTACGAATCCGATCGCGGAAGGTTGAGAGGGCTCGGAGGTAAGGCATCAGAAGGGTCGTTTTCTATTATGAAAGGCGGGCGCGAGAATCCCTAGTCAGCTTTTCGGTCTTCCCACGATGCGGGAAACTCTCGTCACCCACTCACATCAACTTGTGCCTCCTCACCAGGCACGACGGCCATACCCCATCCGATGATCCTATCCCCACTAACAGGATCCACCGAACTCCCCTCCCCCAACCCAAACATCCTCAGCATCCTCGTTGTCCATTCCGCGACCGACACCACAACCGAAACGTTCACCTCCTTCCGCGGTTTCGCAAGGTACACGTTCGCCTTCGACACCAGCTCAAGGATGATTTGAATTCCTTTCGGTGTATCGAAGGAATCGCACATTGCGTGACGGAAGTCAATTTGGGCTTGTTCTAATTCACTGAGGAGGGTTAGTTCGGGAGTGGAAAAGTGGTGTTGGCCATCGGAGGCGACGGAGTTGGCTTTGGCTTCGGAGTGACGGGCGTTGACGGCGTCGAAAAAGTTCTGAGAACCAAAACAACGGGGGTCAATATGAGGAAATTGAATCCCAAGGCAGCAGAATACTCACGTTCAATTTGACCTCGAACCCCTTGACTTCCTGCATGCCCGTATCCGTGAAATCCAACTTGGCATTCCAAGTCTGCAATAAGAAAGCGAACCTCAACTGCCTCGCCGAATACTTGAGTGTATCCCCCAACGCATCATCGATCGTGATGAAGTTCTTCAAACTTTTGCTCATCTTCAACCCCGCGATATGGAGATGGCCCGTATGGAGGAAGTAATTGACCCATTGACGGCAGTTATGGAAGGCTTCGGATTGGGCGATCTCGTTATCGTGGTGGGGGAAAGCGAGGTCGACACCACCGGAATGAACATCCATACCTTGTCCTAGGACCGCAGAAGCCATGACACTGCATTCGATATGCCATCCAGGTCGACCGGGACCCCAACCGGATTCCCAAGCCGGTTCTCCAGGTTTGGAAGCTTTCCAAAGTGCGAAATCCGATGCGGAACGTTTGCCCAAACCACTCGTGAGGGAACCTTCCCCATCTTCGAGCAGTTCTCGATTCCCCTTGGACCAAGGTTGTAATTTGGCGTAGGTATGACGCCACTCTTCATCGCCCGGCGCACCTTCGAATTTGGCCGTGTCGAACCAGACCGAACCACCGGCTTCGTAAGCGAACCCTCGAGCGACGATCCCTTCGACGAAACTGACGATTTCGGGGATGTACTCCGATACGCGAGTCAAGGTCGTTGGTCGCTCGACGTGCAATGCGGCCATGGATTTGAAGTAAGAATCTTCCCAATACGCGGCGAGGTCCCGAAAGATGGCGGGATCAGTGACCGTATCGCCAAACTGTCAAGTCAATCGAGCACTCCAAGAAGCTGTCAGTTCAGCAGCGACCGATATGAGACGTTCCAAACCAATCACGGACCTGTTTATCCAACCACAAACTCAAGGCATCCTTAGTACTCTCGATCAACCCCCTCGCCTCTTCCTTCCCGTTTTTCCCTTCCCTCAACTCTGCCTCGGCCAGACTCAAGCCTTTCAACCCAGTTTCCAAAGCCGCGACATGCATCCCAAACTTCTCATCCCTGCCTTTTTGCTCTTGGACCCATCTGGCATCCTCGAGCTTGGATTCGATTTCGGACCAAGCGGATTGAGCGTCTTGGAAGGTTGGAGTGGAAGGAGGGGTCGGGTTGTCGAGTGCGGGTGAAAGGGCTTTGTAGAAGTAGGTGGTCCAGGCCGTTTGGTTGTCTTGAACGAGTTGGGAGGTCAGGGAGGTGTGTTGGGAGGTGTATTGGCTCAAGAGGTGGGATTGGCGGGCTCGGAGGATGATCTACGCACAGACAGACGCGCAGACAGGGGGAGTGGGGCCGAAGGTATTATTAGCCTGAGCTCGGTTGCTTCTACCCCGGACCTGCCGGACTGACCTTGTCATCGACATCAGTGATGTTCATCACGAAATTGACCTCGTAGCCGAAATAATCGCGCAGGATCCTCCTCATGATGTCCTGCGCGAGGTAGTTCCTGTCACAGCCCACGCCGAACGTAGAGAATCCATCTCAGCTGCCTAGCTCCTTCCACGTAGCGGCGTTCTCAGCTCTCGAGGAACCCACCTCGCGTGTCCCATATGACTCGCATCATAGACCGTAGGACCGCAGTTGTACCAGGTGACGACGCCAGGTTTCTTGGTGATGAATTCGACCTGATCATCGCCATCGCCAAGGTCAGCTCCACGTGTGCGGTCGGGCCGGGCGCAGGCTGCATCCTAGTGCAAGTGAACGCACCTTTGTGCGGGTCAACGAATTGTACACCTTCAATACGGGCTCTTCGTAGGTACGTTCGGGCAGTCGCCACGAGTCTTGAGTGATCTTGGGAGCGGCTGTGGAGGTGGTGGTCGAGAGCATTCTGGTCGCGAGAGCGAGCGAACGGAGCACCGGTCGAGGATGGGAAGCGGCTACTGATGATATCGAGGAGACGCTGGTATAAAAGGCTCGTCGGAGCATACACCTGTCTCGCTGATGAGGGTGTGAGAGAAGGGGAAACAAGCGCTCCGAGACGTGGCCGCCGACGGTGAGGTGAAAACCGACAACCGACAGCAAAAACTCGGGTCCGAGCCCTTGCTGAGTCAACGGCATCCCGGGCCATCGCATACGTCAGTCAGTTTTTGAGTTAGGTACGTCCCCGTGAAGTCTTACTGCAAATTTCAGTTCTGTTTCCATGTTCAATCACAAAATATGATACACGATGGTACAGTACCTATACGAAAGAGCCATAGTTGGCAAAAGGCAATACTGGCACCCCGATCACCGGAGTGAGAGTGCGCGCGCGAGCCGACGGGCGAGCCACTGGCGAGCCAGCCGACAAACCACCACAGGGAAGAATCGAACGAAAAAAGCTCCAGACCCACAGACACATTCCTTACAAACCCCACTCCCTCGTCACATCCTCGTTCATCAAATCGCCGAGTTCCCTCTTCCAACTCTCCTCCTCTCCCTTATCCTCCCTCTCATCATCCGTCCTCATCGTCAGCCTAGGATCGACCGTCACCGGCTCCAACTCTGCACCATCCCCATCGATCACAACCGTCGTACTTCTTTCCAATCCCGCACCACCCACCATCTCCTTCCCAAACATACCGGTTCCTTTGAACAACGATGAACTCAGCATCATGGGATCCTCCCCGGCGGTATTATCCAACCTCAACGCGTCCCAATCCAATTCAAACATCGGTGGAGGAGGGGGTAACCTCACTTCGGTCCAATAACTCGCAGGTGGGTAAGGCATAGGTGGGTACGACACCAACGCGAGGTCGTGGCCGAAGAAGGCGTGAGGCGTTCCCAGAGGGGACAAGGAAGGCGAAGCGAGGAGAGGCGAGGGGCAGGAGGACGAGGTGTCTGTTGTTGATGAGGAGGCGTACAGCGAAGGAACGAGACGAGGTGAGGTCGAAAAGGTCGGTTCTGTTGGGTGAGGCAGGGCAAACTCGGGTTCCGAGAGCAGCACGTCCGAGGCGGAGAGGGAACAGCTGGGGTCCTCCGCGGCGGCGGCGGCGGGACAGACGGCGGGGTCAAATTCTTCTTCGGCGAGGACGATCATCGGTTTGACGTCTTCGTCTGTAGGACCGACAGAGGGCTTTATTAGGACTTGTACAGAATGCACTAAACTACATATCGAGTCAAACGCACCAATAGGTTCGACCGATCCCGATGCATTCCCACATCCGAGATTGATCCCTAGCGACCCCCCAACTCCAAGGTCCGAGTCGCCGCCGCCAAAGGCCTCTTCAGAATAATACCCTTCCTCCTCCCCTTGTTCCCCATCCGAGCCATCCGAGCCACAGGAAGAACTAGACCTCTTCATCCTCGAATTGAATGCACCCGATAAGAAGGGCTTTTGAGCGATTGAATGGGCCAAGTCTCGATGATTTGGTGGGTGATAAGGCGCGTTTTTGCGGGGTAAGTCGGCTCGATAGACGCAGCCGTGCTCCGTGTCGGGACAACGACCGTTCCAGCGCGCATTGCGCACGCAGCTATCGCACGCCGGTTTCGAGCCCGAGCATTTGACTCGACGCGCTTTGCAGGCGATACATGCTAGGCCTGGATAAAATTCAAACGAATTGGATGGGGACCTATGTGTCAGTTGGATCGCATTTAATTTGCGCCCGGCGCGCGTGCCTGATCGAAGGCCGAGACGATGGACAAGAAAATTCGGCCTAGCCGACACGGGCACGTCGTGCATGCGAAGGCGATTCCCTCCCACCCTAGAAGACCGCAAGAAACCTCGTAAAAAGATGAACGAGCAAACTCACCTTTTTGTAAAGGAGCGGCCGGTTGCTCCGCAGGTGGAGTTGAGCCTTTGGGTTTTCGAGCCGCACGTCTTGAAAGGGGTTTTTTAGATGGAGTTGATACCGTATGTGCTGCAATTGAAGATTTCTGATCTTGATCATGCGAATGATTGTAGCTTGTCGCTGCAGCTGGGGTGAAACGGAAAGTCGATTGATCGATCGATCAACGAGGATTGATCAGCTCGAGCTCGCTCGACAGGAGCAATAGAAGAAAGACGGCCCTACCCGTCGAACACGAAGCTACAGGTGGTGAGGGTGATAAGGAAGACAAGCTCGATGCGGGCTCCTTGTAGTAGCACCCCAAGTCAGTGTCGATGTTCCTGCCGTCCCATCTCGCTTTACGAACGCAGGCTGAGCAACCGGGCGAACGACCGCCGTCGCAGCGCACTCTTCGTTCTCGACCTGTGGAAATTAGAACATAGAATTTCCAAAGTAGGTATGACGCGGTGCTGGTCAGGATACGGTCAAGGTGAATCGTTCCGCAGCGCAGTGTCGTTGAACGTTGATCGCAGCGGAGTGGCATCGCATCGGGATCGGTTGCCGTCTCAAAGCTCCGTAATCGATGCCCGTAGAGAAGCGTTGGATGCAGAGTAGTAGTAGATCCACGCAGATCTGCCGACGTCCACGTGCACTCCTCGAGCTTTCAACAGCTCCAGTATAATTCCCGATCATGTACACCGACATACATACGTCCAGTACCTCGGTATGCCTCCGCAAACGCCTCTCGCTTCAACGCCCGACCGCCCCAACGGTGAAACGTGACGTATCGCCGAGCTGAAGCCGAGATCAAGCGAGCCCAGACTACGAAGAACTCACAAGGAACGCAGCACAATCCCCTGGGCAATGGGTTGATCCGATTGATCGTACGACCTTGTCTGGAACTTGCCGGCATAGCTACACGTCGGGTGGGTAGAGTGGTCGCGGTGGAGTTGGGAGTTTGAAACGTTGGAGAAAATCGAAGTGGGTTGGATGGGCTCCAACCTCATACGCACCGCCGCGGGCCGCCCACCGTTCTCGGCACAAACGCCTCGGCGCCTCGGAAGGCCCTCTCTCTTCCTGGGCGGAGCTCGGCGGCGGTCCCGCTTCCGACCCTTTTGAAGCGCATTTGTCATCCTTTTTGGGCGTGGTGCGATCACCGTCTCTCAGGGTCATGGTCAGGGTAAAGGATCAGCGTACGGTCGAGTCATTGATTCTTGTTCCCGGCATCATCTACCACGGACCAAACGTGATACAGAGCGGTAACAGAATATAAAATGTTGCTCGAGCTCGACCCGGCCGAACGTGGACCCGCAGGGTCCGCGCATTTCGCCAAAGTCGGAAAGCTCATAGGTGATCCTTCTTGAGCGATGCAAGAAGTTTGAAAAGGCGAGGTTGCTGTACGAAATGAGGTTATCAGGTAAGGGTATCAGGACTTTGTTCATTCCTTGTGATTCCAGATATCGAGCCTTCGGAAAAAGAACAACCTCTTTGCCAAAACAAGCTGAAATTCCGCACGATTGTCAGCAGCCAATGGACCACTTGTCCTAATCGAATCCCACCACCTGAGTAGGAATATCGATAACCGTTGATATTAAGGACTACGACATGAAGTGAACCAGTCCTCCTTCTCCGCACTTGTAATCGTTGGCCAATTTGTGTCGGCCCTGCTCCTCCGCGGGGGAGCGTTGGCGCTCGACGGTCGTCGGTCCTTGAACGCTGGTCTCACCGTCGAACGGATGCTTGAGAGGTAGGGGCGGTGTCAACCGCAACTTACTTAATAATTAGTACTCGGCGACTTCGCAACTCTACTGACCTGAAACCTCAGTGATCCGACTTGGCCGCGCTGAACCTTCCGAAGTCCGACTCCTGACGGAAGGAAGCGAAACGACTGCTACGCCAAACAACTGCTACAGTAAGTCGCGTCTGAGACGTGCGAGTGGCACGGTCCTTACTGATACGCGTCGAACAATTTAGTAAGCAGTCTCGACGTGACTTTACGCGTTCACTGTGGAGGCGGAGTCCTCCGCCGACAGGTGGCATGAGAATTTCGAATCATCATAAGTCTTGCAGCACATATGGTAACATGTTCTCGTTGCAGTTTCAACTTATAAATACTCATCTGTCCTACGACATCGAAATGATACAATTTGACGTGTAATGACCTATAATCAAGTGTCCGGCGCACATGTGCGGACAAGTGTTGCGGCCGGCGGCACTACTACAGTGGCGCCTGCAGAGTACCAGTGAGTTTCAGTGTGAACCCGGCGCATCTATGTAGCAGAATGAAAAGCTTTACAAAGCATGAAGCACCATGGGCCACGCATTGGTGATGTTCAACAATCGATCCCGGCAGTACTCCGAGTCGGCGGCGGCTTACTGGCGGCTTGTTGGTCCAAGGCTGTCCAAGGAGTCAGCATCAACAGGCCACGGCGAGCCTGAGCGCATCTCGACTTTATCCCTCTTCCCACCCGATCCACAACTCACCCAACGCCCGGGGAATGACGTCTTCTGTATTGCGTTCCAACGAAAACACACACCACTGGCATGCCTCCTCAGCCGCATAGCGCCCCTGCCACCTACTCAGTGGAGAGCTGGCCTTGAGGGATGACCACGTACTGCCACCAGCTCAATCAGCACGTCCGCGCTCGGAGTCTCCTACGCCAGGAACCCCATCTCCCGTAGCATCTCGTGATGTCTGCACGCGAGTTTCCGGATTTGGTGCCGAACTTGCTCCGCGGTCTCGAGCGTGGGTTGGAGAAGAACGAGCAGCTAGACCTCGAACTGCCGTCCAATGTGACCGAACTAGAGTCGAAACGGGCAAGCTAGCGCCGACAAACGTCTCAAACCTACCCTCCGAGGCAGCCGGTCTAAAACGTGTACACACCGTCATCAACGATGCCGTGAAACCCATGATGAATGCAATTGCACCGGTGGCCATCGAATTCGGAGACCGCGACCCCGACCACGAACTGCGACAAAAAGGAGACAAGAACATTACCGTCACAAAGGCGTGTTCCGGATCGGAGAAGTCAGAAGATGTTATCACATTGGGCTATCGAGGCAAGACGGAAGGTGTGCACTGTCATGAATGAGGATTCCCGTATCAGTAAATTTCACTCGCCCGGTTCAGAGCAATTCAGAGCCGGTCCAGAACAATCCAGAACAATCCGGGCGTAAAGCGCGTAAAGCGCATTCAGCCCTGCGCTGCTAGATTGCTCTAGAAGTACGGTAGGGCCCAAATGAGCGTGAATACACCCTCCTCCGCAAAGTGTGCCTGCAGCAGACCCTAGGTTGGTCGCGTCGGAATGATCCTGTTGCAGTCTCGAGAACTTTCTCCTGCCTGTCAGAATCGCAAATGAGCTTACCTTGGCGCCGATAGCCGAGCCTCCTTCGGTCTTCTCCTTGGACTTGCCAGAGTGCTTCTGCTTCTGCTCAGCCCCTTGCCCCCCCCCTGTTCCTCCTCGTCACTTCCCTCTCCCTTGATCTCCTTTAGATTTTGCATGACTTCCAAAAACTCCGATCCCTGAGGGGTATGTCTAGCCTCTCGTCCCTGTGTTCCGCCAGGCTCAACGACATGCCGGATGTGGAGGTGTTCAGATGTAAGTTCTGGGAGATGATGACGCAGCACATGTTCCGTCTTGCCTCGATAGCCCAATGTGATAACATCTTCTGACTTCTCCGATCCGGAACACGCCTTTGTGACGGTAATGTTCTTGTCTCCTTTTTGTCGCAGTTCGTGGTCGGGGTCGCGGTCTCCGAATTCGATGGCCACCGGTGCAATTGCATTCATCATGGGTTTCACGGCATCGTTGATGACGGTGTGTACACGTTTTAGACCGGCTGCCTCGGAGGGTAGGTTTGAGACGTTTGTCGGCGCTAGCTTGCCCGTTTCGACTCTAGTTCGGTCACATTGGACGGCAGTTCGAGGTCTAGCTGCTCGTTCTTCTCCAACCCACGCTCGAGACCGCGGAGCAAGTTCGGCACCAAATCCGGAAACTCGCGTGCAGACATCACGAGATGCTACGGGAGATGGGGTTCCTGGCGTAGGAGACTCCGAGCGCGGACGTGCTGATTGAGCTGGTGGCAGTACGTGGTCATCCCTCAAGGCCAGCTCTCCACTGAGTAGGTGGCAGGGGCGCTATGCGGCTGAGGAGGCATGCCAGTGGTGTGTGTTTTCGTTGGAACGCAATACAGAAGACGTCATTCCCCGGGCGTTGGGTGAGTTGTGGATCGGGTGGGAAGAGGGATAAAGTCGAGATGCGCTCAGGCTCGCCGTGGCCTGTTGATGCTGACTCCTTGGACAGCCTTGGACCAACAAGCCGCCAGTAAGCCGCCGCCGACTCGGAGTACTGCCGGGATCGATTGTTGAACATCACCAATGCGTGGCCCATGGTGCTTCATGCTTTGTAAAGCTTTTCATTCTGCTACATAGATGCGCCGGGTTCACACTGAAACTCACTGGTACTCTGCAGGCGCCACTGTAGTAGTTGTGAGATTGCCAACCTCCTATGTTTCCTTCTCGCATCATGACTCCTTTTCTCTGTCTCGTTTTCCTCCATTTTGGCCTGCCTTTCCACACCTTAGCTCTCTACCTTTTCTGGGCTGGGTCCGTGCGCCTGACACAGGCAACTGGCCCAGCCGCGCGCTTGCCCGAGCCTACTGGGTCCGCGCTTCTCTCTCTCCTGCTCAAGCAACTTCTTGGTCTGGTCTCCTTGGTCCGTCGATCAGAGCCTTACCACCGCTTGAGCAGGCGTCACAACTTCATAGTAGTGCCTTGTGGTTTCTCATTAGGAGGCTCGTTGGTTCGTGGAAGTGGGGGAAGTTGGTGCTGGCAAGTCGATTGCGTCGATGTGAAAGAGCGAACGACATTCGATTTTAAGACTTTGACGATTGTTTCGTCTACGTCGTGAACGGATCAAGCTCGGGATGAGCTTGCAAGTTGAACAAGGCTGACTCTCGGAGAGATACCCGGGCCCCTGGACGAGTCGAGCAGCTGGGAGAGGCGGCTCGGAGTCCTGAAGTGGTGATCAAAGATTACGCTGTTGTACACAATCGGAACTATTTGTTTCCTCGTTGTTGGAGCTTTTATCTGCTAGGACTCGTTCCTGTCGTGTTCTGATGAGGGATCGGAAGGTGGCAGGCAGTGATTCTGGAAAAGAAGGTGGCGGGTGACTCGCGATCGGATTTGCCGGGAAGCGGAATGGGATCCCATATCGTGGTTTATGGTGTGGGGTTGGAGGCCCATATGATCGTAAGGTAAGTACCTACCTACCTACCTACTCTTGTGGGGGTGAGCTTTTGGAACGGCTGAGAAATGCTGATTCGAAAGAAGAGCCCCGCATCAAGTCCGTTTCCGAGGCGCGGGTCACGTGCGCTAAAGAGGTCCGAGCTTAGGGGGGTGGAGGTCTCGTCATGATTCTGCAGTGCCTACTTCTTCCCGAATGTGTACCATCGGATCCTTATTCAAGAGTTTGCAGCGCCCGAATTCGCTTTCGACGAAAGGCATTTGATTACGCAACATACCTGGGAGCGGACTCGGAGAAATCGAGCCACCCGGGCCCCACTTGCTCCCGTAGCCGTAGCTGTCCTCTCCGTCGCTGTCCCCATCCGTGCGGCTCACAGGATGGAACCTCGCCGACGGCACTCTCTCCGGTCGGCCCCTCCGACACCGAGTACGATCGATGATCGTTCCTCGGACGGTGACGCTGATCGAGACGATGTATGGTCCCACAACACCGGTGGAGCCGGTACCGGCGACGGTGCCAGTGGTGTTGCGACGGCCCGTGCTGAACGATTGGTCGTGCGTCGAGTCCGAGGACTTCCAGAAGAAGTGGTCCCAAGCTGACTGACTCTTGTGTCGGCTCTTCAATGCAGACCCTGCCTGATCTCGAGGCACGACTCGAGACTGAACGTGCGATCGCGGATGGAGCCGAACAGTTCTTGCACATGCTCGAGACCCAACAAGCACCATCTTCACCTGCTCCAGGATCGGATGGGTCGTCGTCCCCACCACGGCCTTTGGAAGGATTGGGAGCTGGGCAGGAGGAGTTGAAGGCACAGGTCGAGGCGGAGCTGCTTGCGGCTAGGCAAAGGATACAGGAGCTGTTGAGCCTGATCGAGGCGTTTCCACGCGGAGGGGGCGGTGAACAAGGTGTGTTCGGGTGGATCAGGAGGGGAAGATGCGGTGTCTCGTCATGCTTATATCTAGACACGCTCACACAGATACATCAGCCATGCCACCTAGTCCGGCGCTCTCTGAACCGTACCCGAACGACGCGTTGCCATCCTTACCTCGTACGTTTTCAGATGGGCGCAACCCAACGGGGGTCGTGGATCAAGCAGCTCACACCGAAACTCTCTCGCAACCCTTCTCACAGCTCATCAACCAACGGATAGCTTCTTGCCGACCTTTGAAATGGTCGTCCATCTGCTCCAACGCCTCGACGAAACTCAGCAGGTCTCGGACAAGTTGAGGGCGATGGATTCGATCGTCGACGCGCTCAAATCAGAGGTCAGGGTCAAGTTTGAGCTTAAGATGGAGGATTATCTCGCTACGTGAGTAATCAAAAATGAGGAAAGTTGAAGCTATGTTTATATCGACCGCTGGTCTGATGGGACTTGGAGCAGCATCATGGAAGGACTCGGCGAGGATGCAGGAAAGCACGTTCGCGCAGGCTCGTATCGGTTACTACGTCATCTCATCGTCGATCAACATGACGTGTATCAACTGCATGCATGTTTCCTCGATATGTTTCTCGTCAAGTGAGTTGTTCCTCCTTCTCTCGTGGAACATCTGAAACTGCTCGCCCACTGACCTCTTCTGTGCCGTACAGATCATTATCGAGGGACTCGAGAGCAGAAGTCGAAAAGGAGCAAGCTTTACGACTCATCCGACTTCTGCTATCCTTACCGGATACGGACCAACCCGTTCAACCTGCCGTTATTCGGGCGATCGTTGCCATTGCGGAGAACCAGGAAGAGAAATTGCGGCTCGCGTGTCTCGAGACATTGGGGGAGCTGCGTGAGTCGGCGTGCATTGTCGCGGGACGATTAAAAGAGACGCATATAGACCCATTCGCTATTACATCCGCGTGATCCCCGCAGTCATTCGAGATGTATCACTCCTTGTTGCTGCCGAAGGGTTACCGGTCGTTTTGCAATCCCTCTCGGATGGTCCTCACGATCTCTCCCCCTTCGTCAGCATGGGTTTGCTCTGGGTCTTGGACAAACCCGACACACGGCAGTACTTTCGGCAGGGAGTCGACCTTGAGGTGCGTGGAGCCCAGAGAGATTGATCAGATGGTGACCCCATTACCAACCTTGCTGTTCTGGACTTTGTAGATTCTGTTGGCTGCTTTTACTGATATGCCGACCAAAGGCGCCGTGTTTGAAGAGCGTGTGCGAGCGAGCTCAAAGATGATTGCAAACACGCTCAAGTCATGGAGTGGTCAGTGCTACACCTCTTAGGGCGATCCGATCTGGCGTTATGCTGACTTCTTTTGCCTGCTCGTACAGGCGTCATGTACTTCAACTTGAATGGGAAGCGGGCTCTGACATCACTCGTCGCTTCTTTGACGACCCCCTCTGCGTTCATTCGAGTGAGCAAGACCAGGTTCATGTCACAGCTAGCGAGGAAATCTTGTCGCTAAAACATACTTCGTTCGTAGGACGCATTGCTCGACATGCTCTTCAACGTCTTCCACATCGAAGCTCCCTCCTGGTACACCTCCACCGCCGGATCCCGGCTCAGTGGCCTTAAGCAAAGTCGGCCCCCAACCAGCAGCGCCAATCCGACCGACATCAACGCTCCCCCTCGACAACAAGCCAATCTAATCCAACACTACCTCGCCGTCTTGCTCCTCATCTTCATCGATGCCGGACTCATTGATGCCCTCGTCTCTGTCGCTGCTGATCCAAGGGACGCGACGACGACACGCAAAATTTCACTGCTCATTTCGGAGATTCTGGCCCTTTCGAATCGAGTCCTCCCTTTATCGCATGCTGTCCGAGTGCAGTCCCTTCCTCGCTTGTTCAGTCTTGCTTCGTCGTTCGATACGAGTGATGAACGCCTAGCAGCCGGGTCAACGCTCCTCGCCGTGGATCAATTCAATCGGGAACAAGCCCGGGTTCGTCAACATCGGCCCTTAGACGGTGCGGACACGCTCGCGTTCTTGAACTCCGAAGACTCGGTCAAGAAAGTGCAAAAGCGACAAGTCGAAACGACGAACCTCAAAATGGGCATGGCGATCGACGACGCGACCTTTCGTAACCTGTTGTTACTTTCGAGGGTGTTGGATAGCAAGGAGGATCATACGAAGTGGGATTTGGACACGTTGTTCGAATTGGTCGAGGGCGCGCTGTTGAGTCCCAAGCGGTTGGACGAGGCAATGCGAGCGACCAAGTTTATGAGAAGGTTGTTGAGCTTTTTTCATCCGTTCTCGTTGAGGTTTTCCGACATGAAAAAAGACAAGGTTGGTCGAACGGAATTCTTATTTTCGGCTTTCACTTTGAAGTGCCTAACATCTGAGCTCCATTTTTGCGAGTGCAGGATTCGGTCAGATGGACTAGATTGGGGTGCGCATTGTTAGAGACGATGATGGCCAATCCCGACGGCGTACGATATTTGTCAGAGGACAAGTTCCTACGGCAGATCGCCGACGCTCTCGGTCAATTGGATTCGGTGAGGATTCTCGAAACTAGTACAGCTTTCCCGGTCGTACGAGACTGATGAATGTTCGTTTCGGGAATTCCTTCACAGGCTACTAGTCCACCCGCAACAGAGCTGCTCTTCTCCAAGAACCGCGTCGAATCGACCCTCGCATTCGGCTATTTCGAGATGCTCGGTGTGATGACCAAATCGAGCGAAGGAACCCAACTGCTCGAAAAAATGCATATCTTTACGTCCTTTTACCGCATCAGTGAACTTCGATCGAGAGAAGACCTGTTGCAGCTCATCCTGGAGAATGTCGATTACGCGCGTGATGGACATCCACGGGTCTTCCTTTCCAAGGCGCTAACCTCAAGTCAAAAGGTACGTTCCAGGCCCGTTTTGCGTTGATGCCATTCCTTTGGCTTACCAGACTAAAAACTGTGGTGATACCATACAGCCCGTTCGGATCTTCGCAACCCAACACCTCGCCAAATTGATTCAACGCCAAGGTCCGATCGCCGAGGAATGGCAACTGCAACTCTTGCTCACGCAATTATACGACCCTTCGACCGAAGTGCGAGAACTCGCCGTGCGCGTGTTGGACCAGGCTTGTCGGGTGCAGCAGACCTTGGAGACGGTCGTGCAGATGAGACCTTCACTGGATCATCTGGGACCGATGGGTGCTGATTTGTTGACGAGGTTAGTACCAACTCGGCGCCGTTCTGACAAGATACTGATGTGATCTGAGCGGTATTCATAGATTCCTTTCGACTTCGATTGGCGTGGGTTACTTGCACGAGATCGAGTTCATCGATCGCGAGCTCGAGGATTGGTATGCCGTGAGTTATATGCTCCACGCGCCGGATGCTTTAAAAGCAAAACCACTTACTTGATCTCGTAAATGCATCCACAGGAGCGCAACTTGACCTACGTGATCGAATTGGAGCTCTTGATGGCACAAGCTCTTCGCATCGACGAACTCCCTTCGTCACTGGGAGCCTCAAACTTCGATGGCACACCTCCGCCTCACTTCTACGGAGAGCTCGTCAAGACCTCGGAAGGATGCGCGATCCTCGAAGACTCGGATCACTTCTTAATGTTCGCCGACTACATTCGCGACCATGCACTCGAGGACCAAGACCCTGAGATTCTGCTCAGCCTCAAAGCCGCTCTCTGGGCCGTGGGGCATATCGGATCGACCACGGGCGGACTCGAGTTCTTGGATGGGGAGCTCGTCATTCCGAGTATCGTCGAGATCGCGGAAGACTCGCCCGTTTACTCGATGCGAGGTACGGCGTACTTTGTGCTTGGTCTCATCGCTTCGACTTTGGAAGGCGTCGAGATGCTTGAGGAAGTGGGATGGGAAGGCGTGGTGACGTCGCTCGGAGGGGCGACGAGCTTGTGCGTCCCGATGGATCTGGCCAACTTTGTTCATGTGAGTTCGAGTAGCAGAAGTACGATTTAGAATCGGCCGGACTGTTGAACCCACTTTTGGTTTTGGTTTCCCTCCCAGACTCCTACTTGGACACCACCGACGGCCTCCTCACCCGAGTCGCTACTCCTGCAAGCCCCATCATCACCCTACGAAATCGAACTGCTTTCCGCACTATCGAATCTCTCGAACCACATCCTCGCTACCAAAGCCTCCAAAACGCTGGCTCGGCTAAAACAAAAGCACCGCTCGCTCTTCTCCGATCCAGGGATCTTCTACCGGGCTTTGGAGATGCTCGCGAACAGCAGCTATCGCCTCGCGATACGTCGCTACATCCTCGACCTCTTTGACATCCCCATCGACTCGATTGGGGTCTTGCGGATCATGCAAGCGGGTGAAAATCTACAACTCGATGACGCCGCCGGAGGAGACGTCGATGAAGCGGACGAAGCTGGCAAGCTCACGCCCTCGACTCCATCGGTGGAGGCCGGGAAACCGAGACGACCTCGAGCAGCGACTCCTAAAATACACAAAGGCGTCGAAGCGATTTTGGGCGAGTCGAAAGGGATGGATCCAGGCGACGAATCCGAGTCGGATGGTGGTGAGGACGTGGGCTCGACGAGTGATGAAGGCGATGACGTCGTCGGTGGCGAGGTCGGGGATGAGAAGAAGATGATCCCTTTGCAGGTGTGTGCGCCTTTGTTGAGCGTCAGGGGCTTCTTGATCAGTTAGTAGTGGTCAATTATGATGATCATTTCACGTCTAGATAGTTGTTTGTAGCAACACTGCATCACAACTGTTTGTATTCTTAGGAGGGTTGGATGGTAGGCCGTTTCCGTGAGCCATGCGGTTTCGAGACTACACGCGGCTCAGTTGCGTTGGATAGGAGCGCGCACTCTCCGACGCACCACGGGACTCGGATGTTGAATTGGGGTCTGTTTCATTCGAATTGCATCACATCATGCACTGAGCGACTACTTTCCGCTTCATACCTCAACCTCACGAGAAATTTTCGATGCGAGTTACGCCACCCTCAAAAAATCAAGTTCGCAAGCGAGTGCACGAAGCAGGCTCCATCGCTTGGTCGTGTTCGTATTGATCTGGGCTGCTCACGGGATGCCGATGAACCATGTGATCGCCCACTCACGAGCACGATGTTCAAGACCTCAGCGCCAAGACCTCAACGCCACAGCGGGAGCACGATTTTCAGCGGCTTTTCAGGGTAGTTCAGTGGAGTACAACTGCGAGAAAGTACTCTCGGTGTTGAATATACTACCTGTTGCGGTTTATGCTGAATCTGTATTGGTATCTTGTGGCTCGGAGTACGAAACTTCACTGCACCGTCTGCACGTCATTGTGAGATATTGGGCCGGGCTTAGAGAAGGAAACCCTGTCGAGATGCAGGCATCGCCTGACCTCTCGAAGCACATGATCCCGGAACTCGTTGAGCTTTCAGCGACCAGCTCGCTCCTGTGATCTCAGGAGCCCTACCTCATCCCATCATTTGCTGCCCTTGGGTGTTCCCGGCCTCACAAGTGATCGCCGAGGTGATGAGCCCCCAGAGATTGCCATGGGATAGCCATGACGAGCTTTACCGTTTCTCTGTCTTGTGCCGCCACTTGCTTTTCCCACCTCTCTATTCCAACCCAATACCCTCTCCATCAATTTTATTTCCACCATGAGATTGTTCTTCGTTATCACCTTTAGCCTCGCGATGTGTATGATCCATGCCCTTCCCGCCGAAGACCACAGCGGCACCACTCCGAGCCTCAAGGGGAGCAAGAAAAGGACCGTCCGACAAGGAATCTGCTTGTGGGCCTGTCGGGGATTCATCTCACCGTCTGTGTAGGCTTTACATAGATCATTCCCGCCCTACACATTCCCACACTGGCACTGACTTCCACCTTTCGACCCGTCCGTCAACGTGACGACCCTAGCGCTGATTGTTGCAAGAAGTGCGGCATCGCAGACAAGAACTGCCCCTACGAGGGACTCGGCCATGTATGACTGGTCTGGATGGTAAGCAAATTCATCTCAAGGCTGAGAACCATTTGGAGAGCGGCTCTGTCGGCTGATGTGACTGCTTATTGGGGCCGGAGCAAGGCACACCACAGGCGCCTCCTTAGGGCCCTCGCAGGGGGGCCAGTTTGAATCTGAGATAAGGAGTAAGAGTGTAGGACTCTTTTAGTTTCATGTTAAAAATGTGTGCTGCCTCATCTCCCGCTCGGACTGGCGTCGAATCTTAGCAATTATGTGTTTAACCATTCGCACAACCTCGGCTTTATCCGTGCATTGATCTGTTTGAACCTGATCGATATCCTTTCAGAAACGGTATCGACCACCTGCTGGGCTTTGACCAAAGATAGGTAGTCCATTAACTCGGTGCATATAATGCCAGCTTCCCTTCCACGAGATCGAGCTGCGACAGTGCTATCACATGATCACGAGCACGTGAGCGCCAAAGGGCCGCCGATACCCCTATATTTCCACCCGCCCGCCCGTCCAATGATGCCCCTGTTCCAGTCAGCGCTCGCCCATGTGGCATCTCGCGACGTCCCGCTAGTCGTACCCGCCCGCCCAACTCAGGAGTTAGGGTCGTCCGTTTTCACCCTTGTGACTGGTCTCGATAAGGATTTTACCTCACCCCTTGGGTTGAGATCATCCATCTCCCCACCACCCACATCTTGATTCGTTGAGAGCGCATTTCCTCCCCCTTTCAAGCGTGAAGGTCACCAGAGGGTAGACGACGTGTTCCCAATTAAGCGATACAATCTATTTCAGAACCATACCAGCACAAAGTACATCACCAATTAGACTGCTCTCTAACAAAATTAAAACGACCTCACGTGACTCGCTCAAACCCATCGGGCGGCAATACTGCCCAACGTTCCCAAAATGGCCAAACTATCATGACCCGTTCCATTTTCTTTGGGAGGTGTTTGGGTGAGATGATCTATTCCAACGAAACGAGGAAAACTGGGTTCAGTAAAACTCCTTCGATGGGAAACGAGGTATGAGAGGGAAAAAAGGTTACTTACAAGCGTTGAGCGTAAGACAAACGACCATGACGAGCACGCCCCAAACGAGTAGGCACCACGCGGCGATTCGGAGGAGTCGGTCTTGGCGCGTTGGGGAGGTTTTAAAGAGGGAGAGGACTGGACACGATAGTAAAATTAAAGAGTCAGTTCCCTTCCCTTTTGTCTTTTGACACCCTCTCGACTTTTGCGAAACTCACAGAAAATGGCCGGCAAGATGAAACTAATCGTTGTACTCCCCGTCGCGCCTACGAAACCCAAAACGACCTCCAAAGATGACACGAACATGGAGATGCAGAACGTTGTGAGGAGGATTCCACTACTTTCCAAGACGAACCTCCCCAGTGGGATCTCGGGACTCGCGTGGTCCTCATCACCCCCTGATTGAACGTCCTCGTCCGTGGGTGGGTAGAGCACCTTGTCCAATGATGCTCGAGCGGGATGGAGTTGAAGTGGGTAAGAGAAGAGGACGAGAATGACGAGACCTAGTTGACAGATCGAGACGAGGAGAGAGTGGGGGTACATCTCGATGATGTTGGATCCGACGAGGTTACCAAAACAGAGGTAGCCGAGGATACCGAGGATCTCGTAGATGATCGCGGCGGAACCGAGTGAGGTGCCGATCACGAGGTTGAGGCGATGTTGCGAGTTCTGGGTGGGTCAGGGATCCTGATCGAGTCAGGTCCTCGAGCTCCTTCGCTCGTCTGAAGTCGCCGAAACTGACCGTCTTCAACTCGTTGAACACCGCAAACAGATTCTGCGCGCACGTGAAAGCAAAGATCTGCACCGGCAAACTCTGTACGAACTTGGGACCCAAATGAATGGCCTCGACCGTGCCCCTCGGTGGCAAATCATGCCTGTGAAAAGACATGTAAATGACGACAAAGACGAGGTTCGCGACGGCGCAGAGGGCGATGTAAGAGGTGAACTTGAGGCTGTCGAGTTTGCGCAGGAAGGCGAGGGGGCAGAGCATGGACATGGCGAGTAGGATCCACAGACGGCGGTCGAGGAGCCAGTCCGGGGAGGAGGACCAAAAGGAGTAGACGACGCGGGGCATGAGACCGCCGATGACGATTCTGCACGTTGGGGATGGAGACGAGCACGATGAGCTGCGCGCACTTCAACCCAGTCATTGAGCGCCACAGACTGACAAGTAGGATATCGACACTCCAAAACACTTGAGAAAGATGGCGAGATCAAAGACGCGCCCGAGTTTGGGGAAGGTGAGGCGGGATAGGGCGGCAAAGGAAGCGGCTCGATGGGGTGCTTGGGCGGCGGAGCGCGAGAGGAAGTAGAGACCCAATGCGGCGCAGAGACCGCACCAGATGACGGTCAAGACGCCTGGGATCATCCCTCCTGAAGCGAATGCGTGGGGCCTGGGGGTCAGTAGAAGAGTGGGGATCAGTCTCTGCCGAGCCAGGGGGCAAGATCTTCCGTTTCTCCGAGAATGGACCGACATGGCGAGTCTGCGGTATGAAAAGGAACAACGGTCAGCCAGCCCAACTGCAACTGCAACTGCAACTGTCAGCTCCGAGCTCTGTATGGCCACTCACGCTCCAGTGCCAATGATTGTATCTGTGGCAAAAGAACGATGCCAGAACAGGGGCTCAGTCTGAGGCTCTGGCCACTCTATGCATCGAAGCTCCCCAGAACTCACTCGCCAGATTGGCAATACAGCCAAACATACTCGCCTCCCCCTGCCGCTGCGCCTTGATCGCACTCTGCCCATGGACCGAACTTCGAGAGCCCAGAAGAGGCGAGGTTGAATCCGGTGCTGGGCGAGGGATCGAGGTGCGTGCCGGTGTTCGACTTGCTGTTGCTGCTCCGGTGGGCGTGGGCGTGGGCGTGGGCGTGGGCGTGGGCGTGGGCGTGGTCGGGGATGCGCTGGATTTGGGAGGAGGTGGTGCGTCCTCTTCGTCCGAGGAGGAGAGACGTGGCATGGTTGGAGGTGACAAATGGGTGGAGGGCGATGAGGCGGTAATAGTAGATAGACCAAGTCGTGGTTGTTCGGACACACGCGCCTCCTCACGCGGTCGATCGACTCGAAACGGTTCGTTCGGGTCGGTCCTGGCCCGACGACGGACGACGCACAGCTTTGAAGTAGGATCGGCAGGCTGAAGTATCCCTTGTGAGACGAGCTTCTCGGTGCTTGAATGCAATGATCGATTCGGGAGTGATTTTGGGATGATAATGAGGCGCGATATGGTGCTGAATGCAAGCCAGGACCCAGGTTCAGTCGGGTTCGATTTTAGCATGCCAGGCACGTACGCCGGCTCGCACGGACCTCCCAGTCTCTAGGCTGTGCAATGGCGTGGGAACGGCGTGGGAATGGCGTGGGAACGGCGTGGGAACGGCGTGGGAACGGCGTGGTCAATCATCATCGAATCCGAATAACTAACGCAGCCTAACCTACCACACATCCCGTTCTGCCGAAAAAGTGCATACATCGAGCCAAGAGCTTGGGCTCTGGCTGCTTCAGCTTCAAGCTTGCACGCGCGGCTGGACGCCGACGCGCCGACTCGATGTTTTGCAAGCCGAGTGCTGCTCTCTGCTGCTCTCTGAGCCTCTCTGAGCCGCTCTGAGCCGCTCTGAGCCGCTCTGAGCCGCTCTGAGCCGCTCTGAGCTGGCCTGCGCGTGCTGCCTCCATTCTGGCCCCTCTCGAGGCCCAACACCCCCTCCGACGTATCCTTCACCGAACTCGGTCCCGGTCCGTTTCCCCCCCTCTTTCCCCGGTGAGCAATCAAACTTTGAGGCTTGGGTGGATGACTATCCACTGACAGTAGCCATTCCTCTTCAGCGAGTGTGCAACCCCCCCAACTTGTTGTTGGGCGAGTCAACACCACCACCACACGCGTATCCCTCTACGGGATCATGACACCCCACCCCCACCACCCCCACGTTTATCCTCCGTCCGAAGACGATCCCGAAGAAGAAGACGACGACGACAATGATACAGGGCGAATATCCCTATCCACCGCGACGACGACGACGACGACGACGACGACGACGACGACCAACGACCCAGGTGGTCGAGAGGAGGAAGATCGATGGGATCCTCTGGATTTGCAGGACGATCCTTCCTTCGAAGGTTTGTTGACACGACCTCGCCAAACTTCGACGCCTCAGAAAGGACGGGGGATGAACAAGATCCTAGTTGATGAAGATGAGGAGCCATCTTCCGAAGGGGCGGACGATTGGCCGCGAGGGGATGGGATCCGCTTGACGCGTCAACGATTGGCCAACTTGCCTCTCGTCGTTGAGGAGGCGCAACAGAGGACCCATTCCAGCACGTCGATGACGAATACACGAATCGCGAGCGGTGCTTTGTCTTCGCCCATGTATGCACCTTCGCCTTCGACCGGGTCGAGTACGTTGGTCGATCCGAGGGAGGATGAAGTGGATTTGATGATGGCGCGAAGGAGACTCAAGGAGAAAGCTAGGGCGGGCAGGGAACAAGGGGAGGAGATGACAATACGGCATGGGAATGGAGTGACCACCCTGAGGGAAGAAGCGGAAGACGAAGAGGAAGAGGCCCGAACAGAGATCGCGACACCGAGGACGAGACCGAACAACGAGCACGAAGATCAATCTCCATCACCTCCCCGACCATTCTCCAACCCGACCCCACGAAGAAGAGGTGCCCCACTCGAATCTTACGTCCAATCACACACCACACCACGATACACCACATCTCGAACCAGCCCCCTCCCCACCGCAACTCCACTAGCACCCGGAAGTTTCCCCCCCATACCCTCCCGCACCCCCCTCCCTTCTCAACCTTCCTCAACACCCCTCCCACGCCACACAGGCCGAGCGCAAATCCTCGACGCCTTCAACCGCTTCATCCAGGGACCCAACGGAGCTCTGACCCTCTCAGCGGAGAGAAGAGCCGCATTGACGAGAAAGAACGTACGCGCTGAAGCAGAGGCGAGGGAGGTTCTGATGAGGTCCAAGACGTCGTCGGTGGGGTCCTCGGAACTAAAGCGGTCGACATCGACGATGAGAACGGTCAAGGGGACACCGCATCCTACGGGGTGGTATGCTTTTGAGCCGAGAGCGATCGAGAGCGGGGAGACAGAGGCGAGTTCACCTAGCGTGAGGAACGGGAGAGGCGATGCTCAAGACAGAGAGGCGCAGCCGACAAGCAAACCATTTACAAATACCCGATTCACGAGACAAGATTTCGTCGAGGACGAAGGGGATCGATCGAGAGGACGGAATCCGCGGACGCAGGAATATGAGGGTGATGATTCGGCGCAAGAGGAGGAAGACGACGTTGAGCAAGAGGAGGGCGAGGAAGAAGAAGCGGTGTACAGAGCTACTGGAGGAGGAAGGAGTGCGATCGAATACGCCATGGCCAAATCGTTCATCGCTTCACCCGTCAAAGCTAAACCACGAGTCAACTCACCACCCCAATCGACAATTCCCCCTCGACCTATGACCCCACCTTCCCCGACCCTGCCCGAACTCCCACCTATGCCACCTACGCCATCTCCTCAATCATCACCTACCGCTCGTCGACGTCGAACACCTCTCACCACGCAAACGAATTCCTCCTCCTCAGCCGCAGCCACACCTTCCTTCCGTTCCCTCACCAAGAAGGTCCCCCAATCGTCCACCCCACCAAGATCCCCTCCCCCCCTTCCTCGAACCACCCAACCCGACCATCCACGTTCCTCGACCCCACCAAGAAGTACGAGATTCATCCCCCCAAGTCCAAGTCGAACACCTCTATCCAAACGATCTTCAACGACGCCTCCTTCTTCCTCGAAAAAACCGACGCCCAAGCTCGCCTTCGTTTCCCCCTCGAAATCGCCAGTGAATTCACCACCTCCTCGAGTAACGTATCAAGTCCAAGAGCGTTCATTCCGAAATGAGAAGGAGGAGGAGATCGATCCAAGTCGAGATGATGACCAACACCTTCTTGAGCTCGTCGAAGAACTGGCTCGTATAGTCCGCTCTCGATCAATCGAATCCTCGCGGGAAGAAAGTGGAGAGGATCTTGAGGAGGGAGGGAGGGGCTTTTATGACGAGGAGGATGCAGCGCTGTTGAGGAGAAATGAGGATGTCTTGAGAGAGGCTGAGGAGTGTGTGAGGGAGGGGAGGGACCTGGAAGAGGATTTGAGGGGGGAGGAGAGGGAGGGGAAGATGAATGAAGTGAGCCACCCACCTTCATGACGGGTATCACTTTTCGGTTACTGATGATACCTCCCTCTCAGGCAACAATTCAAACGCTCTTGCAACGTCTCGACGAAGCCGAAACGATCGACGAATCCCTCCTTTCTCGAATGGATGCTCTTCGATCAACCTTGGATACACTGGGGAGAGATTTAGGTGCCCAAGTTTCTTTGGCAGTACAAACCAAGTTGGAAGAGGAGGCGAGCCAGAGGGGAAATTGGTTGATGTGGGGTGTCGCATGTCAGTTCGTGTTGATTTGGGTCGTGATGTGGTAAGAGATCGGCCTCCCTCTTCATATTGGCTCGACACGATTTGCTGAAGAATCTGTGTATCCACCAGTCTCGCCAATTACCGCGCCTCAAGGCTCTACGACTCCTCCTTCATTGACCCCTTTACCCACCCAGCACTCTATTACATCTCACCCTCCACAACGACCCATCATATCTCTGAAGAAACTCTCGCGCTCTTCTCACCCGTGCCTAAAAGGGGTAGAGGAGCCGGTCAAGGGGGCCTGAATTACGTCGTTTTGGTGATGAGGAAGTTGGTGGGGGGGATTGGTCGGGGGGAGAAAGGGTTTGGATTTGGAATGCGCGGTATGGGTACGGGGAGAGGGGTCGTGGAGAGGGTTCCCTTTTGATGGGGAGGGAAGAGGGTCTTGTCCGGAGGTCCGTCTTATGGAGTTCTTGAACTTTTCTGTGAGTTATTCTTTGGGTCTGCGATCCTGTGTTGTGATTTTTTTTATCAGTGTGTATGTTGCTCTTGTTGTTATTACATATACCGGATATTCTATACCCTCGATTTTCACATTTTCATTACTCGTCCATTCTTGCACCAATTGATCCCTGGGGTGAAAGGCACGCTGTCTCGGACAGCGGAGCCTCACTGGTGACCGAAGATGACAGGTGCAAGTTATATGGATTACAACTAGCTTCTGGTGTCAGCTCGATGAAGAGGCGCTGGTCGAGCGCGGCAAGGCGGAGCTGTTCGTCTTCGTTGACGGGCGCGATAGCGGCCACGGGCGACGTGCCGCGCGGCTGGGACGATAGTTCAAGCAGGTCAATTGGCTCCTCCGGGTTATTCTTACACGTGAGGTGGCGGTGTGGGAAATAACCTAGGTCAATCTTGTGCGTGTAGATGAAGTTGCCTCCCAGAATAAGCTCGAGGTCCCTCCCAAGGGGCGCCACTTCGGCGTACGTCGGGCCCGCCGCCCAACGTCCATTAGCCAGTTCGACCGGAACTCGAACAAAATGCGTGCAGGTGAAGACAGTGGGAACTTGGTTCTGCATTGCAAGAGTGTACTTCGTGTGCTGTTCCAAGGCCCGTTTTTCCAATCCCAATCGCTGAACGAAATCCTCACTGAGGAACGTTTGAGGCGACCCTGAATCTACGAGGGCCGAGGCAGTGAGGGTACCATGAGCACCACGCAGAGAGACGGGTAAAGGAGGGAACGAGCGAGGGGCGTACGAGTAATCGTCTTCTTCCGAGTCACTGTTGAGGCCAGCAAACGCGGTTGAATCACCCGTTTCTTGGAACGTCTGGATGGCCGCCACCATACCAGGACGAGTGCGAGCGGCGGGAACGGTCGACAGGGGAGTCGACGAGGTGGCGGGCGCTCCTGGAGCAGGGGCATAGCGAGGGCAGTTGCTCGACATGTGATCCGCATTGAGGGCGCGGCAGCGATAGCACCCATGGTTCTGGTCTAGGTACGCGCGCTCCTCGGCGGTGAGACTCGCTCTCGATGCTCCCGCCCCCGCTGTGGTCATGTCGGAAACCGACGTCTACAGCGATGCACCGGCGGAGCAACCCGGGGAGTTCGACTACCAAATATTGGACGCCAACGGCCCAACACACGACCGACGGGCTTCGCACCGTCCCCGGCTCACCGCCGAGGAGCGCGCGTACCTAGACCAGAACCATGGGTGCTATCGCTGCCGCGCCCTCAATGCGGATCACATGTCGAGCAACTGCCCTCGCTATGCCCCTGCTCCAGGAGCGCCCGCCACCTCGTCGACTCCCCTGTCGACCGCTCCCGCCGCTCGCACTCGTCCTGGTATGGTGGCGGCCATCCAGACGTTCCAAGAAACGGTTTCTCGGACAGCGGAGCCTCACTGGTGACCGAAGATGACAGGTGCAAGTTATATGGGTTACAACTAGCTTCTGGTGTCAGCTCGATCAAGATACGATAGTGCTGAGATAGGGAACACCAGTACTCACCTAGCTTCTGGTGTCAGCTCGATGAAGAGAGAGCTGAAGAAGCGAGGCGCGCACAATCTCTATTTCTAATGCCTGTGGCCCGTCGTAAGGCCTTGCCTTACGTGGGGATTGACATACCAGAATATTCGCAGTGTGGAGGGAAGAAGCTCTGACATCTTGGGTAGTTTCATTTGACGTTATTACAACAAGGATTTCTTTCGGACAGTAAGAGGCCTTGACACCTCGAACACCTCTCCGTCGGGTAGATCGGGACAAGATTCCCCATTGGTCTCCATTGGTCGGAGCGTCGAACTTTTTCCTTCTGGCACTTCGCGCGCGCCGCGGTCGGCCGGCCGGCGGGCTATTAGGGCAGATTAGGGCGGGCTTGCACCGTCGTGCTTCGTCGCGCTTGGCTTTTGGTGCAGAACTCGACTTGACTCCGTCCGTTCGTTCTTTCTCTTCTGGACACCCCATCGCACGATGTCGACGCTTTCAACGACAAGACGCCAGCTCCTTTCCCTGGGTCTGATCTTCGGGATCGCCTCTTACGCCTCCGCCTCGCCGTTCTACCTGTTGACGCAGCACTTGTCACAAGCTTTGCCCGTTCCGTCGCCGGCGAGCAAACATGACGGCAACCAGCATCACGGCGGAGGCGGAGACCACCGCAAGGACGACCATACCCCGATTACGATCCCGCGGGACCCGAATATCATTTACGATGGTTTCCCGAGAGCTTCCTCCATGGTCGGGTGGATCTCGATCGCTTGTTGGCTCATAGTACGTTGCACACCTGCCCCTCCGCACCTCCGCGCGACCTGAGTGTATGCATTATCCACTCCGCCGCGGAAAGTCCCCATAACTGACCCACCTCCCGATTTTCTCTCCGTTCCCGCAGGTGTACACACCCCAGGTACCGTGTCTTTTTTAAAAAGCAACAAGAACCCACCTCGAGTTGACTCTTCCTATGAATTTTGTTCTCTGACTCGATCGACAGTTCTTTCGACCAGCTCTGGCTATGCGTCGTGCAGCAGTCGGGCGAAGGGCTCAGTCTCGTCTTTCTGGCCATCGTGAGCTTCAGTATTCTGTTCTACCTGGGTATAGGGGCTGGAGCTGACTCGGGTTTGTGACTGTTTGACGCCAAAAAATAAGTGGCTGGCGGGTGATGCGACCAACCTCCTCGGAGCTCTTTGGCAGGGGTCAGTTTGCGCAAGTAGCCTGCAGTTGTGACTTGGACCAAAAATGCTGATCTTGTGTATCTGCTCTTTAGACTGCTACCGACGATGATCATCCTCGCGGTCTACTACTCGCTCTGTGACAGTACGCCTTTTCCCCGAAAACGTTTTCAGGCGGCTCCCGGGTGCTCACGCCGAATCATTCCCTCCAACCACAGTCGTCCTCATCTTCCAAGTCTTCTACTACCGTCGCAAGCGAGCCCTTTACCCCGAACTATTCTCCACCGAAGCCACTTCGGCCGGCGCAATCCCTTCGACAGCCCACGAGACTGATCCCCTCCTCTCGTCCTTCTCGGCCCATGCGCCGAACGAACCCGAGCCGGATCGTAAAATGAAGAGGATCAAGAATATTGTTAGCTATGTTGGTGGTTTCGTTGTGGTGCTGGGTGTGGGGATCGTCGCTTGGAGGTTGAGTAGAGATGTGCCCCAGGGGAGGAAACGTACGTTCTTGCGCGCGATTACCTGGCAGAGACTCTTCTCACTCGGTTGTATCGCTGACGGAATCGACCTCCCACAGCCGAAGTCTGGGACACCAAAGCGCAAGTCGTCGGCTGGGCCTCCGCCTTCCTCTACCTCGGATCTCGCCTCCCCCAAATCTCCAAAAACATGGAAACAAAATGCCAAGGCCTCAGTCTATTGATGTTCGCCTTCTCCGTTGCGGGGAACGGGACTTATGTCGCTTCCATCTTGTTGACGTCGGTCAACCCGCAACATATTCTGATTAACGCGAGTTGGTTGGTCGGATCCGGCGGGACGATCTTTTTGGACTTTATTGTGCTGGGCCAGGTGAGTTTAGGGCCTTTTTTGAGGAGGGGGGGGGGGGGTGAGGGGGGAAAGAGACATGTCTCATCAACTAGCTCTGTGCTTTTCGTGCAGTTCTGGTACTACTCCGCGAGGAAAGCCGAAGAAGCCAAGATCTTCGCCGATGACGAACGTCTTTTGGATGAGGACGTGGCCTGATTCGGTTTCTCCCTGTATGGGCATTCATCATTTTCGTCAACAGCACATAACACATAGAACGCACCCACAACACCTCTTTTTTCTACTCGTTTTCCTTCCTCAAAAGCAGTAGACATCTTTTTCCATCTGGCCGTCAGCCACTCTCGCGATACACCTTTCTTTCATCAGTCTTTCCTCATCCTCTCGTTTCTGTGACATTAGCTCCTGGTCAATCACCATGCCTTGCTGTATCGTTCCACATACACCGCTCGGAGGACTTTCGTACCACGATAAGTGTTTTCTCGTTTTTTCGCGGAGCCCGGCAGGCACATCACGTGATCTGGACGGCGATCGATCCCCGAGGGCGCGTCGCTTCGTCCATTTCGTCATCGGCATCGAAGTGTTCCCTCCAAAGCTCCACTGATCTCTTCTCCTCCTTTACCTACCACCACCTCACGCACGACTATCTGTGATCCCCCTGCCCCTGCCCCCCCCCCCCCCCCCCTACATCGAGTCCCCCACACGCGATCGCCCAAGCCAACGTCATCAACCTCGACCTCGATCTCAACAACCACCTCCTTCCTTAGCCTCCTCCCACCCACTCACCTCCCCAGACTCACTCCATCATGTCCATCGCTCTAATCCAAGGCAGTTCCGGATCCCTAGGCACCCATTTCGTCCAACATCTCCTGTGCACCACCTCCCTCCAAGTCATCGCAACCTCTCGCAACCCTTCCTCAACCCGTTCGCACATCCTCTCCAAAGTGGCAGGCCTCCAAGCTAATAAAGTTGAAGATCGTCTGACAGTTTTAGAGATGGATGTGACGAAGGAGGATACGATTGAGAAAGCTGCGAAAGATGTGGAGGGGAAATTCGGGAAGGGGAGTTTGAGGATGTTGTTGAATGTTTCCGGGGTGGTCAGTCCTTTTTTTCTCTTTTCTTTTCACGAGGACTTGGTCGGAGCTTTTCGAGAAGGATTGAAGGGCTCATGTTGATGCAATATCTTTTTACGAAACTCGTGTTGGGAACAGCTCCATGCGGATAAGAGTATCACCCAAGTCAAGCAGGACGAATTGTTGCATCATTATCAGGTTCGTCGTTGGACCCCCCTATCTCTCACGTAAAAAATCGCTTCTCGACCAAGACCTGTCCGTACTAATCCGAGCCTTTCCTCTTCGCGTCCCCACATCAGATCAACACCTTTGGTCACCTCTTAACCTACAAACACTTCATGCCGTTACTACCCAAGAAATCGGACGTCAAGAAGGCGCTCGAATCGAACGAGGAGGATCCGGCCAAAGGAGCGGTACCGAAGGGTCTATCCGTTTTGGCGAGTTTGACCGCGAGAGTGGGGAGTATCGGAGACAATGCGAAGGGAGGGTAAGTGGACGTGAATGTGGGCTTATGGGAGAATATTTTTCGCTGCTTCGTGTCAGGATTCCCGTTCACAATGACTGAACCACTCGTTCACATTCATTCACCCATAGATGGGTAGGTTACCGATCCTCCAAAGCCGCAACGAATCAAATCATCATGACCCTCCAACGCGAACTTCAATTACGAGCCACACCCTCCATCGCAATCTCCCTTCACCCCGGGACGGTCGTAGGTACGAACCTTTCGAAGGATTTTACGAATGAGGAAGATGCGGGCAAGAAGGAAGGCGTTTTTACGGCGGAGGATTCGACGAGGAGGTTGTTGGACGTTATAAAGGGCTTGAAGAAGGGCGATGGGGGCAGGTTCTTGGACTGGAAGGGGGAGGATATCGTTTGGTAGAGAGATGTAGGAAGAGGAGGGTAGGAAAAGTGATCGGTTGCTTTGAAGGACTACGATGTCCCATTCGATAGAGGGTCGTAGAGGAAGATCAGATCCAGTCGGAAGATCGGAGATCATTCGTGTCCTTTGTCGTGTAAATATAGTAAATATAGTAGTGAAAGTGTGCTCTTCCGCCATCAATTTTTTTGGTCATCTCACTCCTTGGACACGGACGGCATCGGTCCCGAGCTCCGGCAGCGGCCATCGCACGCGACTCGCCCCTTGGCCAACATTTCGGACATCCGTAGAGTTAACCTCCTGACCCAGTTCGCGAATCAACCGGAACCGGGCAAATCGAGCACCACGCGAGTGTACGCGACCGTGTTCGGTAGGTATGTTGATATTGAGCACTTGCACTTGGTATCCTTTTCATCCTCCTTGTCACTGATCTCTTCCCAGGTGCTCACTCACTCGTCAAACCTACCGCCTCCGCGAGCTGAGTCCTAGTAGCTCCACGGTCCACCTCGCCTTGCCCGCGTCCATGAATCCTAACAAGTTCGCGACACAGGTCATCTTAACTACTTCCACTGGCGTTGTATGTGAGAAGTATGGAGGACTGGATCCCGACTCAAGGGGTTGAGTACGGGCGCAAGATCGAGGATGGAAGATGGATCAAGCATTGCAAAAGGACTGACCTGGATCCCGACTCAAGGGGTTGAGTACGGGCGGAAGATCGAGGATGGAAGATGGATGAAGAAGGAAGAGAGGCGAGTGCCCGCGAGGCGCGCGACTTCAACCCAAGCCAACGTGTCAACCGAGTCTCGATCAGGCGCTGGGATCCGGCGTAGAGGGTAATAGGCTAAAGAAGGAGTGCAAAGTAGGAGTGGAATAGTGGCATGAGAAGTAAATAGAATTAGAAGAGAATCAGTATGATTGGGTTCTGACATTGTATGTGACCGCTTGGGTTTCAGATGACAATAGTCGCCTGCGTAAATCCGGGTGAGGATCTCCTATCTGCCACGGCGCCTAAGTCTTGAGGCGTCACGGGCTACTACCTAAGTTTCGCTCTAAAGCACACACCGATTCCAGATAAGTAAACTCAGTCGGTGCGCGGACGAACCCCCCGTTTGTAACGAGTATTGGCTCAGCACCAGGAATAGCTAGCTACACGGGCAGCGACGCGGAAGGGGAAGCTTGCCGGGCCTCGACGACCAGTTAGGTTCAACTTGACTCGATAATCCCAGCACTATCTATTCTCTTTGCGGTCATAACCCCATAGCAAAACCACGTTCTCGAGAGAAAAAGCTTTTGGCACAATCAGGAGATTTGCCACATTAGACATCACGTTCACCAAACGAATGGAAAAATATATATCTCGCGTGGCCGTTCAAAGCGGGGGAATACAGATTGAGCCCCCTCCCTTTCCCATCGGCTCCGTATCTATCAAGTACAAACAAATAACCCTAACAAGCCTTTTTCTCTCGGTAGCGCTCTTTACGCGCCTTGCCAAATCTTCTTCCACAAAGGGGTATGCTTGTTCGCGGCGGCTTCTTCGGCGGCTTCGTCCTCGTCGAATTCGCGACGGCCGGAGACGAAGTCGAGTTCGGCCAAGGGGATGATGGACGTGCGGTGATAGATCTTCCATCCCGTGTAAAGGATGACGTAGATAGCTGTAAAGGGGGGGGGGGGTTCGTCAAGATAGAAGTCGTCAGTTTTCGGACGATAAAACACTTGCGCTGGAAAGGGACTGCGTCAACTCACGAAGACCGAGGTAAGCGGTGATGAAAGTCCTGAACTTGAAGTTGGGCATGAAGGCATCAAAGCCCTTGAACAAAGTGACGATCGAAGTGACGACGATGGAGAAGTAGGCCAAATAAGGCTGCAGCGGTGCCTGCCACGGCAACGTATCACGCGAGATCCCTTGCACCTTGAGACCCTTCATGAAGCGCACGTGGGAGACGAGGATACTGAGCCAGGTCAGAGCACCAAAGATGGTCACGAGCGCAGTGAAGTAGGTGAAGACCTGGGCACCTTCAGCTGCGACGTTCATGTAGGCCAAACAGCAGAAAGCAGAGCAGAACGCAAGGGCGATGTAAGGCGTTCCGTAACGGTTCGTGCGCATGAAGATCTTGGGCGCTTTGCTCTCGGCCGCAAGAGCGTACAGGGTGCGCGAACCGATGTAGAGATCCGAGTTGGCGGCCGACATGACGAACATGAGGATCGAGGCGTTGATGATATCGGGTAGGACCTTGATACCGGCTCGTTGGATGGCGACGACGAACGGGGAGGCGGCGGCACTCGTGCGGCGCTTGTTGGCGGTCAAGAGATCGGGGTCGTTCGCCGAGACGATGAGACCGACGACGAAGATGGATCCGACGTAGAAGATGAGCAGACGCCAGAACGTGCGACGGATCGTCTTGGGGATCGTCTTGCGAGGGTTCTTGGCCTCGCCGAAGGTGACACCGATCAACTCGCACCCCATGTAGGCGAAAAGCGCGGTGGTCATGCACGACCAGACACCGAGGAAAACACCCGTGTCGGTGTTGTAGATGTAGTGCGCGAAAGGTTGGTCGCGCCAGTAGCGGAAGCCGATACGGCCTTGGCCGGGGACACCTCCGAGATCGATGATCCAACCGAGGAGGATCAATCCCGTCAAGACGATGATTTTGAAGAACGAGAGCCAGAACTCGATCTCGCCAAAGACCTTGATACCGAGCAAGTTGATGACGATGACTGCGCGCGGGGAAAGCACCGCCGAGGAGTGTCAGTAATCGTGCTGCGAATTTGCTTGAGAGTCGGGTGCCGACTACTCACTAATGACGTTGAAGATGGTGATCCATGCTCCTACGGGCACGGCGCGAGTCCAGTACTGAATGACGATGGACGCCGCCTGTGTATGTGAAAGTTCTTCCGACCGATCAGCCGCTGGCCGCTGGTGCACACTCTTCAAAGAGACTACGAAGCGTACAGTGATGTTGTTTGGTGTGACGACGAGGTATTTGAACAAGTAGTTCCATCCTATTTGAAGTGAACCCCAATCAGAAATCAGCTCGGCTACCCCTCTCGAGTCCAGCGAATACCGCACTTTGCCGAGACCGGACAAAGGGTCATCTGACCTCCGCCACAGCTGAAGCGGAAGAACCTACCGGTAGCGAAACCCATCGCAGGATCAACGAATCGAGATGCATACCCTGAAAATCCCTTTTTGTGCGGAATTAAAGTCCTGTCGCCAAAGTGAATTTGAGATCGAGATCAGCTCTTTGACCAAGTCGCGCGAGCCCCTAGCGATTTATGCTTCGCCCTGCCGGAGGACATGGTGAGGTGGAAGGTGACTTACGCCATTTCACCGAGGGAAGCAAGAACACCGAAGCATACCGTTCCCATGACCACATACGCCAACAACAGTCCGACCGGACCACCTCGGGATAGGCCTGTTCCGGAACCTGAAACGGACGGAGGTGGGTGGGGGAGTAGCGGCGGTTAGCTCGGATTCCCATGTGGCCTCCTGACACCGAATCTGAACACTAAATCTGAGAAATGTGTGACTTACCAATGACGAGGCCCGTTCCAATGGCACCACCTAAAGTACAATTAAATCATCGTGCGAGGTCGAGCAATTTGAAACGAAGTAATGGGAATGAGAGGTACAGAGAGTACGCAGGAAACGACGTCAGTACATAATGATGGAGAGAGCTTGGCACCCACAAGAAACAAAGGCCGACACGACCAACGATCGCCGCCGGGCCTCTCGGGAGGCGGGCTTTCGCGGGCGCTGTCCAGACCAGTGAACGGAAGCGTCGTGGCCGATGAAGCTAGATGGGCAGAAGCAACTGACCTAGGGCAATCATGGAAATTCTATAAAATCATAAGGGAAATGAACGTCCTCGTCAGCTGACTGTAGCGTTGTTGTTGATCGATCCCGTGCTGCTAGTGGAGCAAGAGTCTCGGTGGTGCGGAGGATGCTCCTACGTGACCAGCAGCGCCGAAAGCGTGATTCGCGATCCAGCGGAGAAGGAAGAGCGGGACTCAACTGCCTGGCCTTGAGACCGCGATGCAAATCATTCTCCGGTGCCACACGTTCCACGCCATCCTCATCATACTGGGTCTGCTGAGCCCCCGATTCAAGTTCGCTCGAGGTCGCACTGCGTCGACCCCCGGCGGCACTGAATCCACTGATGAAGGTCGCGTCGCCGTGCTTGTCGTCGACGTATTCGCCCGAAAGCTTCTTCTCCGGGATCGAGCCTTGCATGATTGGCCGAGTCCTGCTTGGTCTATGTCGAGGCGTAAACGAGAGGACGCTTGCTCGCGAAGTGGGGTTGGTCTCGCGGTTTATCTCAAAAAAAAAAACAGAGGATAAGGAAAGGAGAGAGGTTCAGAGAAGGAAAGGAGTAGTGTGAGGGAGAATGAGACGAGACGATATCACCTTTTCGCAAGCTCGCAATCGATCGCAATCGATCGGAGCCGAAAAGGGCACTAGTCCAGCGAAGCCAAAAGCCATGTCCGGAGTTTTGGGCATCCCATTTTCATACACACAAGCGTCGCTGTCGCCTGGCACTAGAGAACCGGGGGGGGGGGGGGGGGGGGGGGGGAACCACCGAGGTTGGCCCGTTCCGACGGATCGCGAAAGTCCCGCCCAGCCAATGACCTTTTCCATTGGCCTATTTCTCGACCGCTTCTCTCACCGATCTCAGCGCCAATCTTGCATGAGCGAGAGCCTCTTCCCCACGCGCCCAGGCACCACCGCGCCAGCAGCGCTCAAAAAAAAACGCTTGGCAATTCGGAAAGGCGCCAAATTACGTCTGATAAGATCCCAACGAGACTTAACTACCGTTAAAAGTCGCATGCGAAGAGTTTCATGCACAGCCAGGGCTGCTTCTGGGCTTTGCAGGGACGATGACGTGGTTCGAGTGGCGGGGCGTTTATTTTAAAGCCGATGCATCATGCTGCTTGACCGAATTGAAGCCCCAAGCCCGGCTGTAGTCGCGCTTTCGGACAGAGTGCTCCTCTGCAGCCTATCTTATCTCATCGTGGGGTAGCTGGGGTCGAATGTCACAAACGTCGGCTGATGTCCTCCCCCAGACCCCCCGAGGTAGCTTAATAGCTTCTGAACACATTTGCCCCCCTAATCCTCCTTCGGACTTTTTTTTGGATTCGGTCACGCGACGTCGCGATGATCTCTGAGCGGTCCAGCGGTGAGGCCGGTGAGGCAGCTCGACGAAAAAGGAGGCTTATTATGTCCAACACTCACCCCAACAAGAAGCCGGGCTTACTTCCCGTAAACGCCCGACCTCGCAGGTACCTAGAGATACTCTTAGTGTAGTTTTTCGAGAAGCTAAAGGCCGATCTTCAAATCCGGTTTGCTTCGCGAGACTTCGGCTTCATAGAGAAGGCTTGGTTCAGCTTCCCAGCCGCTCTTCTCCGTCCGAACGACCGACGATCTCGGAGGAAACCAGGTACCTGCTAATCTCTTTAATCTACAACAACAATTATTTCATGTGGAGCACCGCGATCCCGAGAATCACTACGCAGTAGGACCCTATCAGATGGACTGTAAAAACTGTTGCAAGCCCATCCCGCCACTTGTTCCGCCCGCTTGGTTCGCCCTTTCGCGTTCGAGTTTCTTCGCGGCCAATAGTTCGGCTAGACCACTGGTGGTCGTCTTGGATCGTTTGTTGGTGCTTTTGACTTGATTTTGGTGAGTGGTGGTGGTGGATTTGGTATGGGATGATGGTCTTACTCGAGGTTCGGAGTTGAGTGCGACGGGTTTGGAAGTGAAGTTTGGTTTGGAAGGGGTGGGAGAAGGGACCGAGGAGGGCGCAGAGATTGGTACGGCTCTCGAAAGGCCAGTTTGACTGGTTGCTGTAGTAGATTCGAGGCCTTGCATCGCATCACCCGGGACCCTCGTCCTGGCCAAGTCCGATACGGCCTTCGTGAGCTTGCGAGAACTCGTGCCTTCGATCGACTTGGTACCATTCTGCGATCCCGATCCCGATTCCAAGACCGCTGCTTTCTCCATCTTATGCCTCTGCTTAACACTCCGAAACCTTTCCTTACCCCTCCCCTTCCCCTCCCCTCCCTCTTCCTTCGAAACCCTCCTACATCCCAAACACCTCCGCCACAACCCGTTCCGATGAGTTCTAACGGTCGCATTAACGCCTACGATCAAAGTCGCTTGACAAGCTGGACATGTGAGTTTCGTGTTCGAAGAGTCTGGGGTGGTAGTGATTGTTTGGGAATCGATCAAATGGGGTTGGGTTGCGAATTGGCCTTTGGAGAGGGGGGCGAGGAGGTAGGAGAGTTGTAGGCGGTATTGAACGGTCTCGGGGGAGAAGGCGTAGGCGTTGGGGTTGAGGTGGTTCGAAGTTGAGGTGCTCATGAGCGTTTGATCGGAGGCGTAGTGGGTGTGGGGCGGACGACGTTCACGAGTTGTAGCCGATCGGATGGTAGATCGGGGACTGGATGAGTAGGAGGTCCAAGCGCACGGGTGCGAGGCGCGGCGCGTGAGATTGATCGTGGTCAAGCTTCAAGTCGCTTCAAGTTGTCTGATAACTCATCGCTGCGGAAGGCATCATCAAGCACCAAAGGGAATGAAAATCACCATCAATTCCTACCATGGGATCGCCCTGTGGCGCTGGAACCTGCAACCGCCGACCCAACGAGCTCGTCCCAGCACCAACAGCAGCAGCAACACGACCTCACTCGACGCGTCCACAGTCGCAGCTGCCCATCCCAACCCAGCCGATGACGCAGCAGCAGCAGCAGCAGCAGCAGCAGCAGCAGCAGCAGCAGCAGCAGAGGAAGAAGAAGACGACAACGACGAAGACGATGACGTGTGTGGTATCTGTCGAGTCGCTTACGATGGCTGTTGTCCCGATTGCAAGACACCGGGTGATGCTTGTCCTTTGGGTAGGTCGTCCCATCTCCTCGAATCAACGGGCCTACCTCGTGAAGCTGACCTCACGCCTTTGATCGTGGTGCTCTGGTATAGTCTGGGGTGAATGTACGCACGTGTTCCACGTGCACTGCTTGTTGAAATGGATCAATACCGAATCGAGTAAACAACAATGTCCAATGGATCGCAGACCGTGGGGTACGTACCGATCGCGCAATGGCTGCTTCACTCTCCACGAAACCACGCTGACCCTTGTGCTCGGCCTTCACAAAGTCACACTCGACGCTTCGAATCCCTCCACAAAAACGAACGTACCCGTAACTCCTGTTGGTCTTGAAGGCGTGCAACAACAAACACCACAAAGAGGCGCGGTCGTCCATGCTGGAGGGTAAATGCTCAGTTGGAAGTGGGGGGGAGGAGGAGTCTTTGGCACAAGGTCAAAGATCGTACGAGGCCTCGATATCGACGACGGCACCGGGTACGGCATCAACCTACAGCAAAGCCCAAAGTCGGCTCGAATCGCTCAGTCCCATATCGAGCACCACAGGCTCAAAGCGGTCAAGCTAGGCCAAGCTAGGCCGACAGGCCTGCCGAGAGCGTCAACCAGTCAAGAGGCGCTGTCAGACGTGTACAGAACAATTTCTTGAGGAGCAGTTTGGCCATAGAGCTGCTAGTATAGTTCACTCGTCTTTGAAATCAAAAAATCGCATAAAGTTTTCAAGGACTCGTCTTCGCAGCGTCGAAACGGTCGCGACTGGTCAGCGAGTTACCCAGCCCCCTTTGCTGTCCACTACAGGCCTGGTCCTCGCCGAACACGACCATCCACCATCTCCGACAGCTCCAGACTACGCATGTCGTCGCCTCAGCACAACACTCGCAAGAACCAAATCGATTGGTGGGAACAAAAAGGGGGTCGTTCACCCCTGCAAGATTGCAAGATCTCCCAGACCGTGATACCCTCTAAAGCGATCCCCATGACTGCCAAAGAGAAGAAAGAGACATATCCCATTCCTCCTTCTTTCGTCCCACTTTCGAGCTTGGTGTTGGGGTTTTGTTGGGAAAAGACCAGACTGCACTGTTCCCGGTCCTCCTCCTCCTCCTCCTGCTCCTTCTTCTTCTCCCTGCTTTCCCAGAAAAATGCGAGTGTCGAAACAAATGAAAACGGTGTGGCGAGTGATTTAAATGAAGCCGATCTGTAGAGTCGCGATGAAGCTGTGTCGGTGGGGACGTAAAAAGTGGAGTCCTGAGTGAGGTGTAAGGACTGACCTTGTTGGCAACGTCCAAAGCATCGACACCCTTCTCCAAGCGAACGAAAGCCTTCTTTCGGCCATCAGGGCTGTAAACGCAACAGATTCGTCAGCTTCGATCGCTCCACTGACTCGCAACCCCATACGGAGATGAACACGCACCGAATGAGGGTGTTGATCTTCTCGGCCTTGACGTCGTACAGCTTCTTGACGGCGTCCGAGATCTGTCGCTTGTTGGCCTTGACGTCGACGATGAAGACCAATGTGTTGTTGTCCTCGATCTTCTTCATCGCGGACTCGGTGTTGAGGGGGTGCACGATCGTGCGGTAGGCGTCCATCCGGGGCACATGGTGCACCGACTTGCGCTGGTACTTGGGCGCACGGGGGAGAGCCAGGGTCTTGGGTCTGTTGCAGCGTGGTCATTCCAGAAACGATGTCGAGTGGGAAGGAGGGAGGAGGGGTCGTAGGGTCAGCGAGGCTGCTCAGCTGCTGGCTGCGCACGACCATTGCCCTGCGCCGCGAGACAGGCGAGTCGAGTTGTAGACTGACCGGTGGAAAGTGACCGAAGTGCGGATCTTGGCGACCTTTGTACCCTTGGCACCCTTCAACGCGGCCTTCTTGGCGGCCTGGAATGACAAAGAAAGTGCATCGTCAGTCATCTGCCCTTGTAGGGTGCGAGGGTAGTAGGGTGCTCGTCGGTCCAGGGTGGGCGTGGGTGTGGCCCGGTGCCGGCCTAGCCCAAGACGCATCCGCGCGCACACAGGGCCCACCACCAGCGACGAGCGGCAGCGAGAGTAAAAGCTCACCTTGGCCTGGGCGTCTTGAGGTCTTGATGCTGTGGGTGGTCGGAGGTTCGAGGTAGGAAGAAGCATGATCGCAAAGTGAGATCGTAGTCGAGTTGAGTGTAGAGGTTGAGCATAGGCCGGAGTGTCCAGCGAGCGAGTGCAGCCAGGACGGGCCAAATCGAAAGTTTCAAGGCACCCCGGGCGTCACGGAGGCGTCCAGTCCGACCAACGCCAGCACACAACGTCGTACGCCGTTGCAGAGAGAGAGGGAGAGGGAGTATGAATACGTCAGCATCTCATTCGTGAGCTGGTCGAATCGACCGGGCGCGCAACTGACCGGACGACATGGCTTGTTGATACACACGACACGGGGTGGACAAGTGCGAAGGGGCGTGGGCCCGGGGCGAGTCCCGCCTCGTCTGCCTGCGACGCCTCGAATCAGCTGGCGCGAGCGTAGGGCTCGGCAGGCAGGCGTAGGCGCGGGCGGACGCGCAGGGCCAACTCGCTCGGCCAGACCGCCGCCGCTGCAAGTGCTGGCTCGAATTGCCTTCGGTGGACGCGCGCGGCGTAGTTGAGCATTACCAAATCTGGAGCGATCTCCATTTACGTTTTCCTTCCTCACTCCGCATCGAGCGTCGCCATCGATACTCTCCCTGGAATCCCTCCATCCAGGTAGCCAAATTCCCTCTCCAAGCAGCCCCCGCCCCAACAATTGACCTACCTCCTGTGTGATGTGCCTATCGAAAGCACCCGAGTATCTCTGGCTCACGTTACGGTCGGCTGCCCGTTTCGCGCGCGGTCGTCTCTCGCTCGGAACGCCGACGAGTCGAGCTATGTCTTCTCTTCTTTCACTCGATCTGGGAGCTCTGTCCCTGCCGCCGATCGGTGCCTTCGCTCGAGGAGCTCCGGGCGTCAATTTTCCAGGGTCCAAGGGTCTCCTTGTGTCATTGTGAATCACCCACTAAATCCCGTTCACAGAAACACAAGCCGACTGACTCTTGGGACTACTGAAATTGACGCCCGAAGCGCCTCTCGAGTGCCGTTTCGGTGATCGGTTTCAGAGGATCCGACGAGAATCGGTTGCGGCGAGAGAGCTTCCAGACTAAATGGAAGAAGAGACTACGCAGCTCGACAAGTCGGCGGTCCGAGAGAAAGACGACCGGACGTACGAATGCAACGAGGTCGAAGTGTGGGGCTGAAGAGAGCGCCGACCAGAGACGGCGCGCAAACTCGCAAAGTGAGCCAGAGACTCGGGTCCATGCGAGAGGCACATCACACAGGAGGTAGATCGATTGTTGGGGCCGGAGTTTTTGACATGAATTGACACAACGTCGTAACATCGTACCAAGCCTTATCTACCATTCTGTCCCTCCTTGGCATCGTACCGATCAGATTTTTCAAGGTGTTCCGCCAGGACCTGACTAGCAGCGATTTAACCTCTCTTGTGTTTACCTCCCTTTCATACGATATAGCATATGAAGCATATGTTCCATAAGTCGCATAGCTTGCTCTCCCAAGGCAGGAATACATCTAGACCACCCACGATTTTCGTAGCAATGAATCAACATTTGCGTGAGAAAGGTAGCGAGGGACCATGTGGAAGACGGAGTAGTGTGTGTGTGTGTGTGTGTGTGTGTGTGTGTGTGTGTATATTCGTTCATCCATAATCGAGGGCTCAAGAAAATATAAAACAATATACAGGTGCGATGGAGCGCATCCTCATTCTCGAGGAACGAGATCCCGACACCTCTTCCTTCGGTCCCTCTTCGATCATTGTCCGTTCTGCGTTCAGTTGAGAGGTTCCTCCGGAGGGTCCTCACCCACGATGCCCGTCGTCCTAACTTCCACTTCGACGGTCTCAGTAGTCGTCGCAGCCGGGGTCTGGTTTGATTCATCATCGACGACGACGAACGAGCCCGAACTGGTGGGGGAAGCGCTCGAGGCACCAGAGGCGGAAGACGGGGTCGACGACGATTGCGAAGAGGCTTGGGCTTGGGCTTGTTGTTGCGAAGGGGAGGCGTCATCGATCTCTTCCAAAAGGGGGTCCGAAGAGCCGTCACGGGGGTCCCGGGATGTGGATGACGAGGCCAAGCCGGACATTCTGTGTGGGCAAATCAGAGAAAAAAGAGGTCAGCTCCGACCGAAAGGCAGCAACGAGTCCGGTAAGGGTGACATACTCGAGGGTGATGAGCTCCATGACGAGGTCAAAGACGGGAGGGGGTTGGGTCTTTTGGTAGATCATGATGAGCTCTTGGGGCGCTGCGAGACGGACGAGGAGGCAGGTCAGGTCAGTGCTCGGCTTTGCCCTGCCTCAAGAGAGGCGCCGTGTCCGAGCGGTGCGCACCAGGGTAGACCTTGAGAGCCTTGTAGAAGGCGATGGCGGAAGCGATGAAGAACTCGGGGGCTGTAGAGGATTGTGACGACACGGGAAGGAGGGTCAGACAATTGCACTGGGACCTCGTCGACGAGGAGCACGACAGGCTCGGGCCAGCGGCCGAACTCACATCGCGCTGCAAGAGCTTCACCCTGCGAGACCTGCTCCATAAAGTACTGCTCCTTGCTCTCGGGAGTGTCGGGCACTGTGAAAGGGTTGGTGACGGAGGACGGGGACATGGAGCACACGAGCGATCGATCGGCGAGAAAACGAGGGAACCCCACGTCAGCTCATCATGCAGAGAGCAGATCGATCGGCGCCACATCGATCATTCTGATCGCACGTATTGCTCCTATTCGAACACCGTAAAGGCGTGCACTAACCCGGTTGGGCATTGATAAGCACTAGAGCTCGCCTGAGCGCGGCCTCGACGACGGCCTTGCCCGTCTCGGCTTCCTTCTGTGTCGACTTGGCTGCCTTTCGCTGGTCGCGGACTGTGATAATGTAGAGCGAAGTACATTGTGCCTCCTGTGAGTCAGCCATCTTGAGCGTGATGGGTCACTGAGGCAGGGTGGTGTGGACTAACGCAGCTTCTTGCGGAAGACGGGGTCATGACGACGCTTGTAATCAAAGTAGATGGCGTACGAGACCGTAGCCGTGGCGACGACACCCGTTGCGATGGCCGCGATCCTCAGGGGGTTGTAGGACGTGTTGGAGCTGGACATGGTGAGCTGAGTGTGGTCGGCGGTGAGAGGGAGATCGGTAAGAGGAGGTAGCAGGAGCGCCTGCGAGTGAGCTCGCCGGCACGCTCGAGTCGTCGTCGCTTGCGAGGTCGCCAGCCAGCCGCTGCACTGGCAGGCGCACGACTGGCGCACGAGCTACAATCCGCATACAGCCAGCCCGTCAACTCGGTCGCACCGGCCACCGACGACCGGCGCGAACGGGACGTGATGAAGGACGAGGTAGGTGCACAGACTCTTCCAGAAGCTCACGTCAAGGAGGATACTCATCTTCCCTTCAGTTTCCTCTCCTTCTGTGGTCGAAAAGTCCTTGCGAGCCCTCCCTCGATCGGCTGAGTAGGCCCGCAGCAGAATCTGCGCTTCAGTCTCCTTCCGACACTCGATCCGCTCCCTGAGCTCGCGTCAACGTATCACCTGCCTCGACGGACTGTGTCACCTGCGTGCGTTTTGATCGGCTTTCACGATTCGTCATCTCCCATGTTGACCTGTCCGTATACCTTTGAGCTGACATCGAGGTCCTCATTGTCCAACCATTCCGAACGGGTCGATCTCAGCTCCTGCCGGTCGAACGAGGCTCTGGTCTTGCCTGTACCGCACTCGGTCCTACCGAGCAGCTGCCTAACCCGTTTCAAATTCTCCGACCAAGTTCATGTCGACCACGATCCCAACTGTCGGATTCATCCAAGACCGTCTCCATCAATTTCCCTCGGCTTTGGTCATCTTCCTTGCGGTCCTGCTCACCCTCCTCGGCGTGGGCATCAACAATGCTGGCGCGCGATCGCTGTTGGTCGGTACTCAGTGGGGCAAAGAACCGGGCACTGAGACGAGTAAACCTTACATCGGTGGTGGAGTCGGAGGGATTGTGTTTGGTATGGTGACTTTTGGTCGGTCTCATAAAGATGTGGCAACTCAGGAAGGCAATCAAAATACTGAGTTCGAGTCCCTTTCTTCCAGCTACTCTTGCAACAATACTCCTATTGGCCGTCATCTCCGAGAAGCACGACCCATCTGTTGGTCCAGGTATGCTCTTTGCGCTGTGGGTATGCACCGGTCTGGTCGGAGGCGCATTCGGCGCGAGGTGGAGATGGGCGGCTAGGAGTTGTTGTGGTGTGCTTGGAGGGTGCGTCTCTACCCTCGCTCCCTTCTTTTCCATACCCCAGCTAAGCTCCCTCCTCGACCCACTTCGTAGTCTCTCCTTCTCTTACCTCATCATCGCCTCCTTACACCTCTCCTCCCTCCTCGCCCGTTCAATCTTCACCCTCCTACTCACCCTCTTCAGCCTCGTGCTCTGTCTCCTCCCTCAAACCGTCAAATTCCTCTCCGTCCTATCCGCATTCTCCGGCGCCTGGATTCACTTCCTCGGGATTGACCTCTTGATGAAAATAGGTTACGTAGACCTGACCGGTCTCTTGGTGGCCAAGTTTGGAGTTTCAGCCAGTGGTCAAGTCGAAGAGGAGGTGTTGGTCCTGGTCTGGGAAAAAGCAAGTTGGAGAGCTTGTGTTGCGGGATGGTGGTTGATGGGGTTGAGTGGGGCGGCTTGGCAATGGTATTGGGGTGGGGAGGCGGGAGGGAAAGAGAAAGTGAGATCAGTCTCTTCTATGATATGATGGCTTCGACAGCTACTGATGACTCTATTTGGCGCTGCGACATAGGTAGGGGACACCTACCTCTCGAGCCTCGTATCGACGGGGGAAGCGCCTAAAGCCCTTCTCGGAACCTACACGCCACCCTCAGAATCCTTCTTAACTCGTATTTCCCACCTCTTCACTTTCTGGAAAACCTCTTCGACTCAATCAGCAAGGTTCACCGATCTCCCGAACCCGAGGACTAGGAATGGAAGACGGAGGACGTCGACTTGGGATGGGGAGGAGTTGCATCAGGATGGGAATGAGGACAGGTTGAGTTCGAGGATTTGGACGGACGATGAAGAGGATGAGTTGGGCGTCCAATCCGACGAGGAGGGACAATCGGAGGAGTTGATTTTTGGAAGACGGGGAGGTAGGAAACGAGGTGGGAGGCGAGTAGAGGAACATGAGTTGAATTCCGTCAAGGATTCACACAGGGGTTCGAACCCGGCGAAGTATGATACGCAGTGGTCGGACGAAGAAGGCGATTATGAGGTGGATGAAGAGGATCTCGGATTGCATGGTGGCACGAGCAGGGATCTTCGCAGCAAGCCACCGGCCTATTCGACTTCACCGACAAGGTATAGCCTGGGCAGTGGTTGGTCGGGCACGACTTTGGGCGCTACGGGAGACGCCGCGGATGCGGATGTCGCTCATCATGGCAAGAGTGGGATAGCTCCGGGGTCCGGCCGTGATCCCCCGTCTTCGCAAGGCGCTGTACGAGGCCGTTCCGACCACCCGTCGAACGCCGATCGGCCTCGAAAGGAATTCTTTCCTCCGAACCAAGCCGAGAGCCCCACCCGAGTCCCCCTCCCCGCGACCCCTTCTCTCCGCAAAGCGATCGACCGCATCGACGTTGCTCAACGCCAAGCTCGTTCAGAAACCCCTACGACTCCGCAGAAGAACCCCTTCCATCACCCTTCCGACGAATCCACGGAATACGAGACGGACCTGGGGAACGGTAAGAGTTCGCGACCTGTGTCGATCAAGAGCACGTCAAGTCAGGCAAGTTACGACGCGTGGTGGGCGGAGGTGATTGCCAAGTCCAAGGCGAAGTGATTTTGGTGCTGATGGAGTGAGATGACTCGGTACATCTTGATTCTCGTAATTACAACACGTATCTAATAATACATTCCATTGCCTCCATCCATGCCCGGGAGTTCCAACTCACTCCTCAAGGATGGGATCTCACAACTTTCTCCCACTTCTTGACCCTCCTTAGCATCCTTTCCACATTATCCTGAGTGAATACAATCTCGTCCCGACGAACTTCCCCCTGAGGACCGTTTTGGATGAGCGAATCGATCGAGCGGGTGAAGGCGACTGCGAGGGCTAAGGAGTTGACGGAGGTGGGGAGAAGGGATCTTGAGGGTGGAGCGGCGGCCATAAAGGATGGTAGGAGGGATATCAAGTGCTGTTAAAGGTGAAGTTGGCTCAGCGGTCTCATTTGGTTGTCTGGGCAAGGCTCAAGAAGGACCTACCCGAGCCACGCTCAATTCGGCTTGTTCTTGCGCGGACAAGGGTAGTTGCGCTCGACGGAACTCCTCGAGTCGAGCTTGTTCTCGTGTCCTGTGAAGTTTTCAACCAGTCAGATTTTCGTTCGTGCCATTGAGTCAAAATCGAAGTCGGTTTCGGCGGCTCGACGTACCTATCTGCCTTCAGCTCCAAGACGATTCGGGAAATCGCTTCGATGTCGTTTTGGAGGTGGGTGATGTATTCGTTCGCTTCCCTCAGCTCGCTTACCAATACAGAGCGCTGGGTAGAGAAGAGGCAAAAGCAAAATGTGAGCTCGAGAAGATTATACCGCCACCCTGCTTCCCGAGTGACTTACTTCGTCCTGGGTTACTCCCTCCATTCCTGTCCGTGCATCATGCGGCCTATGCCCATGGTTGCTCGGCGCGACGAATTGTGCCGTGGTTTGTGTATAATCCTCAACGTCTTCAGAAATGTCCTGACCCCGGCCCGCTGCATGCGCCGAAGCAGGTAGCCAAGGTGAAGGGTCTTGCCGCAATCGTGAGGGCGGTCGAGCTCGACTTCGATGTGGGGTCGCGTTGTGGATGATGTTGTCGAATTCGCTAAGGGCCTGGGCTAGGACTTGCCCAGTCAGTATCCGCGACCCTTCGAGGGTTTCTGCTCATCACTGACCTCGTCTGCTATCCTTGCATCGCTGTCATCGCCCAGATCTTGATGCGCTCGGTGATTCGAGCTCGGCGGTGCTTGGAAGGTCAGATTGCCATCACTGCGCCAAGGATCAATCTGCCCTGTGTGATCGTCGAGGTACACGGAGTGATTCTGTCTCTGAGGTGGACGGGGAGGTCTGAGCGTCGTTATCGTCGTTGTTGATGGTCCATTGACTATCCGCGGTGGAGGGGTCGTGCCGAGCGAATATCTTGACCCTGCAGCTTCCTGCCCTGTTCGACCTGAGCATCCCATCTCTTCCAAGACACTTCGTGATCTTGGTTGGGACGGATCTCTTTGGTCGAGAGTCGCGTCCACTCCTACGGTCGTATCTGCCGCTAGCTGAGCCTGTCCTGTACCCTGCAGAACCGTCGCCGGCAAGATGGTCGATTCCAGCGCTTCATAGTCGACAGAGTCGTTTGTGTGGGAGAATTGCCGATTCGAATGCATCGATTGCGCCGACTGAGCTCTCAACGACGTCGACCTCGCTCGGACAGAAGGTGAGATCGAGCCTGCCTCTGAAGTCGCGGTTGACGATGTTGAGGGAAACCAGTCGTGTGTCGCAGGATGTGCAGAGTCATGAGTCGTAGTGGGTGGTGGCGTCGAAGTTGATGGCACGACGCGTGTTGGGAAGGTTTCATTGGGGTTGGATGTACTTTGTATCAAGGTCAGGTCCTCCGGTGCTTGATGTGGTGTAGCAGGTGAAGAGGGTTGACGCGTCGCTTCGCGCTCACGTTCGTCGTCCTCGAGCTTCCTGGTAGGCTCAACTCGATCGACGTACGATCCTAGAGCAGCAGTCGAAGCAGAGGTGCTAGGTACTGGAACTTGATCCCCATCCAACAACGCCATCAACCGGTCGAGATCCTCACCAGCAGCCGCGGACGGTCCATGGTCAGAGCTCGAGCGCGAGTGCGAATGTGAGCGTGTAGCCTCACTTTCAACGGACTGATCGAGGTGCGCGGGAAGAGGTGTATCGCCTTTCGGATGACGCTTGCGAGGCGTCGACTGGGAGGTTAGGAGCGACTCGTCTCGATACGAATCGGTCAGATCATCGTGGGTCAGATGATCCATTGGGAGGACTGTGCGTACACGACGACCGCCGTCTGTTGGGTCAGAGACCAGGATCATCATGTGTTTGCTGACCCGAGTCCGAAAGTCCGAAAGTCCGAAAAGCGACCCCGAAGTTCGAAAAGTGGCCCAGCTGACAGAGCTGAAAGATGCCAACAAACTTCTATGGACACAATATTCTCACTGGATGATATGAAAGTATGTTCCAGCTCTACTTCAGTGTTCCACACTCGCGAAAGGTGGGTAAAATGCTGAGTATATGCGCACGATTTCTGGTGACTTAGGCGGAGAGGATGAGAGCATTGCACGAGTCCGCTGACAACGCATCCACAACGATATTTCGAGCAGAGCTGATGAGGGGGGTGGAGAAAATGTTAGCCTGGGTTGCCTACTGAGAAAGCGCTTCGACGGAGCTGGTGTCGGTGCCACCCCCGGGCCGGACTGTGGGGCGCACGACCGCCTTCGCCTCCAGTGCGACGGGTTCCGACCTGTGCCCGATTTGTCGTCTTGGGTTCCTGCCATATCGCTAGTTTCAGAGGTTGGAAGACTCCGTCTCAAGCTTTCTGAAGCGTCGTCTCCCACGAGCTCTCCAATCGACTCCGCAAGGGTGTTCCTCTGCCCGGTCAAGCATGCTACCTCCAACCAGCAGCTTCATCGGGAGTGGTGACTCGTCCTTGAGCTTGATCGGCATCGCGCGAGGAGCCACAACGGCAGTTCAGGGCGCCGATTCATTGGCCTCGGTCTCACATCATCGTCGCACCCAAAGCCTGTTCCCGTTACATGAATTGTCCATAGGCAGTGGGTCAACGTCGATCGAACATACTTTAACCGCTACCCTCGCTCACCCACTTTGCTGTACCAGATCTCCCATCCTTGAAGGCGCCCACTGGCATGAATATCTGCGCCGGCTCCACCTCGAGGAGCTTTGCAACCGTCGCGAAAAACGTCTCGGCGCGCGTACAATTCCCCACCTTCCACTTCCCGCCCGCTACCACCCCTGGCGCACTATCTTCATCTTCAATCCTGCCTTTTCCACGAAGGCCATCCCACAAGCTCAAGCGTACACTCTCGATCGACACCGCCCTTGCCTCGGCAAGTTTCAATCGACGTCCACGAAAGTTCGTCATCACTGCGGATGAGAACGATCAAGAAGCTGGGCTGCTCCCTCCAGGTCGACCAGGCTCACCATTCGAGTTGCGTCGAGTTGAGACCCATGGCATGAGATCTGAAGGCTTAAGCAACAATCAGCAAGTCACGAGTTTTGTGGATGCAGCATCAAATTCGACTTCGATTTGGACTGCCCCGCCGGGAATAACCGCGACCGTTCGAACACCAGCCCCGCCGCTATCGCTTCGACTTCCGCAGGCTTCATCGAACAACGACTCCTCGCGCTCGGACATTCAAGATCAAAGCACAGTGACTGTGACATTCCCTGACCCCATTTCAGGGCAACGTAACACCAGCAAACACCGTGTTCCATCTCGATCTGAGAACGTTCAGGCTTTCGAGCGTCGAGGGCTTTGCAGATCGGCTCGCGCATCAGTCAGCTCCTACGACGACCCAAGTGATGGCAGCGATTATTCGACGGGTGGTCCGCGTCGTGCGTCGACCTCTCAACTTAGTTTTCGGAGTAATTCAGCCTCTCGACAGGCGGTATCGGTGGCAACCTCGACGAGTGATAACGAGGACGACAACGATCTTGCACCGCCCCTGTCGTCGAGGTTGAGTTACCCCGACGACGCGCGCAAGATCACCGAAGCCGGGGCTGCGCTGCGCTTGCAATCCTCGAGGGCGCAAGACATGTCTGAAGAAAAAGGAAGGGTGTTGTTTGCCAAGACATGGTTGAAAAGCTGCTACGAGCCGTTCAGAGGGTTCAATGTCAGTCGCTCGGCGCTGTACGCCAGCTACGTCAACGCGTGTCAGCGCTTCAGTGTCTCGGCTCTCAAGTGAGCCTTCAATTTGAATGGTATTAAGGCAAATACTGATTCCAGCTGTATTTTCTATCCTTTGCCAGCATTTCCGCCTTCGGCAGGATAATCCGCGCCGTTCATCCCAAGGTTCTCACTCGACGCTTGGGTGGTCGCGCTGATTCGCGCTACCACTACATCGACTTTCGTCCCTCCAACAGTCGGGAATACAACACACTCTTTGCCAGTGAATCACACAGGCATACCGACAATGCAGCCTCAGGTCCACCAACTCGACTCCCTTCACCTTTCAGGGCTGCAGACCCTGTGGCTGTTGTCGCTGAGCTTCCAGAGATGAGAATTGGTGAGGGGTCGACCTCAGTTGCTCAAAACGCTGTCGAGTTAGGGGAGGCAATCCTCACGGTCAGGGAACTCGTCAAGTCTGCGGAGAAGGTCCAGCCGAGATCTTTGACGCGTCGAAGGACAACATCGGTGAAGCCGACCCGAGCCCCTGTCCCATCGCGACGGCCGACTTGGGCCAGTGGAAGGCTCGTTGTACCCAATATCAAGCTAGAGGAGTGCCCAATCACGCCCATACTGGATTCGTGTTTTTTTCGGTCTTTCGAGGGCGTGTTTGATGTAGACAAGTACGAAGATCAAAGTGAGGCGCGAGCGTTTTGGCAGAGCTTGGAGATGCACTTTTCTCGCCTCGAGGAGGCGGTGCGACTGGAGAAATACGAGTGAGCCACTTTCAAACTTGTCGAACTACTTTTTTACCAGCTGACGGGGTCTTTTGTGAAGCTTATTTTTGGATGAGCTGAAAGAATGGTGGACCAATCTCACTGCGGACGAGTGCGAGATCGCTGTGACGCCGGCGGCAAGTCGGAGCATCTATCGTGCGTTTGTGGCAATCTATGAGGTGCGTGCACTGTCTAGTGAAGCTCCTGAAACTCGGGTTTGCTGATGGGTATGTCGGCGCACCAGTTGGTCTTGGACAGCTCGAGAAAAGCTTTGCTTGCTCTGGCACCACTCGCTCAGCTGGAGAGCCTCGGGATCTTGGCGGCCAAGGTAAGATATGCTTCTTTTCCGCCGTCGTCGTTGAAAAAACAGCAACGAGGTTGAATCTTCGCGCCCGTAGATCGGACCTGCGACTGTGGATGCGCTACAGGACTTTTCCGACACGTTCTTTTTCGATACGCTCGTCGGGCTGAGCAAGCAGGTCGGACCACTCTGTGCACTCAGTCAAAGCTGTCGAGTCTGGGTGGGTCGTGAACCACTTGAGCGTTCGTTCCTACACCTTGAAACTTATTCCCAACGCTTTGTCGCGCACACCAGGCGAACAAATTGCAGAGCAGTCTGGGCGCGCAACAAGCTTGGGACGAGTTTGAGCAAGTCTGGCGCTCCGTCAACACTGTGCTTATTCAGAACAGATGCGAACTCATCCAGGCCGTCGATTCGACTCTCTTCCACACCTATACGGCGCTTGTTGAGGTCTTGTTCGAGGTGTCTATCTCTTCTCCCTCGATCGAATCCCGTCTGGGAAGGGTCATCGAACATGCCGCCCTGAGCTTTGATGACTTGCTGCGGGGACAGAAGGATAGCGCTTCGATTCTTGCGGAGTACAACTTGATCGGATCGCAGATCGCGAGAGAACTCTCTTTGAGGTGAGCTCGGAAAATATATTGATGAGACACCTATTGAGCTCAACGCGTTGTTACCGCTGTCACAGTCATCCCCGCGTTGCAGTTCACTTTCAAAGTCTGCACTTCCTCATCGAAGATTTACTCGTACTGCACGTGAGTGGCAGATATCTGACAAGTGACAGATCAACTGGACGACCGCAAACTTTACGAATGTGCAGGTACTTCAAGGACAAGTCTTGCAAACGGAGAGAATCGTATCTGCCCCAGTGGTCAAACCGGCCGTGGCCACCAGTCAGATTGCCACGCTCGGTGCGATCGAATCAGAGCCCGAAGGGACGGGTCCACCGGTTGCCGACAAAATGGCTGAGCCTGCTGAGGTCGTGGAAAAAAGTGAAGGGTTGCTTTTAGTGAGCTCGGAGCCGCTTCCAACAACAGCCTTGTCGGAACACCCTTCATCGCCAGCTCGTGACTTGACCACGTTTGCCAGTCCGCCGAGGATGATCGATTCTGGGCCGGAGGTCGTCACCTCGCTCCCAATCCCAAGCATCGTTCGTCAATCCCCGGCGGCTTTATTGATCGACAAATCCCACTCTATCTCTTCCGCCCCCGTGTGGATGCCCCCTCGTCGAGCCCCGCTGGTAGGCCAAGCCGTCCAACGCGCCAACCTGGCCCAAGATCTCCTTGCACTCGAATCACCACCCCCTTTCGTGCTTTCGTCGACGATGCAGCAAAGTCTCGCCGATCGACAACGTGAAGTCGGACCTGCTCGTTCAAAGTTGCCTGTAAGTGCGGGCCACGAAATGTCGAGTGAGAGGCGGGGGCTGTGTCAGCCTCCTTCGGGGTTTGAGGTGGGACGGTTTGATGATGAAGGGGTCGGGTCGAGTACGGCGGCGGCGGCGGTCGGGGCGAAAGGAGGGGCTTTGTTGGATCCGGCGGGTTTGACGGATGAGGTGCCTAACACAGCAGCGTTTTATGCTGGTTATTGGCGTTGAGATAGAAAAGAGTTACTGCCGTGCTTCCGGCACGAGCAGCCTCGATCCCCTTCTCGCTCTGGCCGGGCTGAATATTATGGTGGCTCGATATATGTCCAACACGGTTGAGTCTGCCAAGAACACCCGGTTTCAGCAGTCCCCAATTATCGAGGTGTTCGAGATCTACGAAGGTGCGATACTTGACTTGTGCTTGGCCGAGAATGGGCTCGGCCTCGGCGTAAATTAAATTGGCCGCGGTGTCGACCATTCCGTAGTCTCAGGTTGCGGGCTGTTGCGGGGATCCTGTTTGGTTCCTACGCCTCACGCGATCCGTTGGCCTCACTGCTCGACTTGACCCACACCCCATCTCGGGGCAGAATACTCTCATCATGAGTGGTGCCAATTCCACCACGGACGAAGCCTCAGCCTCCGCAAGCGGCGCTCCTCGCCGCCCAACGACCGGTCCGTCGCCGTACGGTGTGGGTACGACCCCGAGCCAATCGATCCGGGTCAAGCGGCAGGGCCGGCAGGGGCAACGAGCCGACGCCGAGTTCCGACCTTCGCCAGCCCCTTCGTTGCCAGTAGACACGTCGAGAGGGTTCAGTGAACCCATCGCTCTACAGGCCTCTCGTACGGACGACAACGCGCTCGAATCGCTCAACACCAACCCGGACAGCGTAGAGACGAGAGCACGTGCTTCAACTAGCCCGAGTGGTGTAGTACCTATCGGACGATCCGGCACCGCGACAGGTCGACGACGAGGGTACAGCATCACTGAACGCTTGTGGGGTGAAGATGGTTATCAACAACTCTCGCGGCCTCGACTCGGTAGCGCGGGGGTATCGGCCTCGGCTTCGTCCCAACAGCCGTTGCCGTCGTCCGCGCAGGGCTCGGGCTTGCCCACGCTGTCAACTGCCGCCGATGCAAACTTGAACCGCTCGCCGCCCTCGGCCAACGTCTCCAGGATCGGTCGGGCGAGAGCGCCTTCCGTCGCTTCGACGACGAGTAGTAACAACCCCGTCAACGTCATCATACCTCGTGAATCGGTAGGCAGGGCGAGGAGGTCTTCGATCGTTGCTCAGGCCATCTCGGAGGAGGATCATCATGCCCAAGAGGTCGATCTCGTAAGGGACTTGAATCTTGACGAGCAGCGCTTGGCAAGTGCCAGAAGCTGATCGCATCCTCTCTGACAGCTCGATGTTTTGGATCCCGCCGTATCAACGACCGCGACGTTGACCAACATCCAAGGTGCTTTTTGGCCCAACATCTTTGCTCGAAAGCCCATCGTCGAAATCGAACCTCTCTCACCCATCGTCGAGACGCGATCCAACGACCCCACCCGCAAACCTGATGGCGAATCATCCTTGACGATCGAAGAACACCCCCTGGCCAGAACGACGACGATCAATACTATTCCGGATGGGGAGGATGATGAAGAAGAGGATGATGAGGATGAGGTCGATTTGCTCGATGAGCATCTCAAGAAGTTGCTCAAAAAGCAGAAGAGGAAGGAAACGTTCAGGTTGCAGATGCAAGGCATCAAGGCATTCCTCAAGACGCCCTTGGGCGTGTTCTTCTTCATCTACGGCAGTGAGTTGCTGCACCCGTCAGAAAACCTTATCGAACAGCTGACTGATGTGGACACTTTGGCCTGTTGCCCAGTCAACGTCGTTGTATGGGGTGCCGGTTTGGTGCTCTTATTGATGATCCCCATGGGCAGCTACGCGAAGAAACTCTGGGTCGAAGTCTGTTCCCAAGTCCTTACCGGCCTATTCTGCGTCACCTCCTTATTCCCCTTACCGTGGCGCCTCATGGACGCTTACAACATCTGCATCATTTGGCACTACGCCGTCGTGACGAGGAAACGAAGGGCTAGGATTGGCTTACCACCTTTGAAGGATCCGAATGATTTACCTGATCCTGCGGAGGCCGAATATTGGATTGGCGCTGGAGGGGAGAAGGTGAGTAGTAGCGGCGATAGTCCCTGCTTCGAGTAGCTCGACTCTGACTCGGGGCACGCCTTGTGACAGATGACGGGACCTCGAATCGCTCCTGCGGTAGTCCCACCTCACAAGAGCAAGTTGCCCTGGAAGAAGAACAAGGACACCTCCCCAGACGCCAATGGCACGACCCCCAACGCGGATTCCATCCCACTCGGAGTGATCGAATCACACGGCAGTTCCGACGGACTGGACGAAGTCGTCGTTCTCAGCGACAAGGAGGAAGCCAAGCTTCGTCACGCGCAAGCGAAATTCGCTCGTTCGCAAAATTACTACCGCCCCCATACGACGCCGACGCATCATGCGTTCCCGATCAAACAAGCGATTTGGATCTCGTTCTTCATGATCGGCAATTCGGCTTTTCAAGCGATCTTGTGTGGCGTGATGTGGGGATTGAACAGGTACGATCGACCGCCTTGGACGACGGCTTGTTTGATCCCTCTTTCGTTTGGGTGTGGAATAGCGGGCGCGATCTTGATTTGGCAATGCTCGGAAAGGACAAAGAGGAAGGCCGAGGTGACGGCGAAGGTTTGGAGGATGATGAAGAAGGATGAGGAGGAATTGCAGAAGAGGAGGAAGGAGGCGACTGACCGGAGGGTCGCGAGGCATAAGGAGAAGAAACATCGTCATGGCCCTGCGGCCTTGGGGGCTTTGGCACTGGGGAGGAAGTCCAAGGTTGATTTGGAGACGACCAAAGCGGCAAATTCGTAGAGGCATAGTGCTGGATTGTGTTTTCTTTAGAATGTGTATGAGATCGAGCGTTGTGTGTGTGTAGCCATCGGTACACCTAGCTTCCCAATCCATACTGTTGTCGTTCGATCCGAGGGAAAGTATTCCCCCGATCAGATCGAGGATGTGCTGTACGATCGAGAACAAACAAAAGGGTTGATTGCAGAACAATATGCAAAACAAGATGGGCAACTGAAAGGTCTGAATTCCGAACACCACCTCGATCCCGGTCCCTCCTCCTCTTGATTACATCCGTCAGGTGTATATCACAATCAACAAGCCCGGAAGGACACACGCACGTCTCCGATCACTCAAAGCTTGACTTTCCCACCTTGCAACGACTCCCACTCCGTCTTAGTGAAAGGTTTGTACTTCCCTCCACTGAGCCAATAAACCGGATCCGAAACTTTAGCCGGATCAATACCCTCATTCCTCAACGCGACCTTGAGTTGTTTCTCCGTCCCCGTCGATTCCATCTTTTGTACGATGCGGATGAAGAGCGGTTGCGCGTATTTGGGTAACACTTTTTGAACGTGCACGGACAGCTTCTCGAAGTCGACTTGGGAGGTGGCGGGGATCGCAGCGCAGCCGGCTCGGCCTTCGTGGGAAGGAACTGAGGAGAAAATAGTTACACAGGCGATCGTCAGTATCAGAGCGTCCGACCCTAAGAAGATGGCTTACCTAAAACACCATAAACGTTGGCCTCATCGACGATCGCACCCATCGCCTCCGAGACGGCCGTGGTTGAGACGTTCTCCGACTTCCAGCGGAACGTATCCCCAAGTCGATCGGCAAAGTAGTAAAAGCCCTCCTTACTCCTCGACAACAGATCTCCTGTACGGAAGTAGGCATCACCCTTGCTAAAGACGTCACGCATGATCTTCTTTTGCGTCGCGCCGTCGTTGCCGTAGTAACCGGCGAAGGACATGAAGGGGGAATCGGGGTCGATCTGGCACAACAACTCTCCCGGTTCGTCGTCGTCGGTTCGGACGCAGAGACCCTTTTCGTTACGGTAAGGTTCCTCAGTCAACGAATCGACCTTGACGATCGCTTGCTTGCCTCGACGAGCCCAACGTGCCAAGGTGCCTTCGTGACCGACCGCGCCGGCACCAAAGTTGTTGCCGTTGTAATTGTACAAAGAGCCGTTTCCTTCGGACGAGGCGAAGAATTCGGAGATGACGTCGACGCCGAAACGATCACGGAATTTGTTCCAAACGTCGGGACGGCAACCGTTGCCGTACGCGAGTTTGACGTTGTGTTCCTTGTCCAGCGCCGAAGGTGGGACCGCGAGGAGGTAACGTAGGACCTCGCCGACGTATTGGATGACGTTGGCGTTGGATTCGCGCACATCCTTCCAGAACGTAGAGGCGGAGAATTTACGACCGATGATGACCGTCGCTCCGGCATTCCATGCGGCACCGATGGCGAGCAACATCGCGGTCGAGTGGTACAAGGGCATCGGGGTGTAGATGCGGGTCTTGGTCCCAAAGTGGTTGATGCGGGTCCACATCTGCCGTCGAAGGGAAGGACGATCCCGTTAGAGCCCTGTCTCATCACAGTGGCAAATGAGGTAACTCCTCACCTTGAAAGCAGTTGCTGATCGTCCATGAGTAACGATGGCGGCTTTCGGAAGGCCGGTCGTACCTGTGCAAGTTCACGCTTGCGATCAGGGCCAGCTCATGGCCAAAGCTGAGAGCGTGACTACGCACCAGAAGTGTAAATCAAACAAGCCGGTGACTGCCACGTCAAACCGGATCGCTGCTGGTCAGGAATTCGATCGCGACTCATGTGGTCGAGCGCCTTGGGGAGGTTGAGCGTGACCGAATCCTTGATGACGGCGCCAGCCTTTTCACCCCCCGAAGAAAAGTTATCAACCCAGTTGACGAACTGCAACCGAGGGTTCGTTTGACGCAACGCCTCGGCGACACCAGCAATCGAGGCCGAGAGGGTCGATTCGTAGATGATCATTTGGGCCTTGGCGACCGAGACGCAGTGCCTCAACCCATCGTCCTCGAGGTTGTAGTTGATGAAGGCGGGGACGACGTCGATCGCGAGGCAGGCGAGGAAGATGATCACGAACGCGGGCTTGTTGGGCATATACAAAGCCACGGTGTCACCTCGCTTGAGACCACGCGAGAGGAGCCAGTGTGCGAACTGGTTCGCCTCTACAAGATAGATGAAGAATCGGTTCGTCCGGGCCGCGACGGCAGAAGATGAGTCGGTCAGTAACCAGCACGAGGAGGATTCGAGCGACGAGATCAAGTGTAGATGACGACTTACTCTTGTCGACCTGACCCCACGTGAGCCTGACGTTCTCGCAGACGTAGCACTCCTGATCCTTGAGCTTGGCGACGTTGTCGTTGAAGATGTAGTAGATCGAGTTGCGGTCGCGCGCGTTGTTGCGCTTGAGGCTGACGGTGACGTCGAGCAGCGCGCGCGCCTTGACGAGGTCGGCGGCGATGAAGTGTTTGGCATCGAGGTACGCCGCAGCGGCGATACCTCCGGCAATGACGGGTAGAGTAGGTAGGACCCTCGCGAGTGTTGAGGGTCGCAAATAAACACGGGGCGAGCAGCAACGCGACAGCGGCGACGATGACGACCAAAACGACGGCCACGCGGCAATGAGCCCCAGAGTTACGGCGAGGGGCGGGTGAGCAGCAGCAGCAGCAGCAGCGATCCGGTCGATCAGGAGCGGGCCACAACGGAGGACGTGGGAAGAGCAGGACAAATCGTTTTAGCTGCAGTTCCAGTTGAGTTCCTTCAAAGGCATCTGAACTCACATCTTTACCAAGGGGAAGGTGTAAGTGGTCAACGGAGCAGATCAGCTCAAGAGCCCGACTGGAACTGAAGCCTGGCACTGGCTGCCTTGTGCTCGGGTAACCGATTCGCTCGCGAAGTCGCCGGGCGTGGCGGAACGGCGGGCCGCGGAACGGAGGGCGCTCGCACGTGCTGTGGCCCCTTGCGTTCGGGGGTTGCCTTCACAACTTGCGACCGAGCGACAAACCCGAAGCCCGCCGGACCGCCGGTTGCAGTGGCGATTTCGTCCCCGATGTGACGATGTCTGTCGAGCTGCGACCTCTTCGCAAGCCACGTGAGCTCACAAATCGAGTCCGACTCTTGACCGAAACACGATAAATGATCGGCCTACCCTGGGGGCAACTTTCAAAAGGCATGCTGCCGATCCGACGCTGTGGACAGCTGAGCGCTGAGCAGTGATCCGGCCTCAGAGCCGATGATCAGGCGGCGTCTGGACGTCTGCGGTCCGAGCTTGCACAGCCAGAGCTCACCAAAGTGACACACCCCAAGCTCAAAATTGTCAGGATGGATTCTGAGACTATTCTGACTACTGTGTCCTGATTAAAGTGGCCATCAGCACCCTATGGTATATGCCCGAACTCCATCGAGAGAAACCTTTGCGGTTCCGAGGCTCAAAACTCGACCGAGTCGACTGGAGCCGATCGGCGCCTCGAGGCTGGAGCAGGCTGGAGCCGGCTGGAGCAGCCCCTCGCACCGGATCACGGGAGCCTACGGGAGCCCCAGCGCGCCTTCGCGCCACCCCACACGCCTCCCGAAGATCGCTTCCCTTCCCACCGAGGCCCGCTCAACATGTCGGCCTACCTCGAGTCATCGCACCCGACCCAAGCCTCTTCCACAGCGGGGGCCACGACGTCGTCGACCAAGCGTCGTCGCGTCGAAGGGGACTACGGCTACATCGCGCCTTCCACCTCGCGCACGGCCGCGAAAGCCGCCGCCGCACACCAAGCGGCCCAAGCCTCGACCTCGACCCCGACCTCGACCTCGTCGTCCCGGGCTCATGCCCATGCGAATACTTCGTCTCATGCTTCGTCTCAGAATACGGTCGCTTCGGGCACTCAATTTCTGAACCCGACGCCGCGTGAACAGGAGATGATGGCCGCTGCCAAGGCGCGATTCGCAGCGCCTACGGTCAGTCTCGGGATGGAGGCATACGTCGGGTGCATGGATACTGAACTGCCACGTGCTCTTCCTTGACACAGCTATCACTGGCGTCTTTGCCTCCACCAGCACTGCAACGCTACCTCAGTCGATGTCAGTCGCCCGTACGCGGGGTCTCGCCCAGCCAGCCTCGCGTGTCAACCCGTGCTGACCTCCCTCCTCCCTCCTGCCCCCGAACGTCATTCATCAGACGGCCTGCTCGAATCCCACGGCTCACTCTCCTACCACCATGCCGTATTCCCCGTACCTCCTCTGCCCGTGACCCTCCCTTCGCCTCTCACGGGTCGACAACTGAGCTCGCGGCGCCTGTATCGACCCGTAACGACCGCGACCGGTGGCGCGAACACGACCGCGATGGCCGAAGATCAGCACGGCACGACTTCGACCCCGGCTAAACGACCAAGATGGCAGGAACCCAAGACGGCCGAGTTCAAGGGTTTGTCCGCGTACGATGATCCGGTCGTGGTCACGAATCGATTGGCGGCCAAGGCCAAGGAGCATTGGGATAAGCGGGAGAGCGTCAAGGAAGGGTTCGTCTCTACCCCAGTACACCAACCTCGGTCGCTGTTGCTGACACTGGTAACTCGCGTGTATCCTTTTGCAGGGAGACTCTGACCAATTTTATGTTTGCGCTCCGTATGCGAGGTGAGAATTGGCTCCGTGTATGCACTTGGGGCGGTGGACGTGGATAAGGCTGGGCAGGGAGGTAAGAAAAACATGTCACTGATCTTGGATTTAAATCTCCCGACAGCTCATACCCTTCGTGCGACCCCACCGGGTTGATCAATCTTACGCAAAACCGACGTGGACGGGGATCGACACACCGCGTCATAGGACCGCTACAGTCTCTCATACCCGGGTACTCGCGCTGCAATGACCAGAGCCGCATGTTGTAAAACCTCTGTTTCCCGCCCCAAACCTCGTCGTTCGGGACTTTCCGAAGAACGCACAGATCAGAGAAAGTGGTAGACGCAGAAGGTATCAAAGCACACGGACACTTGAGATCTCGATCGGAAACCAAGCCCAGACAGAGCTTGTCCTATTCCCTCCCCTCCCCCGTTCCTCCAGCTTTCCTTTCCTTTCCTTTCCTCCTTCTCTCGTCTTGTCCCTCGCTTCGGAAAAAGGGCTTTGTTCTGATTCGATCTTCTCCCATAAAACGCCTCGACGATACGACTTTGCGCACGATCGTTGGTCGCCGACCGTCATCAATTTTTCGTGACAGGCGGTTGGTGAGAAGGTGAGACGTGAGATGTGGTGCGTGGGGTTGGGTAAGATGGTGGGATTTGTGTGGTACGAGATGAGAACAAGCAAAGACGAGACGGGACGCGGTCAAAGGCGCACGGGATCGAGGAGTCAGCACGACCACGAACACGCTCGCTAGCTGGCAGCTCACACTTTGGATGATGGGAGGGATCGAACGAGAGCTTTTACCAAACCGCTAAAGCCACCATTTTATATCCTCAAGAAAAATGCGGCGATGTTGGCAAGATGTAGTGGTGCAAGAAGTGCAGGAGCGCGTTGACCAGAACGAAGAGGAAAGAGCGAGAGAGCGAGAGAGGGAGGCGACGAGGTTGAGGTGGTCGCTAACTTGGATTCGGGGCGCGACGGGGGCATGTGCCTGGCAGAACGAGACATCTCCTCGATATGACGCCAAACTGTGACGCCAAACTTCCAGTTGAGCGCGGTCGAGCACGCCGCTGACATTGAAGCGAATTCGCGGACAGGGGTGCATCCCACGTCGAGGTCCACGCTCCACCCCTCGGAAGAAGGGACTCCCTCGTCGGTCAAGCTCGTTCAAATCTCAGCGAATAGGGTTAGCACTGAATAGGGTTAGCACTGAGGCTCCCTCGAGTTGAGATCGCCACGATCGAGACAATCTCTGTTGCTCTAGCAGCATTGTTCGAGCTGAGGCAACCTCGCTTCCACCTCAAGTGGCTGCGTATCCCGAACTCCGACGCAGGGCTGCGGGGCCGGCTTCACGTGAGAGCTCCGAGGCGGCGAGTCGAGGCGAAAGAACATGAAGAGTGATTCCTGTGTACTCCAGGAAACGGAACCAATATGGAGCAGGCTAACGTATGCACTTGTGGATGGCGTTATTTGGGCGCACGAACCCTTTATTTTCTTTCTGAATCCTGTGGCAAATAATTATCAGGCACGTTGACATGTCACCCAGTCTCGACAGCTATTATTGAAAAGTGCATCGCAGTAAAGGATCGATCGGAGCGGCCGGCCAACCGAACTCCGATCTGCAAAGCCTGCTCTCGTCTCGAGCGCCGAGATCTAAAGTATCGGAGCAAAATGCTCATTACAGCTCTCCACCATCTATGAAGCATCACAAATCTCTCCCCATCTCTTATCAAACACTGCCAAATCCACTCCCTTCAACCCCTTCCTCGCCCTCTGCACAACAACCGTACTCTTGCCCGCCTCACCACACCTCAACAACATCGAAGCGTAGAACAGCCACTCCTCCGCCCCCGACTTGGGGTGCTGTGCGAGGTGTTCGAGGATCTTGATTTGCAGTGACAGAGGTTTGGGAAGGACGGCGGTAGTAGTTTCGAGAATGACGTGTAGGGTCTCGATGGAGACGGTCGTGGTTGTGCGAAGGAGGTTTTCGACGCGCGTGGTGAAGGTCTGGGGTTCGAGTTCGGCGAGGAGGTTCATGTAGCGTCTTGGGACGAGCTCGCGAGGTTCGAGGATGGGGATCTCTTCCCCTTCTTCCCCTTCTTCCTCTTCGTCGTCCTCATCAACGCTGCCATTTTGCGCATCCGTGAACGTCGACTTGAAATCGACAGGAGGTACGGCATCGGCCAACGCCACCCTCGCGATCGCCTTTTCGTACCTATCTAGCTTATCCTCAATCGACAAACCCGAATCATCGATGCGATCGACGTGCATCCACCAAAGCTGTCCACTGTAAGGAAGAGCCTTGATCGCTTGTTCGATAACGACTTCGACTTCTTCAGCTGAAGGCGGGTGTCCACTCTTAGCGAGCGAAAGGGTCGTCTTGACTCGGGCGACCCAGACTTGTTCACGGGTAGGCGCGGGGGTCTTTTCGGTTCCGTAGCGCTTGGTCAAGTCCGAGACGAACGAGAAGAGCTCGACGCGAGGGCTCTCCGTGCGTACTAGGTGTCGGAGATGGAGGAGGGAGAGGAACGGTGAGGACGGAGCGAGCGAAAGCGCGGTGGTGAGGTTGGTTCGGAGGTAGGTGTGCTGTGAACGTGCAGTCGCAGTCAAGCGACGTCAGAATCTGCTACCCACAAATTTGGTTGACTACATGATAACTCACCAGATTATCCTCTTCAACTTGCTCAAGCATCTTCTCAAGCCAAGAGCAAAACGCCTCCCAAACGGCTAGGTGTGCCGTCTCCTTATTCTTGCCCTTCTTGCCCTTGCACGCCTTCCAGTACTGATCCACACCCGCCGCGACAGCATCGACAAGTTTCTCCCCCTTGACCTGGATCGTCGTCGTGTCAGGGACGGGCCCGCCTTTCTTTGCTCGTTTGGGGTTGTACGCCACGTCGTAGAGGTGTCGGGTCGCGAGAATGTGGAGCGCTCGAGCGTAGTCGGGAGAGGAGGGGGTGAATGGCGTGGTCATGGAGGCGTACGTATGCTTAAGGAGCGACAGACGCAGAGGTGAAGGCAACGATCGCAAGACGGAAAGTAATCGCTCGTAAACATCGAGAGAGTGCTTGAAGGCTGTGACAACCGGGACATGGGCAGGAGTCAGCCTTTTTCGTCAGCCAGGTAGGAACTTGAAACTTGAGATACGCACAGGTCAGGTAGTTGTCGAGCAAGACCCGGACGATCGCTCCCTCGATGATGGCTTCCTGGCCCGAAGCAGCCTCCTTTTGCACCGTTTCCTTGAGCTCCTCATCCTCCTGATCTTCACCATCCTCCCCAGTCGGCAGTTCAATCTCTTCAGCCGCCTCCTCCTCTTTCAACTCCTGCCCATCCTCATCCACCTCCTCCCCATCCTGAGTCTGCCCTTCAGCGACCTTTCTCCTCTTACTACTCCTCTCTCCGACGACGACAAGCTCTTCCTTGCCATTCCTTCCTTCCTTCCCAATCCCCAGCAAAGTCCACCTTGCCCTCAAGCGTTCAGCGAAAGCGCATTCGACCCTAATCCATTCGTTCCACACCAAATGCTCCGACTCCCCACTCCCTCTAAGGAATCTCAATGCGCGCATGCATAATCGACGAGCAGCTTCGTCGTTCCCTCCTCCTAGACCTCTCTCGTCTCCTTCGGATTCCCAACGAGAGGCCATGAGCCAATAAGGAGCGTGGGTGGGGTGCATCGCGATCGCCGTCGAGAGCGTTCGAGAGACGAGATGAGGCGAGGCTTGTTCCAGGGCGTGTCCGAGGAACGCGTCCCAGAGTTGTAACGAGGAAGGGAAACGACGCGTCGAAAGGCGGTGCAAGTGCGTGACGTGGGCCGCGATCGAGTGGTCCGACAAGGTCTTTTTCGTCGTCGTTTCTGGTGAGGTGGTCGAGGATGAAGGTCAGTTTGAGAAAGCCGGTTTTTGTTTGCTCAGACAGGGGTTCGAACGAGTTCAGGAGCATGTCCGAATGGACTGACTCGTTCTAGAAGCACGTTTCTTTCTCAACTTTTCCAGCTTGGTCTCGTAGTCGATGTATCGGAGGTAATCGATCGGCTTGACGGCTCGACTAGCGAGCGCGGTCTCGAATCGACGGCGCTGCGAAACGATCTCTGTGATCTCATCCTGTGAAACGAGACATGATGAGGAGTAAATACTTATGGGATGGCTCGTTTGTGACGTGACATGAAACAAGGTGGCCTACTTTGGTGAAGATCTTCTTGCGCTCCAAATCACGGAGCTCAGGCAAGAAGCGCTCGAGCGAAAGTTGGACCTATGCGAGGAAGTAGCCGCAATGCGTCAGAAATCATGAGGCATGGAAGGCTTTACAGAACGCAAATATCGCAGCAGGTGACTCACCTTCTCCATGATGCTCGATCACGCGGCCCTCGTCGTAAAGCCAAGTGGAGTCGGAGGTCGACGGTCGCGCCGAGCTCAGCTTCGACTGCGAAGTTCGTGGGCACCGGACCTCTTGCGTCGTTGGCTCGATTCGGCAACTCCGACTCGGTTTTCGCGGGCAAAGACGTCTCGGCCCGCGCTCTGACATCGACCTATCGCTCCCCCAATTCTAGGTTGGAACTGATTGACTGTCATGCAAACACTAATGCTTGGATTGCTGGGAAAGCAATTCAGAAACCGGCGACTAGACTTGCTTCGTACGCATACGTAGGCTGACCCGTCGTCTCAAAATGGTCAACATTGAAAGTAAAATTTTCGTTTCTCTTAAGACTCAACGTAAAGAAATGATCATATCATCTCTCTAAAAATCACATACAGCCCTCTAGAGCATGCGGATCAACTGTTGTAGTTGAAACGGACTTGAACAGGACGTGTCGGCTACATCCATATTTGCATACTTCCGACGAACCCTAGTATTTGCATACTTCCGACGGGTAGCACCGTTGGTACGGGCGCAGGCTGCCGACTCGATAGCCTTTTTTTGCTGCTGCTCGGCGCCATTAAAAGATCGACACTTTTATTGTCTGCCCGAGGTGGGGTGATCACTTATAGCCGAGCCGAGGGACGAAGGAATCTTGACAACGTTAACGCCGCAGCGGGCTGTGGCACACAATTTCAGCCACGAAGGATCTGGATTGTTCTGGACTCTTCTGGAGCCGCCAAGATAGGAAACCTGTTTATATTAGGCTGTGTGGTATCAATCACCAAATAATACTTAGCTCCAACTTCGCGCGCTTGTTCGCACGGCCCGAAAGATATTCCCCATCGATAAACTTTGCGAGCTTGCCCGCTGCCGATCCTCCTACTTGACCAGCTGGAGTCCGATATGCGCGGTCTTCGCCGAACACGAGATTGTCCACGTCAGTGAGCGTTCAAGAGGTTGCGTCCCAGTCGGGTTATGTGGCTTTACTTGTACCTCGGTCCGGAAATCATGGACCCATGTCTTTCGTTGTGGACGCACTGATTCGGAGTAAAACGGTGCCTTGGCTCCTCACGATTTGGATCGACGAGGTGCCAGTCCCTCTTGGGCACGTGAACTCTCATGGTCGGCGATAGACTATCAACAAGCTTGCGAATCTTTTGGCTTGATGTTGCAATCCGGACAGCGGTAGGCTGATGAGGCGATCTCCGGGAGTTCAATTCGACACGTTGTTTAGCTAGTTCCAGCTAGCGAGAAGCTTCCACTGCTGCGTACCGCCGGAGGAGTTCGCTCAGATTACATGTGAGACGGTGCGCAAGCGAGGACTCTGCACGGCCCCTCAAGATACACATGTCGTCTTCAATGTCAGACGCTAGTAAGTGTAATTAATTACTAGGTAATAGGACTCGAGGGCGCGGTGCGCCCACCTGCCTGCGTAATTGAAGATCGTTGCGAGCGGAGCTCGCACCTCCCGGACCGTGGGGGGACAAAAAGATCGACGCGCGCGGCTGAGAACCTTATTTGATGGAGGCGTTTTGTCGTGCAATCTACTATGTAGATATAGACAGATGTAGATGTATTATGTAGATGTAGATAGATGCAGATATATGTAGATTACTAGACCTACCTGTGTAGATAGGTAAATGTTGTCAGCACCGCAGAATGAGCTGGCGTTGTGGTGTACGTAGGTGGAAATTCTACCGACGGTGACGCTCGTTTGGAACATTTTCTTCCCACAATGAACTCCCGCTGTGGCAGGCACACTTAACGCCGAGCTCGCTTAAGTAAGGTTCGATATCCGTCCATCGGCGAAACCCTCTAAGATGTCTCAGAATGCGGCAACCCCAAATCGGCGGATCGGCTGATGTACTGTAATAAGACTAGCCAAACCCTACTACGCCCCGATGATGTGTGGAGTACGCGGGGTAATTGTTGCTGCCAAGATATTGGCGTTGTACTTGTGTAGCTACCCGTGTCAGCAGGCAAGGCGCACCGTAAGTAGCCTTTGAAAAGCCAGAATCAAGGCTGGCAGGCCCCGACGGCGATCAACGAAGGCTCTTAAAGTGGAAGGAGCTGGCTCGAGTTCCCGTCAATATTCTGAGTGGGCGATCCATTGCACGCCGAATGTGGGGAGCCGCTGACGCTTGAGGGGATTGGCACCCGCAGCCCAGCGGGAAATGGACCTGTAGATCTATAGAGTATGCCAGTAGGTGCCTGGTCTCTATCAGCTCGTCGGTGTTCGGTTGAGATTGTGTCGACAAAAAAGTCACAAGCTCGAAGGCCGGCCGGCGGCCAAAATTCTTGCAAGTTCGGCGCTACGAAAGAGAAGAGTCCGAGTTACCTACCCCACTGCTCGCCAGCAAGAGAAGAAAAATCGAGGTGGACCATGCCTAAGTATTTAATCCTGGAGACTACTAGATGGAACGGCATGGAAGGAGAACGGCATGGAAGGGAGCACCGGGTTTCTGTGTGCCTCGAAGAAGAAGGCGAGCTAGGAGAGAATCGGACTTAGTAGCACCGATCATTGAATCGGACCGGAATCGGACTTAGGCGGCCTGACCCCTACGGGAAATCCGCGCAACCGCAGTTAGACCACGGCCGACTTTGGCGCGACGATTGAGCAACCGCGGGCACGCAGGTCCGACTTTGGCTCGATCGTCGCGCCAAAGTCGACCACGGTTAACTGCGGTTGCGCGGATTTCCCGTAGGGGCCTGACCTTGACCCGCGCCCGTGAATGTCTCTCGTCTCATACTCGACCTACCAAGGTATCGCTTCGCCGCTGTGGAGTTCCCGTTGTCAGCTCACCCACGAACTTCGAAACACTCGATCCCACCCCAAGTACTCAAAAACGCAGTCATCGTCCTTGACAACTTCGGTGATATCGCCAACTCGGTCAAATCCTCCATCTGATGCCCATCTCGGCCGGACCGGCGCACTCGGCAAGGACTTCTTCAGCTCTCGACGACACGGTCGGCGGCCCGTGCACGAGAAGGTGAGACCGAATTGGCACGGGGTCCGGGCACTGCCCAAGCTCATGATATCCAGAAGTGCTGAACTGAGTCTTGTCCGTGTACTCCGTCGACCTGCGACCTTGTCATTCCTCCTCCTTCGCTTGATAGACTGTCGCTCCGCTCAGCCTCTGCCATTGTCCAGCGGCGCGAGTCAAACTCGCAGCCAAGCCCAGAGATTGGCCACCGATCAAGCTCTCCCAGTCAATTGAATGGTAGGAGTATCTACCGCGCTGAACTACTAGAGTCCTCAAGATCACGGTCAAACACTCCGATACATCGGGGCCCGTGCCCCCCTAATCGAGTCAAGTCGAGCGAACTGTCCTCGCCGCCGGCTCCTGAGCAGCGGCGAACTAGCAATCGCCGATCCCCGAACAAGGCCGCTCGCGCCGACGACATGGCACAAAGCTCAGAATCGTACTGCTTACCAACACCAACACCCTCCCTTCAACAACTTGCTCCAACACAAATCACCGCGGGTGGTATCTCTCTCATTTCCACCCCTGCTGCGGCGCCACAGGCCCCTACGGCGCTCGGTCCTCCTCTCCTATCGTCGCCAAGCGCCGCTCTCTCTGCGATCGAACTCGAGGATCTCGATAAGGACGAGCTCATCACGCTGATTAGGAAACATTTACCGAACCGAGCAACTGTTCCCGATATCGACCCGGAGTCGTTGGACCGACTACGGCGCCCCAGTCCTCGCTCGTCTCGCGTTAGGAAGAGGGCCTCGGGTGCTCAGAACGCGTCGATCCAGCACCTCGTCACGAGACTCGTCCCGGGTCAGAAAGAATCGACGCTTTCGGCACTGACAAAATCCGAACTGGCGCAAGGCCTCGTTTCCACCGACTCATTGGTCATCAACGTCTCATCCCCTGATGACCTTATGGCAGTTGCGCCAAGCATCCCCGAGACCAGCAAGGAGCGAGAGCAATCCTCAGCTATGGCTTCCAAGTCGCCGAAAAAATCGGCCAAGCGAGATCGCAACCAACCCCCTCGTCCTTCCAACCCTTGGATTCTGTACCGCTCGGCACAGATTCAGCGGCTTCGAGCCGACCCGCGGTTTGTCGAAACCTCACAAGGCGAAATATGTGAGCCAAGTGCCGGGTCAGCTCCCCCATCTGCATCCATAATGACCTAATGAGAGATCTCGTCTGTGCCCCAGCCAAACTCATTTCCTACATGTGGAGAGACGAGGACCCGCAAGTGCGGCTCAAGTACGAGCAGCTCGCAGCCGAAGCCAAAGCACGCCATGCCGACAAGTATCCTGGTGAGTCTCGGCCACTCAATGTAACTGGATTAGAAACTTGAACTCAAAATTGAACTCTTCCTTCACCCCGGATCACGTCTGCGTCCCTTCTAGGCTATACGTATCGACCGGCAATACGTGTCCGCCGCAAAGCCGAATTGGCTGCGGATGGCAGCTCGCCGTCTTCCAGCGCCTCACGATCGCGTCCTGGCGTATCTGGGCCATCGAAAGCACCGCAATACCCCAACACCTCGATCTTTTCACATCCAACCGCGATTGAAATGCCCTCTCCACCTGCCTCCCCAACGACTCAAAGCTGGGAACAACTTACGAACGCAAGCTCGACCTCTAATTGGCTTCATTCGATCCCGAGCACACCTGCAGCTCTTGACGCCAGTATCAATGACCTGCTCGCCTCAATCAACAAGCAGAGTAATATTTATTCTCCCGGATACGCCATTGATCCCATTTTCAACTGCGCCGACTGTGGAGACACAAGCTCATCATCTTCGGACGCCGACCTTGAATCGCCAGCGTCGAGTGCCTTCACGTTCCGGGACCATCTCGCACCTATGTCGGCCCCCGCAGCCTTCTCCTTCTTTGACTTTGGTCTTGTTCCATCGGCTTTGCGCCAAGCTACACCCATTGCGACGGCTCCACTGTCGCCTGAGTGGCTGACTTGCACGCCACTCGCCAGCTATCCGTCCACCAAATCTTTCTCCATCGCTAGCAATAGTTCGATGTCGAGCAGCTCACCAAGCCTGTACGATGATAACGGAGAAGATCAATTCGGCCTTCCCAAATAAGACGAATTTTCGAATGGATGGCTTTATCCCAGTCAGGAAGCTTCTCTGACTCAGGAGACGGCCCAAGGTCGGACCGTGGCGAACGTTGGGCATCACACGTTTCCCTCGTCAGGTTCTGGCGACGATATTATGATTCACGTTGACCATATTCGTCAAAGCGCTGATGATCAGGAGCGATCCCCTGCAAAGTTTGTCTCTTCCCTGTTTGTAAAAAGTTCCGTCGAACCGATTTATGTCTGAAGTGAACTGTGGTAATACTCGTTCTGTATGTGATCTGTCTAGCACTTGGGGACTCATGTTGGAATACTTTTGTACCGGAGTCCTGCTTCACCCCGCAGTAGCTTAGCGGGGAGTTTGGATGTCAGAGAGTTTCAACCGTACAGATTTGTGGGCCGGGTAGTTACAGAGCTTCATGCCTTACTCTCGGCATCCTTAAATCAAGAGCCACTCGTGATTCGAGTACCTAGGTACCACCTTATTGGGCTAAGGTGCCTTCGGCCTGGATACCGATCGAGCCGAGCGAGATGGGTGAAACAATGGCCAGTCTTTATCCTAGTCGATGATCGTCGGTTCGGATTTCCGCGATCACTACGATCCCCCCCGCGTTCCAACTTCCGAACTTATGGCTTCGATCGCCAAACACTCTAGGATGATCAAAGCAGATACGAGCTTGTTGTGGACAGGAAGAAGACAGGGTGGACTACAATGGCTTCTTCCGGCGAGCTTCTGGGTGTATGCCACCTATCCCCGCACAGGATAACTCTCGACGCCGCCCCCTTTCGGAAGAAGGTGCCGCTGTTGAAGCTGGAGTTCTCACCTGCTCGCCCGTGTGATCGCACACTTATTGAGATGCTACTCGCTGCTCTCATAATGAATCCAGTGAAATTCATTGCTCATCTATGGGATACAACCTGGCCTTGGGCTTGAGTGTGGTGAAGACGAAATAACGATAGGAGGGGTCACCAAAAATTCGTTGTGCCATCCCATTGCGGAATAATGCCGTAAATCCGGCGCACGCAGATAACACAACACGAGATGTATGCGCATTCCAGCAGTCAGGAGAACACGAGAACCCATCAGGAAAGAGTCCAGAAAGCCTGGTACGCACAGTGGCGCGTGTTCGCTGTCGGCGCGGGAAAGAGTGGCTGCGGCGACCGGTTAGTTCGTGGCTTACAAGTACCAAGGGGCAGAAATGCTTGGGTTATTGCGTCTGTAGCATGCGCTGCACGTTCCCTTCAGGGCCTTCACTGCACCGTAGACGTCTCTACCAGCCTCTGCCGCTGCGTTCATCACCTGTTGGGACGGGACGTTCTCAGCTAGCCGCCACTAGCTCGTCCAAATCCTCGACGTGGCTCTGTCCAAGAGTAACTCGGGTGATCTTGCCAATCGTCAGTCCCTTTGCCGACCCCCTTTCGCTCGAAACGTTGCCTCTGCCTGCCACTGTCGCATCTCAGAGTTGCAACTAGCGGTGTGCCAACAAGAACGGACTATCCAATGGCGTGACAACGAAAGACGAGATTGAGACCCAGCGAGTGTAGCGAGATGGAAGCCAAGAAGGAACGGAATTGAACGTAGTGGGAAGGCAGACTTGAAAGAATGAAGTAGTTTTCGATAGCTACCTTCGTCTCAGCATACCTTTGCAAGAACAAGCGAAATTCCGAGATGCGGTAGGGGCAGGCAGAGGCAGCGTTTCGAGCGAAAGGGGGTCGGCAAAGGGACTGAGGATTGGCAAAACCACCCGAGTTACTCTAGGACAGAGCCACGTCGAGGATTTGGACGAGCTAGTGGCGGCTAGCTGAGAACGTCCCGTCCCAACAGGTGATGAACGCAGCGGCAGAGGCTGGTAGAGACGTCTACGGTGCAGTGAAGGCCCTGAAGGGAACGTGCAGCACGAGTGACCGCCTGTGAGCCCGCGCGTGTGAAAGGCACAGCTATAACAGGCTCTAGCTCAGCCTGGCAGGGGAGAGAGGAGAGGGGAGGCCCGAGCGCGCGAGCTCGATCGCCGGCGCGTCAACTTGAAATCCTTGCAGCAAAGGCCGAAAAGAAAAAATCTTGTCTGCATTCGGCAGCACTTCATGCAGTGCACTTGGGGCTCGCTAGCCCGGATTGTTCGGTGCAAAGTGGCAACAGGATGATATGGACCGACCACTGCTGCCTAAGGCCTTCGACCGAGTTCGAGAAGAGCGCGAGAGCCGGAAAGGCCACGTGCTAGGCGGAGTGGGCCTCGGGCAACTGAAGAGCCGGGGCAAGCGGAAGGAGGCTATTCCGGCTACCCCGTCTTTCCTGCAGCACCCCGACCTCGAGCCGCACCGCACCGCATCCCGACCTCTCTACTTCCTCCAAGTGCACGACCCCAACTTTCACAGCCAGTGAGCTCAATTCAGACTAGGCATTGATCATACGCTGAGCTGACCCCCACCATGACCCTGGCTGCAGTGGCGTTCCAATCGATGATGAGCGGAGCCGAATGCTCGACCGGCGCCTCACCCCTCTCCTCCCTACTCAAGCAACAAGCTCAGGACCATTCCCTCCACCAATCAGGCCTCTCTTCTCAACCGGGTCCATCGTCGTCGATGCGATCGGGTGGCGGAGGCATGCACCAATCGATGCCCGGCCAGATGCGAGCTCAGGAAGCGGACCGCTTCTTTGAACAGTCCAGTCCGGCCGGGAATGCTTCGTTCGGCGACCTGCAAGGTCTCAGACGCGAGTTGGACCAGGTCGCTCGCTCGTCCAATCCGGTACTCAAGGGTGATCGAGGTCAGTTCGAGGCAGGATGTCATCGGCTTGCGTCCCTTGACGACGTGGCGCCAGAGTTGGGTCTCCTCCGCGGCATAGGCAGAGCTGACGAGTCCCAAATCCATGATCTTACAGGATGGGCCTCGCAATACCAACCGGCTGGTGCATCCCTGAACCCAGTCGACATGGCGCAGATGGAGCAGTCGTTCCGTATGCAGCACCACGGCGCGCAACCCAACGAGCTCTCGGGTTAGTCAGCGCTCGGCCTCACGCCCCTACCCGGCCTAAATCGGACATTATGCTGATCATGACTGCTCCATCACCACCATAGCCGAATTCTGGCGCCATCATCAACAACAGAGGGCCTCACCGGGACCTTCAATCCATGCGGGTGGTGCAGGTAGCACCGGTGGCTCCGCCGCCTACGCCCGAACGGGGTTCGCACCTTCCTACGGTGCCTACGGTGGTGGCATGTCGATGCGATCCATGCCCATGATGGGTGGTTCTGCGGCCGGTGGGATGTATCAACCTTCTCCGACTGTACAGCAAGATGTCAAGGGCAAAGGTCGTTTCGTCGAACTCGATGATGCCGACTGGGAAGCCCAATTCGCTCGCGCCGGCGAATCCGCACAAGAGCCCGCCGGAGCTGTGACCGAAGAAGCCGACCAAAAAGACAAGATCATCGACGACAAGGCCGCTCCACTCGATACGATCAACCTCCTCGATGGTGACTTGGACATTGACGCCTCCGAATCGGATGCCGAGTTGCTCAAGGAGCTCGAAAAGACGTGGCAGAACTTGCAAGGGACCTTGCAGGAATCGTCGAGCATCTCGGATGCCGAGATGGCGGCTTGGGAGGCGCAGTACGGTTCGCAATTCGTTAATGGCGATGATGGCGAATTTGACTTGCCCGATATGCGCAAGATTTGGACCAAGGATAACGTTGATGGGTTCTTGCAAGAGGATTTATCCTACCCTTACGCCACGGAGAACGAATACCTTCACCATCCCGATCCTTTCGCCGAAGGACAACGTCTTCTCGCCGAGGGAGCACCTCTCAGCGAAGCCGCGCTCGCCTTTGAAGCGGCATGCAAGCTCGACCCCAGCCGTGCCGAAGCGTGGAAAGCCGCTGGAGAAACCTGGGCCGCGGACGAACGTGAAGTTAAGGGTATCCGTGCACTCGAAAAAGCCGTCGCGTGCGGTGGTCCCGACGGAGTCGGCGCGTGGATGTCCCTCGCCGTCGCTTACGTCAACGAAGGACAAGAACTTCGTGCCTTGGCGACGCTCGAGAAATGGCTCACGCTCGCTTATCCAACTCTTTCCGCCAAACCCGGTCCTCTACCCTCCGCGACGAACCCCTGGGATGCATCGAACCGCATCATCGACCTGTTCCTGGAAGCTGCACGAGCAGGACCGATGGCGCGTGTCCCCGGTCAATCAAACGAATTAACCGAAGTGGACCCGGACGTCCAAGTCGGCATCGGTGTGCTCTTCTACTCCAATAGCGATTACGAACGAGCCAAAGACTGCTTCGAATCTGCTCTGAGCGTCCGTCCGACCGACTTCCTTCTCTGGAACCGATTAGGTGCGACCCTCGCCAATGGAGGTCTACCCGAAGAAGCCATCTCCGCATACCGCAAAGCCCTGGACTTACGACCCACTTTCACGAGGGCGATCTACAACCTCGGCGTCTCTTGCTTGAACATCGGTTGCTACCACGAAGCGGCCGAACACCTCCTCGCCGCCATCGATGGGCAAATGACTCGCGAGAAGAACGGTTCGGGACCGTCCGCCGCGCCCGATGGTCAACCATTGGATGAGGAGGATGGGAGCGCGAATTTGTGGCATACGTTGAGGAGGGCGTTCTTGTGTATGGAACGTCATGATTTGGCGGATAAGGCTCATGCGGGGACGCCGTTGGATGAGTTTAGGAGTGAGGGGCTGGAGTTTTGAGGAGGGTTTTCTCTTGAATGAAATGTAAAAGAAAGATATGAATATCAGACTCTAGAGAGAAATTGAGAGTAACACGTTAAGCATTGCTGTCCAGCGAGCCATGACTATCAACATAGATAGCGAAAGATTGCCTCCTTTCAAACCCATCAACAACTACACACACATCGAAAGCACCCTATCTACGAACCCTCCTACTGTCCCTCTGTAGCTCAATATGCCGGTCTCGAAGGAGGCTGAGGTTGACCTTGTGGAGGGTAATGAGGTCTCTGCGGTGGGACTTGAGAACCACCATATGATGAAGTCGCCGGCGGCCCCCCGTATTGGTATGGGTTCGAACCCGGAGGTGCGGGGGATTGACCATACGCCGACGAGGGGTATTGCTGCTGTTGTTGGTGTTGAGGCGGTGCAGGCGCCGAATATTGGCCGTACGGAACGGGTTGAGAAGGAGGTGGCAGACCCGAGTAATTGACGGGTTGAGGAGGTGGGGGTAGGATTGATGATGCAGGCGGTCGAGGGGCGGGTGCGCCGTAGGGCTGTGAAGGAGGTGGTGGAGGAGGGGGTGATGAGGTTGGGTTATGGCCGTAGTGGGATGGATAGGCCGAGTATTGAGAGGGGGGTTGAGGAGCGGGGGTGGTAGAGAAAGCTCCGCTCGAAGGGAAGTTCGAATACGGGGAGGTTGCAGCAGGCGGAGGGGATGAAAACGCATGTTGTGGATACGCAGGGATCGCAGGCGGTGCAGGCGGTTGAGGGCTCGAGTAATGCGATGGAGGAGCAGGCGAAGTCGAACTAGCCCACGAAGGGTTTGCCCCAGCTCGTGACCCAAGATCCATCGCTCCAAACTGTTGATCGAGGGAAGGCGACGTCGTCGAACTCGGCGCCTCGAGACGTTGCTTGACGCTCGCTGACGAAGCCATCTGTGATCTTTCCCCATCCCGTTCCTGCAGATACGACCTGACCTGGTTGTTCAACCCCTCGACCAACTCGGACAAGTCGCCATAGAACTGCAACCCTTTTTGCAACGCCGTTCGAACCTCTCCATAAGTCTGCGCCGCGTGTCCCAACCTCGTAATGAGGTCGCGCTTGTGGCGTTCGGCTTCCCCCCACCTGCCTTGCATCTCGCGCGCCTTCTTGCCCTCACTAATGACCTTGAAGTCAGCGCTGATCTCTGCCAACGTCGAAGACTGATGTTGCAACGTCGCAGTTATCCTCGATTGGTGTGCACGGAACTTGTCCAACTCTGTCGCGAACAGCGAAGGTTCGAGCGCGGCCGATCCTTTCCGATTCAAGATGAGCAAATGCGAAATATCGTCCGCTTGGACCCGTTCCTTGAGGTCCTTGAGGACGTCATGACGTTCCTTCTTGACCTTGTTCAATTTACTGAGGTTGTCCGAGATACTCGTCACGCGCTTCTTGATTTCTTCTTCCTCGTCCTCGTCCCCCGTAGGATCATCCAACAAATTCGCTTGATTCGACGAAGCACTGGCCGATCCAACGGCTTCAATGAAAGCCCTTTCCAAAGCTTGTCCCGAGGGGTCGCACAGTAGCGCCACATCATTCTTGACGCCGTCCCATAGGCCTAAGGCCTGCGCATCCGAATGGGAAGCTTGCTCTAGGGACTCCTTGTGCGACCTCAAATCTTGCCTATACGACTTCGTCAACCCCGCGGCGGGGACTTGTTCCCACAAATGGCCGAAATGGACGCGCATCGCTTCGCATTCCCTCGATTCCTGATCCAATCCTTGCGAAACCGAGTCGAGTTGACGAGTGACGTTGTCCTTGATCTGTTGCAGCCTTCGGAACGAATCGTCGACCCTACCTTGCGCCTCGTCCCTCCTCAGCTGTTCGGACCAAGTTCGAACTTGGGGTCCCACGTCCGAAAGACTAGCCTGTCCACTGGTCCCAGTTCTATACCTCTCCAAACTCGCCGGAAGGCCCATATACTCCAACGCCGCAGCCAATTCCCCATCCGCCAAATCGGACCTCTCCACTTCGCCACGTACGACTTTTGCTTTTTCTTCCGAGTACATACTCGCGCTTTCATGCACGCTCAAAGGCACAAGTTTGATGAACAAATCAGGTCCTACGATCTTTTGCACTTCAGGCGTTGCGTAGACGTCATGAATCGCGACAGGTTCGGCGACGTCCTTGCCTTTATCGATCGGTGCGAGCGAGGCTTCGGAAGGGACGACTTCGTTATAAACGATGTCGTTGTCCTTTTGCGCCTTGTTCTTGGCCTCCGTGACGAGTCCGAGGTGAGTCTTGTTCAATTCGATGAGCGTGACGGGTGAATCGGGAGCGAGTGAAGAGGCGGAGGAAGAGGTGGAGAAGGAAGCGGCGAAAGCGTTGGCGAGTCGTAGGGCTTCTTTGGCAGCCGCTTCGGCGATATTGAGTCGGGCCAACGCTTCTCCGTATTGGAGTGAGGTCGAATCGGCCAAGGAACGGTTGTACTGAGCCAGAGAGGTAAAGTACTTGGCTTTGACCTGGAGAGGTTATCCGAAAATTGACTCGATCGGGTCAGTCCCCACCACGGGCGAGAATGACCTCCACGAACGTTAGCTGACTTGCCTGAATGAGCAAACTCCATTCCCGAATGAAGACGCTCTTGGTGACCCATTCCTTGACCTCCTCGATGACGTTCGCGTACGCCATCGAAGCCTGCATGCACAACTTGGCCCTCAAGCCAGCACCCTTGGTCACGCCCGCCGAAGGACCCATCGTCTCGATGAAGACCTCGATCGCTTGGGCGGACATCAACCCGACGAGGACTTTGACGACCTCGCGACTGAGATCGGTCGAAGGGGCGTGGAGGAAGTTGTCGTTGATGTAGGTGAACATGCCTGCGGCGCAGCGGAACGAGTGGAATGCTCGTTTGAGACCTTCGGGAGAGGACCGGGGTGACGACGCCGCGAGGGAGGACAGAGTCGCACCGATGTTGAAGATGACGGAGGCTTTCTCATAGGCCAGGGACAATTGTGATATTTTGACGTGGGTGAAGGCGTCGTTCCTGCGTGTCGAGTGGGATGAGCGCCTCGATGAGCAATCCGATCGCGTGTGGGGGGTGCGGCGCGCGTGGTGACGCCTCCTTCCCCAGCGCTGCTTACCAAGGGAACGGCACCCTCAATTCCGGGAACCTCAATTCCAACAACTCCAACTGGCCGAAATACTTGTACAGCAAGTCCCTCGCCGTCACATCGCTGCCGGCCGAACCCCTCAACGCATCCTGTCGAGCCCGGTTCAGTTGATGGATCTCGTCCGTGTAGTGGTCCGGTGGTTCACCGTAGGTACGTTGGATCACGCTACGCAGGTGGGAAGAGAAGTCGACGTCGGAGGTGACTTTTTTGGGGACTGTGACGGGTGTGGTTGAGCAGGGAGCAGGGAGGATGGAGCATGGAGCTTGGGTCAGTTCTGGGATCGGGAGGTAGGCCAAGCACCACCGCGGTAAGGACACAGCGGCTGATGGGGGGACTTGCCATAGATCAAGGGGGAAGACATGGCTCAGTCGTCTTTTCCACTAGCTCCGTTCGAGCTTGAGTGCACGAAGTGCGATGATGGCCGACGCTGAAGTGGGCCAGGAGCCAACCCACAACAAGCGGCGCCGGCGGTGGGGGCGGCGTGGCACCACGGGCACGGGCACGGGCACGGGCAAGCTGTCGTCACCGCGTCCCGTCACACCCAAGTGTGCTCAAAGCGTCGGTCGCGAGTAGTCTTCACTCATTTTAACCACAACAACGAGAGTGAGAGTGAAGAGACATCGTCGCTCTTGTTTGCAGATCCTCCCTAGGAAAAACAACGAAGAAACCCCGACAAGAGCCTACCTCCAACACAAAGTGGACAAAGAGCTCTCTCCCGTTCTGCCCTCACGCTGCGCAGAGCATCCTCTCGGAGGACCTTGCAATTCGTCTCCATAGAGAAAGTGGTTATTTTTGGATTACACACCGCATCACTCGCTTAAGCAACAACGGTGTAAACGCGAACGACGCTGTCGGCGTAACCAACGAACAAGGTCGCGCCATCGGCGGACCAAGCCAACGATGTCGCCTCGGGGTTGTTCGAGTTCTTACCGACATCCACAAACTCGGGCGTCAACTCGGCGATCAAGCTCTTGCTCTCGAGGTCGAAGATCTTGACCGACGAAGCGGTGGCCGCGCAAAGCCAGTAACGGTTGGGGGAGAACACCAAGGCGTTGATTCGGTCTCCGGCTTCGAGCGAGTAGAGGTGCTTGCCCTCGTTGAGATCCCAGAGCATCGTGACGCCGTCCTTGCCTCCCGAGGCGCACAACGAACCGTCGGGGGAAACGGTGACGGTCGTGATGTAGCCCGTGTGGCCGTAGTGGTTCACGCGCAGCTTGCACTTGGACAACTCCCAGACCTAAAGAGCAGTGATCCGAAGCGTGACAGTCAGCAAAACCGATCATCAATCAAAGGAAGCAATGCAGCGCGCTCCAGCAACAGCAGCGGCAAAACCATCCAATCAAAGCCAAAGCAGCAACCACGAAACCACCGTGTCCCACCCGCCCCCAAAAGCACCACCCCTTCCAACCATCTTCCCATGGAAGTGGGAAGGGGTCAGCGATCTTGGTGGATAAAATTGGTTGTTCTCATAGGGAAGATACGCCCTCTGAAGTAGCAAATATATACACAAGGAAAAATCATCATGTGTGGATGGAAGGGAGCGGTGCTCGAGGGGGGTGAAGAAGACGGTGGTGGCTTTGGTGGTGTGCCGTTCGAGTACGCCGCCACAAGTCTTTCGACTGTGTAGAGTGTACCGCGCGGCTCGAAGAATGGTCGCGGGATGCGATGCTGCTGCTGCTGCTGCTGCTGCTGCTGTTGAAGAAGCACCCAAAAAGAGAGAAAAATGCTCACCTTGACGACCTTGTCCCAACCAGCCGAGACGATGACGGGGTTGAGAGGGTTGGGGGAGAAGCGCACGCACGAGACCCATTCGGTGTGGCCATCCTCCTGGATGTTGAACTTGCACTCGCCGAGCGTGTTCCACAGCTTGATGGTGCGGTCACGCGAACCGGAGACGATCTGACGGTTGTCGGCCGAGAAGGAGACGGAAAGCACGTCCGAGGTGTGGCCGACGAAACGGCGCGAGGTCAGACCGGTGTTGAGGTCCCACAATCGCAGTGTCTTGTCCCACGAGGCGGAGAGGGCGAATTGGCCGTCGGACGAGACGACAACGTCCGAGACGAAGTGGTTGTGGCCGTGGAGCACTCGCTTGGGGAAACCATAGGCGGACTGAAGGGAGTCGGGAACGAGGGCTTAGTCCGTGGGATTTCCCTTGCAAGAAAGACTTGAGACGCGGTCGACGTACCTCGTCACGGGTCAAGGTCCACATGATGATGGTCTTGTCGCGCGAGGCGGTCAAGATCATGTCGGGGTTCTCCGAAGAGGTGGCGATGGCCGTGATGTCGCCCTTGTGGCCGACGAGCCTGCAATCGGCGGGAAAGCATAGGAGATGAGTGACATGTCCACAGAGATGTAGGTGAGGTGCAGGGCTGTCGCTGGCTGCTGCTGCTGAGGAAAAAGGCCATTCTCGCAGCCCGCGCGAGCCTGTGCGCACGCATTCAACGAGAGACGCGCGCGCGCGCCAACCGGCGAAGGCGTTGACGACGACCCCAGCCAGCGCCCGCACCGCAGGAGGAAAAAAACGGCGACGACTCACGATCCCTTGTAGACGAGAGATTCAGACATGCTGTAGGGATAGACGGGGGGAAGAGCCAGGGGAGACAGGATCCAAAGTCAGTTTTCATGGTCGACGTGGTACGATGTCGCAGGGGAGAGCCGACTGACGTGGATAGGTGGTGGATGGGTGGCAGGGTTGCAGGACGCAGAAGAGCGGCGAGGGCTCGGGTGCCCCCTTTGCAAGTGGGGAGTGATCGAGCGCTCGAATATCGGCTTGCTATTCGGTAGCACTGTGCTGTTCTTGATGATTCCGGAAATTTGAGAATAAATCAAAGCATTTTCTGTACTCTTCAAACACGTGCCAAGAGGTATACAGCACGCCCAATGACCACGTAGCTTTGCTCGGTCCTTCTGGCCATGAACCGCCTCCAGGGTCGTACAGTAAGTCGCCAAAACTTTGGCCGCCTTTTTATGGGTACCGGTAGAGCTGCTTCAGATTTTGTTTATCAATAAAAAGGGATCAAATATCTGCTATGTCGACAGATGAAGCCAACTTCGTCCTCAGTCTCGGCCTGCGCTCGGGCCGTCTCGACGAGCAGGGCCAAGTTGGGCTGCCGGCAAGCTCGCCGCCTCGCGCGCAAAGAGACGGGGCTTCGACGGGGGCTTCGCACTTTCGCAGTTTTCGCCCTGCAAGCGCAAGCGCAAGCGGTCGCCTCGCCCTCAGCTCGACCATCCCTTTCGCGCCTTCCCCCTTTCCGCCACCCCAACACCACTCCTTCATCAACCATGGCACCCAAGATCGACCCCAACGAAATCAAGGTAAGCTCAACCCCCTACGCCCAGCGCCTTGGATCCAGCAAGGACGTAGGACTGCATGGCCCCGTAGAGCGATGGGTTTGATGGGCTGGCGGGCGAGCGCGCCCGGGGTCATGGGCGGGCGGGGCCCTACGAGATTGGCTCGCCCGCCAATTCGATCCGGCTGCTGGCTGGGTGGTGTTGCGCTGTGCAGGGCTAACACGAGATTTCCTGCGCCGTGCGTTGCGCACACCGACCCATTCCCATTCCCATTCCCCCTCCCCCCTGCCTACCCTAGATCATCTACTTGCGAGCGACCGGTGGTGAAGTTGGTGTAAGTCATTGAATCCAAATCGCTGTGTGAAGACCAATGTAAGCTGACCGCATTGCTTGGTCCGTTGGTCGTGCTCGCCGCGCCTTTCTCCTGGCGTCGCGCCTTTCCTTTGCCCGCCGCTCTCTCTGCGCTGGTCCCATTCGATCCACCCAGGCTTCGTCCGCCCTTGCTCCCAAGATCGGTCCTCTTGGTTTGGTAAGTTGCACGCACTTTTGGACCCCACGACGGTGGTACTTCGCGGCAATCGACACCGGACGGGGATCAGCGTGCGGGATGGGATCGGAGGCGCGAGGGGTGCGAATCGGAGGGTCGGTTTGAGGCCTTTCGGTGCAAGCGCAAGCTCGGGCGGCGGATGGGGAGACGGAGCTGTGTGAAGGCATTGACGACGAAAGAGACGAATCAACGGATGGGAAAGGAGTGGTGTATGAGGTTGGGATGAGCGGGGACGTATGTCGACGAGTAGGGATCGCCACGAACCGACACGACGCCACGCGGACCACATAACTTCTGAAAGACGACATGACCGTCTGTGTACTGACCTCATCTTCACCCACTCCCACTCTCAGTCGCCCAAGAAGGTTGGAGAAGACATCGCCAAGGCGACCGGTGACTGGAAGGGTCTTCGCGTCACGGTCCAACTGACGATCCAGAACCGTCAAGCCGCCGTCTCGGTCGTCCCCTCGGCTTCGTCGCTCGTGATCCGAGCATTGAAGGAACCCCCACGTGACCGCAAGAAGGAGAAGAACATTCGACACTCGGGCAACGTCGAGTTGGATGCGTGAGTCGCCGAATTGGACCTCCCGGCTTTTCTTTTGAAGAGGGCCCAGGAAAGCTGACGTGAATTCGCTCGCGCCGTATGATTCCACTCCAGCATCATCGATATCGCGCGTACGATGCGATTCAAGTCGATGGCCAAGGAACTTTCGGGCACGGTCAAGGAGATTCTCGGCACGGCGCAATCGGTCGGCTGCACCGTCGACGGCAAGCCGGCGCACACCATCATCGAGGGCATCGACGATGGCTCGATCGAGATCAGCGATGATTAAACCAAAAACTCGACTTGGGACGGAGAGAGCTGAGGAAGAGTGAGGGGGGGGGGGGGGGGGGGCGGTCGTAGGTGGTGGTCGTGAAGTGGAATCCAAAGACTATTTTGGGAAACTAGTTCATGCCTCGTGCGGGCTGAGAGGAAGCTTCGGAAGATGTGCTATGGATCGAGTGACCGTGGTTTCGTTTCGTTTGCCTTGACTTCAACTCGACTTGCGATCCTGTATCCGCTTTGGACCCGTTTCTTGTCAATTCTGTGTCCGAGCTCTCTTCCGGTCTTGCTATTCTTCGTTTCTGTGGACCTGCTGCAGACGGATAAATTCCTATCGCCAAGAAAGTTCGAAGTCGATCAAAGTGGCAGCGATCGAATTCGAATCCCGTCGCGCTTGACTCGGCTTACCACCTCCACACCACGCTCCTCTCCCTCTTCTCACTGCTCATCATAGCCATGCAACGCGATCTGCTCAAAGCCAAATTCTCCACATTACCCCAACTTGCCGCGCTCGACGAACAAGGCAACGAACTTGGCGAAGGCGAAGAAGGAGTAGACATCCCAGCTCGTGTGGCAGTCGAGGCTGAGCACGATGACGACGATGACGACGAAGAGGACGAAGAGGAGCGCGATTACTTCCCCTCTTCCTTGCCCATTCGAGGGAGTATCACATCGAATAGGTGCGTTTTCTCGTCTCGTCGGGCCCACAAGTTGCAGAACTGATCGAGTCGACTAGAAAGTGGACAACAGACCACGACACTTGATCGGCAGTGGTCGCACGACCAAGGATTATTCACCGCTCACAGCGGAACGATACTTCACTTCGGCTTTGGAGGTTGACGTCGAGGAATCCAGTTCGACCTTTAGGGTTTATTACACCCCCCTGTACCTACTGGAGCTTCGACATCCACCCGACCGAACAACGACGACGACTTCCCAAGTGGGGGTGAGGATACCGACGGCGCACGCACCATCTTCGTTTGCGTTCATGGGGCAGGTTACTCGGGGTTGGCCTTTGCTTGCTTGGCTCAGCAAGTGACGGAGAAGAGCAGAGCCAAGGTCGGGGTGTTGAGTTATGATGCGAGGGGTCATGGTCAGTCTTGCAAGATGGGGGTGAAGCATCCCGAAACTGACCTTCTCGGATTTGATCTCTCTGAATCATGGTCGTTCCTCTGTGCTTCAGGGAAGACGAAAGCTTCGGCAGAGGACATGTCCTTGGAACGACTGGTTCAAGACCTGATCGATCTACTCAAACAAATGTTCAAAACCGCCGACTCGTCTTCACCACCCCCGAATTTCATCCTCGTCGGTCATTCCATGGTGAGCCCCCGGTTTGGTCCCATTTCAGTGGGGCTGGTCTGAGCGTTCACCTTCAAATGGAAAAGACATTGATTCTGCGGATGAAACTCGGGAATCGCGAGCTCACAGGGCGGCGCAGTCGTTTCGACGGCTTGTAATCGGATACAAGCCGAGATCGGCACCGTCATTGGCGTGGTCGTGATTGACGTCGTGGAAGGTGAGACCCAAGTGACCCGCTTCTCATCGAGCCCAGATATTAGATTCGTAGAACCTGACTGGACACCTGAATGTGCGTGCTTCAGGCACCGCCATCGATGCCCTCGCTTCGATGGGGTCCATCGTCGCCGCTCGACCGAAAGGATTTCCTTCCATCGAGAACGCCATCGAGTGGCAGTGAGTCATGCCTCCACCTTACCTCTTTCCTCCTTGGCCTGACCAATCCCGCACCCCCTTTTCTTTGTTCACCTCAAAAAAGCGTCCGAACGAAAACGCTCAACAATCTCGCGTCGGCACGAATCTCGGTCCCTCCTTTACTTTACCTCGACCCTTCCGCTCAAGATGATGAACAACAGTCCTCACGAACCAAGTATCTCTGGCGAGCGAATTTAAGCTCTACAGAACCATTTTGGCGAGGTCGGTCTCAGCTTTTCCCCCTCAATCAGCTCCGGACAAGCACTCTTTAAGCTCACCCAACCTTTCTTCGAAAAAAAAAAAAGGCTGGTTCACGAACCTTTCCTCCAAATTCCTCTCCTGTCGTTGCGCCAAATTACTCCTTCTCGCAGGTGCCGAAACGCTAGATACGGAATTGATGATCGGTCAAATGCAGGGCAAGTATCAACTCGAGGTGATTACGCAGAGTGGGCATTGCGTTCAAGAGGTGAGTGAGGTTCGTTCTCGCGAGGCAGGTGGGTCAAGGGGGAGGATTGCTGATGAAAGGAGGGTCTCGATTTGGAGGAAGAAAGGATCATCCAGGGCAAACGGCGGATTTGTTACTTTCGTTCTGGCAAAGGAATGATCGGACCGATATCCTCAAAGGCGTCAAGAAAGTTGGCCAAGTCTGAGGGTCCTATTCCATTATCGCCTCTTGAGGGGATCACGTTTTCATTTGGGCTTTCGGGTTCTTTCTTCGTTTAATTAAGTCTAGGGCGATCGTGTTGTGTTGATTGGGTAATTGCAGAATGGGTTTATGATTGTTTTTCAGAGAAGCAGAAGTCCACACGAAGCGGTGTTGGCAACCCTGTTTAGTGCTCTATTGAAAGTACATCAAGGGTCCAGCATGTCAACGGCGATTCAACCCGAAGCCAGCCAATTCAACTCACTGAGCACCTCCTTGCTAAGGACCTTTCCCTCCGCGTCCAACTTGTAAACGATCGGCACCCCCGTCGACAACTCAACCTTCAAGATCTCCTCGCCGGACAAGCCCTCCAAGGCCATGATCATGGCCCTCAAGGAGTTACCATGAGCGGCGACGAGAACCTTTTCACCCTTTGCGAGACGGGGCTTGATTTCGGATTCGTAGTAAGGTAGTACTCGGTCGGCGGTCAACTTGAGCGATTCTCCGCCGGGGGGAGGCACGTCGAACGAACGGCGCCAGATGTGCACTTGCTCTTCGCCGAACTTTTTGCGCGCTGGGGTCGGGTGAAGATAATAGGTTTAGAAAAGCGATCTTGGGACGTCCCTCGAGTCTAGCCCTAGGACTGAGCCAAGGACTGGCAGAAGAGAATTTGCTGAAAACTGACCATCGTCCTTGTTCAAACCGGTCAAATCACCATAATCACGCTCGTTCAACTTCTCACTCTTGAACGTCTCCAGGTCCTCCTGACCGATCTCCTTGAGGATGATGGTGAGGGTATCGTTCGCACGCTTGAGGACCGAAGTGAAGGCGACGTCGAAATGGGAGTGACCACCTTTCTTCAAGGCTTGGGCCCCGGCGAGGGCTTCCGATCGACCGACTTCGGTCAGTGCGGGGTTCTTCCAGCCCGTGAAGAGGTTCAACTGGAGGAAGAGCGCGAGGGGTGATTAGGGGATGGTGCTTGGGTGGTCAAGGGTGATGGCCGCCCCGCTGAGGTAGGGTGGGTTCAGTTGGGAACTGACCTTGTTCCATTCGGATTCTCCGTGTCTGACCAGGTCAAAGTGACGGGCAGTTTCGTCAGTATTGGCTCGTAGGACGCTTAAGCGAGACAACGGGCACTATCGGTCGGTCGGTCGGTCGATCGGTCGGACACGTTGTCTCACGCCACTTGGCGGCTAAGATCTCAACACCCACTGACAGAGAGGTACGAAGACTCACCGGACGAGGACGAGCTACGGATGAGCGAATTGATGGTAGGTCAAGCGGTAGAGCGTGGATGGATGGGTTCATGGTCAGTTTCAAGGTTCGGAGGTTCCGGTTTATGGCCCGTTTGCGGCGCGTGTGCGGTGTGTACGCGGGCGGAATCGGACTCACTTCAGCCCTGTGGAATCGGCAAGAAGTGATGTTAGCACATGATCAGGCTTGGAGCGCATGGCCTCATCTGATCGCTCACGCCGGCTGCTCACATGGTAGATAGATCAGCAGGGATGTCAAGTGATGAGCGCAGGGAGAGCAAGCGGCGACCAACAGTAGTACTGACCGAGGACTGATCGATCAAGAGGCTGTGAGAATTCGAATTTATTTCCGCACGCATGGTTTGTTATGATTTGGGTGGTTCTTTTTTCTTTTTATGTCCACGTGACTTCTTATTGTGGTTGTTATTGCCGAACACAAGTAATGATGTTGTGCTCCAGTAAGTAGCTCAATTTCTGAATAAGGGGACTTGCCTGCCCCAAACGATTCGATCCGATTTCTATTGATCGCTTTTAGCGTTTAGGACCGTCGTTAAATGAGGTCGGACGCTGTCACGCGCGCCGAGTGCCTGCGGGAGTGCCTGCGGGCGGGTAGCTTGCCTCCTTCCACTCTGTTCCCACACCCACACACACACACACACACACCCACACCCACACACGACATCCCCGTTGGTTCCTCGCCTTCGCCCATCACCACAGCCAACCCAAGTCGATCTACCGACATCCCACTCGTGTTGCTCAGCCCTTGTAGACGCCGGGTCGATTGGGTGTGGGCACTCCAGTGACGACGATGGCCCAACACTCGCTGCCGCACTCGGTCTCGCACGGCAGATCGCGATCGCAGTCGAGCCCGTCGAGCCCGTCGAGCCCGTCGAGCCAGCCGAGCCAGTCCAGTCAGCACTCGACCGATGGGTTCCCCTTTGAGCTGCAGTCCCCATCGTCGACCCAATCCGGCTCGATGCCTTCGACGCCCAAGTCGACCTCGTTCGGCGGCACGGTCGCCTCGCCGAGTGTCAGGGGCAGTGCGACCCTCAGCGGCTCCGTCTTTGGCGTGACCAAGCACGACATGGCCCGTCATCTGGACGAGCAGGCCTCGTTCGCCACAAAGAGGGAGACGTGAGTCCACACCCTTCGACAACACACTCGTTCACTCCCACCGCAGTAGCTCATCCATTGCCCTCTCTCTCTCTCTCTCTCTCATGCTCCCCCGCTCCTTGCCATTCTGAACGCTACGCTACGCTCACCCGATCCTTACCGATCCGGTGCTCGTCCGGCCTGGGGGTGCCGACCATCCCTCGACGATCACAGTCTCGTCCGTTCGCTCGATTCGACCACGACCCTCGTCAAGAGCTTGGCTGCCTTCAACCAAGAGAAATGTGAGTTGGGTCGTTTTCTGTTCTGCTACTAGTGGCAGCGAGAGACTCTGCGGGGCGTTCGAGCTCAAAGCCGTCAACGGACGCTTGCGGTCATCGCTCAGCACGCGACGTCGATGGTCAGGCCCTACACCCCACGTAGAAGGTCGCAGCCTCAGAAAGGGTCTCGCTCCAAGATCATTTAGAAACACCCTCGATTGTCTACAAGTCCGTTCTGGCCTTACGTGATAGACGCTGACCGAGTCGCGTGCTTGCGCTTTACGCCGCGGCTCCTGTTTCGGCGCTCACCAGGGACGATTCACTACCCTCATCGACTCGGCGTCGACGCGACCTCGAACGGCTCGCAACGGGACCCACTCGTGACTCCCGTGCGATCATCGTCCGCTCGTCTCCCCGCTTTGCGTCGAAGCGCCACACTGCAGCCGAGCGAGGACGCGCCCGACGACAGTCCCGACGAGCATTCGGCCTCATCGAAGCGGCCCTCACCGCAGCGAGCATGGTCGACGGTCGACACCCCGAACAACGCGACCGCTCAAGCGTCCACATCATCCCTCGTGGCCCCGGCCCACCCGCTCTCCATATTGTCGCTCGACCTCAAGCTCGGCCACCCCGCTGCGGCCACCGCCGCTTTGCCGGCTCTGCTCCCCTCGCTCTCCGTCGCCACCTTGTCGCAGCTCTTGTCGCGTCGTTTGACCTCGTCGTTGACCCACATCTCGTCCCTGCGCTCGCGTGTCGTCGATACCAACTCGCGCATCCTCGTCACCGGTGATCTCAACGCCGGCAAATCGACCTTCGTCAACGCCTTGCTCCGTCGCGATCTCATGCCTTCGGACCAACAACCGTGCACGGCCGTCTTTTGCGAGGTGCTCGACGCGTCCAGCTTCAACGACGGCGTCGAGGGCTTGCATGCGGTTCGTGATATCGGCGCCTACGACCCGACCAAACCCGAGACGTTCGATTCGTTCGACCTAACCCAGGTGCAGGAGGTGCAGGACGCCGAGGAGCCGTACCAGATCATCAAGGCGTACGTCCACGACAACCGCGCACCCGCAGTCGAGACCGAGCCGAACCCGTCCTTCATCAAGAACGGCCTCGTGTCCATCTCGCTCATCGACGCCCCTGGTCTGAACCGCGACACGCTCTCGACGACGGCCTTGTTCGCACGCCAGTCCGAGATCGACGTCATCGTCTTCGTCGTCTCGGCCGAGAACCACTTCACCTTGTCGGCCAAGGAGTTCTTGTGGAACGCCAGTCGCGAAAAGGCGTACGTCTTTATCGTCGTCAACAAGTGGGGCGCGATCAAGGACAAGGCGCGTTGCATGCGCCTCGTTGGCCAGCAGATCAAGCAGCTCTCTCCCGCGACATGGGAGGCCCGTCACGAGCTCGTGCACTTTGTCGACGCCGCCGATGTCGTCGAATCGGACTCTGCCGCACCTGCCCAAGTCGTTGTAGAGGATTGCAAATTCGCCGAGGAGAGTGTCGATGAGAAGGAGCCGACCGCGTTCGATCTACTCGAGCAGTCTTTGCGTTCGTTCGTCTTACTCAAGCGAACGACCTCGAAGCTCGCTCCGGCCAAGAACTATCTGCTCAATCTTTTGGCTGATCTGTCGACCTTGGCCGAAACCAACGTCACTGCTGCCTCGGAGCAACTCGCCGAGGCTTTGCGTCAATTGGAACGCGTGCGACCCATTCACGAGCGACTGAGCGCTCAACGCGACGAAGTCGAGGCCGGCGTGGACCGTGTCGAGGAGACCGCGGTCGAGGCCGTTCGCTTTTCAGCGTGGAGTCGACTCGAGCGGGCGCTCGGCTACGTCGCCGAAGGTCAAATCGTCCCTCCCCAAGCAAGCGATGCGAATCGACGGAGATTCGAAGACGCGGATCAACTCGTCGCGCCGGCGAGCTTGCCCGAGTACGCTGGCCTCGCTGGTCTGTGGGACTGGGCGAACGAAGTCAAGAAGACGTTGGTCAAGGCCCTTGAAGCTGAGGTGCGCATCGCCGAGGACGAGGCGAGGATCCAAACCAGTGCCGGCGTCGAACAGGTCATGCATGGCTTGGGCGAGCGCTATCTCCCCTCTGCGGCCGTTGAAGAGCGCACCGCGGTTGCTGCTCAGGACGGTCAAGACCCTGTCGGGAGTCAAGTTGCCGCGGCCACACCAAAGAAGCAGAACCGAGTCTTCCGACCCGAGGTCATGTTCGCCAAGCGTCGTCGTGGTATCGGACGTCTCGCCGCTCGAGGTGTCAGCACGGGTCTCGGTTTGGGTACGGGCGCTACGGGCCTTTCGTCAACCTCGTGGTCCGCGACCGACTTTGAGGTCTCAATCTTTGATCTGTTCGATCTCGAGCGCCTCTACTCGCATGGCTCGCGACTGAGGGGTAAGAAGACGCATGATGATGATCTCGTCGAAACGAGTACGATCCTCGGTCTCGGTGTGGGCACGATCGGGATGCTCGGTAGTCGCGTCATTGGCGTCAAGGGTACGATGGACTCGATCACGCGCATCTTTGAGGTGCTCGGTAGCGACAAGGCTAAGAAGTGGGCTGCTCCCATCCTGGGTCTTATCACCGTCGGTTTCGTCACGTATGTGATCATCGACTTGCCGAGGGCGATCCCTCGCAACATTGGTCGCAAGTTGCAAGCCTCGCTCGCTTCGTCTGATGCGCTCGTATCGGCCCCTTCATCACCTTCGGCTCCTACAGCGGCTACACAACCGCCCGTAACCTTTGCCTCGGCTCATTCTGAACGCATCGCCCGGGAAACGCGCAAAGTCTTGCGCTTGGCCGGATGGGATCTGAGGGAGAGGTTCCGCGCGGCATTGGATCAATCCGCTGCTGAACGTAAGGAGGTCGAATCGACCGTTAGCAAGGCCGAAGGGGCACTCAAGTGGTTGGCCGAATTCGAGAACAAGGTCGCGCAGGAGGATAGCAAGGTCGAATCCGTTGTCGTTTGAGCACGGTTCGAGCTCTCTTCTATTTGTTTTCTGATGACTTTTCGAAGGTGGTTTCTCGTTTGTGACACCTCGCTCCCTCCACTCGTTTATTTTCGTTCCCGTTGCACATATGGTCTCTTTTTCTTTGTATACTTGTAATGACAGCCCTTGACGATTAACTCCCCTCCCAACTCTGCAAGCTGCGCCGCTCGAGACTTCTGGTCGATCGACATGCAGGAGATGCAGGAGAGCTGGTTTTACTTCGTAGTTGGCAAGCGGCATCATGTGACCTGATGATCAGGTAGAATCAAATTGGCGACCGATCTAGGTGTGAAATCAGCGACAGGCTGTGCTCCGGTTACCACTCGCGCGCCGAGAGCCGTCATGGGCATGCGGCGATGCGCAAGCTACGGCCTTCGGCGATGTTGCGCGTCCTCGGCCGGCCTGTGGCCCAAAAAGGACGAGGCAGCAAAATGACGGCGACAGCTCCGGGCTGGCAGCGGCGGACTTACTTTGATCATCGTCCCCCCATCCCACCCACATCTCTCTTTACAAAGGTCGGTCCATCGTGCCTTGGACAGTCTCTGTTGAACAGTTCACTGTACTCAGGTACAGGTAGTGGATCGACAGACAGCCTTGTGACGACCATGCCTCCTACTTCGCCCGCGCCATTGGTCAAGGCCGCTCCTTCGCCGCGGGAGACCATGTCCCGTGAGCGTGAGAATTGCCCCTTTGACGTGCGCAGAATGACGTACGCCATGGGCGGCGGACAAAAGGGTGAGTGTCCAGTTGGGCTTGGGTCACTTTTCGATTGAATTGGTGGTGTCGGAGGCTATAGTACAGTACACGCGGTACGCTTCCTCCCGATCTCCGGCTCCCGGAATCGGACAACACCTTGACCACGCCGGTGATCCCAATGTCGTCTAGACATTCGGCGGCCGGGCTCTCTGCACATCGCTCGCGCCTTATTGCTCGACATCGGCAACCATGCTTTCAGTTACATTCGAAAGATATCCACCTCTTGGGACGATTCATATTGGACCCGACTGGAGCATCTGCGTCGATTCGGGTCATAAGAGTCGTCACTGACACGTGAAAGTCGATTCCTTTACCTTCAATTTCCCCCCCTTTCCGGTTCCGTGCTTTCCCGCAGATGTCGAACTCAAGGAAATGTTCATGCAGGTACGTTGATTATGTGGATGTGGATGCCTTGAGTACCTTCCCAGAACTGACCACGAGCTTTGTGAATTGGACAGGACATTGAGCGAGACCCTCTCTTCAAGGTGGGGGCGGCGATATCATGCCGGCACTTTTCGATCGGGGAGCAATTTACTGATGATGGGTTTGCTCTGTTTAGCTTGCCGATATTCATGACTTGACCAAGAACCAAATTCGAGAACGCACCATGGCCAAGTTGTACGTCTGAACCGAGGGAGGTCTGGCGTATCCAGCGTGAAAAAGTGGCTCATCCGATCTATCGTACCCTCTCGTCGCAGTGCCACAATGGTTCACTACGTGCTCAACGAACGCCTCGACGTTTTCACCAAGCGCATGGAACTCGTCGGTATCGCCGATCCTTCGTTCTGGACCCGCTACGGTGTGCATTACGGTCTCTTTCTAGGCGCGATCCGATCCGCCGCGACCCCGAACCAATTCTCTTACTGGCTCGAGAAGGGTGTCCTGGGTCTCAACGGGATGGTCGGTTGCTTCGGTATGACCGAGTTGGCTCATGGGTCCAATGTAGCTGGGTTGGAGACGACCGCGACCTTTGACGAGACGACGGACGAGTTCGTCATTCATACGCCTTCGGTCTCGGCGACCAAATGGTGGATCGGTGGTGCGGCCCAAACAGCTACGCATTGCGCCGTATTTGCTCAGCTGGTCATCAAGGGCAAGATGCATGGCGTCAAGACGTTCATTACCCCTCTTCGTAACCCCAAGTGAGTTCAACGGTCGCACTGCGCAAGGGTTTGATCTAGTCGAGCTGATGAGTTGGGTTCGTGTTCTTTCAGAACTTTTGCTCTCCTCCCCGGTGTTGCTATTGGAGACATTGGCAAGAAGATGGGTCGAGACGGTATCGATAACGGATGGATGTGAGTATTTACCTAGACCAATTCGCTTGACGGGATACTGATTTCCTCATTCGCCACCCATAGCCAATTCACAAACGTCCGAATCCCTCGCCACTACATGCTGATGAAGCACACCCAAGTCACTCGAGATGGTAGCGTACAAGAACCACCTTTGGCCGCGTTGACGTACGGTGCTTTGCTTCAGGGTCGAACAGCGATGGTTGCCGATGCGGCCAACGTTTCCAAGAAGGCGCTCGTGATTGCGATTCGGTACGCCATCGTACGCCGTCAGTTCAAGTCCGGAAATCGCGATGTCGAGACGCAAATCATCGACTACCCGATCCACCAACGTCGTTTGTTGCCTTTGCTCGCCCAAGCCGTCGCGATGGGTTTCACGGCGTTGCAGATGACGACCATGTTCGAGACGCTTTCGGGTCAACTCGAGTCGTTGGGTCCCGATTCGCCACCCGAAGAGACCAAGGAGGTACTCGAGAAACTCAAGGAGGTACACGCGACCTCGGCCGGCTTGAAGGCGTTCTGCACCTGGAACGGCCTCGAGACGATCGAAAAGTGTCGCGCGAGTTGCGGTGGTCATGGGTACTCGGCCTATACCGGTTTGGCGAGCATGTACAACGACCAGGCCGTACAGTGCACGTGGGAGGGAGATAACACCATCTTGACGTTACAGGCTGGTCGATCGTTGATCACGGCTTATGCCGATGCTAAGGCCGGTCAGACCTTGCCAGGTGGAACGGCTTACCTCAACCGCTTGCCCGAAATCCTGTCACGCAAGTGCCCTTCGGACGACAAGGCGCTCGATGCCGACGTCCTCGGTGAAGCCTGGGCCGTCGCTGCTGCCAATTCGGTCAAGAACGCTGCCGAACGTTTCGAAGAATACCTCGCCGAGGGTAAGGAGAAGGACGAGGCGATGGAGTTGACCTCGCAAGAACGTTTCGTCGCGGCCAAAGTCCACACCGCGGGTTACATTTACCGTCGTTTCGTTGATGCCATCAAGGAGTTGTCCGCTACGGAGGACCCTTCGAATGGGGTCGTCGCGACGTTGGAGAAGATTTGTCGCTTGTACGGTGCTTGGTCGATCGAAGAGAACGCGGGTCAGTTCCTCAAGTACGAGTTCTACACCCCTAAACAGATGGATCGTATCACGGCCGAAGTGACGTCCTTGTGTGGCGAGTTGCGTCACTGCGCCGCTTCACTCGTCGATGCGTTCAACTACTCGGATCACATCATTAATTCCCCTCTGGGTGTTTACTCCGGCGATGTCTACAAGGTGTACTTTGACCGCGTGAGGGAATCGAACCCGCACGAAACGGTGCACCCTTACTTTGAACGCATCATCAAACCTTTGATCGAACGTGAACCGCTCGAGATCGTAGACGCTGATGATGTCGGCTTGGACGAGGAGATTGATGAGATTAGGGAGGAGAGGGAGGAGGCGAAGAAGGAGGCCGAGCAGGCGAAGAATCAAGGGGTGCAGAAGGAGATTCAGGAGGAGGTCGATAATCAAAGAAAGGATTGAGGAGGCAGAGTCGAGTAGTACTTTTTTCTCTCTTATGTAATTGTTTTTTGTCGAGTAGAATATGGGGATACACAAGCTGGAATGCGTGAGAGAGTGGTATCGACCTTTTAATTGATTGGATCGAAAGTAGACCGAGCGAAAGGACCCAAGTCACGTTACTTGACCCGTCCGTCTCTGCCTTCCCCCTGGCTTCTTCGTGCCACAACCAACACGGCGCTATAGCCTCGGACCGGTCGAGTTGCGGCTGTATGGGCTCGACTTCGTTCACCCCACCAGTCGCATCAAGCTCGTCATCCCTTGCGTCGTCTAACTCGCTGGAGGATCCTCTACCCTCAATCTCAAGCTCGTCCTCGTCCTCGTCCCAACTGACTTCATCCTCTGTCGCCGAATCCTCTGCCCCACCCACCACCACTACCCCCTCAAATCCAAACCCCAACGTAATCATCCCTCTTCGAGCCTTCTCCCCACCTAAATGGATCTTCTCCCACCCCTCCACCTCCACCCAAAGTGGCGATGACGACATTCGTTCTCACACGGTGGCCAGCTCGAGTACCTCGTTCTACGATGCACATCGATCAATTCGTGGGGAGGTTGGGGAACATTATAGAGAGAGTTTCCCTGCTTATGCACCCAGGAGACCTGGCATACGGTTCGTCAAGGCGAAAACGCCTGTTTTAAATGGCGGGGAAGTGGGGGGCGAGCATTCGAGCAGCGTAGTGGAGGGGACTCAAAGTGGAGGGGAGATAGCTCAAGTCTCGAAAGGGAGTCAAGCCAGAGGATTGTACGAAACTCTCGTAGGAATCAACGCTCCACCTCGTCTCGTCGAATCGCCGGCGAAACCGGTTCGGAAACCTTCAAAGAATCCACCCTCTCGCGAATCAAAACCCGTCGATCTTGATCTCACAAGTGATCAATTCGACTCGGACTCGGACTCCGTTTCGGATGAGAATGAGGACATCATCATTTTAGATCCTCTAACTCGACTCCCCGAACCGAATTCACTGCCTACCCCACTACCTCGGACCAAGCGAACTCGACCGAACGCCGCACCTCTTCATCGAGCGATTCACGAATTACTCCCTTCTCAACCTTTGGGCGACCCTATAGCTCCACAAGACCAAGCTCAAGCTCAAGCTCAAGGGATCGTCCCTTTAGTCCCACCAACGTATTACGCGATCCCCTCGACGAATATAGGATGGAGGATTTTACAAAGACAAGGGTGGAAAGAAGGGGGTTCTTTAGGTGTTGTCCAACAGGGCGAAGGAGGGCCTGAACAAGGCAGGGGTTTGAAAGTCCCTTTGAAGGCGAGTGATAAGTTTGATAGGAAGGGGTTGGGCAATAAGCTCAAGGGTGATGAGGAAGAGGGGGCTTTGAAAGAGAGGAAGAAGGAGAAGGAGAAGGAGAGGAAGAGGAGGGACTTGGTCGAGGTGGAGAAGAGGGGTAAAGGGAGTAGGGAGATTGCATTGAGGCAGAGGCAGGAGATGAAGGATAGGAAAGAGTTGTTGGCGTATATGAATAGGGATTGAAATACGATATTGCTTGTATGTTGTAATATAGAGAGTACGCAGCATGGCACTTGAAATACTCGATCGGGAGGCGAGGAGCTTTTACATGCTGGAGGAAATCCTTGTACAGTCGAGGCACGGCATGTTGCGTTTGATCTATTTGGTAATAGGTCTATTACTATACGATGATACAACAATCCTTACCCCGGTAGACACGCTGTCTCGAAGGCATGTCTAGCGGCCTCGCCCCCTACCATCTCATCTCCGAGACCCTCCTCGCAGCCGTCAACCTCGGTGAAAGTACGACATTTCCCTGTACCATCCTTGAGCCTATTTCATATGACTTGCGCTTCCCATCCCTCAATGGACTCCCCGATGTGGAAACAGAATTCAACACAGGTCGCGTCGGGGCTCGAATCGGTCGGCTTGGCCGAGTTGTTGGTTCCACTGCGGAATTCGCGTTGACTGGCGGGGAAGATGGAGAGCGAGCGAGTGGGGGTAGATTGGGCGACGAGAGGTCGTGCGAGAGGTGCGTTGTTTTGATGGGGAGGAAGAGCGGAGTTTGATTTGGTGTAGGCGGGAGAGAAGAACTTGGATGCAAGTAGGTTGGCTGGCGAGCTTGGTGGGGCAGAGGATGGAAGGTCGGTCCGAGGGCTGATAGGCCAGGATCCGGACTCCGCAATGGACCAATTGAAAGTGGACGTAGATTGGGTTGTGTATTCGTCGAATGAACCAGTCCCTTACCCGGATGGAAAGAGGAAATATTGTGTGTATTCCCGATCGGTGCTCTCTGAGCCGAAAGCCGCGGGCTACCACGCACCCCACTCGCTCGTCTCGGAGGCGAACCGTTAAGTTTGGCGAGACTTTGTTCGATCTCTTCCCTCCTCTTCCATTCGGGTAGACACGGCCTTGGAGAGGAAGGGTCTTCTGCGAGTGGGGTCTTGGGTACAAATTGGGTGACGGGTCGTCGTCGTGGTGGACGTTGGGGTGGTTCAATGCTTCTTGGAACGAGCATAGGGGGTGCGGTGAACCTTCTGGAGGAGCTGTTCCGTCTAAAGCGTAGCTTCAGGACGCTGAATCCCTTCCGAGCAGACTTGTATCCGAACTCACATCGACCGAGTGACCAACAATGCCAAAGGAGTGTCATCTTCCTTTTGCTCCTTCTCTCGCCGTGTCGAGTTTCTTGGACTGGGACCTATTGACGCCGGATGAGCGGACATGTAACTCGAAGGCCGCTCTTTCAGACCAGTTTGTACGCCTCCGATCCCAATGGGGCCTGGAAGACGGTACTGGGGCCGGTAGTACATCTTTGAAAAAGGCGTAATCGATTCGGTGAATCCTCGCGAGGAAGCAGGGGGTCCACCGATTTTGGCGAGCGTTTGGATTCGACCACTCATGAAAAGGGGCGGGGATCTCAATCGAGATTCGATCGGTCGATTGAGAACAATGTTGTCGGAGTACAAGAGCATTTCGACATGCGAATCCATGAAAGAAGGTCGAGTGGCCCATTGCTGAATTCGTTGGGGAGTGGCAGGAAGGGAGGTACTGCGCATCGAGCGTGTTTTTGCGGTAGTCAGGGGTACCTCCTCGATCGTCGATCTAGGAAGAGTATCAACGAGTGGACCTAGGACTTGTTGGAGTGAGATAGCGATTGACCTCGCCCCAGTCAAAGGAACGACGTCATCCTCGTTCCCTGCCACAGAGCCATAACCCTCCACTTCGATCCGCTCATGCGCAGTCGCCCCTCGTTGAGCTTTCCTTGCTATCCCAACACGACCCAAGACAACGCGCATATCCATTTCTGGTCCTTTTTCTCGAATATGACGATGCTTGTTTGTCGAGAGAGGATGATGCAACGTTCGAGTAAGTCGGGAAGGGATGGGCACCGAACGAGGGAAGGAGGATGAGAGTCGCAGGACGGTGTAGTCTAGAACGTCAACGCCTCTTGGACCGAGTCCGAGACGGTCTTTCGGATTAATCGGGTACGAATTGGAGTGGATGGTTGATTCGGGTGTCGGTGTGGTTGATTGCCGTCGGGAGTAGGTTGTGACCGGGAAAGGTGGGGCGACGTCAAGACCGTAGATGGCGGCATCCTCAGCGTCGACCTCGGTAACGCGATTTTTGTTGGACGTGTTGGGGTCAAGTGACGAACCTCGCGAGTATTGAGCCAGTTCTGGCCTGATGGGGAACCGGGGATCACTCGGAAGAACTGCGCGAGACCGAGTGAGAGGAGGTGAAGCCAGCTTGACGGTAGTAGTACCCTTGTACGACGCGTGCGAAACGCTCGACGCGGCTGAACATGACGAAGTGCTGGTGTTGGTGTAGGAAGGCGTGGAAGGACAACTCGTTTCACACGTCGAATCGCTTGCTGAATCACCGGCGGCTTGGACGAGTTCGAGCCAAGATGCGAACTCGTCGTCGAGGTGGGGTGAGGTGGGGGGACCGAGCGAGTGGAGACTGGAGGATGCTGCAACGAAGTGATAGCAGGTGAAGGTGAGCATCGTCTCGGATAGTCTCTACGCCAGGAATGGGACTCACTCAGGGAAAGGTCCAGACGAATGGGTGGGATTGACGGAATTGGCACAGACGTGGAGATCTTGGACCGACGATTAGGGGTCGCACCGCGCGCAGGATCGACGGACTTGTCAAGCTGTGGCTGCCCCCGAGTCGATGAAGATTCCTTTCGATGCAAACCACCACTCTTGACTCTTCTCACCATGCCTCGGACGAGTTTGTTAGTCTTTGAGCGTTCTTTGTTGGTAGTAAGCATCGCCGATGGAAGAGCTGGGACGGGAGGAATTGGCTCTGCCGGTCGCGATGGGGAGGGAGAGGAGTCGACTGCTCCGGCGGACTTTGAGCGTCGTCGTTGAAAATGGAAGACCATGATCTCGACTGAAGTTGAAATGGAATGAACAAAACACTGAGTGGGCACGATCGCAAGCGCAGAGAGGGGTTCGTGCGCCAATGGGCTGAGCAAAGTTGTCCACTCGGGAGCAGGGAGCGGTTGACGGTGAGGAAGAAGCTGTCGTGGGGGAGAAAGAATGGCGTGACCTTGGGGAGTCCGAGGTGGAAGTGACTGGTGTGGATTGGTGTGAGGTCCTTGGGTGAGGTGAGGAGGAGAGGGAGATCTACAAGTTAGGAGGAGAAGGGGAAGCTATCTTGGACATGTGGTGCACATACCCCTTCGGATCCCTGGGCCAAGACCAGTGAAGAACAAGCTCTGCGGTGCACGGTTCTCGCCAGGCGCGTCGCGCGAGATGCCGGCTCTTGACGTTCCTCCGTAACCCCTTCCCGCCCCTTGCGGCATGACGTCGCCGTTCGGAGGAGGCGCATTCGGAGCAGGGGCAAGTGGAGGTGGTGGTGGTGGAGGAGCTTTTGGGGGTGGCTTCAGCCAGGCCACCAACCCCTTTGGAGCTGGCTCGACGGGCGTCTTTGGCGCTGCTGCTCCCTCAAGTGGTGTCTTTGGTGCAGCCGCCTCGACTTCGACCTCGCCTTGGCGGGCTTCGACTCCGGCGTCGGCCCACCACAATGGATCGACCTCGACTCTACCTGGTGCACCGTCGAGCGTGTTTGGATCTTTCGCAACACCAGCATCAACCAGTGCAGCGCCACCCGCATCTGCCTTTGCCAACATCCCTCAACCTCGGCAGCTCGACCGCCGACCACCAGCTTCCTCGGTCGCAACACCTCCTCCACCACGCGATCCTAACCAGATCTCGACGCTTGAAGTACTCGGCGAAGACTCGGATGCAAGGAAACAGCGCTTTGAGAGTTCCCTTGCCAACAATCGATATCTCGAGGTAGGTTCCCTCCCGCTCGGCCGGGTCTTCTTCGTGCCCGGCTGGTTCAGTGGCGCTGACCGACGAGATGCATGTCCGTGTTGCGTTCATACGACAGTTGAAACCATTACGAGAAGCTCAACGCTTACGGGACATCAAGAATGGGCTCATCCCCGATCCGCTCAAGCCGATGCGCCTCGACCAGGCGACCGACTTCCTGGGGACCTGCCAAGACATGTGTCCCGCGTGGGAGCGGGAGGAGCGAGAGTACCAGAACAACGTTGATGCACTTGAAAGGGTCGGTGCATGGAACAGAGAATGTGCGCCGTTCTTGCGAGCTCAGCGCTGACAGGCCCCCCCGTCCTCCTCGCTCAGTATCCGGGTACGACTCGCATTGACCCTGCCCGAGCTGTCAAAGCATTCCATCGACCCGCAGCAGGGAATGAACAGCCTCTACCCTCGGATGTTCGACCACCACGCGTACTCAAAAAGACGCTCGACTATCTCTTCCACCACCTCCTGCCGACCGCGCCTTTGCACGTGACCCACCCCTTCCTGCGGGATCGAACCCGTTCCATTCGCCAGGACTTGACGATGCAAAACATCCGTGGAGAGGAGGCGATCGAATGCAACGAACGCATAGCTCGGTACCACGTTCTTGCTCTCGGCACATTGCGCGAGCAGTCGAGTTTCAGTGAGAGTCAAGAGCTCGAACAATTGCGCAAGGGTGAGCACTGTTTCGCCGAGTTCGGTTGGGGCTATACGCACACTCACACCCGAGCCTCTCCACATCATAGTCCTTAAATCTCTCAACGAGTTCTATGACGACGCTCGGCTCGCCAATCCACCGATACCAGCCCCCAACGAAGCCGAGTTCCGAGCTTACAATATCCTCACCCATCTGCGCGACCCCGACATCATTTGGTCCTGCGAACTGTTACCGCCGCGCGTATTCGACGAACCTCGTCTTCAAATCGCATTACGGCTCCACGCGTTGGTGCAGCGCTCCAACATCCCTCGTGGAGAGCGGGCAAGTCTCAATGCCGCTTCCCGGTTCTTCAAGCTGCTGGCGAACCAAGAGGTCCCCTACCTCTTTGGCTGTATCTTGTCGACACATTTCGATCAGATCCGCAAGAACGCCCTCGAGACGATGAAGAACGCCTACATGCAACAGCATAGTGGGTTTCCTGCGCGAACGCTCGTCAAGGTTCTTGGGTGCGATGATGAGGAAGAGATCGAGTCGATCTGCTCACAATTAGGGATAGGGGCGAAGAAGGACGAGAGTGGAGAACTGGTTGTCATGCTTCATAAAGCGGCTGTGATCAAGAGTGAGTCTGAAGGGAGCTTGAGTGAACTGTGCTGTGAGCTGAGCTGCCCGCTTCGCTCTTTGCAGATGTCACATTGCAGCAAAGGGTGTCCCAGCGTCTCGTCGAAGCAAAGCGAGGGACGACGACCTATCAAGCCGTCATCGATGGTGCGGACTATGTCTCGGCTGCCGTGCAAACCCTACCCTCGGCATCCTCACCGGCCGTGTCTCGAGCTCCTGCTGCCCCTGCACCAAAAAGACCTGCACCTACCCCAGCCGCCCCACCCACGTTGCTCACCTCGGCCCCTCAAGTTCCGCCGTTCGACATTATTAAGCCGGCCCTTGTCGAGCACAAGGTGCCCTCTTTCCAGACATCAACCCCTCTTGCGTTCAGCTCCGCCCAAGCCTTACCATCGACGACCCCATCGACCCCATCTCTCAATCCCGTTGCACCTTTGTTCGTCCCAACCTTCGCTGCGAATCCGAAGGCCGCCGCATCCGCTCTCAATCCCTTTGCATCTGCTTCTACCGCTTCGGCTGCGTCAGCCTTTGCACCACGCCCCCAGCCGAGCGCCTTCTTCGCGCCTCCACCGCAGCGAACTGCACCGAAACAGGAGTCGGGCCAATTTCCCGCTCCCAAAGCGTTCAGCTTCGAGTCCGCACCCCAGCCGGCCCCAGTTGTCGAGCCGCGGAAAGCTGCCGAGCCTAGTCCCGCAAGCAAGCCATCACCTGAAGTTGTCAAATCTGCTCCGACCAAGCCCAAGTCGGTCCAAGCGCCGGTCTTGCTCCCCAAGTCGCCGTCGCCGCCGAAACTTGCCAAGGTGGATCAAGGTCCTCTGATCGCGTCACTCAGTAAGATATTCGTCGACGAGTTACTTGCATCCGCTGCACGGTCGTGTGCTCAACATGCGGCCGAACAGGCCCTCGAGGATTATTGGGACACGATCGCGCATGATGAGCAAAGGACGATGGAGTACGTTGCTGCGAAGCTGGCTGCTGACCTATTGGAAGGCCATGCGAGGCGCGTGACGGCGAGTGAACTTGTTCGAGCCAAGAGGCAACGACGGATGACGAGGAATGTTTGGAACTCGTGGAGGTTGAGGACGATGTTGAGTTTGGATGCGAAGGAGAGGGATCGAGAGAGGAGGAAGAGGTTCGAGGAGAATGTCAGGGAAATTACGGCTTCGGTAGGGGTGGGGAGGACGGCGTGGGACCAAGGGGAGGATTATTCCTTTGATGGGGCTTTGGACCTCTCGACGCTTTCGTTGGGGTTGCCAGACCTTGATGCGCCGTCGGCGCCTTCGGTCCAGGCCGATCGAGCGTTCGCGGATCAGATCTATACTGCTCAAGCAAGACGAGACAAACTTTGGAGGTCAGGAACGATGCTTCACACTCTGGCCCAACACGTCGACTCGCTCGTGCCTACTCAGCAAGCCACACGGCAAGCATGGGCTGCCCTTGTCTCGACAACCTCGACCACTTCGACGTTCGCAACTTGGTTGGCTCGCAAATTCGACTTGTCCGACTTGGAACTGACGAGTACGATCGACATGCCGCATGTCGACCTCCTTGTCGAGATGGTCGCGCACGAGGACGACCCACGCCAAGAGACCCTGGATGACGTGGGGTTGATCCTGCTCGATTGTACCGAGGAACTTGCCGCTTCGGATCTATATGCCGCTTGTCAGCGCGTTCATCAACTTGTCGAAGCTGCGAATGAGGTTTCACGCTTCAATCCATCGTTACTTATCACGTGTTGCCCTTCGACGACGCTTACGCTGGAGGAGCAAGTTGAGCTTAAACAAAAGGTGAGTAAGGTCGTTCGTTTCTTCAGCCCCAAGATCGAGCAACCCGATTGCTAAAGCAGGAACGCCATGTCACAGCTTTTGGATGAGCTTAATATCAACGCGCTTTGGGATGGATTGCAAGCGGTGGATGTCTGGATCGCAAGACTAGATGACGCTGAGGAAGACTTTGATCAGCTCATACGAACGACTTTGCCGAATCTGGCGATACGGGTGGATCGGGCTAAGCGCCCTCTCATTGGTACGTTCGGTTCGGGTAGCGTGCATGTGACAGCTTGGAACTGACTACTTCTGGCACCATCAGACTTCGTGGCACCTCTCTTACGGTCTTGGTCCGATGCGCGGGCTTTTGCACTCTCCCAACGTTGCTCAACTGACGATCGTGAGTCGAATGGTAAGCCAAGTTTTTTTGCGCGGGAAACTGATCCCTATCATATCCAGCTATTACCGCATGCAACATCCTCTTGTCGTCTTTGTCTCTGATCCTCTCTTCGGCGAAAAAGACCGCCATCGCCAACTCTCCCTTCCATCCTATCGAATCCTTACCGCTCTTGTCCACCACCGCCTCAATGTCATTCCGCAACCGCATACAATCTTATGTATCGGACAAGCGACTAAAATTGCTTGGACCTTCACCTTTGCTGAATTCAGCGTTGAGCGAGTTCCCGCCCGTTACGGATGGTCAGTCACTGTGCTCATATGTGCGTCGAAGCCGATCTCGAAGCTCACGCGCCCTTGATTCCTCCTACGACTCGCAGCCACGCTCGCTCGTTTACTCTTCGACCATCTGGAAAATCGTGTTCTCTCCAGCGTGGAAGGGTGCTTCATACAACAAGATACCTACGACTATGAACTCCGGCGAACGCATGCACGATTGGCAGAACACCTCTTTACTCTACCCCGGGACGACGACGAGCTTTCCTCTGAACCTATCAAAGAGAATATCGCAATAGCCTCGACGACTCTCACATCGAAACAAAAGGGCAAACGCAAAGCTTCTGCGTCCCCCGAGGTAGCGTTGAGCAAGAACAAGAAGACTGTTCTTGAACTGAACGGGACGACACCGTCGACGACGGTGGATCGCTTGAGCGCGTTGGAGAAGATCATGAAAGAAGCGAAAGGGTTGTTGACGATGGGAGGGGGGAGTTTGGAGACGGGTTCGAACAGTTCGAGGGTGTCGATTGTTTGATGTGATGGTTTTGTAGGATTTTTAGAATATTTAGGGGTCTTTGATGACGCGCATGCAATCTTACGAACTGTGATAGATCGACCAAGCATCGTTAAAGTCAATTCCTTCCATCTGCGATTGAGCTGATGGAAGTTCAGAAAAAGAGTATTCTGGATGGTCCCGTTTCTTCTTTTTGTTGCAAGATGTCCGACGACGAACAGAAAGTGAAACCCAACATGGGATAGGCTCGATTGCGGAATCCGAGCGCCTTCCGAAAAGTTCCCAAGAAAAGGACAGGCGCCAACGATGTCAAAGGGGTTTCGATTGCAGTCCAAGATCATTCTGTACTCATTCGGTGCGGGACTATCTTTCTAGAGCATGATATATGCAGCACTAGTATATGCAGCATGATGGCATATCCTCTCAAGCGTGTAATCACCCAGAAAGTAAGTTTCGGCCCATGACGTGAAAGATAAGACAAAGGCTTGGTTCAGAGACCTCGATGATGCAAGGCAAAGGCTTTCCCGCGTGCGTACGAGCTCCGACCGCTCACGACCTTCGTTATGACCATGAATGCTCGTTGATTAACCGAGGCTGTGCAAAGATTGTCGGACGGATCTCAAAAAATATGGGCAGTAGATTTGAAGTAGTACTATTCGTTTGTGTTTGGCACATAAATAGTATTCAAGCGATTGAGAGTCCGCCGGCCCGCTGCCATCGACTCCAAAGGAGCCAACGAGCTGCAAGGGCCGCGGCGTCCCCGATTCCCGATTCCCGATTCCCGAGTCCCGTCGCCCTCCTCGCCGAGGGGCGCAGGCCATCGCGCCGCGAATGGGAAAAGCGAAGCCGCGTCCGATCGGATTCATGCATCATGTATGCACAACGGGAGTCGCGAGCCTCAGCAACGTGGTGCTCCGGCAGATCTAAAGTGGCTTCTCCTTTGTCATTTCTGAGAAGGTGTTGGTAGGTCCTAGTGGCTTTTGCAGATGTGAGAATATGAAGATACCGCTTTTTGCGGAAGTTGTCAAGCGCAGCGCGGCACCGGTGACGTCGCGGGCCCAGGCGCTTCACCGCCAGTTGTCCTGTAAAGGGGCCAAAAAAGGTGATCACAAAAAGGAAGCGGCAATTATTATCTGCAAGGTGCGACTGAATTAGAAACCCGAGAACCCGAGCACATCCGCGATGAGACGAGAAAACTCATCACACGCTCGCAGTCGAGGTGGTACCTAACCTAATGCAGTACAGTCAGACCTGAGAAAATTTATATTTTCGGTGGACGGATTTTCCCATAAATTAAGACAGGTATAAGCTTGGAGAGTGCGGCTTCAGATCACTACATTATGACCTGAAACTCCGTTCTTGAGCTTCCTACATCAAATCAAGAATTTTCGTGCATCGTTTGAGTCGATACATTGACTTTTGAGGGGGAAGAAATTCAGAAGGCCCGAATTACTGAATTGCAGCCAATGTACGGCCTCTACTGAGGCATGATGACACCTAACAAGTTTTGAAAGCTCCAAGAAACAATATCTTGACCTACTGACGCTGGAAATACGAAGTCATTGTCGTCTGAATCCTCGCGGCATCCTGCTCGGCAACAAGAGTCCTGCGAATCCTCCTAGCCTCGTCCTCAAAAGAAATCAAATCCGTTGGACCTGAGTATTCATTCATAGCAAACCTAAGGAAAACATCAAGCGCTGAGATTGCCTCCTGCAGCGTCGTTCGCTCCGCCGGTCGGAGCTCTATCTCCCCTTCCTCCTCTCCTCCTTCTTCCTCGCAATTCTCTTTCAACTCTTCGGCAATGACCAGGTCCACAATCTCCTGATCGGTCATTTCCGCCCCACCAGCAAGGTTCTCCTCCTCCACATCGACGAGAAAGTGGATACTCATCTTCTCGTTGCTCGTAACTATGCCCTTTTCGACCAGCTTATCGTTCGCCGTCTTCAGAGCGTTCATCGCGTTGATGATGCCGCGATCGCCATTGAGAGGCCCGCGACCGTTGGGAAGAGGTGTATGGTCGGTCGATCCTTTGTTCTTGCGATCAGACAAGATTTGAGCGTGGCGCCAGCAGTTGGCAATCGTCTCGGGGGCGGATGTCGTTCCACGCCTCATGTCTCGCAATGATGCGAGTCTTATTCATCTTGACACCATTTCGACCGTTCCGAGCAAGGCCCGTAGACGGACGCATAGCGTAGAAGAGACCGGTTTCGTCCATGTTGAAGATGTCACTTGGGTCCTACTTGTTCGTAAAATTGTCAACCGCCGCCTTTGCTCTCCTGTGCTCGCTTCTCGGCTGTTTCGGGGCATTTCGGACTCTTCCAGCAGGCGGCTCGTCAACAAGAACGCCGAAGGAGAGGCCAATTCCTGATCAATCGCTCATTTCCGGCTCTCTCTTATCTTATAATTTGACCTGTAGACCCATAAATTATAAGGTATAAGATTGGACAGGTTCTGTCAGCCAAAAAAGTCGGGAGATTGAAAAGTCCATAAATTTTGACAGGTATAAGATTGGGCGATATAAATTTTCTCAGGTCTGACTGTACCCGAAACACCGACTTGACAGGTCCTTCACAGAGTACTCGGATGCCAATACGAAGGCAAGTTGACGTGGAAGCCAGGGCCTTCGCAGCAGGGGCCCCGGGAATAGAATGACGTGCAGAAGAGTCCGACTCTGTGACGACGACGAGAGCCGGTTCGACTTCTACCTCCAGTTCGTAAACCAGAGTGGGGAAGAGCACGGCTGTTACAAGAAAATTTAGGAAGGCACAATTGTAAGCCGTGTTTACCTTCGTGTCTCAGGGATTTTTTCATTGCGAATGAATATTTCCGAAAAAAATGTCGGGTTGAGTCGAGCTGCCGGCCTCGCTGCGCCGAGGATATTGAGCGCACGCCGTTCGGCTGAATCACGCGTGCATGCATCCACCTCAAGCAGCGGGATGAGGGGTTTTGGTAAGGAACGGTCGTCGTCCGATCGAACGGGGCTTAACTCCGTTTGCTCAATTAGAACTTGGGATCACACACAGGGCGTGACGTATCGGGTGATGGCGCTTGCACCGGATTTCATGCGGTAACTGCGAGTCCTCATCCAATTTAGTCGGCAATTGTGGTCGACTTCCGTTGAAACGTCTATACGTCGGGGTCGGCCTCAGCCTTGCAAATGGAGTTGGCGTTAGAGCAATTCATCACCACCAAAGCCAGCCGACGGCGAGTACCGGCGCCGCCAAAACAGCGATCAATGGGCCCCAAGACCTAACCCATCATATTCGATCCTTTGAACCCATTCGATGAGTACCCACTCTGCCCCTGCTTCAAGGCCCAGCAAACACGCCGACGCTTTCACTTTCGACTCTATCGCAGTCGCCGTCGCTGGCAGCCGAGTATAGCCTCTGTGACTCTGTCGCCCCCGTATGAGTGTGCGTCTGGGTGCATGTACAGATGTTCTCGAATTTTGTTCATATATTTGCCAGTTTGTCGTGGCTTTTTGACGGCCACCGGGGGTGCGGTTGGCCCCCGAGCAGCTTCCCGTACCGGTTTGAAATATACGCGGCGCGCCGCACCCACCTTTATCGACCCTCTTGTTGAAACTTCGTTTGCTTAAACTTCGATCACTTTGCCACGGCTGAGCAGCTGGAACGTTCGCGCTCTCAAAAGGAACGTTGTAGTTGCGTGCCTCAGTTAACTTTATCGATGTTTGCTGACTTTTGCAGAATTCGTCCAATTACCCATGTTGCTGAACTGGGTCCAGTGAACGCCCTTGTCAGGCCATTCAACACCCGAAATATCAAAGCTCATCCGTGGGACGTTCATTGTGCGTCGAGCCCCACATGGCCCGCCGGTGCTCGAGCGTCGGGATCGACTAAAGGGAACCCTGACTTGACAGTGCGCTGCCAGGCTCGAGCGTTCGTGCAGCGCTGATCGCCGCGCGCCTGAATTGAGTCGAACTCGGTCATTTGGCGCGCTACGCCAGGACCCAGGAGCCAGGGCCCACTGGGGCTCCCTTCCGCTGCTCGAGAGACGGTGGTCGGTTGTCTGGCCTTTCCCGCTCGTTCCCTCAACATCGCGCCATCCCACATTTTCTCTCCTAAATTACCTGACTCTCGACGCCTTTCTTACGACCTTTCCGCTTGAACTTTCGCTTTTCCACGTTCGCCTTCCCTACTGCTTCCCAACATGGCCGCATCTCAGCAGCACCCGGCGGTGCCTCACGGCTCGTTCCTCAGCAGCAGCTCCTCGACGACGACCGCAGCTCCTACCCGGCCAAAACGACATGCACCACCGCCAACGAGCTTCGATGAGGACCGAAACGACCATAGCCTCCATCGGTCGACCTCGTCTTCGACATCGCAGCCGTCGTCCACCAGTTCGCGAGCTTCGAAGCGGGCTCGAGCGATGACCCAAGCTCAGGCCCAAGCCGCCCAAGCCCAAGCCCAGACGCATACCCTCTGCCAGCCGACGCCCGCGGCTCCAGCGCAAGCGGCGCACGCGAGGGCCGGCCAGCAGCAGCAGCCGCCACCGCCGCCGCCGCAGGCAGTTCCGGTTTCGTCAGGGCCATCGCAGCACCATCCCGCCGGGGCCCCTGCGTCGACCTTTTCGGGTTCATTGACTCCGTCGACATCGCATCGCCATCACGGTTCCCCCCACCAGCCTCGACAGGCGCCTATTCAATTCGCAACCTCGTACAACTCAGCGTCGTCAATGAACACCTCGCCCCCGCCCCCGCCTGCGCCTTCGCCGAATTCGACCCTCCTCTCCTCGGCGTTCGGCGGTGCCAACAGCAGCAGCAACAGCAACGTCGCCGCGAGCGTTTGTTCTCTCGATGACCACATGGACTCGCCCGGTGGTGCTTCCTCGACAACCGGCACGACTCACGAGAAGGAGCAACGTAAGCAGGCTCGGATGATCCGCAATCGCAGTAAGTTCAGGCGGTGCCACTCAATTCCTGTTCCTCCGCTCGGTCTGCTCTCGGGTCTATCGACTCCTCGCCTCCTGTCTTGGTGTTTGGGCGTTTAACACGGGTCTTTCGACCATTCGATTCGGGATCTCTCTACGGTGTTTTGGTTTGCGAGCGATCTCTACCCGGGACCATTGTCCTGTCTCACAAGTCGAACTTTCGACTTGCGAGTCGCGAGCTTCACGTCCGAACGAACTCGGATTTTTGTGGGGTAGACGCGGCTCGCGCGATAGCGGCGCGGAGGATTGGGCGGCCGGCCCAGCCCCGCTTAGCGCCATCGTCGACTCGTCGCCCGGTGCGCCCTGGTTGGTCGCCTCTGGTTCCAGGCCCGTCCAGCTCGCGGGCACGTTTCTGGCAGGGTTGGAAAACCCACCTGCGTTGCGATCCATTTACGGAACAAGGACTGCGCACCCGTCATCGTCGCTGTTCCCATACGATCGAGCGACCGACGGCGCGACAGTCTTCTTTTGGTCAACCTCCGAGAGAACATTTCTCCTGAGCGAGCCCACGCTCGGCGCCTCCCCTGAGGCATGGCCTGAAAGGCGCCTCCTGTCTCGCACCCGAACGGCCCTTCACAATTCCGCGCTAGTCACCTACGCCGCCTCATTTCTTCCGATATTCGCTCCGGTCATTGGCCATGCTGACCTAGATTGATTATCTCTTCCTTGAATTTTACGAATAGACGCTGCACAAGCCTCTCGCGATCGCAAAAAAGAGCACACCGTTTACCTCGAGCAGCGGGTCGCGCAGCTCGAAGCGCAGCTTGCGGTCCCCCTTCCCTTTGTGCCGCCCCCATCCCACGGCGGGTCATCGACGCCGACCTCTCACACCTCGACCTTGCCGTCGACTCGGTCAAGTCGCTCCCACTCTGTTTCTTCCTCGACGACAAGTGTCAGTGATCACCCGTCGTTGCACGGCGCAGCCTCGTCCGCGGCCTCTCCGGCGTCGGCCGCACCGTTCGCGAGCAAGATCGCCGAGCTCGAAACAGAGAAGGAGAATCTACGCACCCGCCTCCGTGCCGAACAAATGGAGTCTAGTCGACTTCGGGAACGGTTAGAGTCGCTCGAGGACAAGTTCAAGCGGTTCGAACAGTTCCTCGCCGCTCCGCTGTCGACCTCGGCCCCCGACCCCATCACCTCGCACCCGTCGCCGACGCATGCGAACGGCTTCCCCGTCGCTCCCGACACCACCTCCGCTCCCGCGCTCGGACCCGCCTGCTCGCTGAACGATGTCTGCGGCGACGACTCGATGACGATCCGAAGCGACTTTGACGATCCCATGTCCCCCAACGGCACATCGTACAGCACTTCGCCGTCGAGCGTGCGCTCATCGTCGCGCAAGTCGAGCCCTTCCTCCTCGGCCCACTCGTCGCCAATCAGTACACGACGCTCCACGTTGCCAAACTTGACCCCTCACTCTGATAGCTCTCGCCTCGTCGCACGCGAGGTTGAAATTTCCCTGCCGCGGAAGCTATCAGAACGGGCCCTGTTCATCAACCTGGAGCGCTCGGCGCTGTCGCCGACCCTGTGGATCTAGTCCAGGTCGACATCACCTCGTCGCCAGCCTCGGACCCGATCGAGGCGGCGGCTCCCCCTCAGCTCCACCTCGACAGCGAAACGATCGCCAACGCTTGGGGCGACTGGGCCAAAGGTATCATTCACGACCCTAACGACGACCTCACCAACGCCCCTTGCCCGCCCTCCGCACACGCGTCTCACGTTAACGACGACGAAGACGCTTCTTTGGAATTTCTCGACCTTTCTTATCTTCAAGACGCACCGATGATGTGCTGAGCTCCATACTTGCGAAACACACGGCGAGATTGATACAGTAGGTCCTCGATACAAGCAGCGTCTAGTAGTTCGAACGCTAATCGGTATCCCGTTTTGTGAACATTCAGGTCGCAATGCCCTCAGTCTCAACTCCCACCCTTACATTCCCGCCTTCTTCTCACCACCCAACCCTGCTGTCCCCTCGCCCCTTTGTTCTCCTCTTTCCATGACTTTCCACCTGCCCTTTGATCACTCCCGAGCCTTTTCCGGTGCACCCGCTTGCGCGTTGGTGCCGCTGCTCGTCAGAGTCCGTGCTCTTCCTCCAACGTGTCCTCGTTGTTCCCCGTCTCTTTGCGATTGCTCTCCTGCTGGCCCGTTCTTCGTTTACGAAGAGTGACTGTGCCTTCGGTTCGATTGAGCTTTCGCTCCGATGACGTCGGGATGACCTGGGCTACACGCGGAGGAAGCATCGACTTGGCGGCAGTGATGCCAAATCGCGTTCGGCATTTGCTGTCCGACGGGCTTCGGTTGTCTTGTATCACAGGGCTTTGGAACGGTATGGAAAGGAGGCTCTGTGGTGAGGGTTGACGCGATTGGTGTGGTCGAAGAAGTAGGGTAAGACTGGACGGAGTTGACAGGGCATGCGAGGACCATCGCATCTCCCACGAAACCGCAGCTATTGTCGAAGCTCGCAGACGAAACCGGACTTTTTTTGGAATCTTGGACTGAACTCTTCATTGAGCCTCGATCCGGACGACTCCTCATTTTTCTCTTTCTTTCGGCTTCTTTCTTCGTCCCCAACACCATTCTCTGCCACACGACTCCCACGACCGACGCGCCGTAGTACCCTCAGCTCTTGGAGACCCCAACATTTACGACCCCCTTTTCTGTTCCACCTTCGCAACTCTTCTCATAGACGGACACGATCCATCCTCGAATGTTTTTCTCTTTCGTTGACACGCCCTAACGCCTCCCTCGTCGCACCTCTCCCCCATCAGTTTTGCAGTTGTCACGCTTTCTCCTCCCTCCTCTTTTTTGTTTGACGGGCAACGCTCCCTCCACCATTCTTGCTTTTTGTTTCTACTCTGTTTACTACTCCACCAAGCCCCCAAAATCGTCCAAAGTTACATTGCAACGCACTATTGAAAGTTTTTCTGATCACTTTATTGACTCGAGCCAGTCGCGGATGCTTCTTGCGAGTAGATCCGACAATCAATGATCGATCCGATTCGCGACGGCGCGGCGAACGAAGAAAGACAAAGGCGACGCGCTTGGGCCTGCATGTCTTTGCAATCTACGCGTCTCTTTGCACGTGACCATCACCCGGCCTATCGGCGCGCGGCCTCGACATCACACGCAGGCAACCACGTCAACAGCACTACAACGTGATTCGATCGTCCTCTTGACTTCCCGGACTGGCCATTCACTAGAACAAGCGCTCGCCGGGCTTGATTGAGCCGGCGACTTGCCCTCCGAGTCGCGAGGACTCGCGTTCGAAAAGAGGCGCGTCGAGTCGCGACGAGTCGCGACGAGCTCTGGTTTCAGCCAACGCAAGCCATCAAGGGTGTGAGTGTCCCCGGCTGGCGTACTTGCCATTTCCCCATGAATTGATGTAGTGCGAGAGTAACTGAATGCGGTGTGTTTCACAGTGGATCAGCATGGTCAATGATCGACCGACCGAGAGTCAGGCCAAGCATGCGCTCGCGTCCTTGCTCGCCGCTGCGTTCCCTGGAGCCAACAGCACCGGCACTAGCACTGGCTTGGGAACGACCGACCTCAATGCCGCGTCCCCTATTGGTTTCGATGCGAGGGTGGTAGCGAGCAATGCGCCTGCCACGACGGCTTCGACCTCGTCGGCGGTGACGCAGGCGTCCTCGGAAGAACTGTTGAGAGCTCTCACCCATGGAACCATATCGTCCGGATCGAGTCGAGCCAATCACCTCGTCGGTACATCGACGTCGAATCTCATCCCACCTTCGTCCTCACCCCGAACGACGGCGCTCAGTCATACGCTGGAATTCCTCGCCGCGCAACCCAACCTCTTTGCCGGACTCGCCGTCGCTCCTCCTTCCCCCTCGGCGCATGTCAGTCGAAATAATCCCCCTGTATCCTACACCCCCCTCCCAACTCGATCGGGTCGAGTACCCCATGCCCCCAACGCCGCAACGACGACCGAAACCGATCGCGAGACGATGCTCTTCAACGATTATTTCGACTGGCCCAGTTCAGACGAGGACGATCCGGATTTTCAACCCGGTCGAACGAACCCCGCATGGGACGATGGTTTGTTCGATCTTGGGACCGCAGGACCGAGTAGTGGTGGCACGAGATATATCTTCTCGCCTGATGAAGAGGGGGATGAGGAGGGGGAATCGGATTATAGTGCAGTCGATGAGACTTTCACGCCGGGGAAGGGGTTGGTCGATGTTGATTTCGGACCGTTGGTTCCAAAGTCGGTTTCGCCGACGGCGGTGGGGACGCCGCATTCGAGGGAGTTGAGGTCACGGACACTTCAGTCATCTTCTGGACCCAATGCACGATCTATCGACGAGCTCGCGGTCGGATCGAGTACGCATCGAGGTCCGCCGCTTCCCTCGAGCGCATTCGAAGTCACCCTCGCACCTGCTCTCGCTCCAACCCGATCCAAGCGACCCACCACTACCCCCAGGATCGACAAATTTACCTCTTCCTCTCCAGCTCGAACCTCCCCTCGTAAGAAAGCTCGAACGAACCTATCCCCCATGACCGAAGAAGATGATCGAGCGACCCCTATCGCCTCGACCTCCCAACTTCCCTCCACTCGTCCGAACAAAGCCAACGTAGTTTACAAATACGTGGATACTACCACGACGACGTATTCGGATTTACCACCTGGGATGGCGAGGTTGAAGAAATCGGCGGGTTTGGGTCCGGCGCCGCAGCCGAAACCGAAAAAGAGGAAGGTCGTAGCGCATCCTCCTCCACAACCACTACCGCCACCGCCACCACCGCTACCAGAGGGGTCATCGCATCAGGGAAGGATCCAGGGTCATGTTGCGGATTTAGATCGCGAGATCCCTACGAACAAGTTGGAGAATACGCCGCTCCACTCCAACGTGTCCTCAACTCCTTCTCAAGCCTCCCCCGATCGCCGCTCCGGTTCGATGACGGCCGAAGAGAAACTTGAAGCGCGACGCCAGAAGAATCGGGAAGCGGCGAAGGAGAGTCGGTTGAAGGCTAATCGGGAGAGGGTGGAGAAGGAGGAGAGGTTGGTTTTTCTGGAGAGGGAGTATGTTAGGTTGACGAGGAGGGTGAAGGAGTTGGAGGAGGAAGGGAGGGGAGGGAGAAGTGACCGGAGCGTGGGTGGGGATGAGGACGGGGATGGAGATGATGATGGGGACGGGGAAAGCGTGATTGATAGTTTGGAGGATAGTGAGGAGGAGAATGAAGAGGAGGAGGCCTGGGGTGGGGAGGAGGAGGAAAGGGCCAAAACTGCGCAGGAAAGAGGAACCCGGGCTGCAGGTGGGAGTGGGGCTGGGGCTGGGGATGATAGACGTACATCACGAGCGGGTTTCGATCTGGGGCAGTTGACGCAGCATCAGTTGAGCGAGCTGAGTAGGTTGTTGGCTTCCGCGACGAGGAATTGAAGAGCTTGGGCGTGGAGCACCCGTTCTTGGGAGAGAGCTTCGAGGCTGGACCGTCATACAACTTCTGGGATCTTGTATGATTACAACATTCCGAGATAACTATACACTCCCAAACTTAAACGCGCGAGAACGCGCGCCTTCTCATCAGCTCTTGAGGAACGTCATCAACTTTGCCCTCTTCTTCTGCTCCTTCTTATCCTTGAACGCCTGCACCTCCTTCGAACTCGGCTTCCTCTTCCTACCACCTTGCTCCTCGACCTCATCTTGCTGGCCTTGGTAGAGTCCTCGTCCTTGTAGGGATTCGGTCCAGGCGTTGGTGTCGTAGAAGGCTTGTTGTTGCCTCGACGAGCGCGAATAGTCCGAAATTCGATCGGGGACCATGGACGGATCACCCTGTTCGTCAAATGCCGAGAAGCTGTCAGGCCTTCACCTCACATCTCAGCACTCACTTTTGATCAAGTACTGACCTGGAACCTCCCCGTCTTTGAATTGAACCTCGCCTGAAACACCGGTGCGGCCCCACCTCGTGTCTGTTGTCTCGCCAAGTTCGGATCGAGGAACGCCAAGTCCGGGTCGATGCCTCGGTAATTGATGTGCGAGTTGGGATCGTCGTCTTGTGCATCTGCTGTTGTTGTTGCGGTTGTTGTGGAAGGACCTGCGGTGGGTTGTGTGGTGGGTGTCGAGTCGACGGGTGCTTCGAAGGGGTTCGTCCATTGCGTGACGCCCGTGAGCGTGTGGTGGAAGTAGTAGGCTTGTGCGCTGTTCGAATCGGTGCGATTCATCTCATCAGTACGACCAAATGGGGTGTTACCCCTGCAGCAAGACTGGTGCGAACTGACGTTGGATCCCAAACGGCTGTCCAATTCGGGTCCCGGCCTTTATGCACGCCCGTTGCGGGAGGAGCAGGTTCGTCGGGTAAGGGAGGTTGAGTCGATGTCATGGCCGTTTCTACCTCTGGTGCTGCGGGTGTTGTGGCTTCTTCGCCCTGCTCAGCTGCTGCGGCATCCGCTTGCTCGTCGTCGTCGTCGTCGTCGTTAGTCACTTGTGTTAGCTCAGCTTGAGCTGCTGTGTCCTCATTCGACGCAGCTGTTGGAGCAGGAGGTGGTGGTGAACCAGCAAGTAAAGAGGGCTGAACGGCTCCTTGCGTGACGGCGGTGGAAGGTTTCTTGGTTGGCATCTTGGTGGGGTGGAGATGGAAGTGGAGCGGGAGAGAGCCGGACCAGAGCAGCGCAGTCCAAGTGAGATCAATCAAGAGTTGGTTAGTAAGATCCAAGGTCTACCAAAAACGGCCTCGCTCCGACTCTGTAAGCTGTCGTTTCACCATATAGTGTTTTTTGTTCTTTTCTTTTCCAAACTGTCGTATAAGCCGGCAAAATTCGGCGCGAGGCTACGCACTTTCGATGCCCCTTTTCCGATGCCCCTCGCCGGACGTGATCGGAAATCGTCCACGGGACCGTTCCAGTTTCGTTGTGAGAATGCTCGGATTTACAAAGACGTGGGCTCGTTCGGACATTGAGGAGATTTTATTCAAATCGTATGTGCTTCTAATCCATAGTGGGTCCGATTTCAGCTCTTGATTATCAACCCATCAACCCATCGGGCCAACTTGTCATTTGCCATAACCAGACTTGAGCTGAGTCGGCGAGTTGAGCACGCGTCGACTCTGCACGCGCCCGTGCGGTCTGACCGTGTCCTACCGTGTCCTATTACCGTGTCTGACCGGCTGATCGTCTGCGCTGACTCGGCGCCTGACTCGGCACCTCACACCCGATCGGCTCTGGCCATTTCGTCCGCCGGCACCGACGATGGTCGCTGCACCCATGTCGTCCTCGAATACGACGTCGATGAGCAATGGTATGAATGGGCGGAATGGGCGGAATGGCGCGAGTGGTGGGCATCGAAGGTGAGCTTTCCTGTAGTTTGGATCGGAAGAGCGCAGTAGCTGTCGTCGTCGTCATCGTCGTCGTCGTCGTCTGTCGGTTCGTCGTCCGTTCGTCGGTGGGGGCGAGTCGTACCAACGCGTGGCGCTGCTGCGATCGCACGGGCCATGGCCTCGCTGGGGGCAGTTTACCTGGTCGTTCAAGCCCGTGCACATGTGCTGGAGTCCCTTGTGCACCGTGGCTGCTCTGGTCGGGTTGCTCTCGGTGTTGCACTGCCTTTTGGGCCTCGTCGGTCGACGCTCGACACTCGACGCTCGCCGGCCCGCCACGTGAGGCCCTCTCCGTTCGCGTCGAGGCGCGCCTGCAACTGGTCTTCTGCGCACGGACTCGACAGCCCCGAGACGCTGGCAGAGAGTGGTGACTTGTAGATATGACGTACCCAACACCAAAATATTCTCCGTCTCTTTCCGCGATTACCACGAACTACCAAAGCCGAAGCCGAGGGTGGAGCACCGAACTGACTCATGGCTCGGCCTCCTCTCGGGTCCTTCCGAACTTGCAGAGCTCGGTCGGTCGCCCAGAGCATCGACCCGGCATCCCTGGTGGCGTCTACCCCCTCACCTCCTCCACCTCCACCTCCCTCGACTTCAATGATCTCACCTTCCACCTCGAGGTTGTCCGCCTCGACCCCGCCTCCACCTTCGATTTCGCCCAACCACCACCATCAGCAGCAGCAGCACCAACGCCGAGCCCAGTCCGTGTCGTACCTCCAAAGCGCATCGCCGTACTCGCCCACGCGCGACTATGATCCATCAGACTACACACCCTCGGGCTACGTTCCCCCCGTCGCTGCTCCAGTCACTTCTACCACTGCGTCCTCGAATGCGAACGGCTATGCCCACGGGAATGGCAACGGCAGCCCGTATCAGGCTCCGGTCCCCGTTACCCCACCTACGCCCAGTTCTTCGGCCTCGAACAATCCCAGCCCGCACAAGCGGCGACACCACAGTCTGCACAACCTCGGCCCACTCATGGTCCCGTCACCGCCACGACCCAGTCTGAGCACACCACCACCCCATGGTCTGTCGTCGTACATCATCGAGGAGGAGAACGAAGAAGAGGTTGCCGAGGCCAACAAACTTCCTACAGCGCCCAAGGCCCACGATGAAGACGATGAAGACGAATTTCCCGTCGAAGAAGACGATGAAGAGTCGTTCCTTCCTTTGCCATCCCCGAATTCGTCGTCGATGCTGTTCCAGGTCCCACCGACAACGACGGTTGCGAGTTCGGCCACCTCGTCCCGGACCGAGCATGCGCGCTCCCACTCTCGCATCCACGAACGCAACCTCTCCGTGTTCTTCCCGAGACCAGGTCAAGCGGCGCAAGGCTATGGCGATACTTTTTCCGATCCGAATGCGTCGACCTCGACCTCGGCACCCGCACCCATCGTGGATATCTCTTCCCCGACCTCGAGTCGAGCGTCGGACAGTCGATCCCCACCTCCATCCAAATCACGGCGAGGGCACCACCATAAGCATTCCGTTTCGCACAACTTCTTCTCCTTCATGGAACCAGGGCAAATATCGCAGAACGGTACCTCGCCTGTTTCACCACCATCAATGGCGCATGGTCGTCGTGCCTCGATCGCGAATGCCTCGGGCCATGCCGCGGCCATGCCGTTTCCCAAGCAATCCCACCTCCGGTACAAGCATGCTGACTTGCCTTCGCCGCTTCGCTTCTTTATCCTCTCGGTTTTCTACCTTCCCTCGTCGACGCGCGGTCAGTTGCTGCTTGCGGTGGGACAGGTCGTGCTAGGCGCTTCGCTATGGATCACGGGGCAAGCCGCCGAGGCACTGAGTGTCACAGGTCTCGGCTACCTCATCGTCTTTGATGGTCTAGGCGCCCTGTCACGGATCTTTGTCGATGGTGCGAGAGGGATAGACGCCCTTTTGGGTGCCTTTGAAAGCGGGACGGGCAACTCGAGCATGCGAACACCCTACGGCAGTCGACGCCTCGTCACCCTATCTCACTTCTCGCAAGCGATCTACCTCCTCTTCTCGGCCGTCTACGTCTGTAAGGAATCCGTCGAGCATGTGTTGCTACTACATGGAGGAGCCGAGCATGGTGGAGCTCACGGAGCAGGACATGGTGGGATGGGTCACGGTGAGGCAGGAGCGGGGATGACGGCGCCTGGTGCGCATGGAGGTACGACGAGCGTCTTGGAGGAAGGCATCAAGTTCCCCGTCGTTCTATTGGCCCTTTCAGCGACGTTGACGTTGTTGACGTCCATCATGATGAGCAATCATTACGCTTTGGCTCAGGCGATCGGTCCGACTTCGTCGTCTGCGGCGATGCTTCCTTCGAGACCGAGACCTTTGAGCAGCTTGAGGGGTCCTTCGGTGGTCGAGAGGGTCATGAACCCGTTCACGGCTACGATATTGATGTTTAGTGTGGGGTTATGCGCAGCGGGGCTGACGATTCCAGGGTGAGTTGTATCTCTCTCCCTCTCTCTCGCCCAGTGTTTGAGGCTCTGGCTCACACCTCAAAGATTCACGTTTCTGCAGAGCCCAATTGGCGCCGCTGGACAAGGTCGTGGCGTTGATGCAATCGATCGCCATGTTCTACGTTGCATACCCGGCCGCGGTTACGACGGGTCAAGTCCTACTACAAACCGCACCTGATCCCGAGTCGCTCAATTCGAAAGCTGTGCAGAGTGCTGTGCGAGATGTGAGTGCCGTCGATGACGCGTCCAGGTGTTAATTCAGGGGTGCTGAAGGGGCTTCCCTCGTTTCGGACCAGATCGAAAATCATCCACTGGTCGTCTCCTTAGACCGACCTCACGTATGGCAAATGATCACCCACCCCGCCTCTCTCAACGCCTCCTCTTCGACGAACCCCACCCCTTCGAACATCAACCCCTCCCAATCCGACGGTGGCGCCTCGCTCATCGCGACCCTAGTCGTACACGTCAAAGCCTCTTGTACAGACGCCGACATCTTGACCGTGACCAAGTTCTGCCGTGAACGATGTAGAGGACCTTTGAGGTTGGGGGATCAGGGACCCGATGCGCCGAATGAGAGGTTTGGTGAGGTGACCGTTCAGGTTGTGAGGGAGAAGAAGGGAGAAGGGGGCTATTGGGCTCAGGGTGATGGGGTGAAGGGGATTGATGTGGAGTATTTGAACCATGGCGTGGAGCAGGGGCATGGACATGGACATGGACATGGGCAGGGGTTGAATGGTGGTGCTGCGGACGGTGGTATGCATGCGCATTCACATGCTGTGAAGCAGCAGCAGCAGGGGCATGGAGGACATGGGGGGCATTCGCATGCGCATTGATTGATTGATGGTCGATCGGTGGTGGGGGCAAGAATTTGACATCCCTTGATCGACGTCCGGCGTTTGGCCGGATACGTTCGGCCGAACGGATTTCTACACCGAGGAGACATCCCCACCCCTCTTCCACACTACTCTCGTTTTGCAAAAGTCGTCGGTTTGTTTTTCTATCGTATTTTCGTTAGGGTCATTGCCCTTATTTTTTTTATGTCTTATCACCTTTGTGAGGGGTTTCGATCCTTAATGCTATCACGATGGACTCTTTTGATGATCATGAGCATTCACGTGCTGTGAGAAAGAAGTGAAACTATTTTCGCTTAAACCCCGCACGGTGCAGCCTGACGAAGCAGAGGACTGAAAGAGGCTGATTTCGGCGCGGGCGTAGAAGAGAAGGGGCATCATCTACCTCTTGTTCTGGATTCCGAATTGTAAAAGGATATGCGAAGACAAGTTTCTTATGGTGGGACAGCGTCGAGCCGCGAACTGATGGGCGACTTCGGGTAAATTGCTCGATCATTTGCCGATAGCGACGCGAAGGTCCGAGACTTGAGGTACCCAAAACTCTGGAAACAAGAGGATGGAACATCACTAGAATGCACCCCACGGAAGTTCGAAAACCTCCCACCCTTCCACCGGACCGGCCGACCCCCACTTTGGTCCGTGCCCGTCCTCGTGCCCTATTTTCGAGATTTGAGGGCACGGGATTCCTCGATTGGCTTGGCGTTGCTCAATAGGGGTCAGTCGACTTTTAAACTCTTTTTTTTTAGCTCCGCGCACGCACTATTCGGAACTTTGACGAGCCGAGGGGGGTACACGTGATGCTACGTTCCTCCCCCACGTTATCGAGACTTGAGTGATGTGTGGGTGAAGTTTCTGCGCAGCGGCTCGGTCCCGCGTGGGCTGGAGAAGGAGAAGCTCGGAACGGAGAAGGGCGTGGAAGGGGAAGGAACTTCCCGGATCATGCAGAAGAGCGAAGGGTATAAAATCGCGCATGGATTAAGCGCTCTCTCCCTCTTTCTCTTCACACCGCAATTCTATCCTCCTCACCACTGCTCCACCACAAAAGCGAAACACACAGCACACTCCCTCCCAAAGCGATCATGAAGTTCTCCATCCTTCCCGCTCTCACCGCTTCGGCCCTCGTCTCCATGACGCTCGCTGCTCCTGCGATCACCGCCGAACAAGATTCTCACCTCGTGTAAGACCTCTCTCCCCTTGAACGAGACGCCTCTTGGGTTGATTGCTGACCTTGATCCGACGTCCGACTTTGTGACTTCCCCAGTGCTCGCGCCGGTGACGGTGACACCTCGTTGATCAAGGCTTGCATCGTCGCTTGTGTTCTCGACGTCTTCGGATGTGCTCTTAGCATGTAAGTCATTTCACACTCTTTTCTTCCCCGTTCCGTTTCTTCCAAAGGCTCGGAGGACCCGACCAAGAGCTGACGCTTCTCCCTTCTCTCTCTCGCCTTCCTCTGCTCCAACCAGCCAAAAAGGTACCTCCTGCGCCTGCGCTACGGGTTGCAACACCTCGCACGGCGGCAGTGGCCACGGCAAGGGCGACGGGTACAAGCTCTAAGGTAGGTTCCGCTGTGTTCGGACCCTTAATATTTCGCAGCGAGGAAGAAGGCAGAAAGGAAGATTGACTTGCGCTTCTTTTCTCCCTTCTTCCTGACTCCGACAGTACCTCCAACGATCCAAGATGTTCCCTCTTCTTCGACTCTACACACCGGAAGACCTTAACTCAAGCAAAGCCAAATCCTACTTGACATCCTACAAAGGTCATCCATCGTTGTTTCCCCTTCGTGTAGGGAATAAGAAGAACTAGGTGAAACCCTCTTTTTTCGTTCATTAGCTCCTTTCAACCCCCTCCAAGTTTCAGGACACTTTTCGTCGTTCTACTTTTTCGCTTCATTCAGTCTTTTTGCTTCAGTTCGCTCGTCTTTCCCGAGACTCGCTCACTTTTTTTTTTTTTCAATCTTCGTCTGTGAAAAATAACACGTTGTTCCAGTGTTGGAACCTTTTGCATCGTTTTTATGTTTGTTCTTTTTGTACGAGAGAGCTTTCGTTGGTTGAGAGAAATGGGTATTCGGCCCGGGAGAAAGGATGAGTGAAGTTTCCAGGAATCGATTACAACGGGTAGAGTAGAGGACGAGCAAAACAAAACGAAATGCGATGACGAATGAAAAGATAGCAGGAACAATATTGACCGGAGAAACGAAAGTAGCACAAGCAAATGAGAGGTAGGAACCCGTCAAAGTGTCCAAACTCAGATCCCTGGAGAAGAACGCCCCTCCTCGGAGCTCAAGATTCCTCAACCCAAAGTTCATCCCACACCCTCGGCCCGGCATCGATGGCGACTCCCCCTTCCCCCGCAACGGCATACAAGTTCGCCATCCTCTCCAACAACTCCTTCCTTTCCCTCAACACATCCCTCAGATGATCGACCGTCTTCCCCAAAACGACGGCTTCGGACTTGGGTCCGGCCCTTCCATCGATCTTCTCTCCCCCAATTTCAATCCCTCCACTCAAAGGACCTGAACCCCCTTCCGTCTTTGAAGAGGATGACGTTTTCGAATCGTTGGTGGGTACAGCGCCTTTCTTGACGGCCGAAAGTTTTTTGACCCTCTCGTCGAATTCCTCGATCGCGGCTCGAAGACTAGGTACGATCACGCAAAGCGTTTCGTAGCCATGTCGAATCGCCGCGCGTCGTTTTTGTTCCGAAGCGATGTGGTTCGCCTTCTTCTGTTCGGCCGTCAAGAGACCCGGTTTACCTCCGTTCAAAGCGGTCAAGGAAGCAGAGGACGTCGAGGATGGAGGAACGGGAGGTGCTTTCAGTAATCGACGAGGTGTGAGTTTCGGATAGGGTACGTTCGATGAGGGAAAAGGTATGTTGGAAGGGGTCAATGCCGGACCGGGGTTGAGTGTTTCCGAGTCGGTTGAAGAGAGCGAGCCTAGGATCGTTGTTGAGGTGGAAGCACGAGGTCCGTTCCTATGCGATGAGGCACGAGCATTGATACTACCATTCACGCGCGTAGCGGGTGTTTTGCGTTTCGTCGGTCGAGATGCAGGTGAAGGTTGTGCGATGACTTGGAAAGAGCTCGTCGATGCGACGGGTTGGTGCAACGTCTTGGCCAAATGAACGGGTCGCATCGTCATAGGTGAGGTCTGCAACATCATCTCGGTCGTAAAGCCGTTGACCGGCGCATTTGGGATGGGTAGAAGATCTAAAGGCATGGGTACGGTCGTCGCTGCACTCGTGTCCATCAGCGTGGGAACCGGCATCCTCCCCGCCGTATACCTCTGCGCGAACTGGGCCTTCTCCTCTGCGGCCTTGAGGCGAGCGAGGTCGTCGTTCGACGAGGAGGAAGACATGTTTCGTTCGGTCGCGTTGGGCATGTCCATCAAAGGTGTCGCGGTCGGGATGACACGTCCTCGCTTGTTCGGACTTTGCTCCTGCCGAATCTCGCCCGAGGCTTGTCGCGTTCGGCGAGCTCCTGCTTCCACGGCGTGAAAATGGGATGAAGGCCCAGCTTGTGGTGCGTAGTTTGCTGCGGACGCCAAGGCGGGCACGGGGGATGCTGATGGTGTCGGTGCGGTGGTCGTGGTTGGCTTGGCCGACGCGGTGGATCTAGACCTCATCCAATCGGCCAATTCTCTCGTCTGTTGCGCCATCCTAGCGAGTTTTTCCTGATCGAGCAGTTCGGCTGCATGACTCGGAAAGCTAGGTGGGATCTGATCCGAGTAAGATTGGGATTGATTCAACGATTCGGGTGGGTTCATCATCGTTTGTGGTGGGGGTGGGATGAGGGTCGGGTTGGGAAAGAGAAATTGCGAATTGGTGGCGAGGCGAGGTCGAGTCGTGAAGGTCGAATAAGCTTGAGGGAGATGGTGCGTCGAAGAGGTTGACGCATGGGGTAGGTCATGGTCTACCGTATCGAGGAAAGAGCTGAATTCTTTCGAGTCTTCGGGAGAGAGGATCGCTGCCATTGTGCGTCTCGTCAAAGGGGGGGGGGGGAGCGCAGTCACTTATTCCTTTCCTAGGGTCAGGCCAAGCTCAGGACGAGGACGAGGACGAGAAGATCGGCGTGCGGTGCATCCAACGTTCTTTGCACCGGGGCCTTCTCTTGAGCCAAAGGATGAGTACACGCCTCGACTGTCGATCTAATTCAGGGCCAAAGAGGGCGCGTGCTTCCGTGCTTCAGCTGCCGATTCGTGTTCTGGCACGATCTCGGCTGCTTGCGCGCGCCTGAGGTAGCGCTGTACGGTGGGTTGCGCTGTGGGAGATGGGGCAGGTGGGGTCAGTACATGAGCGTGTAGAGTGGTTTGAGACTATGACCTTGAGCTTGCAGTCCAAGTGACTGCTGGTGGAGCTCGCTGGCCAATGAGGCAGCTGACCCAGACCACCACCCACACCCGGTGCGCACGGCCAACCCACACCCCAGGCGCCAATCTCATCCCAACAGTCAGGAACCAGTGGTACTCACAACCAGCAAGGTCTTGTGTAGCTATTCCCTGAACGAAAGAGGTTGAAGCGTCGTTGCACGCGAGTCGGAGGCGTCGATCTCGAGCCGACCGGCTGACCGGCTGAGAGTGGTTGCTGAGTCCGAGTCTGAGAGGCAGTAAGCGCGGGAGCGATTGTGCCGAGCGCCGCCGGCTGGATCGGAGTCTATTGGAGCAGATTGGAGCGTGATACCAAATCGCCGTCGGCTTAGCGCTCACGCTCACGCATGCTGTGTTCGGCCAACGATTCCAGAGCTGATGTTTTCGGACTTTGGCGTCCACGACAGGCAGATGCCATTTAGTGCATAGGTCCGTGCGGCTCCCAACACTGCACTAACCAGAAATGGATGCCGACAGGCGAATAACAGGCTGTGCAACGTCCTCCTTCAAGTTCTCGGCTAGCCTCGACCGAGTGGACCCGTTCAACAAGCGAGCAGACTCTCCATTCCATGCATGAATGAATCCATCGGAATAATCCGTCAAATTACTAGTATTGCAGCTATCAGCGGGGATAAATTGCTCAGATTATTGTATGGTAAAGCATTGTTTCGGGGATGTCATCCTACGCTCCTGCACAAGGGTGCAATTGTAGGTCGAAAGTGTAGTCGAGCAGCCTGGAGACCGGGAGGAGGCCGAGCCGCGCCGACGTCACTTCCAGGTCACGAGGTCCGAGCGTTCGGCGCCCAAGAAGCACCTGCAGGGTGACTCACTCGGGCATGCTCCTCGTCCTGCCTCACCCGACCTTCCCCAACCTCGACGCGCGAAATTTCGACGAGCACAAGATGGACTCGAGTCTGTTGGCCTCGATCCAAAAGGGCAAAGGCTTGAAAAAGGTCACGACCGTTGACAAATCTGGGCCAGCAGTCGCAGGTCAGTTTCAGTTTCAGGCGAGCGTGCCACTTGGCGACATCGTGGGGGTGCTATGGAGTGTGCTGGCTACTGTGAGCTGACATGTTTGGATCGTTTCCATGTATTCCATACGATCCCTCCTCTCGATGTGCGCTGATGGCTGGCCAACTCACTCGGCGTCACACCCACACACCACCGCGCTCGCTCATCCATGTACGGGCCCACACCCGAATCATACTGCCACAGGACGACCACTCGATGGACCTACTCGAGCAGGAAGACCAGGACCCCCCGCCAGACCTGCCGCAGCTGCCGCAGCTGCCGCACCTCTAGCCTCGAACGACGACGATGACGACCGACCGCCTCAACTGGCCGGTCTCTTTGCCGGTGGGATGCCCACCTTGAAGAGTCGAAGTGGGACCATACCGACGGGCAAACCAGCTGCACCTGCTGCACCACCCGCTCCTACTCGTGCACTTCCCGCTGCTGCTCGTCCTCCACCACCAAGGCCAACAGCCGGCGCTCCCGCCGCGCCCCCCCCACCACCGGGGAGACCGCCCGTTGCACCGCCTCGTGCGCCGCCGCCTCCTCCTTCGGCCGCCGGAGGTGCAGCGGCGAGACCGCCTCCCCCTATTCCTTCCCGAACTCCTGCTACACCTCCTCGACCGCCTCCAGCTCCACCTCGCGCAGCCGCAGCCCCGCCTCCATCGCTGCCAGCTCGACAGGTCCCAGCGCCGCCTTCGCTGTCTCAGCGATCTGTGCCCTCGGTTCCTGCTGTTCCTCGGCCACCCCCACAGGCTCCGCCGAGTCAGCCTCAGCTACCACCTCGAGGCCTGCCTCCACCACCACCGAGACCGACCTCATCCGTGGCGGCACCCCCACCGCCACCACCCGCTCCTCCTGCTCCGCCTGCCCCGCAAGAACTTCCCCCAGCGAGGGCTGGGCCGAGTCTGCCCTTGCGGGCCCCTATCGACGCTCTTTCTCCAGCTCGAGGCATTCCCCCTCCCCCTTCTCGTCCACCACCGGTGAACGATAGCGACGACGAAGAAGCACAAGACCAATACGGCCATGCGACATCTCGACCCGCATGGATCAAATCCAAACCACCCACAGCGAACGGAGGATCCCCTGCTCGAGTACCTCCACCACCCCCCGCTTCCAGACCCGGTGGCTCAGGTCGCGTTCCACCTCCACCACCCCCTTCGAGAGGTCCCGCCGCTCCGCCATCTCGTGTCCCTCCTCCCGTCGTCGAGGCTCCCGCACCACCCTCACGGCCCATCCCTGCTCCGATGGTGGCCCCTCCCGCCCTCCCTCCGACGCGTGTTGCCCCACCCCCTTCTCGAGCTCCACCTCCACCCATCTCGGCCTTCTCAAGCATGACTGTCCAAGATGGCCAAGAAGAAGAAGACCAAGGAGCCTATTCGAACTACTCGAACGGAGGCTACGCCCCTCCACCACCTTCGGCTCCGGTTCCACCCCCACCTCGTCAGATGGCCCCCTCCGCAGCAGCGCCGATCTTGGCACCTCCGATGAAAAGTGCGCCCGCTGCTCCTGTCACATCTCAAGTTCATCAAACGCCTGCTCGGAGTGAGTCTCCCACACCTGAGGTATCCTATGAAATGCGCGGGCAAACTAACTCCGAACGCTCAACCCTTATCTCACAGTCCCCTCTCCACCCCTCATCCTCGCCCTTCCCTCTGCACCAACACGCAATTTCGCCCCTTCGAGTCAATTCCCCCCTCCTAGACCTTTCGATGCGGGAGCGATGAGGGGCTCGGGGAGAAAGTTGGGTTCGTGGGATTATCGGTCGCAGATGGTGTGAGGGGGAAGAGGGGTGAGGGTTGGGCGGGGTGTATTTGGGAGTCGATGGAGGTGTTTAGTGCGTTGGCGTTTTTATATATTAGTGAGTTAGTGGAAAATATAACCTTTCGTTGTGTTCATGGAAGTGCTCGCTCGACCGGGGGAGAGGAAATCTCTGATGATGTCGAGCAACGACCCGCACTGCCTGCAGATGCCCGAGGCGGAAATGGCGCTGCAGCAGGAACCATCTCGAGCTCCTGAACGAGGTTCTAGAACCATCGGATGTACTAGGTCAGTGGATTCCTCTGCTTGACGGACGGACACGGAACCCCTGAAACACTCTGATCAACAAAGTCACTTTAAAGGAGTTGACCCGCTTTGAAGGATAGTGACCGTCGAAACGGATGGAAACAGTTATCTTCCTTGCTCGGACTGACCAAAAAATCACGCCCGACCGCTTCGAACGCACAGTTCAATCACAAGCCGACGGTTTTATTACCAAGTCGTGCTCGGGATCCCACTGCGCTGCAAGACGAGTGTGAATCCTATCCACAACAAGTCTTCTCGACGTGCCGGGAGGATGGACCCAGCGCTCGTGTAGAAGGAAGAATTAAAATTGTCAATAGCAGTCAAAGCCATCTTGAAAAAAAAAGTCAGGATGAACACGTACGTTAAAGTTTATGGGTTTCAACGCCCGAAACATTCTTTTCGTTCCTATCTTGTCAGTCAGCTGCGAAACAGGAACGAGTGGCGTCGCCGCGGGTGAAACTTCCCCGATCCCCGACTGCGACTACTCGCGCACGGTGAAGCCTAACCAATGACGACAGGACTGCTTATTGGGTCCCGACACTTTGGCTTCTATCCCCGCGGATGATGATCGATGCAGAGTGTTAGAGGTGGGGTCTGAGAGCCTAACTCATTGCTATTAGTCTTGGTTAATTCCTTATTCTGCGCGCGCGCCTATCTCTGTCTTTGCGTCTTTTTTCCTTCTGGGTTTCCTTCTCCACGCTATTCTCATCATCTCACTCGTGTACCTCGGAGCTGAGTCGTGGAGTACCTCTTAGTCCTTGTCGTAATACAGAGAAACCAAACTTGTGGGCTGAGCCGAGCGTGAGGAACGCTAAGCTCACCCCCGGAACTCACCCAAGACATAGGAGACGATTGATCGGCGACGCTCGCCGGTAAAGGACGCGCTCAGTCCGACCTCATACGATCTCTTTAAGATAGCTGCAACCTGCACCGCTTCGTACGTTGGCAGCTGAGACGGACGGAGAGGCACCTAATTAGAGACAAGTTCTGCCTTCATTTTTGCAAACTCGACCCGGCAGTGGGATCATTGGGTCCTGCTCTCTTCTCTCTTTCTCTTCTTTCTCTCTATCTCTTCTCACATCCCTCAGACCCCACGTCTCCTAAACCCCTCGCATTATCATCAATCTCTACAGCAGCGTCCACACCTTTTCAAGCTTCATCACCTACTGCACATCATGTTCCGTTTCCCGTGGCTCGCTGCATCGCTCGCCTTTGTGGTCTTCATCTTCTCAATTGAGGCTGCTGCCACATCGCCTCCCGACCCTTATGGGCCAGTCATAAGGGATTGCTCGATTATTGTGGAAAACTCAGAGGAATTGAAGGGGTAAGTCTTCCCGAAGTATAACGGCGCGACTCGCTACCAGTACTATCACTGATCAGGCAAAACCGTCTTGGCGCCCGCACACCGCTGGCCATCACTGAAGAATTCCTGGGTGCAACGTCGTCTCTAGCGATCCTGCCATAATCAACAGCTGCCTATGTGGCCAGTATCACTATGATGTATGGAAACAAATGGATACGTGCATTACGGCCGGTAAGCTTGGTTTCGAAACGGTTAGGTGAAGCGCGACCCCTGTCTACTGGTGACTTACACTCAAGGGCCCCCTGTCTCTCGCAGACCGACAGCATGTAGTTTCGGACGTCGATTGGTGGCATGACTTTAGATGCGCGACTTGTTACAGTGCTAACTATGGGAACAACCCTGTGGTCAAATCTAGTAAGTGTCTTGCCTTCATCCTTTGCCTAAGTTGGACCCCGAGGCCACTGAGCTGGCACACAGTGCAGCGCCCCGGCAAAGTTGCGGACGCACTGGCTTCAGAAGCTCATTGGCTGACATTCACTTTTCTCAATTCTAGAGGTGTGTGCACACTCAAAACGCAAAATGCCCTCCAAAGCTCGCAAAAGAACGAAAATGCCCTAGGTACTCCTCATAAAGACAAACATGCCTTCGTGATCTCAGAAATGATGTATCACTTCCAAACTTTGGTGATTTAACGGCTCGGATGATCCGGTGATCTCTCTCGCTAAAATCACGGGCGTTGGTACAACCACGTGCTATCCATGCGGTGCAATATACCAACTCATTACCGAGAGATCCCCATCACTCCCCCCCCCCCCCCCCCCCATCACGGTGACTAGCGTGCAATCCAGTTCGCGACGATGACTTGGCAGCTCGGTGATTTCAAGACGTGCGCCTGTGGGACACTGAGACCTCACCTGCTTAGATAATGTAGCACATCCTTGCCCTGCTCCGAGATCTGACGAATCGACGGACGAAGGATCGCCGACGCTCGACGGTAACGGACGCGCTCAGTCCGACCTCACATGATCTCCTTAAGATAGCTTGAAATAGCGAAGCCCACTCAGGGATGATAAAGAGACAGGATCTATCGTATGTACGTAGGTCTTTTTAAGGGTCGCGGCGCGAGATATTCTTCCCGCTCCTATCTCGGCCACAAAATACGAACGGGCGGCGTCGCCGCGCGTGTAACTTTCCCGAACTGCCTCCAGTTGTGCAAAGTGTTGCCTGACAAATGACAACAGTACCACTTGGGTCCCGACAATTTAGCTCTTATACTGGATGATGATCGATACAGAGAAAACAAAGTTGTGGACTGAGTCAAGCGTGGAGAACACAAGGCACACCCAGGAACTTACCCAAGACATGGGAGAGGCAAGATCGGCGACGCTCGACGGGGACTGACGCGCTCAGTCCGACCACGCATGATCTTCTTGAAACAGCTGAAATCAGCACCACCTCGTACGTTGGTTTAGGTGGAGATGGACGAAGAGGCACCCCCAAGCCAACACAGGCTCTGTCATCATTTTTGCAGATTCGAACCGGCGGTGGGATCCGGCTCTCTTCGTTCTTTCTCTTCTTTCTCTTCTTTCTCTCTATCTCTTCTCACATCCCTCAGACCCCCCGTCTCCTAAACCCCTTGCACTTTCGTCAATATTCAACGTCAAAACCATGTCAAGCTTCATCACCTACTGCACATCATGTTCCGTTTCCCTTGGCTCGCTGCATCACTCGCCTTTGTAGTCGTCATCTGCTCAATTGAAGTCGCTGCCGCAAAGGTCAAGTTTGTCGTTCCTGACCGTTATGGGCCAGGAATAAGGGAGTACTGGCTTATCGTGGAAGAAATTTTCAAGGAGCAGTAAGTCTTCCCTGTTAATTGATATGTGTCTGTGCCTGTGGTATCTGCGCGGATGCGCGTGCGTTTAGTCATTAGTCACTTTGGTATTGGAGTTTGATCTGTTTAAGTTAGGGAGCGCGCGGGGCTTTCTTCCCGCGCGGCTGTTTACTCTTGGTAGCTTTCTCATCACTCGCTCTACATTGTGGTCCTGACTTCTCGGCGTCGTGCACCCTCACCTATCGGAAGGCTTTACTTCCGCGCTCGCATCGTTTCTGCGATAGGTTATGAGCTCAACGGGCAGTGCCGAAGCCCGAGTCAGTAAAGCGATTCCCATCGCACCACCATCGGAATGGACACCGATACACCCTCCACCGAAACGAGTGATCGTGGAATACATGCCCCAATTCTTCGAGCCACCAACTACATGGATTGGCGTCGACGTCTTATTGGTCGTCTTGTTTCCAAGGCTGTGCATCTTTGCGCATCAAGGCCGTTGAGCGCCGCTGCGGAGGCCGTTCTTCAGGTCGCAATCGACGATCGATCGCGCGGCTTCCACTCGCCATTCGAGCGGCTCGACTTCGCATCTATGGACGTGAAGATCGCCAAGGAGCGTTCGAAGTCATCTGCAGCCCCTGCTATGGTTGCGATGAACACCCACCATTCCGTTTACCTTGCTGGTTCGTCCTCGAGAGCTCCCGATACCGATTTCGTTTGGATCGCGGATACCGGAGCTGGTCACCACTTCGTTGGCGATCGCTCGCTGCTCTCGGACTTCAAAGAATCCCCGATGCAAGTCCAGATGGCCGGCAATTCGCTTGGTCAAGCCACTGGATACGGGCGAATGTTTGTTAAGACTTCGCAAGGTCTCTTTCTCGAGTTCAAGGAGATGTACTACCTCCCTGGATCGAAGTATAGTCTCATCTCAATGTCGTCGCTCCGCGCTGGAGGCACGAAATTGGTTTATGGCCATGGGGGAGATACTCAACAGGTTTGGCTTGACGGCTCTCTCGTCGCCGAAACTGTCAAGACGAAGGCCAAGAAACCAAGTTACGTCTTCGATTTTGAGATCGTTCCCCCACCCTCGCCTGTGCTCGTCGCCACCACCCGTGCCTCCGTTGGCGCTTCGCTCATGGAATGGCATCGGAAGTTCGGGCACATGGCACCTTCATCAATTCTTCGTCTCGTCAATTCCAAGGCTGTCGTTGGGATTCGTCTACTCGACAAGAAGATTGAAGACTGTGAGCCGTGCATTATCGCGAAGGCGCGCGCGGGCCCTCACAATCATGTCAGTCGAAAACCCGAACATGTTCTTCAACGGGTTTCGATCGATCTGGGATTCGTCAACGATGACGATACCAAAGGACGATCCATCTACATGGTTATCGTCGACCAACTTTCAACCTATAAGTGGGCTTTTCCACTTGGTTCGAAGTCGGCATCCGAAGTCCTCGAGGTCTGGCGCGGCTTTCAAGCGCAGGTCGAGAGGCAGTCCGGTCAGAAGATCAAGTTTGTTCGTTCTGACAATGGAGGCGAGTTCGTCAACCAACTCTTTGGCGACGAATTCAGGGCACTTGGCATCACCCATGAACTGGCTGCACGCTACACGCCGCAGCAGAATGGTCAAGCGGAGCGCGCGAACGGCTCTCTCTTCGCGCTCGTCCGTGCCATGCTCAAGGACTCCGGACTTCCCAAGAAGTATTGGTCTTACGCACTGGAAGCGGCTGTTTTCGTTTCCAACCGCGGTCCTCACCCGCATCTCAAGGGCAAGACTGCGTTCGAGGTCTTCTTCGGCAAGCAACCCGACGTTTCGCATCTTCGCGCGTTCGGATCTACTGCCTACGTTCTCGTCCCCAAGGCGATTCGTAAGAAGCTCGATGATCATACTGTCAAGGGTACTTTCCTCGGCTATTCGGGGGAGTACAACTACAAGGTTCGCGTCGAACACGGTCGGTCTTTCAAGATCGTCGTCTCTTCCGATGTCACCTTCTCCGACAAGGCTCCTTCGATCGCGGACTCGGCTGTCGAGCCTCGCATCTACGAAGTTGAACCTCTACAGGAATACGAGTTAGTACACCAACCGTCGTTTCCTGGCTTGGAGCAGATTCCGGCTTTACGGCCTGCGCTCGTACCCGAGCTTGGTCCGGCTTTTCGGCCAGCTCCCGCTCCTCTTCTTCGTTTCCAACATATGGACGATGACGACGTTGCTCCCCCTCCTTTACCGGCTGTCGGCTCGTTGGCCGAAGACGCTGGAGGACCCGAACGATCATCGACGCGAGGAAGCAGTTGAGGCTATCGACAGTGACGATGACGACGGCCCTGCGGAACACGATCAACTATTACCTCCTGAGGATGGTTACGAGTATCGACCTTACCGTGTCGGCCGCAACCCTGGTGCGCTCGAGAACGTCGATGCAGGCAATATTTTACCGACTCGCCTGCGTGCTCAGCGTCGTGCAGACGCCCTTCGTGTCGTGTCTACTCGCTCGGTCAACCGTCGTCCACCAGAGCTCATTGCTATGGTTTCGTCTCGTCACCCTCCGCTTCCCAAGACGTTTGCGGAAGCGATGGCCTCTCCTGAGGCCAAACACTGGATGGCCGCTTCTGAGAAGGAGTTGGGCTCATTCAAATTGCACAAGGTCTTCAAGCTTACGAGGTTACCCACCGGGGCTCGCGCCCTGGGCTATCGTTGGGTGTTCACTCGGAAGGAAGACGCTGAAGGCAACATCATCAGCTATAAGGAGTTGGTGTGTTGGGAATGAGGGTTAGGAACCGCGCGTTCTTTGGTAATTTGTTTAGAAGCGCTCGTCTGTTTAGTGAAGCCTGGCGATGCGCACCAACCGTTGTCTTCTCTCCACGGTTGGATTACACGCTCGTCAAGTACGCATGTTTAGCTTCACAGCCACTTTCGTTGCAATTAACTGACGGTTGGATTACACGCTCGTCAGTCTTTTATTCAAGGCTCGTCTCGTCATCAAAGGCTTTGCTCAACGACTTGGGATTGACTACAACGAGACGTTTGCTCCTGTCTCGTCGATCACGACGATCTTGTTTCTCATCGCGATTTCTGCCGCTCTCGGACTCGTCCTCGAACAGTTCGACTATGATTCTGCGTTTCTCAACGGGATTATGGAGGAGGATGTCTACATGAAGGTTCCTGAAGGATGGACTGGTGGTTCTCAGCCCGGTCACGCTCTCAAGCTCCTGAAATCCATGTATGGCACCAAGCAAGCTCCTCGGCAATGGAACGCGGCTCTCCACAAGCTGATGACGGATCGCGGCTATACGCGCTCAAATGTCGATGCTTGTCTGTACTTCAAGTATCATGGCAAGTCGTTTGCGATCATCACATTGTATGTTGATGATGGGCTTGCTGCATCGAACGACCAGGCTTTTCTGGACTCCGAGATTTCGGCTTTCGATGCGGTCTACAAGCTCAAGCGACTTGGCCCGGTCAAGACGTTCCTCGGTCTCGAGTTTGTTCGAACCAAGGATTTCATCTTCGTCCACCAATCGAAGTACATTCGAGGCTTACTCGAACATTATACTTTCGAAAACAAGTCGAAGAAGCCGGTCGCGACTCCCATGGAGGATCGCGTCATCTCGTCTTCTACCGCACCGTTCTCCGACATCCTCGTATATCAATCGGCTGTGGGAGCTTTACAATACGCTGCGCAACGTGTTCGTCCCGATATCGCGACTTCTGTTCGTGCGGTGGCGAAGTGCGTGGCTGCTCCAACCGAAGGGGACTGGATCTGCGTCAAGCGAATCTTTCGCTATCTTTCTGACACCGTCGACTATGGGCTACTCTACCGCGTAGGCGGTTCTACCAAGTTCGAGGTGTACAGTGACGCGTCGTTTGGTTGCGATCACAACAACGGCAGATCTGTGGGAGCGTATGCCGTTATCATGGCTGGCGCTGCCATCTCCTGGAAGTCGAAACAACAGACGATGGTCGCTTCTTCTACAGCAGAGTCTGAGACTCTGGCTGCTTCAACCGCAGCAAAGGAGGCTATCGGTCTTCGCAACCTGGCGTCCGAGCTTCGCATCAATCAAGGTCGATCTACTGTTCTGCACGAGGACAACCAACCTTGCATCGATTTGGCGAAGAATCCTGGAGCTCGAGGTCGTACTCGCCATTGGAATGTGCATCATTTCTATCTACGCAAACAAATCGAGGTTGGCGATATCGATCTCCGCTACTGTCCGACCGATCTGAACACGGCCGACATCTTGACAAAACCCCTATCCAAGCTCAAGTTCTCTACGCATCGCGAAGGACTCGGGACGGTCTCGCTGGCTACCTTGGCATGTGGGAGTGTTAATTGATATATGTTTGTGCCTGTGGTATCTGCGCGGATGCGCGTGCGTTTAGTCATTAGTCACTTTGGTATTGGAGTTTGATCTGTTTAAGTTAGGGAGCGCGCGGGGCTTTCTTCCCGCGCGGCTGTTTACTCTTGGTAGCTTTCTCATCACTCGCTCTACATTGTGGTCCTGACTTCTCGGCGTCGTGCACCCTCACCTATCGGAAGGCTTTACTTCCGCGCTCGCATCGTTTCTGCGATATTCCCGAAGTATAACGGCGCGGACTCGCTACCAGCGCTATCGCTGGGCCGGTAAACCCGTCTTGCCGCCCGCACACCGCTGAACATCACTGAAGAAATCCTGAGTGCAACCTCCTCAATATCAACCCCAAGATTATCAACAGCTGTCTATGTGGCCAGTCAAACGATGTTATACGCCAAAAAGGGAGGAGTGCATTACGAACGGTAAGTTTGGTTTCGAAACGGTTAGGTGAACCGCGACCCCTGTCTACGGATGACTTACACCAAGGGCCCCCCATCATTCGCAGACGTGCGGCATGTAGCTTCGGACTTGACGTGGTGGCATCAATATACCTGCGCAACATGTTACAATACTGTCTATAACGGTGTCCCTGTGTTCAAACTTGGTGAGTGTCTTGCCCTCATCCTTTGCCTCTGATTAGACCCCTAGGCCACCGCGCTGGCACCCAACGCAGCGCCCCGGCAGAGTCGCGGACGCACTGGCTTCAGAAGCTCCTTGGCTGACCTTCACTTTTTTCAATTCCAGCCAACTGTACAGACTCTAGTCCCCCCGAGAGATCTAAACCACCAAGGTTGGCGTACTAATCGAAATGATCTCCCACCTCGGTCTTCGACGCCGGCGGCAGCATGGATCATCGACATCGACTCCGCCTCGCCTCTCATCGACGCCATTACCCCTCTTTGGTCGAGTGTCTGTGGCGGCGCGCGGGCTTGGTCCTTGGTTTCTTCAACCCTGCATCAGCTCTTGTCTCTACTTCGCCTTTTTTAGTTCTCATTCTTCTCATTCTCCATTCTCCGTCGATCTACTCGCTTCATCTCCACGACCCCCAAGAGCCACTCTTGACACTCTACTCCCCCCAGCTCTTCACAAGTGACCCCCCGTCCTTTGGGAAGTTGCTTCTTTTAACTCGGTAGACGTGTTCCAATTTTTGCCCCTTTGTCAATGCCCGCGGATGATGATCGATGCAGAGCAACTAAAGTTGTGCACTGAGCCGGGCGTGGAGAACACAAGGCACAGCCCCGGAATTTACCCCAAGACATGGGAGACGAAAGATCGGCGACGCTCACCGGTGACGGACCAAGGATCGGCGGCGGACGAAAGATCGGCGACGCTCGACGGTGACGGACGCGCTCTGTCTGACCTCACACAATCTCTCTGAAATAGCGGAAACCTGCACCGTCTCGTACCCTGGCAGCTGAGACGGACGGAAAGACACCCAAGTCGAGACAAGCTCGGCCATCATTTTTACAGATTCGTGGGATCATTGGGTTCGGCTCTCTTCGTTCTTTCTCTTCTTTCTCTCTATCTCTTCTCACATCCCTCAGACCCCACGTCTCCTAAACCCCTCGCATTATCATCAATCTCTACAGCAACGTCCACACCTTTTCAAGCTTCATCACCTACTGCACATCATGTTCCGTTTCCCGTGGCTCGCTGCATCGCTCGCCTTTGTGGTCTTCATCTTCTCAATTGAGGCTGCTGCCACATCGCCTCCCGACCCTTATGGGCCAATCCTAAGGGACTGCTCGCTCAAAGTGGACCCAGTTGTGGAATTGTGGGGGTAAGTCTTCACGAAGCATAACGGCGCGACTCGCTACCAGCGCTACGACTGATCACGTAGACCCGTCTTGCCGCCCGCACACCGGACCATCACTGAAGAATTCCTGAGTGCAACCTCCTCGACATCAAACCTGACATAATCAACAGCTGTCTATGTGGACCGAAAAACGATTTCATACGGAAGCTGATGCAAATTTGCGTGGCCAATGGTAAGTTCTACTTTTGAAACGATTGGGTGAAATGTGACTCCTGTACGGTGACTTACCCTTCGGGCCGTCCATCTCTCACAGACAAACGCTCTACCCCTGAGGACGTCAGGTTATGGAATGACTTTAAGTGCTCGACGTGTCGCAATACTGTCTACGAGGGTAAACATGTATACGTCCCTCGTGAGTGACTTGCCTTCATCCTTTGCCTAAGTGGACCCCGAGGACACTGGTCTGGCATCCAACGCAGCGCCCCGGCAGAGTCGCGGACGCACTGGCTTCAGAAGCTTCTCGGCTGACCTTCACTTTTTTTCAATTCTAGACGAATGTAAAACTTAAGCTACCCCACCCCAAGAGACTTCAACCACCAAGGTTGGCGTACTAATCGAAATGATCTCCCACCTCGGTCTTCGACGCCGGCGGCAGCATGGATCATCGACATCGACTCCGCCTCGCCTCTCATCGACGCCATTACCCCTCTTTGGTCGAGTGTCTGTGGCGGCGCGCGGGCTTGGTCCTTGGTTTCTTCAACCCTGCATCAGTTCTTGTCTCGCTACTTTTGGTTCTCATCATTCTTATTCTCCATCGCTCCTTACAGAACAGCCCCATAAGTAGCCTCTGAGTAGCTAAAACTGTCGAGTTCTAGTTACGACTTGCTTTTAGTCTAGTCTAGCGGTCAAGACGACAGATTGTAGTTTATGCACATCAGAGGCGCATACCTTACATCTTGACACTCTACTTCCCCCAGCTCTTCCCAAGTGACCCCCCGTCCTTTGGGAAGTTGCTTCTTTTGACTCGGTAGACGTCTCCAATCTCTGTTCCTTTGTCAATGCCCATTTTTATCTCATCCACGGGCCATCATGTCATCGTCGCTGTCTCGCGCGCTCGGCCACTGGAGACGGGGCTGGGCGCCGATCAGACAAAAGGAAAAGACAAAAAGACAAAAATGCCCTCAAAAGATCGCGAAAAGACATGAATGCCCTCTTTACTTCTCATAAAGACAAAAAAAGCCCTTTTCAAAAAGACGAAAATGCCCTCGTGATCTCAGCTGCTGTAATACATGATGTATCACTTCCAAAGTTTGGTAATTTAACGGCTCGGATGGCCCGGTGATCTCTCTCGCTAAAATCACGGACGTTGGTACAACCACGTGCTATCCATGCGGTGCAATGTACCAACTCATGACAGAGACATGCCCATCACCTGCCGCCCCCTATTACAATGACTAGCGTGCAATCCGATTCGCCAGGATGCCTTGGCAGCTCGGTGATTCATGACATGCGCATGCGCCAGTGAGACACTGAAACCTCACCTCCGAAATGATATCGCACACCCGTTCCCCGAGACCTGACGAATCGATTACGTCAACCATGTGACAGTTCCTTTGGATCAAGTGTGAGGAATGATGCGACGAGCCAACAATTGTCACGTTGGACACGCACAGCCACAGACGACACTTGTGCAGCGAGGGAGCAAGCACCGTCCAAAAGAGCCCCTTTGGGCTCTTAATTACCCCAATTTATCGAGGGCTCATCCCGTTTATCGAGCGTGTGCCATACATGTCAATCGCCCTGGCAGACGCACGACAAACGAGACAACATACTCTGCACTTGTCACAGCCCGAAAGGTCTCTCTCGACAACTAGCGATCCCACCAAATAGCGATTCTCAAGAAACAGACTGTTCTGAGATTTCGATTGCGCTGAAGGGTTTCATCATATGTACTTCATTCCTTTCTCTCTCTTGTGACTCGAAGACAAAACGAGAAAGACAGGCCCCCCCAAAAAGACCAAACCGCTGATCGATGAAAGAGTCGGTCGGGACGAAGTTGAGCCGAACGGGTGTCCGCAATTGCCCCTGTCTAAACGCGCTCCTCTTCTTGGGGCGTCCAGACGACGAGCAACGAACGACGGCCTAAACAATCAACGGGCGATTCTTTTGGGAGCTTGCGTAGAGTCGTCTAGTAGTTGTCAGAGCTGACGGCTTGCTCGGCCTGCTCGCGAGCTTGACGCTTCGCCTTCTCGCGGTCGAGGAAGTCGAGGCCCTTGGTCTCGAAGAGCTCTGGAAGGAAGGAAGGAAGTGAAAGAAGACGATGGCACGTGTCAGTTGGGCTCGAATGATTTGTACACGTGCAAGGGTATGGGATGAAACTCACTGTCAGTCTCGGCACCGGCGAAACCAGCGAGCAACTCCTATCGAAGATCAAAGCGGCACACGTTCCTTGCGTTAGGAACTCAGCGACACGTCCGCACGTGGCAGCTGGACTAGCGACTGACCTTGGCGAGCTGATGGTTGGCGGGCCTGCCGTTTTGCGAAACGTGGCGTTCGTAAGCCCTTTTGTGTTGGAAAAAGGAGGAACGAGGTCAGTTTGAGGGTTGCAAACAGGTAGAGCGGCTGGGTCTAGAATCGGTGCCCGAGGCCGAAAGCAGGGTGGGGCAAAGGGCGGTGACTCACTTCTCGGCCTCGAAAGCGGCAGCACCGGCGATCAACTCTGTGGGGCGGGGGAGGGACCGAGCGCGAAGATGATCAGCACATGCGCAAACACGACATCGGAGAGCAGATTGGCCGAAAGGGTCGAGCTCGAGTACCGTATGGCTCCATTTACTGAAAGATGAGGTGGGTGGGGCCCGGTTGTGGGAAACAAAATGTCCCCGCCGCAGCCATCGGCTACGCTCGATTACCGCCGGAAGCCCCTACAAAAAGTGCTACGCCCTAGGCCAGACTTACCGTGAGACCACGACGATTCGTGCTCCTGTCCACCGTAGACGGCGTTGTGGGCGTCTCGCTCGTCGTTGCCGAAGAATCTAGAAAGGGAAGCGGGAGCGCGGTATATATGGGAGCGGGGGGAGGGGCAGGTGGGGGCCGCGTGAAACGGGACGTCGACGTGGCAGTGCCCGAGAGAGAAGGAGGGGGGTAAGAAGAGGGGTGGATGAAACGTGGTCAGTTCAACGTTCGAGTACGAGGAGACGATGCGGATTATCACAGCTTGCTACTACTCACCCCATGTTGATAGTAGTGGTGTGGGTCAGGGGGTTGTGGGTGAAAGAAGTGTGTGGTGTGACTGTGAGGTGGAGGAAAGAGAGAAAGCAAGGAAGGCTTTGATGATGAAAGCGAGCTTGCGGATCTCTCTGATTCTGATCCAAAGCTGCCGTTGCACAAGTGGAGATCGTCATCAGCGCACCCACTCTAAAAATAGCCCGGCAAGTTCCCACCCCTCAGAATCAGCGCTGATGGCGTGCCACGGATTCTAGACCCCATCCTCGGGCTCTCGATCATGTTATTCGGTGGCTGTGCACCTGGATGCCCCGAGCGGTTCTGTTGCACGTCTAAAGCCTGGCCGGTGCTCTTGTCAGGGGCGCATCGGTAGTGAGCGCGCATACATTCAGCTTCAACATGTTGCACAGCCACTCTCGAAAGCGATCAGTGCACACTTGACAAATCGTAACCAGTCGCATATGTGTTGTCTCAGAACGCGACTCACGCTGATTGCCTGCTGCATGGCTCGAGCCTGCTCGAGCGCCCCTACTGGAATGTCGACGTCAACGTCATTGTCTCACAGACTCCTGCGGACGCGCAGCTGCATAGTCTCGTCCCATCGATGACGACGTTATCACTCGGGTATCACTAGGTACGTGTATGCGTTACTAAAGTATTATGCCAATCAGATACTCGAAAGTAAGCGGGGTCATTCATCCTACACCCCTCCGGTCCGAATCAACTCAAAGAGAACTGTCCATGCGAACGAGCGGGGTAACAATCTACAGCACAATGAAGAGTGTGCCAAGCACTGCGGCACCGATGAAGACCAAAGGGTTGACGAGGCCATGCGACCGCAGCCCGGCTGATGTGGTTACTCCGAGTGCGACCCCACCTTTGGATGTACTGCGGAAGAGTTGCAAGGTGGGGGATGAGCTATCCTGTGCAGCACTGCTTCTCCGTGCTTCACTGCTTCTCCGACGTTCGAGATTGACTCGGGACTTACTCAGGGTAGTATCTGAAGGAACCGACAAAGAAGAGGAATAACGTTATCGTCAGCTATCGTCAGTTTGATTGTCACCGAACCCTCTTGTGATTACTAGGCAGCCTCTTCCCATTGCCGCCTCCTGTCCCATACGTCCAGCTATTTTGCAAGCCACAAATCCCCGCACATCGACCGAACACTTACTTTGGCGTATCATCATAACTCTTGACTTGGTAGAACGGCACGATCTCGGCATTGGTACCGCACACCGAGGTGAGGATGTAGTTGCACGCGGTCTGGCACGTCTGCACATTCGTCACGGCCGTGTTCCGGCGATTTTGGCATGCGTCAAGGCACGAGAGCGCTCGTAATCGACAGTCTACGGAGATGTATGATTGAAAAAGGATGTGAGTTGACCAGACGGGCTGCGGAATACGCGGCATCGATCCACCCGAGAAGAATTTGTCTGCTGCTTACCGTAGGTCGTGACGGGCGCTACGATGGGTGCGAGTCGAGAGGTGGCCTTGTTGTTACATTCGCAGTTCCACCCCATAGTTTTCGGATTACAGCTGTGACATCAGCCCGCCAAGCAGAGTCAGTATCTCGAGAAGCGGAGCTCGTAAGCCATCGAGGGCCGAGGCCAATCGCTCTCCGATTCCGGTCTACTCTGTCTACATGCTCGGTCGCAGGACTAATGCTCACAAGTTGACAGAGACGTTAGCCGAATTGCTGGTGCAATGCGATGTGGCACAAAATTGTATTTGTTGTGCACAAATCGCCGTCTTGGTCGCATTGGACTGCAGAGTGCCGAAGACACGGAAAAGCAGGCGAGGTCAGTAAAAATCGGCGAACTCGAGAGCTGGCCTAACAGGGCTTGTGCGCCACCGCTAGCGCCAAGCGCCGAGGGTCACGCCGGCGAGGCGCGAAGCCCAGCCGACGTCCGACAGCGCTCGACTAGGTGGGGACACTCACTTCTTCTGTTAAGTTGTATGTATACGGTGGGAGGTATTTGGCGAATGCGGAAGCGGAGGCTGCCGCATACGGTGTGGCGCCGGCATAAGTTGGTACAGGTAAGAGCGTCTGCGTCGCCGCCGTCGTGGTTGTTGTCGTGGCTGCACTGGAGTTTTGAGCTGTGGGAAAGGCAGAGATGAAGGTCAGCTGAATCGCTCTTGAGCCAAGACAACCTGGTGGCTGGGGAGCGATGATCTGGGATTGCACCGGCTCCAGAGGCTCGTCGTCGATTAGGCGCCCCCCTTCGCGCGGGCATGGCGCATGGCGAATTTGAACGGACGTCGGCGACCGAACATCCGAGGACGACGGCCAAGCTATAAGTTTCGAGAACTACTGACCCAAAACGACCGAGAAGCCGCTCGCTACGATGAGCGCGAAACACGATCTTGTTGAGCACATCCTCATCCTTGTTGGTGGACCTAGTCGCGCAGGGGGTTTGCTTGAACGAGTGATGTGGTGGGTGGTGGATCAGTGCAAGCGTCGCGAGTGGAAAGGTGAGCCAACCCCCGCGCGGGCGGCCTCCGCTAGCAGCTGCTAGCGGCTAAAAAGTGAATCCGGGGAATCGAGCGGTTGCCTCGATCGCTAATGGTGAGAAAGAAGGTCGCGCCGCTCGCTATGCCTAATTCTGGCTGTCAGTGAGAGCGCGTCGTAGCACCTTCGGCCTCCTATCGGAATCTCCGAAGTCCCCACCTGTAGTCGACACCAAGTCAAGCCGACAGTCAACTCGTTCGTCGGCTCAAACAAGGACGACTGCTTGCTTCCACGCAGGTCCTGCCACGAAGCGTATCGGACCCGCCCCAGATTCGCTTCTCAGCCAGCGCTATCAAGTCGGAGCTCGGCCTCATCCGGCGCCACGACTCCGAGTCCTTCGCCGATCGAATCCCAGCCGGACCTTCATACCCCCACTGGCTCACCATGGCAAGCTACTACAGTCGACGAGCGTCCTACGTCGCTTCATGGGCACCACAACGTATCTACCCACTCCAGGAACCATCCTTCGAACCACCGGCGTCGGCCGATGCTCCTCAGAACCCCGCGGCGCCGCTGTCACCCTCACTATCACGCGCCAGCGCCACTCGAGCCAACAGCTCCCAGGATGCCGCGAACGCGGACACGGTTCCCACTTCAGCAACGAGCCTAACTACAGCAACCACAACGAGGGAACCTACCACCCGGCTTCAAGCGCCACCCATGTACTATCCCGGTCAGGCCCAGCTTGCTCGAACTCGTGCAGCTGCCGCAGCCGCCACCGGACTGGACCCCGAACTGCACGCCTCGAGCAGCACAAACGTCGCGAGTTCCATCACCGCAACCATACCGTGGCAGTCGCACCCGACCGCAACCCACGTGAGACCGATCAAGAGATTCCTTCGCGTACCTCTGTGGTGGAGTGGTTTGACCAAGGAGAGTGAGGTCCTGTGGCAAGAATGGCCCAGAGAGTTTGGAGGGACCAAGATGTTGCCGAGCTCGAGCACCGACGATGAGGAACAGAGCGTACAGGGGAGATTCTCGACGAGCGTCACAAGATCTTTGTCTCGACGGAGTGGGGCAAGTGCAGCCGACTCGGGCATCGCATTGACTCCAAGGCCGACATTTTCGTCGTCGAGCGAGATGCCGTTCCATCATCCGCTCGAACCGCTCTTCAAGTCGCGCATCGAGGAGCTCAACGAACTGATTCCACAACGCCTCGGTCCGAGTCGAGTGTGGCTCGCCGCATTGGAGATTATCAACTGGCTTTGGATTGTCGCTTTGATCGTGGCTTTGGCGCAGGGGAAGGGCAAGCAGACAGAATTTCTTGAGGGCGTTGAGGTGAGCAGCCGTTCGGAAGTCTCTGTCGACCGGGGCTGGGTCGATTGGTTTGGCTAAATCACTATATCGTGCTCTTTTCATTACGCAGCTCACCCTCATCGTGATCATTGTGCTCAATGGAATAGGCGTGAATGCTGTGCGGGTGAGCCAAACAGACATTGTGAACTCGTCCCTTGTTTTGTCCTGGAACTGATCCAGCACTGTCTGTTTAGATGCGTCGGTGGGCCTTGGCTCGCGCACTCCGACTTCGATCCCGTGATTGGTCACCTCTACCAACGACGACATCGACAAACGCCCAGCTGCTCAACAATGCCCAACTGCAAGGTCTGGGCGAGGAACGAGAGGATGTCCAGATGACGACGGAACGGACGAGGGGCAAGGATCAACCGACTTTGAGGTGGAAGATGAGGGAGACCGAGGTGAGCAACCAGTGTGGTTCAATTTGGTGTGCGTGTGTGCTCATTCCATTTGTATCGGAATTTGAGCAGGGCTCCTGGTGGCTTTCGTATCGTCCCATCATCAAATGTGAACTCGTCATGCCGTCGGTCACCCATGCGCGACACCACGTCGCTCCACTTCACCCACTTTCAATCGACCTGCCAGCTCATGACACCGCCGAGGCATCGCGACCACCTCCACCGCTGTCTTCAACGCCTCCTCCACTTCCGTCACCGGTACTTCCAACTCACGCCATTGCGGAAGAAGACCACTCTCACCAAGGCGATGCCCCGGCTTACTCAGAGTCCTAACTTTTGTCCTTCGTCAATGCCTTTCGAGTCCCCTTTGTCGCTGTCCCCCTCTCCCTTCAACTTTTGCGCCGTAATAATTCACGAAAATATATTTTGCTCGCGTTCTCCGAAGAACTGGTGTATTCGCAATCATGACCTCGACCCTTCAAAATGGAACACCTCGGGCAAATCAACCCACCATCCTTTCTCCCCTCCTGATCCAGTCGCTCCTTCAACGAGCGATTCTTGCATCCCATCCGTCAGAGCCCACCATCTTCGGGTCTCCTCGTTCTACAGAACACGATGATATCTCACGTTAGGATCTCCCTTTAGAAAGAGGGAGGAGAAATTTCGACAACTGACCTGTGCGATTGTTTGACAATCGCCTTCCCAGTCGTCGCCGACATAAGTGAAGTGCGCGATCAAGAGGTTGTTCTCAGCGTAGTGGTGGATCGTGTAGTTTTTGAAATGTGCCTGGGAAGGTCAAAATCAAGATCGTTCAGTTGAAGATTAACCACCCTGATTACAAGCCGCACGTGAGCTTACCCGTTCTAACGTCTCCAACACGCCCGGCCAAGCGTTTGCGTGGAGCTGCAGTCGACTCCCACGAACGCCAAGGGCAGTTCAGCGTGTTCAGGAAGGGAGGTATGGGTCCGATGGGGGTTACTTGTTTAATTCCAGACCTCTGAACACTCCACTTGACCTCTCTGGAAGTGACACTTCCCCACTAGCTTCCGGCCAGAGGGGGGGCACGTGACCTGGATGTCAAGCGGACCGGACCTGCCGGGCCATAACGGGCGGGAGAAGACTCCAACCGCTCACTTACATGAACGTATTCGTCCAACCTGTCTGGCTTGATGCAAATGATCTGACAAACTCGTTTAGGCGCCATAACGACGGTAGACCGTGAGTCTGGCCTTTCGGAACGCTGAGCGCTGAGACGCGGGGGTCTGCAGTGATGAAGCTATGAAGAGCGGCGTCTCGCCCCCGCGAGCCCCGCTGGCTCCCGCTGGACCCCGTCCAGTCGTTTGTTTGGTTCGGAAATCGAACCGCTTCGACGGGCCGAGGCGCGCCTGGCCCCTTGCTCCAAAGGTCCCGCCCGACCCGCCGCCGCCCATCGGCCAGTCGCCCGGCTAACCTCTTGATATCAATCAATTCGGAACGGTGCGAAGCATCGAATGATCTGGCACGCGGTTCGAGAAGAATTCGTAACTACCTACGTGCTTGGTTCTGGCTCCCTCCCTCCCTCATCTACAGCGCGCGGGGAAGGGAAATCGTTTCTTGAGTTGAAGTCTCTTCTGGACGGGGCCACGAGCGAGGAAATAACGGGTTCGCCGCGTCTGGACCACCGTCCGCACACCACCTCTGGGCAGCCTCCGAGTCTATGTGGTGGTAGTCGTAAATACAGAAGAGCAGTACAGCAACGAGTATACATACTCCAAAAATATGTTCATGGTCCTTGACAAAACTACACCCCTGCACGTGGGGTCAGCTCGCAATGCAACACAACGAATACCATCCCTGGCAGCTCGGGCCGTCGCCGAGCACGGATCCGCCCCCAGACGCAGCAACCAAACTCCGCACGTGTAGGGAACGCATTACAACAGATATCGTTAACATCCTGATCCAAACGTAAAATATAGGGCCCACTTTTACTCCGCATCAACACCCAAAATTCAACGCCGTCTCCCTGATTCTCAATCTGACCGTCCTCTCCCCTGGCCAATCGAACGTCACCCATTCGAGCGTCGCTGCATTCGTCATCAACGCCTCATCGCCGACATGGAACTCATACTGCTTGAAAGGCGAAGTCCCATTCGACGCATTCGAAGAGGTCGTCACCGCCGCTGCTAGACCAGTCGTTTGTCGAGGTGCAGCACCGGGCATCAAGAGAGAAAAGAGACCGATGCCGACTTTCCAAACGACGACTTTGGATTCCTCCAACGACACGGTCACGAGACGATGACCATCGCGGGACCAGGAAACAGCTGTGACGGCTCGTTTGTGCCCTTCGAGAACGTACATCCGCGTCGCGGTCTTGAGGTCGTAGATGATCGCTGCGCCTTCGTGGGTCCCAACGGCGAGACGTTGGGAGCTGCCGTGAAAGTCGATCGAAGGGTAGGTGCGCACGAGCTCGTTCAAAATGACGGTCGCGGCTTGATGGACCGTCTTGCGCAACGCTGTGACGGTCGGATCTAGAGACTTGACCACGGCTTCGGCGAGGCGTGGCAAGCTCGTCAGGAGCACGAGTGGTTTCTGCAGAGAGGCACTGAGATGCGTCAGCCTGGCTCACGAAACGCTTCGAGACCAATAAAACATCCTGACCCACCTTGCGAATCATAAACCCCAACAACTTGAGCGTCGCATTACGATGCGAAGCCGAAGGTGCATTGAGGATATCAAAGATCAACGTCGTCATGAACAACGGCGTATTGACCGAAGCGACTTGCAGCGTCGCATGTTTAGCGAGCAGGCGCAACTCGGGCGGTGTCGAAGGGTCCCGACCCGTCGCGAGGCCAAAGAGGTGTCGAACGAGTTCCATCGCATCGACGTAGTTTTGAAAGATGACGAAACCGCGAGCACATAGTTCGACCGCGATCGACTGGTGGTAAGGGTGCGCAAAGTCTTGGATGTAAGACACCAGCGACGCGGTCAAATCTTTAAGGACCCTGCGGGGATTGGCAAAGCTTATGCATTAGTGACGATCCCCTCATCATGAGCCCAGCCAATCTCAACCCACATAGGTGAAAGAAGTGAAAATCTCTCGCACGCAATCAGTCCTACCACCAACACCGCCTGGTCTGCGCCTTCGCACAAGGACCCCATTTCACTCTGCCGTGCCGGCAACGCGTCCTGCCATTGTTCAACCAGAGCCTCGACGCGTGCATCGCTCGACGCGGCCAAGTAAGTCCCAAACAACGTCCTCGTCGCCTGTTGAACCTCGGTCGACGTATCGAGCCAGAAATCAGCGAGGTAGTTGAGCGAAGGGAACTCGAATTCTTCGCCGACAGTCTCGTCGAGGAAGCTCGAGTAGAAGACGATCGCTTGGGAGGCGTAGCGTTCGGTATCGGGGAAGTTGAGGAAGAAACGAAGGACGCAAACGAGCTGCAAGAGTCGTTGGGCTGTCATAATCGGAGAGATCGTCCATGGGGAAGGGGACGACTCGTCGAAGGGGAAAGCGAGCGAGTTCGTACTCTGCAACGCCTCGGCATAGCAACGGTCCGGCTTAGGAGCACCGAGATGTTCGGAAATGAGTTCATCGGTATCGCTATCGAGTTCAAACGTCGCAAGGTGTGAGAGGAGAAAGCGCAGCCTATCCAACCTCCCCGACTTGCCAGCGTCTTCGGCGTTGCTGAACTCGGCTAGGGATCCCTCATCGGCACCCGCCGTTGCAGGTATCGCACCCTCAAGCATCGCCGTCTCTCGGTTGACGCGTTTCGACTCAATCCAAGGAAGTAGACGCTGGCCTCTTTCAAGTTCTTGACGAAGGTCGATGTTGAGGATCGGGGCGATGAGCGAGCCTGTCGGTGGGTCCGAGACATTCTGAAAGCCCGCAGTGAACCTATGATCGTCACATCTCGTCAGCACATCAATAATCGCGAACAGATTAAAGTCTGGTCTGACTCACCAAGTCGACCATTTCCCCTCGGCCAAAACCCCTCTAGCGGTCTTGGCATCCATAGACCTCCTCAACTCCCTCCGCGTGACATCACACACCCTCGCCAACCCATGCGCATAAACGACCAAGATCTCCTCCTTCAGCGTCGAGATACTTATCACCGGGCTCTTGGTCCCAGGTAAGACGAAAAGTAGTGCTGGAGGGAATAGGGAAACGAGAGCTATTGGCGAGTTGGCTGAGACGAAGGCGATCGTTTGAGAGAGTTGAGGGATGGTCGGATCTTGGATGAAGGTGAATTGGGTAACGGGGGAAGCGAAGAGGCACCATCGGCCTATCTCGTCCCAGTCGCTGAGGTTCCAGGCTCCAGCTGTACCATCGAAGGCTCCGGCGATGACAACGTCACGACCACCGAGCTTAACCACCGAGAGTAACGAGATGGCACCAGAGAGGTTCGCGTCGGGACATTTGATGTCCGTCACGGCCACGAGACTGCCGAGCGAACAGACACAAATCTCGCCCGTGCTATAGCCCACGATGACCTGTGCTCCATCGAGTTGCTGTAAACACGTGACGTGAGATTGCTTGCGTGCGGGGCCAGACGACAGGAGCACGCGCAATTCGAGGCCCGCCTCAGCAAAGGTGGCAACGACGTTCTTGTCCAAAGTGAGCGCGGCGAGCTCCCGCTGTCCGTCTCCAGTCGATCGAGCCACCAGATATGTAGCCGATGGAGTCGATTCCGGAAGACGAGCCGTCCATTCGACCCCAGTCGTTGCAACCTCCCCCATCAACCTGAAGCAGAAAGGTCCCTGTTGCGTCGCATCTTTTGCGACCGACGGCTCAAGCCGATACAGCCGCAATCCTGCCTTGGTCGCCACAAGGACGTTGTTGTACCCTTCAACCGAGACGTCGATAATCCCCTCCAGTCTGGCGAGCGCGAGTTGGATGACCTTTTGATCCCGAATCGTAAAAAGTAGGATGCTTGACGAGCTGTAGACCAGCAGGTCATCAACGCAGTTGCGAAATCCACGCACGCTTCCCGTCAGGCCCTCGAGCACGCCAGCTGAATGAGCGGGTTCAATCTTGACTCCCGGAGACGACGGCTGTGAATCGCGATCTTTAGATTCGATCGGAATCAGGGGCCGTACGACCAGTTCGGCCGTGGCGGTGCTTGAAGATGTTGTCGGCGAAGCGAACACGATGAAGTGGACGCCTGGGAGTGGCAAGGTGTGGTCAGTATTACCGCTCAATGACCATTGAGAACCCACACTCACCTTGCTTGAAGATGATCGCCGCTCCTCCAGGTCCTGTCCCACCCTCCACCACATCCTGCGCAACGAAATCATCCAAATTGACTGCAACGAAACCCACTCCATACGTTCCAAAACACAGCGCAAACGTAATCTGTAGGATTTTCGATTTTCTCAAGCAACGTTCAGCTTGCAAACAACGATTGATGTTCGCTTCAGAGACTTTGCACCCACATCGGCCAGTTGGACCATCTTCAACCCCAAGAAGGTGATCTGCACATCCGTCGAATCGAGCGGGACTTTGCTAGAGACATCGCAGCGAGCGAACGCTCGTCCATCAATCAGGGAGTGGGCTGACAAGACACTGTAATTGGGATATGACTTTCAATGAGCAACCACTCCTTTGTATCGAGGATCACATGCGCCCACTCACCCTTTACGTCTTAGCACGATTAGTGCTCGACCTCCTTCCTCGGGTGCGAAAGCCAGACCATCGACGATCTTCATCCCGACGATTTCTCCCGACCCGATCGTTTGTACCCTGATGAGCGGCACCAAATCCATCAAAGGCGTCTCCTCTTTTTCTTCAACCTTCTGTGCGCGTTCGAGGTCCTTTTCCTCTCCACCTACGAGAGGCGGTGAGGTAGGCCCCGGTCCGTCATGAATTGATGTCGCGGCATTCGATTCAGCCTCCCACAACCCGATCCCCGTCGTAATACTATCCTTGGCCCTGTGATGCCTCTTCGCCGCCGACGAAGGTGCATTCGATACCACCGACGCACTCGAACTGGCGACACGATGTCCCCCATTTGAGGTATTGGATCTGGACATGGGTGTAGTGCTGGGTGCGCGCGAGATGTCTTCGATGGAAGCGCGGTGCATGCCGAGGAGGTCGACGCTCGAGCCGGTGTTGAGCATCGAGATGCCGACGGTGGCGCTCGCTTTTCGAGGTCGAGGAGCGATGACGTGCCCCTCTCCAAGAGGTGATGCCGTTGGCGAGGTCGGTGATAGGGCACCGGATGGTACGCGTTTGCGGTTGTTGGATGCTAATGAATGGACCGAATTCGCACTCGAATGAGTCGCCAGAGGTGGGCGAATGGCCGAACCGAGACCTAGTCCGGCAGTGGGGCTATTCCGAGAAAGGGAGATCGAAGGAGGCCGAGAGCGCGTCTTGGGAGACACGGGAGGGGATACAGGCACAGATCTTCCCGCGGTCGGTGAGTTGGGACCACTCGTGCTGGCTGAGGTGGCCATAGCCGAAAGCGAGTCGGTCGAGGTGGCGGTTGCTCGGCGACTTGGGTGATCGAGTGTCAAACGTGGCACCGTGGGCTCGTGGGTCGTGTTGCCGGCTGGTCCGTGGCCGTCGATCACATTGGACGACGAGGATGGTGACAAGATCCACAACGACCCATCCTCGCACCCCACAGCTACCCTCAGCACGGTCTTGCCCGTGCATCTCCTCGAAGAACCTTCTTCACCGTCCTCCGTCTCTAGTTTCCCCTTGCCCTTTCTCCGACTCGAATGCGAGCTGACGGGATGCGAATGGTCCTGGCCACCATCGGCCGTAGGTTTGGTAGTTAAGACCTCAATATAAGTCGAAGCAATGGCAGTGACTCTCCGACTTGTCTCGACGAGCCAACTGGGAAGATCTTCGCCCATCTCGGTCGTCTGATCGCGTATCGAGCTCAGGTTGACGAGCGGGAACAAGGTCGAGGTCGAGTCGGACATGGCTTCGTAGGAATGTAACGGTTCCTCGTTCATCCCATTCACTTGTGGCGTGGTTGGTGACGATTGCTGTACCCGATCCGCCTCTGTCGTGGTCTCCTCCTCCCCCTCGACGCTCCACGACATCTCCCCTCGATCCAGCACATCGAATACGTCCTCACAAGCGGGCCTCAGTCCATGCTCAGCGACCCAAAGCTTAGGTACCGGTGCATTCGCCAACGAGAACGACACATGCAATGGCCAGGACGTCGTCGCACCTTTCATCGAGCTCCTGCCCTCGACTCCATTCGACGTCGTCGCGCCCGTGGTGGGTGAGGACGACGAGGATGCGATAGGTGGCGTGGACGAACCTGGGCCATGGTTGGGTGTGTGGAGTCGTGATACGGGTGTACCGGGTCGGGATATTGGAGTCAGGGCGCCTTTGAGCGACTGCATCCCACTCGCAGCGGCAGTGCCCGCGTGACCCAGCAGCGCAGGGGGGCGAGCGCGGAGAGAGACGAGCCAAGCCGATCGAGCCAGCCTGCAGATCGAGCCAATCCAGCCAGACGAGATCGATCGAACGACGCGCAGAGACAGAGACAAGTCCTCCCCTCTCTCTTTACTGCAGACACCAAACACATGACCATCGCTGTTTATCTTTGTAGTATTACGAGTACAATGGTAATAATCATAGCCAGCCGAGGGGTTCGTCTCGAGAGCACAATCGTACAAACATAGAGAAGAGAACTGGGAAAGGACGAAGCGACTCTAGACGAAAACAGGGAAACAAATTGTTGCCGAGGTCGTAGAAGAGTGGGGCATGGTATGGTGTGTCGATGTGGGGGCAGAGTAGTTTTTTCTTTGGAAACAAGACTGACAGCAGGAGAAGGCGAAAAGCCTCCCCAAAGTGAGAAGAAATAACGACGGTGATTTGGCGCGGCGGTGGTGGATGGATGGCGACGGTGGCGACGGTGACAAGAATAGCCCAATAGGTGTGCGAGACGTGAGAAAGAAAGAGAAGAAATGCGAGCTTGAACGAAGAAAGAAGAAACGAGAATCACAACATGAGAGAGTTGGATTGGATTGTCGGTCTGCGAGGATGGTTCAGGAAGATAGAGTCAATCAAGAGCCCATAGCGAGAACACGAAACGAGGCTGCTCACCTTCCAATGGCCGAAGTGTCTATTAGTCCGTTCGGGCCACGAACAATGTTGACCCGCCGCGGGCCCTGGCGCATGTCTGAGCTGAGACCACCCGAGCTCGGTGACGAGCCACTGTTGCTCTGCGTAGAGAAACGCCACCAGCTACCGCGACTGCCGCCGCCGGTGGTATGGCTCGGCCCCGCACTCGCAAGGTCGCTAAAGTCGATGCTCGTCTGGGTTCCTCGGCGATCCGAGGCCATCGCACTGGCACGATCCGAGAAACCCGAGGTAACGGTTGAGTGCGATCGAATGGAGTCGCGGTCGTCGTCACGTAGCTGCAGTCGACCACCCCCGAGCTGGAACGCGCGCAATGTCGGGTCCATGTCCCGGCGTTGGTAATACTGGTTCGACGGGGCGCTACCGCGGCCAAAGCGACCGCCATCGGAGCCGAGCGCAATCGCACCCTCCTTGGTCGCCCTCCACGCGAGGTACCCGGCGATGACAAGTAAGATCACACCGCAGGTCACGACGACTGCGATGATGATCGTCTTCGAGTTGTCTTTGGGAGCGGTGATCAGTGTACCATTGGCGGCGATGTTGGCCGTCGATCCACCAGACTTGGCGAGCGACGAGTATGACGTGACCGAGAACGAAGGCACAAATTGTTGCGACAGCTGACCAGCGACGCCCGATTGACCGTAAAGGGGGCTGTTGGCCGCCTTGAGCATCGCCGCGAGGGTGTCGACGTAGCTCGAAGGGAGCTTGGCGAGGTAGACCGACAGGATCGTGTCCTTGGATTTCTCGTCGTACGACGCCTGTTGGTACGCCTGCAACGCCACGGTCTGCACTTGGTCCTCCGAGATGCTGAGCGCCTGCGCTACGATCTTGGGCATGTAATACAGAACCTGACTCGACGCGTCCGAGTTTTGCACGAGCCACGTCCAGGGCAGCGCATCGCCGAGCAAGATCGAGACGATGGTCGTCGGCACCGAGGTACCGTTAACCTGCACCTCGGACGTGGTCGAGACCGAGTCGGACTCAGCGGGGATGATGCGACTCGGAAGGTCGGTCGGGAACGTCACGGCGCTCGTGATGGTCACATGAGGCGTGCCGCTGAGAAGGATCGTTGTCGCCCCGGCGCCAGCGGCGGTCGTCGAGGTCGTGCTCGTCGCGTCGGTCTCGGTCGGCGTGGAAGCCTGCACCAATAGGGTCGAGGTAGGGACCCAAGGAGCGGGGGGCGAGACCGAAGCCTCGGACGTCGTCGAAGTAGGCGCGGCGCCCTCCTTGGTCGACGAAGTATCCGGCGCTTCAGTCGCACCCGAAGTCGACGCTGTGCTCGAAACGGCGGCACCCGCAGCTGAGGTTGTGACGGGGGCGACGGGGTCCACTGATGCTGCTGGAGTCGAGGAGGTGGCGGTAGGTGCCTGAGCCCGGGTTGTTGCGCCGGCTTCTGTGGCTGTCGTCGTCTCGGCCCAGCCTGCGGTGGGGAACACTGACGGGAACAGACTCGACAGCTGACTGAGAATCGCCGTCCCCTGGGGTGTTGTGGGCGTCGTCTGTGGGTCACCACCGGAGCCCGTCGTCTGGGCCTGAGGCGGCGTCGTTTGAGCAGGTGGGGTAGAAGCAGATGGCTGCTGCCCTTGGGCGTTCGTTGTCTGAGCGGGAGCACCGGTAGTTTGCGCTGGGACATCCGAAGTCGTCGTCGGGACCGGGATTAGGGTGGGGATCACAATCGGGATCGAGAGCGAGATCAGCGGAGCAGTCGTCGACGTCGGCGTATCGTGCGTCGCAGCGGGGGTCGTCGACGGTTCAAGGGTCGGCGAAGCGGCGTCTCCAGCGCTCGTCGTCATCGCAGCCGGCGAAGTTGTGGGGGCAGAATCGTCCGCGGTCGACGTCGGGACGGGGATCAGCGTCGGGATGATGATCGGGATCGAGAGCGAGATCAACGGGCCTGTGGTGGTTGCCGCATCGGTGGTCGTCGTGGTGGTCGTCGTGGTCGTTGATTCAGGGCCATCGGTCGAGCCTGCGGCACTGGGCGTTATTGGCGTGGTGTCGTCCGATGTGGTGGTGGTGGGCGTCGGAGACGCTGCCGCTCCATCGTCGGCGGAGGTCGTTGTGGGTGAAGCTGCCGGGCTGGCCGTTGCCGTGGTCGACTCCGAGTCCGCAGTCGTCGATTGCAACGGGGGAAGACCCGACAGCTGCCCTCCCATCCCTCCAACGATCGACAAGATGCTCGAGAACATGCCACTTCCCTGTGTCGTCGTCGTTGACGAGGATCCGGGAGTTATGGTCGTGGGGGTGGTAGTGGACGCTGAGCCCGTTGTCGGGGTAGCATCGCCCGTCGTCGTTGAAGTGGAGGATGCTGCGTCCGACGTCGTCGACCCAGTGGTGGTCGAGCTCGAGCTCGAGTCGTCGTTCGACGTGGGAGACGCCACGACACCTCCTCTTCTGCTTGTGGGCTCGTCCGATGCGGACGATTCACTCGACGAGGATGTCGTCGTCGGTGAGGCCGTCGGAGGAGACACAGGTTCCGTATCGGACGTACGAGCGCGGCCCGTTGTTGTTGTCGGGGTTACGGTGCTGTCATCGGTCGAGGACGAAGTGTCGTCCGACGAACTGGACGTCGTTCGCTGTCTCCTCGAGGTCGTCTCGCTGTCGTCGACCGGGGCCGAGGTGGGCCGCGACCTATCGGATGTATCGGTTGTCGAGCTTGTTGACCTCGGATCTTCTGATGTCGACGAGTCCGAGGAAGAGCTCGGCAGGGATGTGGTCGACCTCGGCAGGCGTGATGTCGACGTCGAGACCGCGCCAAGGATCGACGTGATGTTAACGGTGGAACCATCTCGAAGCACGCTTTCATAGATCACTGCACAGGTGGGAATTGCCGGGAATGTTGTGGTCAGTCAAAACTATCATGCGGTCATTGTAAAGGGTGTGACTGGCACGGAGTCGCCCGGTTTCTTGTTTCTCGACTGGCAGCAGCACGCTTTCCTCACACGCGCTCAGAACACGCCCGAGCAAACGCGCGTGGCCCCGCGCACGCGCTTTCCAGGTGGCTGCGCAAAGGGCCCGCGCCCGCGCCCGCTCCCTCTCCAGGCGCGGCCCGGCGCGTGCATCGACCAGGAATGCGGGCGATCCGAGCACCCGCGCGCGACCCCGAACCGCCGTGGGCGTGATCCAACTCCTGGAGCCACTGTGGCGGCCAGCGAGAAAGGAGACGCCCCCGAGGCGGTGACGGAGGAGAGGAGCGCCTGCTAAAGCAAAGCATAAAGGAGAGACCCACCTTCAACAATCTGATTCCCGCTGCGATCTTGGGTCGTGGTGACGAGGATGACGTCGTCGTCGCTGACCGCTCGGGCGCGCATGGCAGCAGCGGCAGAGGGTGCACCTGCTAGTGCTCGAGGTCGACGAGCCGGCGGCGGCGTCTGCTTCGGCGCCGCTGCAACGAGCACACGGCGCCGCTGCGCATGGTTGGGTGCCGCGTTCGCATCCGCCAACACCGCTGACGAGGTCGAAAGCAGCAGTGACAGGATCACAGCACTTGTCCATGTCGATGAACGAGGCATGGTGGGGTGAGGGAGCGTCTGCGCCGGCGCTGCTCGTGCTTGTTTGTCGGAAGGCCCGATGGCGGCTACTGAGAGGCACGCACACAGACACACACGATCGGTCGTAGGCCGCCGGGCAGGGAGAAAGGGAGATGAGGACGAGCTCGAGTATTGTATCAACCCAACGTCCAAGGTCGAAGGGCGGTACAGACAAGTCGAGTCGTACACACAAGATACACACGACAAGAGCGAAGAGTAGATACACGGCGGAAGGGCGGGAGAGAGGAACGAGCGTGACCGGAACTCTCTGACAAGTGACGGCGGGCAGCGGTAGAGCGCCAGAGAGCGGCTGTTAGGCAGGCGCGCCCAGCCCTCGGCGCGCCCGGCGCACCTTCTCACAGACTTTATCTCTAATTTTGATATTTGTAACCTCCGTGAGGGGTCTCGCGGCGCGAACGGAGCAGTGCCCGCCGATTTCCTCCTAGACAACTCGCTGGTACTTTCCTTACCTCTGTTCACAGCAGACATTGTACAACTAAATCTCATAATTTCGCTCAAGACCCTTCAAAGGACTTGAGCTTGCAAAAATCTACACGCCGCTACTAGCTCCGACCTCAAACTTCGGTCTCACTGGCACGTCGTCGACGCGTTGAACGCCCAGCGCAGTTCCAAGGTGCCGACTTGCTTCGTTTAATCAAGATCGGCAAGTTCTTTCGCGTCGTGACTACGAAAGGGAAGACATGTACACGGTTCGCCTTCTTTCAAGATTCTCAACAGAGGACGGTGCTTTTTCCACTGACGAAGAATCCGAGCGGCGGAGCGCGCGTGTCCTGACAGGACGTTACAATCGAGGGTGCCTCCGCGCATTGGCTTCATCGATCGCGGTCACTGTGCAGAATTATCCAGCTTTCTGCGATCTGTGCGGGTCCGCTTGTAGCACACTTTTTTACTTTATGATGAGGTGTCGCGCAAGATGTTGAGCGATCCGCATCTATCAACACTCTGGCACGTGTGGGAAATTCCTTGACCGCTGCATATTCTCCCTTTTTCGAACCGCCCTAGTTTAAGTAGGCCGCTGCGGCCCAGCCAGCGCGGCCCCCGCGCGACGCGTCTCCAAGCTGGGCGTCGAGCCGTTGGGAGAACCCAAGAGTTCGAATTTCAATCGAATTCAGTCCGCCGAGACGACGACGCCGTCGTCGATTCAACACTGAACATGGAGTAGCCAGACAGACGATTTGGCCCCTCAGTCTCGTCATTGACAAAATGGACGGATCTGTATTGCTTCTGAGACATCGAAAGTGGGCTACATTGCCACCCCGGCTCCAAGTCGGGCCCTCCCCTTGACACCTTTTGTTGGCAATTTACCATCTGAGACATCGCCTGCGGTAGCCGCGCTGGATCACCAGCAAAGGATCCGGGATCGCGAGAGCGCCGGGAGGGCGAGTCTTTTTTTGTGGATGCCAGGGTTTGGGTCGACAAAGGCAAGTGAAAGCGACGCCTCTGGGCACCGAGCTACATGCATGTAACGTTGCTTTCGTAAGTCGCAGGATTCCCGAAGCGAGGACGGCACCCCGATTTGCCATGTTGCCCGAGGTTACTGGGGTCGACCCATCGGAAGCCGATACGCACGACTGCGAGCTGCAGTGAGCCCGAAACGATCAATTCGGCAAGCGTTTTATAGCACGCGGCATCGCGTACTTAGGCAAAGCAAGTCTCAGTCTCTGGAATCTGGATCCTCCTTTGTCCCTGGTACCTCAACTACCTCACGACAAAACAGGAGTCGGCGATCGAAGTTTGCGCGGACTTTTAAGGGTGGCGCCTCACTGCACTGGAGCTTGCAAGCCACACCCATCGACCCCTGCCTAAAAGGGGGTGAATTTCATTCTGAGACTTCTGAGCTTATTGCCCCGATGAGTGTGAGCTTGCAATTATGACGCCAACGTCGCCGGGAATAGGGGGTTCAGACTCGCTTGCCATCTCCGAGGTTATTCCCCTGCCCCGACGTCTAGTCGAAACGGAAAAGGTAGGTCGGCAACAAGTCGGTGGTAGGACAGAAGTCGAGGTGGCTGTCTCGAATCAGGAAATAGCTTTCCCTCTTCACAAGAAGAAAAGAGACGAGGCATCAAGTCTTGACTAGCGTTGTTGTATTTGCTCTACGAAGCGTCATCTTGCAACGGCGGACTCGAGAATGCTTGGACTACTAGTGCCTTTGAGGTACAGCTTTACTCGTAACCTTAGCCCAATCGGCGTCTGAGTCGTTGCGCGCGTGTGTATAAGTTGGGCGGGCCTGAGGACGTGCGGCGGGTGACCAGACCCTCCCGACTTGAAAAGGCTTGCCGCAAGTGGAAAGTATTGGAGGGGCCACGCGGCGCACCTGGCGGCAATCAATTCGGTCGAGTCGTACCTAACGACAGGGGCCTTTTGGAGTCGTGGCTTATCCCCGCCAAAACAGAAACGCCGCTAGCGCTTTTTTCTTCCTGGTGGGGAATCTGGGATCGTTTATGGACGGCGGATGAAGCGAGAAGTGTGATCGCCCGAGTCCCTCGCGTGGCAACTTGTGCAAGAGCCAGCGCAAGACACGCTCCCCCCTCCTGTTAATTTTTCCATGACCTGGTGCCTCTGATCGAATAGCCCAATTTACACAAAGGTACCTAAATAAGTACAACATGTGGGCTTCCAACTCTACAGTAAGCGGTTCCGCGAATGAAAGTCTTCCGTCATCGCTCGACCGCCATGGGCGCTGACGACCCGGCCAACTTCTTCTGCGCAGCCTTGTGGACCGACCTCGGCACCAGCGTGATACTCGTCCCTTGCAACTGTCGACTCAGATCTTCCATCCCGTCCCCTACATCCACCCTTGGCGTAGGATGTTTCAATTGGTTCGCTGGTCGCCGTTCTTCCGGCGATTGACTTCGCTCAATCTCGGCCATCTCGGTCCCTTCCTCTTCATCTTCGTCTACGTCATCCTTCCTAGTGATCTGAGCCTCCCCCTTCCCTACATGACTGGTCGAATTAGTTAACCGTGGCGTCCAGTTGCGTCGAATCATCCCCCCACCTTTCCTAAGCACCTCTTGCACTCCCCAGATCGTGACGCCGAAAAAATATTCCTTCGGGTAGCCATGCTTGTCGATCAAATGTCGTCGACGGGTTTTCGGGGTCGCGAAGTGCATCCCGCAAGGTGGATGAAGACAGGCGAACTAGATGACAGTCATGTTTCGTGGAAGAAGGGCGAAGATGGACAAGTCAGCTTCGGCAAGCGAGAGCACGTGACCTAGCTCTGTGCGAGCGAAACTGACCGTTTTCTCCCCTCTGTCCTCCTTTGCCCTCCTCAACTCGTCATGACATTCCGAGAGATGCAAATCCAACATTCGCTGACTCGGGAAGACCCTCGAACATTCTTCTTGTTGTTCGTACTCCCGCTTGTGAGGTGGTTTGGGTCTCGCAAAGTCAAAGGATGAGGGACGGGCGTGGCAGACGAACGAATGGTACGCTTCGTGGTGCGCTGTTAGTGTTGCTAAGGTCGAGAAGGATTGGGCATCATCGTGGCAGGTCGGTGGGAGGGTGCAGGTGTAAGTCCTGTTCGTAAAGTGATCGGACTTTGTGAGCAATTGAAAGCGAATCGCAGCGCGATGAGCGAGGTTGAACGACTCACGGTGCGGCATCAGAAGCACGACTGGCTTTGGTCACCGGTGATTGAGGTCTTGAGCTTCCTTGTTCTTCTGCATCGTCTTCACCGTCATCAGAGGATCGCGACGAGGCGCGACGGGTGCGTTTGCTCGTCAGGCTCATGCGAGGTGGTGCGCACAGGGGACGGAGCAAGAGCTGGTGCACTCAAGTCACCACAGGTCGGGTGTCTTCAAGTGGGTCTTTTCCAGTCTTTGCCAGCTCTTTGCCTCGTCTGTTCGTCTTTGCTCTGTACCACAATCGAAAGCCTGTTCACAGACCACCACATCTCTGCAAATGAAGTCTCATTACGATTCCCCTTAATACAAAACAAGAGTACACATTATTCGTCCAACAAGTGCGCGCGAGAAAGACGAAGAATTCAAATACCCCGCAGCGTTTTCTTCCTCCTACACAGTTCCCTCTCATGCAGCGGTCCCTTCCCCAGCCGACGTCTTGCGTTTGTACTTGAGGATCCAAGGGTGTACCGCGACTTGACTCAAGGGGAGGCGCTCTTCGGGCTCATAACGCAAGAGCTGAGAAGGAGCAAATTCATCCGTGTTAGCCCATCGTGCTCGAAGCGCTTGAAGTCTAGTCTATCTTCGTACTTTGCGAATCAAGTCACCAGCCTGTTCAGAGATGTCGCTAGGGATATGCAAGTCCACTCGAGCGATACGCTTGTACGTCGCTAATGATGAAGCCCCAAACATCTCCAAGTCAGTGGCGGACTCTCGGCCAACCCCCTCGAGCCGCTATAGACTCACCGGTATGTCCATCCATGTCCTCGAATGGGGGTTTACCAACCAAGAACTCGAACGTGAGCACACCGAGGGCCCATAGATCGACCTTTTCCGAATGGGGCTTGTTCTCAATCATTTCTGGCGGGAGGTAGTCGAGCGTTCCGCACAGTGTTGTTCGTCTAAAAGGGGGATGCTCAGGGTCAGGATGCGTGAAGAGGTCGTGATAGATCGCAATTCAAGTTCAGTAACCACTGACCGGTTACCGGGAGCATGTACGCTCCACCCGAAGTCACCAATCTTGAGCTCGCCGTGCACACCCAAGAGCAAGTTCTCCGGTTTGATGTCTCGGTGGATGACGTGCTTGCGATGGCAGTAGGCCAATGCGTCGGCCATTTGGGCGATGTACTGTGACCAGACGCAGTGAATATTTTGTGTAAGCTTATAACTCTAAATACAATCATCTAGACGAAACTTGAAGCTTACCCGACTACTTCGCTTCTCGCTAAATTTGCCGCACCGGTGCAGCTGCTTGTACAGCTCACCCTTGCCGGCGAATTCGAGCATGAGGAAGATCCGCTTCTCATCGTGCTGCAAAGTGGGAGAGCTCGTGGGTGTCAGTATGCCCTAGCTTTTCCGTGAATAGGCCGGCGCACTTTGACTTACGAAGTACCCATACAAGCGAAGAATATGAGGGTGGCTGTACGTTCAAATACACGATCAGCTGCGAGCCAATCGCTGAAAGAACCTGAGATCGTAAACTCACGCCAGGTTGCTCTGGATCTCAATCTCCCTCCTCACTTGCTTCTCCACCTTGGCCTTGACCAACTCATCCTTATTCAAGCACTTGATCGCAACGATATACTTGGGCTCCGTCTTGGTTCTAGCCATGTAAACTCGACCAAACTTGCCCTTGCCCAAAGGTCGACCGATCTCGAAACTGTTGAGGCTGAACGTCTGCGTGCGAGCATTGGGCCCGATGGAGGAGTCGAGTGCTAACATCTTGGCGATGGCGGGTTTCAAGGGCTCGGATCGACCGGCAATGTCCTTCTCGAAGCCTCCATCGTAAGTGCCGATGTCGCCTGTTAGCATTCCTTGGGCATTGAGGGACAAGGCCGCGGAAGCCGAGCCCGTGGTCGAGGCGAAGGAGTTGTGCTTGACGAGCAGGGGTCGAGACGACGACGAAGAAGCAGCAGACGAGGAGGGTGCACCAGATGTCATTTTAGGTCCTTGGTACTTGGACTGCAGACCATTTCCGGCGGCGTTGAAGGAGCTTGATGCGGCCGTAGAAGCGGAAGCCGGGTTGGCGACGCGCATCTTGGTCAAGTTGGATGACGGCGCGACGCCGGCGGTGCGGATCGTCTGCGTCGACGTATTCGAGCCAGACAAGATGTTGGAACTCGAGATGGTCGCGGAGGTGTAGTTGGACGTGGTTGTGGCCAGTTTGAGCGAAGGGGCGCGTTGCGAGTGCAGCACGTTTGATGATGAAGAAGCATTCGCAGGTACGCCCGTCGAGGCTCGGATGGGGACGAACTGTATGGGATGAACACAATGGAGTCAGGCGCAATCAAGAAAGGACAAGATCCAAAGTCATCTCAGACTGACTTTGCCGGTGAGTACAGGCTTGTTGAGCGACGACGAGGCGCCATTGGTCGTCGAAGACTTCAAGGTCGTCGCGCGTTCATGCTCATCGTCATGCAGCGAGAGATGCTCCAACCTGTTCTCGACAGTTGAGGAACGATTCAAGACACGTGAGGTCATGACGAGACCGACAAAGAGGTCGGATGAACGGTGAAGGCAGATGTAGGCGGAGCGGCGTGGGGGAGGAAGCTGACCAATGCGATCAGTCAACTTGTCCGGTTTCGCCGCGTCGAAGCTGAGCCCTGCCGAATAACTGCCGCATATTCTGCCGAATAGGGCGGGACCCCGAAAGCCGGGTCTAGAGCCGCTTTTTCAAGACCCTTGTAACCACAATTGTGTTGAAAAACCTATAAGAAGAAAACCTCGGAATATCCTCGATTGAGCTTACATGGGCCCGTGCGTTGCAACGGCCTGTCGCCTGCTATCAATCAACTGGCTTATAAGCAGTACTCAGGCTGACTGCGAGAGCCCGAACCCGCGACTTGCTTCGATTAGTAGGGCACAAGACTTACCACGCCCTACAAGGTTGACGATATTCATCCCCTATCAGACCACAGCGTCTGAGGTACTGGTCGAGCCTCAGGAGAACCTTCATCGACAATCCGGAAAAATCATGTTTCAAAAACACACGTAGGCCGAAGCTACCAACCTCCCGAGAGAGCTAGCTTCAAGGCCGTACTCCACGGGTGAGTGCAATTACGACGTCATGGCTCATGCTTTCAAACTACAGCCCGATAGCGTCAGCGCCCTGCCTACAATGAGACAGAAAGCGCGCCCTCCCCCACAATTCACCTCACTGAACCCACCTCCCCACCTCCTCATCATCATAACCCCTCGGAGCCCCCTCCTCCTTGATCTCGAAACTGCCCCCAACAACCCTCGATGAATGCCTCACGAACTCGACCTCTTTCCCTTCAAATCCCCTCGCCCTCCCTATCCTTCCTCGTCGATCTAATTCCTCGAATGTCTCGGGGATGTTGGAGAAGGATTCGAGGGGTGCTCGACCTAGGGAGCGTATCCAGGTCGCTGTGGATAAGAGGGAGTTTTCGACATAGTAGGCTCCTCCTGTTTGGGAACGATGGTAGAGGGCGGCTTGGATGCCGAATCTTTTGAAAGAAAACAACATTTATCAGTTCACCTCTTTCCGTCGCAATCAAGAATTTGAAACAACTTACGCCAATAAATAACCACTCGAATGATCCAAAGCCTGACATGGCAAAGCTCTCGGTTCCTCCCCGCTGCCTTCCTCCACCTCTTTCCCGCTCCTAAACATCTCCCAAGCCCTCCCTTCCGCCTCATTGAACCCCACCGCGAACTGCACCAAAGAATCAAACCCCTTCCTTTCCTTCCAAGGTCCCTCTTCACCCCATGCACTCAAAGTAGCGTAAACGAGATCCGGGTTGATCTCGAGGCATTTCTCGATGGGATATCCGAGGGAGGATAAGCCGTTAGGACGGTAGCTTTGTAAGAGGACGTCGGCGGTTCGTAAGAGGTCCTCGAATTGAGCTCGGTCGGTGGGGTTCGAGCGACGTAGGTCGAGTTGGATCGAACGCTTGTTGCGCGAGGTGTCAAAGTCGAGTGCGGGGAGTTTGGGATTGTGGGGGGCATTGACTGCGCGAGAGGGGGGGCAAGGGAGAAGCAAGGTCAGGATATATTCATCATTGGGGTAAGTCAGAGCGGTGGATGGACCTACTCCACAAAACGTCGGCTCCGTATGCTGTTCCATAAAGTGCATCAGCAATCTACTTCTCGGTGTGGATACCAAGAGACACTCACTAGCCAGCGCCCTCCCCGCCGTCGGGCCGGCAATGACTCTCGTCAGATCCAAGACCTTGATGCCTGAGTGGATTACCCAGTCCAGTCAATCATCGCAGAAGGACGGTATCACTGCTCATCCCGATGACCCACCTTGTAATGGTCTGTTCTTCTTGTCGCTCGGGACTTTGGGAAAGGGTTTCGGTGGTCGATCGTTGAGTTTGTAGAGTGGGATTGGCCCTCCTCCTTTGTCGGAGGCGACTTGGCCTTGTTCATGGAGGTCCCTGTCGTACAATTTTCAAACAAAGATCAGCTGCTTTAGAATGCCACCACTCCCTTCCAGCAATTCTCCCCGGACTGACCAATTCGTAAACCCCCTCAAACTGGTCATGCACAACCCCTTCTCCATTACCTCATCCGCGGTCTCATGCGCCGGAAGTGTCTTCAACCTATTCGCCAACATCTCCTTAGTGGTAGTGCCATCCGTAGGTAATCCAAGATGTTTGAGGAGTCCATCGCGGTGATGAGGAAAGTTGAGATGAGGGCGGACCCACGCCGAGGAGGGACCACCTTGGGAAGCGGGTGGGGAGACGGCTGCGGGGTACTGCCCTGCTAACGGGTCCCACAGTTGTCCTGGCTGTGGAAGAGGACCATACGAAGCAGGTTGGGTCGGGCACAAAGGGAAAAGGCGTCACCTTTTGCCCACTGCGCCAAACTCGTTCGACCCAGCCAACTCACCTCACCCCCACACCGACTCAATCTCTCATTCCTAAACTCGGCCACCGCATCCCTCCCCTCGACCACCAACTCGGCCTCCTCCCCAACCACCCCATTCCTCTCAGCAGCTCTCCTCATCCTCAAAATCTCCGCGGCGATGCCTACACAAGCGCCAATCGAAGCCTGAGCCGCGGTGGTAAGGTGGAACGAAGTCGGTAACAATTCGCCCGAGTTGGGCAGGCTTATGCGGGTTAAGGCGGAGGGGGGCAATTGGGTTGTGAGCCAGAGGAGTTGGAGGGTCGTTTGCGGGGACGGCATCGCTGTACTGTGCTTTTACGGGGTGCGGATGACGCGGGTGGGGGAGAGCGAACGGGCGAAAGGCACGGCCGTGTACGACCGACCTCTGAGCTCCTCTGAGCGCAGGCCGAAGCCGAGACCGATTGCGAAGCGCGATCAGCTCGGGTCACGTTCATCATCGATCATCTTTCGGCCTCTGGTCTCCTTTTCCCACACTGCACCAGCCTCCACTTTCCAACATGTGGCCATTCACATCAAATGCCGAACCGTCCACCAGCAGCGAGCCCATTCCCGAATCTGCGTGCCCCGTTGACCACTCGACTCGATCGGCCTGGGTCAAGGAAGCACAACAACCCGAAACGCGGGCGCAGACTGCACCTTCCCGACCACCACCAGCTCAGCAATTGAGCACCGAACGAGAAGTGTCGTCGATCCCTAGGTGGTTACCGAATCAAAGCACTCCCTCCCCATCGACACCGACACCATCCCCCACCTCCTCGGAAGCGGACCCCACCATTCCCCCCTCGGCCTGTCCCGCCCATTCCACTTCCGTAACCGCCAAGCACACCTCAGACTCGACCACTGCCACAACCCAAACCGAGAACTGGGTCTACCCCTCTCCGTCCTCCTTCTACTCCGCTCTGCAACGCAAAGCCCGCCCCGTGAACGCCAGTGACATGCCGATCGTCGTCCCCATCCACAACGCCGTCAATGAAAAAGTATGGCAGGACGTATTGGATTGGGAACGATTAGCTTTGGGTAAAGCGAACGGAGAAGAGGTGGGGAGCAAATTGGTCAGCTTTGTGGGGAAGCCGAAGGATTTGAGTCCGAGGGCGAGGTGGAAGAGTTTGATTGGGTCAGTTGGGGTTTGTACCTTCGCAAAGGGGTTCATCCTGGAATTACGAAGCTGATACTCGTGTACTATGTCTACCAGCTACGCCCCGCCCTTCGATCGCCACGATTGGATAGTCGATAGACCCCTACCCTCCACACCCGAAAACCCTTCCCCCGGTTCAATACGCGTACGCTACGTTATCGATTTTTACTCTGGCCGAGGTGCACACCTCCTCGAGAATGGTTCATCATCGGCAAAGTCAAGAACGGACATGTTCACGCGCCCGTCATTGGCCTTTTTTATTGATTGTCGACCGGCTTTGGATGGGTGGGAAGGCGTGAGGATGAGGATCGATAAAGTGCGAGAGAACTGGTTGGGTAATTCGAGGAAGGCTACGAGTGCGGAGGGCAAAGGGGATGGAGCATCTTCATAGTCGTCTTGACAGCATCGACCCGTCCTTTTCGCAAATGACAACACCCCCCGCATTTCGCATACACGGTCATCTCGCGCATGACTCGCAGCGGAAAGCTCGGATTCGAAACCAGATTCATTTCATCGGCAGCTATTGCATTACGTTCAAGCTGCTCAACGATCAGAGCTTGTTCTTGATCTCCTCGCAGTAAGCTTTCAGTTCGGCCATGTCGGCCGGTTTGGTCGGCCAACCGACGACAAGACCTTGTTCGTCCGAAGCCGACGGCTTGGGGATCACTGCAGAATCCGGACGAAGATTCGCATTAGAACCATCGTTCATTCACGTGTGGGGCTTGGCAGGATGTTAGTACTGACTGTGGAAATGGACATGCTGTAATGAGTTGAAACGTGAGAATAGAGAAGAAGAGATAGTTCAGTGCCTTGCTTTCTCTAACGAAGAATCCCGGCGCCTCCATCAACCTACATCGACTTGTTGGTGTGCGTTCCTCCCGTTGTTCTATTGAACCCGAAATCGTCCAACAAAGCCATCAGTTTGATGCAATCGACACTAGATAGTCATTCTCCCGAACACAACACACGCACCTGAAGGACATTATAATCCTCCGAGCCGACGGCGATGGCGATCTTCTTGACGAGCGGCAGCAAGGTCGTCAGATCCTCGTCGGGGATGTCGTGCAACTTGGCGCCGTGGTCTATAGAACATTCCGAAGCATTAGTTCATGTCGTGGGTCCCTCTCGTTCCGGAATTCGGTACGTGGATCCCGAAGCCCCCGATGACTCCGAAAACGGGAAGCAGGCGAGCCATCGAGCCATCGTAAGTGGAGTACCTACATTTAGGAATCACAAGCGCATGACCCTTTGCCAGCGGACCGATATCGAAGAACGCATACCTAGAGGCAACACGCGGGTACAACTCGAGGTGCGTGAGCCTTGTTCGTTCAGAGTGTGTGGGGCGGCACATCCATCCCGACGACCCCGATCGGGCCCACCTCACCACGAGCCTCACCGCCTAGACTCCCTCGTACCTCTCCTTCCTCCTTGCTGGGTATCACTCACGCTCGATCGGTATCGATTCACTCACGCTCGATCGGTATCGATCAATTTGAACGAAGGGATTTTACCTAACCCAGCATACCCACTCGTCGTCAGCTCAGTGTCCGATACTCCGAACCCTTCTCCGGCCTCGCGAGGGTCAGGGCGAGCGCGCACCTTTGACGATCTTGCAAAAGATGCAATTGGGGTCCGTCTTGTAATCCGTCGAAGAGCTCATCTTGGTCGTCGTCGTGTGAAATTGCCGGGTCACCAAGGAGAGGCGTGAGAGGGGCCGCAACGGCGTCAGCTTGGGCTACGAGTGGGGGAGGCGGCGGTCGGGGAGGAGAGGCGGAGGCGGAGAGAGGCGGCTGGCACTCAGGCTGAAGCTGGCCATGTGCTTGGTATCAGGGTAAGAGTATGTTTCTCAACTACTACAGGGTACATAACAGCGTTCAACTTAAAACACTTAAAAAACACTTGGAACTAAAAAAACTTAGGAGGTTCACGCAGCACCACCAAAACACTTAAAAAACTTGGAACTAAAAAAACTTAGGAGGTTCATGCAGCACCACTACAAGATCCCTCAACGCCTCTCACCGACGACTCGCCGGCGTCTCTAAACCCCCTCGCTGGCCTCCTTTCTCACAGTCATCCATCGAATCCCGCGGCGTTAGCCCCTCCCACTTCATCAACGCAGGTGACCTAGGCTTCCCCTCCTCGTCTTCGTCTCTGATCCGAACGAGATTGACCATGATTTCCTCGGCGCACCTTCGTCGGTCTTCGACTTCGACGCACGCCCTTTGTTGCCCCGTTTCCGAGCGAGGTAACGAGCCAGAAATGACGGGGGAAGCAACGAGGGTTTCTGGAGTCGAACGCCTGATGATCTTCTTTCGGTTTCCTTTCGAACGAATCCACGAAGCGACTGGCCCCGTGCTCCCCTCCTCAAACATCTGAGCAGTACCCCTCTCCTTCCTCCTAAACGTCAAAGCGTTCCAAATCAACCCCAATTGAGCCGCCAACATGACGACCATGATGGCCCATGCAGGTCCCGTGAACAACATCTCCGATTTGGCCCACGAGATTGACATCGGGTCGCTCGTTCCCGATACGATGGTAACGAAGAGGAGGGCGCCAGAGACGATGAGTGAGAAGCAGAGCACGAAAGCGAACATCTGCAACGCAGCAAGGATAAAATAAATAAAAAATTAATCCAACGGTGAACGTACCCACATTTCGAAATGAAGAACGCCTCAGTACTGACCGTCAAAACATCCCTCCTCGCCCTCTTGAGACCCAAAATAATCCTCTGTTCCTGCCGTTGGGCAAGCAAAACATTCGCTCCCGCCATTACCCCCCCACCTTGCATCCGCGAGATTGGATCCCCGGCCTGAGGTTCTCCGACATTCCCATGACCAGCGACGATCAGGGTTCCTTGCTGTGTGACAGCTCGCGATCCGCTAGTTATGAGCTTTTCGTTAAACTTGATTTGGTGCTTGATCTTGCGCGCGAGGAGCAGACCTCCAAAATTCTGATAAAGGAGCGGGGCAAGAGTGCCAGCGGAGGACGGTGGTTTCAGCAGTCTGGCCCGACTCCAAGCAATTGACTGACATAAGCTTGAAACTCACAATAATGGCCGAAAGCGCGGTATAAGCTACAGCATTAGTCGCCATCATGCAAAAGGTGTGATAGTAGGTGTTGGCAGCTTTAACGAGCGCCGCAGCTTGGGGTTGAATTTCTGCGTAAGCGGCTAGGGTGACATTCGGATATGCCGCTGCGTTGGATCGCAGGCCTTTCGCAAACGCAACGTAGACGTCTCGAAACTGCATCCCGCGAACGATCATAAAGACCAACAAGACGATCACAACGATCAAAGGGGCCAATCCTGCGGCGAGGACCAAAGTGTTGACGACCCGCGAAGGGATCTTGCGATGCGTCGCGAGAACGAAACTGGTGACGTTACCCCAGGTCAGAACCCAGAACCAGCCTAGCATGAACACGATTGTGATGGCACGCCACACGATGGCACGGTCCAAAGTGTGAATGTCGCCGCCCGTGTAGAGCAGGAGATGGTCGATCACGTGGCCCATCCAGACGCCTTGCGCGAGCGCCGAGAGGACCGTGCTCATCGTCCGTTGATTGACTACCATGATGCGTCCCGTCGATCGGTTAACCTGTTTATTGAGTAGAGAGATACAAATCAAAACGTCAGTCAGTCGATTTTGTAGTAGTCACTCCGATATTTTACGCCGGGTTCTCCCGAGCAGTGAGGCACGTCGTTCGGCGAAAACCCTTCGGAGACCGCGTCGGTTTCCGCAAGTTGGACTTACCCATCGCGCGACCCACCACATGCCCGGACCGGCATTCCCATCCTCCGAGGAGCGTTGGGTATAGTGCAACAGGCCGAGATAAAATACATCAGCGAGGATGGTCCTGCGTGTTGGGTGTGACAAGACCCGGAGCGGGTCAATTGGGATCAGTTTTTAAAAAAGAATCAGGCGCAGTCCGACATTTGCCCGAAAGGCACGCGACTCGGTCTTTTCCGCCCGTAACGCTGGGCGCTTCAAAGCGGTGCAATGTTGCGGAGCTCGCGGTTGCCGCCTTGCGAACGTACAAGGCTTGCAGGGTGATCAACACTACTTGTCGCTTGCTGAACCCTGGTGGAGCGGTCCAAAATACGTTTGCCTAGATTTGAGAAGGTTCAATGAGAGTGGATGTGGGAATAAGCTAAGAAACATGGAAGCGCGGGACAGCAGCAGAGCAGGTCGGACTCACGTTGACGGCCACCAGCGCTTCTGCGAGAGTAGGGGGTCAGGCAGACGAGATCGGGGCACGCACGGACGTCACAACGTGAGCTCGCGGCGTCAGCTTCGTTACATCGGCACGCAGTAGGATGAAATGACTGACGATCGAAAGGATTCGTAGCAGAAGACAATGCCATGGATGAGACGGCTTCACTGGAGACAGCAGTGCGCAGTGTGGTCGAAAGTTAAGTGTCGACCTTGAAAGCTTCAGCTTCAACCGCCGCCTACCGCCGCGGATCGCCGATGTCTGACTGAGCTCAAGTCTCCGAGTCGCCCCGTTCAGCCGTTCTTCACTTAAATCCGACGCAGTCCGATCACGCACAGCGGCGCACTCAAATAGGAAAGTCTCTGGGACTCTGTCGTCGGTATGCGTTGAAGTACAAGAATGAGAATCACATTATGCAAACTTGAGAAACCACCCTCTTAAAATAAGGATCGGCCCCCGGAGGTCCCGTGTTTCGGACTACGGTGGCACTACGGGGGGGAAAGAGGCGATCTTCCCCGATCCAACCTCGTGATCTACGCAAATCGACGCAGCCTTCAGCCTGAGTGTCAAAATCAGTAGTGACGACTGTTGGTTTCGGTCGGCAATTCACGAGTCTGCGACTCTGCTGTGCGCGCAGGCCGCCGCCGCCTGGCGCCGGGCCTCGGTTAGTACGGGCAGTACGGTCGCCTTTCCCGAAGAGGCATGTGCCCCTGCCTGCCCACTCTTAAAATGTGCACCAGCGCGCATCCGCCTTTATCCTTACCTCCCAGGGGCGCCGAATCCAATCTCACGGAAGGCTCTAGGTACCTAATTAAGGTTCTCCGATCGCTTTCGATGGCGCAGACGAACAGGTAGGTCTAGTATCTACCGTAGGTAGTTTCAAGGTAGACTGGTGGGTGTTACAATAATGAAACTAGATACTGAAACTCTTGTTAGGGTTGGGAAACAGGCTCGTCCAGCGTTTGATGAAAGCAGGCTTTTCCCTCTCCCGGGGCCAACGGGGTGGCTAAATAAGGCCGAAACTCACGTGCTGCGAGCACGAGTACGACCCTTCTTTGTTTCCTTCTTTGTTTGTAGTGCATGTTGGAATCAACGATGAGTCCGAAAATGATCAACAAAAGAAGAGAAACGGCTGGACCAGGAGTCGAACCTGGGTCGCTTCCATTAATCGGAAAAGCTTTGACCTCTAAGCTATCCGGCCCCCGATATCAGTGCAAGGTCTACTAACATATTCAATAGTGCAGATGATCGGCTTCGAAATGACGACCTGGCGCTCGACTGGAGGCTCGCAACCAATGGCCGGCTCAACACCGACAAGACCGTCGTACTACCCATCGGGTGTCGCTGGGAGGCTGGCGATCGTCCGCTCGTCGTCAAGGCCGAGGGCGAGTCGCTCGAGTGGATCGGCCTATCTTTCGACCCCACCGGCAACATCGAACTCGCCAACGTGAATCTCGTCGCACGGCTCGAAGCGGTGCTCGATTCGGCACGGGACCGAGGGCTCACACACCACACCCGAGCGTTCTACGTCAACCGATACGCCATTCCCAAGATTCTGCACATCCTCTCCGCCGACATCCCACCGCTCGAGGTCGTCAAGGAGCTTGATCGCATTCTCGCCGACTTTGTCCGCGGCGGCAAGAGGAGGTCGTGCTATGGCAAGGACGTCGTCTTCACACCGAGGTTCAAGGGGGGTCTTGGGGTCATGCGGATGCAGGACGTCGTCGACTCGGTTGCGGCACGCGTCTGGGACGTGCTTCTTGGCGGTTCGGATGCGATCTGGCAGGGACTTGCGCGCGCGGCGATTGTACGAGCCCATCCCGCCCCCGACTTTGACTTGGCAACCGATGCGTGGCCTTGCGACTACACTCCGATCCGAACCGATCTACACCCAAGATGGCAGGCCGTGCTGAAGGTACCATCGACGCACAATGCGCAAGTCAAGCCGAGGACGTTGACGCTCGCGAACCTTCTCGCTCTTCCGATCAAGTTGCACACCCTTCACTACCTACCGGGAGCACCAGCTGTGTCGCGACCACCCTACGACGCCGACTATGCTGCGTTTGCCATTTACGCCAAGGTAGCGGACCTGTTTCGACGCGAGCTGTACCCGGGCGGGGGCTTTCATCTCTGGACGCCGCCGACGGATGTGGTCGTCAGCAACAGCGAATACGATCAACGGGGCCGCCCACAACGAGAGCACATCGTGGCATGGTACCGACATGCGATCAATCGATTGAGGTTCACACCAATAGCTCAACCGGTGGCGGCAGTACGAATCAACGGGCCTCCCCGAGTCCGCCCCACCACGCCGCTCGAGTCGATCCTGCCCCATCCGATCGACCCGCCGCAGCGCCTTCCGAGACCGGCTCTCCCAGACCAATCAACACAATACAACTTGCTCAGCATGGATCGGCCATACACCATCCGTCGCGTCCGCCGAGTCTTGAATGCAAAGGCCTTCACCGACACGATCGGTTTCAGGGACTCGCTGCAGCCCGACGATCTCAAGGGATTCTGGAAGGGGGTCAACTCGAAGGCATTGACGGCGAGGGAACGCGAGGTGTGGTTCAAGCTCGTCAGGAACTTCACCCCGACTCGGAGTCTGCAGTTTCATCAAAAGCACGACGACTCGCCCGCGTGCCTCGTCTGTGGAGCGCCCAAGGACGATCGGGAGCACTACTTCTTCGACTGCGTTGACTCTAGGAACGTTTGGATCGCGGCAAGGGGCGTGCTCTGCGACGCACTGGGGCTCGACACGATCGACAACACGCATTACACGGCCGTTCAACGCATGTTCGGACTTCCGAAGCTCAAGGCCAGTCTGCGCGATCAAGAAGGAGCGGGGAGGACGATCGAAATATTCACCGGGCTGGTCTTGGAGATGATCAGCAGCGGGAGGTGGGGGATGCAGAAGTGGGGGACGAGGATGGAGGGTGTTGGGAGGAGGAGGATAATCTTGGAGGAGAGGTTGAAGCTGAGGGCGGGAGGAGCTTGGGGGAGGAGAAGGCAGTAGAGGCTGGGTTCGACTTTCCCCCCACCACCACACACACACACCAAATTCTCGTGACATCATTTTCTCCTACTGTACACTAAATAGCTCGCTTTCCTCTTTCTTTTGTTACAGGTTCACCGTTGCGGATCATGGACCATCTCGCGATTTGGCGTCGACTCGGTGTGGCTCGCGCTCTTCGGCTTCGGGGTTCTGAGTCAAGGGAGGGATTAGCGGACACAGGCAGAAAGTCGGCTTTGAGGGGCCCGGGACTGCCGAGGGGGAGGTTTTGAGGGACCTTCACCGCGTCTTGTTGTGACTGAGCAGAGACTTGGAGCGTCGAGGGTCGTGGTGGTTGCGCAGTCGTGCTCTTGTCTTCGTCTCGACCGAGTGGGAAGTGGCTGTGGGGTGGGCCTTCTGTCGTTAGTACATTTCTTTTCTTTCTCTTTCTCTTTCTCTTCATCTCTCTTTCTCTCTCTCATTCGTCTCCTGGGGGGAGCAACCGCTTGGCTAGGGCATTTGAATCCGAATCTCGGATTGGTGGACTTGGCTCGTTTCTCGCACTTTTGCGGGCGGTTTGTGTTATCATCGTAGTCTTCCATCTAGTTTTTCCGTAGGCCGAAACAGGGGGAACAGGAATTGGGGGCAATATGATGAACGTTTTCTACAAAAAAAAAGAAATGGATGTGGGTTCGGCTGGCCTGCGCGATCGGCTTCCAGCGGCTGCACCTGCTCCGCTGGCGCGTTCATCAGCGGTTCGAGCTGGACAACGTCGTGGCCCCTCCCTCGCTTCCCAGTGCGCTCAGAGCGTTCGAGCGAGATTTTCTCTCTCGAGCGGGTTTTGTGCCTGGGGTTCGAGATTGGGAGGTGTGATGACCGAGTTAAGTCCTTCCTTCCCATTTTCCTCCCCTCCTTTCCTCCCTTCCTTTTCGGTCAGAAGCTGACTGTCTTGAAACTTGTTGCGCAGTGGAAGGCTGCGCACCTCTCCCTCTCTCTACTTTGTGCAGTAGCGGTTTTCGTTCTTGGATGGATCGGCAAGCCGGGTCGATCGTCGTTGCGTTGGAGGCTTTGTGAAGTTCTCCCCTCTCTTTCCCCTTTCTCCCTTCCCTTCCTCTTCTCGTTCCTGTTGCTCGGTTGTTGACTACGCTTCAGCCACTTCTCCTTTTATTCCTAAGCCGTGTGTTGGATTCCGTCGAATAGATCGTTCGTTCGCGTTGGTCAAGATCTACGGCATGGATCGGGAAGAAAGGTCGCTCGTTTTTTTGGTCAATATCCTCGCGTCAAGGCGAGGCTTGTTTCGTTGTATTGGATCGTTTTCGCTCGGCCCCGACGGCTCAACAGCCAGCACTCGAGACTCAGCCAAGGGAGGACATCAGGCGCTGTCGGGGTGACGAGTAGCTGGGGCTTGGCTGCGGCCTGTCAGTCCCTGGGGACCTCTAGCTCTGGCTTCGACCCCCTCCCTTGGCCCCTCGGGTGTGTTCCCCTCCTCCTCCCCTCCTCTCTGTCTTAGTATTCCTGGTTCTCCGTGTTTCCAGTCGTGAATTTTTGTATATTCTCCCCTTTTCTTTCTCTAGGCGCTCTTGCCTGGTTTTCGAGTATCTTCGCTCCCGCTCTTGGGACGTGAAGCGGCAGCAGTACTCACCGCCCGTTGGAGTCCGCGTTAGGTGCTCGGCGGGTTTTGATCTGCGCAGCGCTCTTTGCGCGCAGGGGTTTGACTTTCACCCAATTGCTTGCCGTCGTTGCTTTATAACCTCTTTTAGCTCTTTTTCTAGCGGTCCCAGCCAACCCGAAGAATTGCAATTTATGAGCCCCAGTAATAATAATTAAAAAAAAAAAATCATATTTCGGGCTGACAGCTAAGTTTTACAAAGTTTTCAACAATTCGTATATGCGCAGTAGGAATCATTTAAGCCGAGCGAAGGCCCGGGTATGCGGAGGGCTGTTGAACGTTGATGTCCCGGCGCATTTCGCCATGGTCAACGCCGTCAACGCCGTGTCCTCGATCTGATATGAAAATAAGGCGGGTATCTAAGGTGCACGAGGCTGTAGAGAAGGGTTTAGTACCTGGTCCTTGTTTTGTACGTTTCCAGCTAGGCCATGTCCCGAAGGTCTTCTTCGCTATCGCCTGACCTGTCGACCTCGACGTCGACATCGACAAAAATCTTGCTGCCGTGAATTGCGCCGGAGCCCGTCTGCGACCTTGGGTCCTCACGTGTCGCGCGCCTCGCTCCAGTAGAATTTGCACGCGGATTGAACTCAAGCGTATTCCTAGCTCCGCGTTCCAACATCACCACATCGATCGGATCTGTCGCGCTTGAGCCGGCGACGTTCGAGTGCACCATTGCTCGACCCCCCTGACTGTGGAAGTCGACGGCAATCCAGATGAGCGCAACCTGCGCCACGAGCATGACGGCAGTAACGACCCATGGCGCGCAGGTGAACAGCACCTCCGTCTTGGCCCACGACACGTCGGCGAAGTTGGTCGTACGGTACATGATCAGATTGAATAGCAATGGTGCCATGACGATGATAGCGAAGCAAAGCACCATTCCGAACATCTAACGCGCCCCCGCAGAATGGATCCCTCAGTTTCAGATAGGAGTTGCGCCGCAGAAACCGAGCGTAATGTGGCACTCACGGTGAGGATATCATTTTTCGCTCTTCGAAAGCCAGCGAGTGCATCCCGCTCTTTACTGCTGGGATTCGCTTCGTTGCTATGGATGAGGTCATGAGCTGTCTGGGATCCCGCCCCACCTCCGCGACCCGGGTCCGAGATAGTCGACCCCTGATGAGGTTGCACGGAGGCTTGCCGTGCTGAGATGTATGACGTGTGATTATTTTCGTTGAAAACGATTTGGCGCTCGATCTTGCGCGCGAGCATAAGCCCTCCAAAATTCTGTCACAGGAGTAGACAATATAATTCGCTTCGTCGGCAAGGTTCGAGATCCAAAGGGCCATTTTAGAGTCTTCGGCTCAGGACCACTCACAAAGACAAGTGCAAGTGATACAACCACCGCGGTAATAATTCCCAATATGTAGAACATGTAGTAGTAGGACGTCACTGTCGACTTGACGATTGAGACCTTGGTGAAGACCTCCGCAAGAGCACCCGCCGGTACGTTCGGATAGGCGGCAGCTTTACTGCGCAAATCGGACTGTAGCGATCGTAAGACTCGGTTGAAAGCGTTGCCGCGAACAATCAGGAATGCTGCTGTAATGATCGAAGCGGCAAGTTGACCCCCTCCAAGCCCAATCAGTACGGCGTTGATGATCCTCGAATCGATCTTGGGGTCGGCGGCGATGATATAACTGGTGATGTTGCCCCACGTGAGGACCCAGAACCAACCGAGCAGTGAGAGGACTGAGATGCCGCGCCAAACGATAGATTGGCTCAAAGAATGGGTCCCACCGGTGAAAATCTTCAGGTTGGTGATGTTGAATGCAATCCAAACGACTTGCGCGAGCACCGAAAAGATCGTAGACATGACGCGCTGATTGACGACCATGATCCGGCCTTTCGGGCGATCGACCTAGAGCAAAAGAGGAGTACGCAGCAGTGGATCTCAGGTTCAGTCATTGGGCGCGTCGGTCGCATTCGCCTTTGAATGTTGGGAGAGTTGGTTACTCACCCAGCGCGCTACCCACCACACACCCGGGCCTGCACTGTCAACGCCGCGGCTCGACCCAGTCCGTTGAATATGGTGAAGGAGCCAAAGGTAGACGAGATCGCAGATTACGACTCTGTAAAGGCACGGAGGAGAAAAAATCCCTTTTACGCGTCAGAGCTGAGTTGTTTTGACGGAACCAATCACCGCGGCCGAGGCGGGACGACCGACGCGTTGGAGGTAGGGCAAGTGGAATGAATCCTTGACCGATTGACCGACGGCCCGACGTACAAACCCTGAAAGGACAACAAGACCGCCAGTCGTACGGTGAAGCCGGGTGGTGCGGTCGGAAACGCATTATTCTAGAAGATGATGATCAAAGATTGCGATTTCAGCCACACTCTGCGGCGGAAGCGCGTTGTGAATCGAACACGATGGTGAACTTACCTCGAGCGTGTCGAGCGCGACTGCGGCCAAGCGGAGCAGGCAGTGAGGCACACAGCACGTCAGGTTGTGCCCGGCTCCCGCGTCGAAGCCCAAGTCAGATCGAAGTGGACTGACGTTGAAATGGGTTCATTGAAGAGCACACTTAGCTGGGGCGAGAGGATAGTTATCTATGCACTCAAGAACAATTTGGGGCACTGGCAAGAAGTTGCGGTAACAACACTGTGTAAGTGCCAGGTGGCGATCGCCGCTGCCGATCGACCGCGGGCGCGCCGATTTCGGAGGGTGGGCGGCGTAGATTGATTTGAGACCCAGGCGAGATCTTCGTTGAACACCTTTCAATTGGGCGGTAGGTGTCTAGGAGACGTTGCTAGAACAGTCCGGTATGTACGAGGATGAAGTGAGAGAAGCACCAACAGATGCCTTGGCAGCCAGGTGCCTACTCGTAGATACTTTCAAGTTGAATGGAGCGATTTGGAGGCGGCCAGGCACGCAAGGATCGGGCCTCGAGCGTTCGAGAAGTCATTTCGGAGCCGTCGCAATTTGACTGCACATCCCCGAAACGGGCTCGCCAGCGAAGCGACATATCTCATCAAGTACGTGGAAACCCGTCTAACTGCCTAATATGGAGGACCAATGGTATCTACCTCGATAGGATTGTCTAGACAAAGACTCTCTTCGAAAACCTTTTCGAGGATATTCAACTCCAAACTAAGGAGTGTCAATCTGCGCCTTGACTCTTTAGTCCTTGACCGGGCAACGTCGATAGGGCGGACGGCGGTTCGGGACAGCCTCAAGCGGAATCGAATGCATAAACTCTCGTCCGTGTGCGCCTAGGTCGGTAGATACCTAGGTATGTAGCCTGTAGGTAGGAAGCCACGTAAATAGATGGTATAGGTTAACACCTTCCGAGGAGCATTGTCATTTCCTGAATTAAGGATGAACCAGTGGGGACCCGTTAAATTAACGGGAGGATGAAATTCAAATATCAGGATAATCGAACAGTCTACATGCAGCGCAGAGATTAAGATAACACAATACGAAGTACAGCATAGAAACTATTCTCCGTTCATTGCCCTGAGAACAGAGCAGAATACTGGGTTTGGGGTCGCGGTGGTTGCGGCTGCCGCTCGATCGACGGCAGGTAGGTCGTCATCATCGGCGGGTCGCGAGAGGGCAGTAGCACCTTGATTCGATCAACACTCGTGGCTCGAGACAATGCCACATATAGCTGCCCATGAGTGAAGACGGGATGCAGGGAGAGATCGACGCCAACGCAATCGAGTAATTGACCTAGGACTTTGTTGATCGTCATGGCCAAAGCAACTCGAAGCGGGGGTGGAGCCGGCGCATAATGAAACCAAGTTGGCGACTGCTAGTTGCATTCGGATGCCCGCTCAATCTCCGGTCAAGATGATGGCTGGAATGACTTGGGATCTTGCGTGCAAGACGATAAGGCAAGTACCGTTGCAGAGGCCGGCGTCTGGGTCCAGATTGCGAAGAAGAACTACAGGGATCCCTTCCTTGAGACGCAAGTGATGCGCGGGGAAGTCGCCGGACGGGTTGATTGAATGCAGATACACCGGCGAAATCAGATCGGGCGCCATCCCATCCTCAGTTTCGGCTGCCTCGACGGATAATCGATCACGTGTGTATGCATCAGAACGACGCCGAAACAGCCTGCACCTTGCTTGTTGCCGTCGTCGCAGAGTCGGTTCAGCTTGGCTTCAAACACTCGTGCAATGAGATCCGGACGGTTGCATGCTTGGTCCTTTGGCCCGAGTGCAGCCTGGATTTCCGGCCGTCCGGGGATGCACGTCACCGTGATGAACAGTGAAGGCTTTTCATATTTGACGACGCAAGCCATCGTACCTTGGTAACCTGCGTGATCTCGCACGGCCTGTTCTTCAACGTTGATCGAGCCCAAAAATCACCGAACGTCCCATTTGATCCGGGGTCAAGCTGTTGGCAACAGCTTCAGCGATGCCTTGGGCCGTGGTGAGGCGCAGATTTTCTTGATGCAACCGGATGGAGTTCAGTCGATCGGTCTCGACTTGGGAGTATCCGTCGATCACGAACCTCGAGAAAGAGACGCCGGGTGGAACGCGGGATTGAGAGATTGTTGCCGCGTTCGTGAAAGTAGTATGCAAAGAATTGGGAACGCAAGACTCGGGTTGATCCACCTCGAGCCCTTCTCCTTGATCTTCGTGCTAGATGTTCAGACATTCTATGTCAGTCTGTGCTTGCATCTCAACAGAATGGAAGACGTGAGAAAGAGCCGAAGACGCTTACGTTCACCTTCACCTTCCTCGCTGTCTTCATCCTCATCGTCGCGGTCTTCGTCCTCCTCTTCGTCTTCGTCATCCAGACCGAGACCGGCAAGTACCTCGCGCAATTGGACACCATTGTCGATCTGCTCTCGGTTTCTGGCGATGGGCGGCCCGACTTGGTGGAACCCGCAAAGAGGAATGTTGGGGTGGAAGTCATTTTCCCCTGCAGGAAATAGTAGTGGGTAATGGAGATGCATCGCGGACGGATGGAGCGAGCTAACGACTTGGTACTTGGGCCGACCATCGGGACATCGATCACCGTGCACCTGGAGAATAAGATCTTGCGGTCCACGATCTCCCGTGTTGGTGTCGGAATTGCAGATAAGCATCGCCATTTCCGTGCTTGACGTAAGAAGGTTGTGGGTGCGTCGGTCTCGGCCTGGCGGGAGGTAGAGGCGCAGGATCCACTCTTTGGCCGTATCCCAACCTGCGCGAGCTTTGGCTGATGCGAACTCCCTCACAAAGCAATTGCCGGTACGCAGGATGGACTCGAACTTGGTCAAGGTTGATCTTTGTATGCGACTGTCTGCGCCGTCGCGTCCAAGTCGAGTGTCGATGGCCTCGGCCGGGTCGATCAGCCATGTTTGACAAAGGCTGGGCGTTGATTCACGGCAGGGATCAGGGCGCCGAGTCGATGGTAAAGGCGAACAAACACGCGAAACACGGGAGGTCCTAGCGTGCCCACTTGAGTTTGGTTCCAGTGGGCAGCGAGCGAAGGAAACGACAACGCGTTGTTGTACGACCGGGCGTTCTCGCGGAACGCTTTAGCTTCTGTGTGCGTGGGAAGGTTGTCGCACAGTTCAGCATGTGGGTCTACTGCAGACGAATGTTGTTGGACGGAGCAACTGGCCGCTATTCGAGCCTTCAAGTAGATTTCGATACTCGGGATTGGGCTGGGGAGGGGGAGGTAGCCGCCCTTGCCCTGCGAGCAGCACGTGCTGAAGTGTCCGGTCGACTTCGGCCTACTTCGACCTTTCGCACTCCCAGTGCGGAGCCTTGCAGTGGGTGCACACGGCCGTCTGGGGGCCGAGCTAGTCGCGGATCGAAACGTGGGGCTTGAGGGGTTTGAGCGCGATTCGAGCCAGTTCGAGCCCCGCGCATTTGCGCATGAGGAGGTGGTGGTGGGGCGTGTGGGGCGTGGGGGTCGCGCGCGAGGCGGGCGAGCTGGCGAGGGCGAGCCAGGCGAGTCGAGGCAGGTCGAGGCGAGCACTTCGCCGAAAAGCAGGTATTCGCACACTTCAACTCAGGAAACAGTCGCGTTCAGCGTCGGGTCGGCCATCGCGCTGAGTCGCTGACCACGCTGTCCGTTCTGCACAGCTGCACAGCGGGCTCGTATATGTGTCGCAATACCAAGATCGGTTGGGTTGTTGTCATGACGTGCGGGGGGCTGATTCTGTTGATCGGAGCGGCCCCGAGCGGGACGAAGAGGAGGGTCGAGCAGCGGGATGCCCAGCAGCAGGCGCTCGAGCAGGCGCATGGTAGGGCAGGGTAGGGCAGGGTAGGGCAGGGTAGGGCGCTACCGCGCTACCCTCGCGCCCACGACTTGGCGAGGTTGCGATGGCCCTCCTTGGCGACCTTAGGACCGGGACATAGTGGCGAGGGTTCCTCCTTGAATGAGTGTCACAAAATTCGATGAGAGTGGGAGAGAAAAAGAAAAGGTTAGAGGGAGTGGCGCGGGTTTGTTCACGGGGTGTGATTTGTTGTTCAGCACCTAATGCCGCTGCCAGTCGGCTGCCGGAATGACACTTGACACCGCTGGCGCGCCGCATCACGTGACAGACGCCAGCCCTCGCCCCGCCCGTCGGGCGGAGCTCTGCTGTAGAAGCATTGTCATACGAAGCCACGCGCTTGCCGCCCATTAAATACAATATAAGTATTCTCGCTGTTTTAGGTCAACGAAAAAGTGAAGGAAAATACTGGGAATGCTGTAGCTTCGTTCGACTGGCGCGAAAAATACAAAAGGTGCCATAGAGCTTGTACATGACTTCTGATCGGAACATGGACACCACGGGCAGGTGCGGCAGACACAACAGTATGCTGGTACATCCACCACAGGCGGCCCTCCGGGCCGCCACCTAGTTAAAAACAGTGATTTTAGGTACATTCCTTAACTCACCTTTTTTTTATGTAGAGGTAGTAAAGGTCTCAACCGCTCGGCAGGCCGGGTAATAGGTGGAGCGTCTCCGAAGTATTGAACAGGAGTCGAGGTCTCGGCCGACAACCAGCGTTATTGACTTTTGTGACACCCAGTCAGCTCAATCATGGAGTTATCGCAAGCTCATTCGTACACACTGTCGTCTAATCTACAGGGTTTGATCAATTTCGACGCGAGACCGGCACGCGAGACTCGTCGCAAGTCCGCTCAGCTTCTTCGAGGGTTACCAGATGATTAGGCTCCTCGTAAAGGCTTCCCAATCTCACTCTGCCATCCACGAGCCTTCTCAAAGCCATTGACGCCCATCTGGAAGTCCTGGAAGGCTTGTCGGATGCCTTGCTCAGTATCCTTGCATGGCGCGGAAACGAGAAAGGACGAAAAGTTATCAGTCATTGCATTCGCTTGAGCAAGCAGGACATGACCAGTCGACCGCATGTGGTCGATCTGATTAAGATGGAAACGCGAGACTCACCATGACAAAAGGACCGTATTGTATAATCTCCTGATCCAAAGGCTCTCCGGCGATGAGGACCAACCTCGACCCTTCCGACACCAATTCGAGTCGAATGCCTTGCTCGCCCTCGGCCGAAGAAAGGACGACGGTGTAGAAAGGATCGGTTGGCTTGGTCAGGCTGCTGTCGCCACCGATCAAGGTCTGCCCCTCGAGCGTGTAGGCAAACGCGTTCCATCCCGCCGGAATCGCTTGGAAAACTTGCTCGCCCTTGGCTTTGAAAGTGACGTCAAAGATCCAGCATCCTCCAGGTGGTTTGATGGGCGAGGTGACGGAACCCTCGGATTCGTTGCCAAGAGCGGTACCGGAGATAACTTTGATCGTCGTGTTCGATGTGGGGTGGGTAGAAGGGATTTCCGACGACTTGAGCTCCTGGTACGACGCCTCGGTCATGCGCTTCGCCTTGGGCAAGTCGACCCAGAGCTGAAGACCTTTTGGGTTGGGGAGTCCAGGTCCCCGTACGGGCATCTCGGCGTGAAGAATACCCTTGCCAGCGGTCATGAACTGAAATCACCAGCATTGATCGTACCGGCGTGACCCATAAAGTCCTCGTGCTTGAACGAGCCTTCCAACATGTAGGTGATGGTGCTCATGCCGCGATGCGGGTGGTCGGGGAAGCCACCTTCGCCGACGTTGAAGTGGTCCAACATGAGGAAAGGGGTGAAGTTGCGCAGTTGAGGGGTGCCGATCGAACGACGGACGATCGCTCCGGCGCCTTCGGGGGTTTCGCGCGAGAGGATCGATTTGACGATCTTGCGAGAGGCTTGAACAGCGGTGGACGACATGGTGCTTGAACGGGTTTGAGTGATGTTGGTGGTAGTGGTGGTGGGGGTAGTCAGGCTAGACGGTGAGGCTACGGGAGGGTTGAGACGAGGCTCAGTGGCGAGTGGGGCAAAGTAGAGTGCGAGCGCGAGTACTGTGACCGCAATGAGGATGGGTCGGGTACAGAACCGATGGCGAGGTGCAACTCGGATGAGCTTCTGAGTAGAAGCCACGATGAAGTGGTGGGAAGGGAATAAAGCGGTGAGAGGGAAGGAGAGATGAGATGTTTCCTGAGCGGGTCCCGACGTGTGGTGGATGCCATATCGAGCTCAGCTGCTCTCTGCTCTCGCGAGCCTCTGACTCACTCGGCCGGCGCGTTGCTCAGCTTGCTCGCGCGCCTTGAGCAGCATTTGGCAACCGCATTTCGACTGGGGCTTACAGTGACTCACTCTGTTCTGGGTAACGAGCAGGTCATGACAAATTCAAATCAGGGGAAAGCGGTGGAATATTCTGGAATCGACCAGGTGCTGTCTTGCCACGGATTATGAACTCACGCTCTCGGCCTCACTGTGCAGTGCGACGTGGGGAACTCGATCTCAAGATCACGTGATATTGCTTCGACGGCACGTGAGGCACGTGAGCGCGCCCACATTGAGCCGCAGTTCCTCGAGGCACCGGATGGCTGCAGTCACATTGGCTGGGCTGGGGACTGGGGTGTGTGTAAGGCCGTGCACTCTGACACACAATGATGCGATATAATGGTCTCCAGTACCGTGACCATGATTGTGCTCATTGTTATTCCCGGGTTGGTCCTTGTCGAAGCCTTGCAACCTGCCTCGGCCGACTCGTGAGCTTGTGTATGTGTATGTATGCACTGGCGCTTGCGGCGCAGGCCGGATTCGGGAGCTGGCGACTGACGTCGTACCGGCGCGCACGACGACTAGCCTCGCTTCGCCCACGATCTTCTGCTTCCGACACATCCGCATCAACAGAACCCGTCCACAAGGTTAGTCATAAGATTGATCTGATGGGTGAGAAGATGCTTGGCTCGCCAGCCAGCTAACACGTCTCCGCCTTCCTTTCAGGCCCCCCGTGCACTGGTCGAACGGCCGCGCTTGCAACCACAAACACTCGAGTCGGCCGAGCTCGATTATCGACACGCGCCGATCGGCGATGGCGACTGTCTATATGGACATAGACGATCACCCCCATGTCAGATGTTCCGATCAAGTACAGCGACCTGAGCTGATCAAGGCTCCGATCTCGGGAAGGGTCGGCGGCGATGGCTTGACCACCAGTCGGCGGGGGCCCACGTCCGACCAAACACGGCTTGGGATGCCCGAGCGCGCGACGGAATACCAGAACCAGAGCGGCCCCTGGGCCAACGGTGGTATCGAGACGGCGACCTTCTTCGGGGCAAAGCGTCGGCGGATAGACTATCGCACATATCAACCCTTTGACAACGTACCCATCGACGTCATCGAACGGATACTTGATCAGTTGCCCCTGCTTGACCTTGTCAGATTGAGGCGGATCAATCGATCGGTCAGTGTTTTCGCTGCCGAGCGTTAGACTATTCCACCCAGGTGATACATCTGCTGACTCCAGAGTAGCTTTCCTCTTTCCATAGTTCAACCACCTACTCAGATCTCCTCATCTGTATCATACCTTGTGCATCCCTGCCTCCCCGGCGCCGGCTCCCGAACTGCTGGCTCTATTTCCCTCGCTCCTACCGGGTACCTCCGATCTAACGCTCCGCTCCTTTCCCTTTCCCGCCCTCGAGCCTTTACTGTGTTCGGTGACTCCCTACCGATTACTCCACCTCGATCTGTCCTTCTCGGCCGTTCGGGACGAGCAACTTGAAGCGATGGCCGAGGAAGGCGCGCTCGCGAGCCTCCGAACTCTTAGGCTCAAGGGGTGCCGAGGCGTGAAAGATGGTGTATGGCTCGCGACGGCGTTGCCAAAAGTCGAGACGCTCGATCTGAGTTGGAGTGGCGTCACGTCCCTTCCTGCGTCCGTGGTCGGCGCCGTAACTCCGCTTGTTGAGCTTGAGAATGAGCTCCTGTCCACTTCGCCAGGATCGGATGATTCGGTCGATTCAGGATATTACTCCGATCTCGAAGTTTCATCCTTCTTCCACTGTTCATCAACAAAGCCTCGATCCTCAATCTGGCCTCGATTACAGCACCTCTCTCTTTCATCATGTCCTCATCTGACGGTGACGACGATCGAAGCCTTCCTCGAATCGGCGATCCCTCCGAATCTCCGCACACTCGACCTTTCGCACCTCCCACTTGATCACCACACACTCGCTCATCTCAACCTCAGGCCCTCCGACGACTCTGATCCCGAACCCGACTCGCACCCCCTCGAAACAATCGATCTGAGAGGTGTACACGCCCTCACACTCTCGTCTATTCGACGACTCGAACGCTTCTGGGCCCTGCAACGGATCAAGATTCTTCATTCGGCGGTTTTGGAGAGTGATGATGAGGTCGATGTAAGACGTTTTGTGGAGTGGGTCGCGGGTATGCATGCGAGGGGTGGGGCTTGAGAGGGGTGGAGGTAGTTTATCCATCTCTTCGTGTTTGACCAAGTTGTTTTGCTCTTCTCTTCGGACACCCACTGTGTTGTTTGTATTCATTCTTCAGACTGGATACCCTTCGTTGTGCTTCGTCAACTCGAATAGCTCGTTCGATGTTCTTCTCGTCCCTTCACAAACACCTTTGTTGTTTTCTCGCCGACAGACCTTTCCGTAGCGTCTCGTGTTGTATTCTATTACGCATACCACAGTATTCTAAATGTTCTTCAAGATTATCCAGTCGAGAACCCCGTCGTCGTCCTTTCGAAGCGAGGTGACGAATGAGCACTCGTATGCACCTCGACATGTTCCGTGACCCTAACCCCTTCGATGCCCTCAATCTTTTCATCTTCATCGGAATGCAAGTGCTTGCGTTGACGACGTTTTCGTAATCCCCGGGTGATGAGATACCAACTGGCGAAAACGACGATGAATAAAGCGACGACACCGGCACCTAAGTAACCCGCTGTGGTGGGGGACGACCGAGGCGCGAAGCGAATGAGTTAGAGGCTATTGCGCTGAAGAATTCTGGGCCCCTACTTACAATTGTCATTCGCGGTCCCCCAGAACCTCCACCAACGACCATCGAGGTTTGGACTTGTGTCGGCTGCTTGGGCGCAGGCTGTACATTTCTCCAAGGCGAGGCTGGGAAGGAAGAACGTAGAGGTTAGAAGGGCGTCTCTTTGTGAGTGCTTGCGTTAATGTGCGAATACTTACCCCATGAATTCGGTGATGGAAATGAGGAGGGCGAGGACAATCTACGGAAGACACAAGGAAACGAAAATCAGTGTACAGTATTCAACCGCTTTCAACCTTCAACTACACGACGTACCGAAAGGATCGTCAAAACCGTCGAGATCCTTAACAAACCTTCCTCATCCGCAGTCCCCAAAACGCCCAACTCGACACTCTCCTCCTCCCCTTCCCTCACCCACCACTTCCACCTCTTCTTCTCCCTAAACCTCTCCCACGAATAACCCCAACACATGCCGATGTTATCGATCGAATCGACGAGCGTCATCCCCGCCGTGAAGAGGAGAGGGAGGATCAAAATTTCGCTCGTCTTGATTCCGGCTCGGAGGGAGCCATCGGAAGAGATGGATTGACGACGTGCGAGGGCGGATATGCCGAGGAGGGTTATTTCGGACGCGGTATCGAATCCGAGGCCGAAGAGGACGCCGATGAAGTACATCTTGTAGGGGCGGTTGATGAGCGCGAATAAAGGACGGCCGAGGCGGGTTAGGCAGGTCGTGGTGGGGAGTCGGGCAGGGGCAGCTGATGGGACAGGTGACGTGGCCCTGAAATCCGGCTGTGCTTCAAGGTCTTTGGAAGGTGTCTCGGGGACGCCCACTCTCGTGATGGTCGCGGCAGCGGCGGCGGCATTTCGGCGCTGTGGGAGAAACGGGTGATGAGGCTCCTGACCAACTTTCTCGGGCTCTCTGACGCTGTCTTCACTGACCTTGCGAGCTTCCCGCAGTGTTGCAAACAAGATTGCAGAGTTGATGAGTGCTGTAGAGGATGAACAAACTTAGTTTCAGTAGCTTTATTTCGGATCAGAATCTTAACTCTCGAGCGTGAGCAAACAGAAGAACTTACCGAGCAGGAGCAAAAACGATGCCGAAATGGAGACACCTGCACCGGGAGACAGGGGAAAGGGATGATCAGTCACAAGACCCCCATCATTTTCTTCATCTTCCTTTTCTCTTCAAGCCACACCTACCGAACACTCCTCCGATCGCGCTAACATTGTCCATCTTGTCGATCGCCGAGGTCGCGATGACGATGCTGATATATGAGATCACAAGGTTGAGCATGCAGCCACCGTATCAGCTACCACCCTCATTCTTTGTGCTTTATAATTTGCTTGCTCACGCTATTGTCGCAGCGACGACGATGGTCGAATGCCCGAGGGAGAAGAAGAGGCCGACGGTGACGGGTAACCTCCCCAAGGCGACGAGATTTCGTGTCACTGAGGAGACGGAATCGCGCGTTGGATTTGTTACGGGAGGAAGGAGGAAATCATCGTGTCAGCGAGTGTTTTTAGGTTGGAAGGATTTGAAGGATTCGAGTGAGGGATGTGTTCTTACCATTATCGATCGCGACGATATGATCCATGTCGAGGCCGTGCCGGAGTCCGAGCGTCCATGCAATCAGGCAGAGTGAGAGGATGCCTCTGGAGAGGAGTTGGAGGTGTGTCAGTGGGATCTCTTCGGACTTTTCCACTGAAAGCGAGTACGCCCCAGTAATAGGTTTTCGGCCTCTCCAACTTCACACAGAGCAGGAGGTAGCTAAAAGGCCCAGCAGCTCCGAGCAAGGTGGGGGTCCCACTGGTCGACGCTCCTCATCCCGGAAGCCAATCCAACAGAAGCATCGATCCCAAACTCACCTCCTCCCCTGATCCCCAACAAACAGCGCCAACGCCACGCCCCAAAGTAATACATTCACCACCAATTCCCCTACCAGAACCAAGACCGATCGACCGAACAAGGAGACGCGGCGACTTTGCCATTCGTGCTGCAGGCGAGCGATAAGCGACGGCTCGGACGGGCGTGCAGGTGTTGGGCAGTCGCCGGGGGTTGGTGAAGAAGAGGTTGAGGGGGGTGGGTCTATGGCCTCTTTCGAAAGAGAGCTCATCATCGGTGATGACTTGGTCCTCGGAAGGAGGGCCTTGCTGGACGAAGGACAGGGTCGACTCGTCGAGAAGGAAGGCGAGATGGTTCGCATACGCGGGGCGACTTCGATCATTCTTTCCCGCCAGCGCGACCGTAGCCGAGAGCGACAGCAGAATTCGCGGAGCTCGCACAAAAGCGAGCCGTTTGTCCACTTGAGCGTGATGCACCGTGGTAGGGGCCTCATTGGAAGCGACGCAGTAGAAGAGCAGTCATCATCGTTATTCCTCATGGTCGCAACATTAATCCGTCACTTCAGCCCCATACCTCGCGCACCACTGACGCGTCAACTCGCCCACTTCCCTCAATCACGTGACTCCACCCCAACATCCTCACGCGTTCCAACAACGCCTACCTAACCCCCTTCCTCAACCCCTGCTCAACTTCATCCATAACCTCCTCACACTTCTCCGCATCCTCCTCCCCAACCCCACTCCCATCCCCACCCCAAATCTCAACCAAATATCTCTTGACCAACCCCGCTCTTTCCAACGCCTTTTCCACGACTGAAGGGCCTTTCATGGATCCTCCTCCCTCTGTCTCGGGCGCAGCTGCGGACCTCCGTCGGGGAGGAAGAGAACGGACGGGGGTCCCTTGTGTATGTGAAGTGGTGGACCAACTTGGGGGGAATTGGGTAGGCACCCCTCGAAGAAGTTGTAGAATCGCAGGAAGGGAGAGTCGAGTGTTGAAATAGGGGATCTCGGAAGGAATGACGACGGTCGTCGTGGCCGATGACTCGTCCGTTCTTGACTTTGTTACGTTTTGAAGAGCGGAGGAGAGATCTTTGACAGGAGAAGGAGGGGGGGCACCTCCTTCGAGGCTGACGACAGAGGATTGTTGGCTCATGGGTCTTCGACGAGGGGAGGCGTGCAGGCCGCTTAAGTGCGATGGGATGGACGAGGCCGATTGAGCTTCGGAGGTGGAGGAGGTCGTGGTGGCGAGTTGGAGAGGTGGTAGGGGGTGTGAAGTGAGCTCGAGGTAACGAGCCAAGATGCGAATGACAAAGTGTGGGTGGGAGGTTGTGGTGAAGTGCTGTTAAGGGTGAGGGGCAGAAATGCAAGCTGAGCAGACGAGCAGGGGGAGACAGGGGAGTAGCAACACACCTCGAGAAAGCTCGGCAGACTAGTCAGAGACAAGTCCCGCATTCGACCTGCGATGTCACCGACCCAGGCGAGGTGGTTCAGGCGACCTATAATGGCGGCGTTGGATACCTAAAGACAAGAGTCGAGAGTGAGCTCGATCTTCGTTCCAAGTCCTCAGCGAATCACAGGCAAATACTGACCAGAGCCAGCAACCGACTAGCGATCCTCCTCTTCTCGGCCAACTCCATCTCGAACAACCTCTCGTCATGCGAATCTTCCTCATCCTGGTCGTGGACCTTCAAGTCTCGCGCGTAATATTCGGTGGCGACTTTGCTGAACGGCCAAAAAACGATATCAAGCACTCGAGGCGAAACTTCCCTGATACCGATCGAGTTGGATTTGAACGTCTGCATCAGACTAGGTGCAAAACCCACCTCTCGTACCCCTGTCAAGACATGCCATCAGCGACTCTGCTGCGGATCGATCCAAAGTCGGTCACTCTGCTGTCGTCCTCACCATTCGGCGTCTGGACCTTCATCCTCTGTTCGTCCTCCCAACTTGCGACGAACATCCCCAACGTCTCCCACCCCCCTTTCGTCAAGGGCCTATCCTTATCCCTACTCTTGGGAATTCGATCGGCCGAACCACCCAAGAGAGCCCAGACGTCCTCGCACGTCGTTCGCTGAGCCATTCGACGGGCGGAAACGACGAGTTCGGTATCGTCGTCTTCGGCTTCGTCGATGATGACTTCGTCCAGGCGATCGTCATCGATCGGACCATTGTCGGGGTTGAGAGACTTGGAAGTCGGTAGATAGTCCTCGTATAAGGCTTGGAGCAATGGATCCCTCGGTGCGTGACCGGGTACGGAACGAAGAATTGCTTGGACGCTGTTGGATCGGGCGATGCGTTCGAGCAGATGGAGTGCTTGGAGTCGCAGCTTGCGTTCGGTCAAGGGGATCGGATCGAGGGTCGTAGAAGAGACAGTTGGGGTCAGAGTTGATGTGGAAGTCGTGGTTGAGGGTCCACCGAGGGAGGAGAGCGTGCTCAACGAGAGAGAGAGCAGTTGGCGGATATGAGTTCTGGTGGAGAGGCGGCGTAGTCAGCATGGGAAACACTCTTCACGGCATGCTCGTCTGTGCACTTACTGATGCGGTATCTGATGATGAGCAATCATACCCTCGAGCGCCAACAAAGCCTCGTCGTCTGGTCAGAGCCCCTGTTCAGTCAGCTCCCTGACCCCCACCCACTTGCTCCCCAATCGCACGCCGAAGCTGAGGAGGACATACAATTCCTCTCCTCCAGAATGGCATCAAAGAAGTTGACCAACACATGATTGAACCCCGCTGGCTTCCGAATCCCCTTCGCCGCAGCTGCCAACGCAGAACGGGCTTTGGGGGTCGTGGTCGAAAGAGGTTGGCTGTGGGCCGAGTCCATGCCTTGCAGACGGGCGGTCTTGGCATCACTGGACGATGAGTGGGGCAGCGCTGCTCTTTTCACAGGAATTGCGGTCATCGTGGCTGGTGCATGGGGTCGAGGTAAGTGAAGATGAGGGGGTGCGAAGGCGACAAGTCGACGCGTCGAGGCGCGCCCTGACTCAGAGTCGCGGCGGAGCCGAGTCGCCGCTGCTGGCAGGTCCAGCCTCTGTCGCCGCTGCAGACGAGTGCATACGTGTGCAGGCATGTGCACATATTCATTAAAACGTCTCTGCCCAATATTGCATATATGTGTACCTTCGTGCTCGCGCGGATCGAATTGAACCGCCGCAACTTGCTTCTTTGCGAAACCCCCTCTTAGTCTTCGTGGCTTAGGCTTTCACTCATTCTTGCATTGAATCTCATCTTATCTTCTATCATATACTCCATTCCGTTGAGATTTTTGTACAGTGCCGTCAGAACCATCTTTTTCACTACAATCACCTCCTCTTTTCACTTCCTTGTCCGCAAAGCTCGAGTCCTCGTTGCCGTAGTCGTCGGCTCCTCGGCCTGTTCAACAGGCTTGACCGCCGCAGTTCGTCGTTTCGGCTTGGTCTCCACAGGCGCAACGTTCTCCGTATCAACGACTACAGCCGCCTTGCGTGCTCGAGTAGTCTTGGCCACAACAGGGACTGATAAGTGCTCTTGCTCCTCCTCCTGCTGATGTTGTGGCATCGCTTCAGTGTGCTTCAGCGCCGAACGACTGCGCGCTTTTCGAACCACTTTGGGCTCGGCGACGACGCTGACGGGTTCCGGAGTCGGTTCGGGTTCATCTTCATGGAAGACCAAGGGGGCCGCTCTGGTGGTTCGTCCCTTTCGAGCCGCGGGCTTGGACTTGGGCACGGGTTCGGGTTCTGTGAGACTCACCGGACGAGTCAGCTGTTGTCGGAAAACTCAGTGCTCGAGGCTGGAGAGAGACTTACGATTCTCCTCAGCAACAACCTCGACTTCCGAGACGGCCTTCTTCTTCGAAACCGTTGCACGCTTAGGCTTGACCGTCTCGATTTTCGGCTCTTCGACGACCGCAAGCTCCTCAACAGGCGCCAGGACCTCGACCTGGACCTCGGGCTCAAGAGCTTTCTTGCCACGTCCTCGAATCGTCTTCTTCTCCACCACGACCGAAGTCTCAGCCTCCTCCTCAACGATGGCGGCGACAGCGAGCTGTCGTTTAGTCGTAGCCTTTTTCGTTGTTGTCGAAATCGCCTTCTTAGCTCGGCTCGCTCGGGCAGGCCTCTCGACGACGGCTTCCTCAGCAGTAGGTTCGAGCACAGGGTTCTCCTCGACTGCTTCAACGGCAGCTTCGACGGCGCCGACGGGAGCACGTTTGGTCCGAGTCGCCTTCTTCCGTGCTGCGGCTGGTGCTGTCGGTTCTTCGACAGCGTCCTCCTGTTGTTCTTCGATAGGAGCAGCAACAACTTCCAGTTCCGAAGATTCGACGACAACGGCTGGTTCAGGAGTTGCGGCTTGGACGAGATCGGACATTACGGGCGCTGCGATCTCGGCAGCAGCTTCGACCGACCGTGTTTCGATCGAGTGAGTGCCAGCTTGTTCGAGCGGTGACACTGACTGTGCTTCTTGAATCGCTTCGACGACGGGTTCCTCGATCAGAGGCTCGACTACCTCAACGGCTTCGACATCCTGGACGACCTCGATGACCTCTGGTGCTTTTTCCACGACCACGAAGTTCTTCTGCAACGCCGGCGACACACTCTTCTCCGTCGCCGGAACAGGCGTCAACAACAACTCCTTCAAGCCCTCATAACCCGGCGTCTTGCCCGTCCCCTCCCCGATCGTGGTCATGGACGAAAAAGAAGAAGAAGCAGGCGTCTTGAACATCATCCTCAACCCATTCATCTTGGGCGTAATAGCGCTAGGAGCGGAAGGAGCGAATAACCTCTTGAGACTCGTCGAATGATTTGGGTTTGGATCACCCATCACCAATGAGGGGGCTTGTTGATGACCTGGTGCGGGGCGAGTGGGAGTAGCGAATTCAAGGTCGTCGTCTTCTGTTGTTGGGGCGGGGGTAGGTTTGGAAGTGGAAGGGATGGGTTTGGTGGACTTCGGCGCGGTAAGAGGTTCGCCGAACCGGATGGGCGATCCAGGTCGATAAGGCGTTTCAGTAACGGAGGGAGTACCGTTCGACGATGAACTGTTGACATGTGATCGCGAATCCTCCATCCTCTGCTTGAGCGCCAGACTCGAACTTGTCGTCGTCGCAGGCGCCACCTTGCCCTCTTCCTCCCTCCCCAGAATCGGCATCAAAGATGCACTCCCCACCTTCACCGCCGAACCAATTTTAATCGCACTTCCACCCACACCCGGCGTGCTACCAGCCCTCTGAGCCCTCCTCATAGGCGTCCCATTCGAAGCGAACAATCGACTCGCTTTCGTACTCGAGGGTAAACCACCTAAACGTCTCGATTGTCCGATGCTGAACGTTTTGGGCGTCCCGAAGACGGGTCCTGAGGGGGCTAGTTGGGCGAGGGCGGCTTTCATTGATTCGGAGGGGGTCATACCACCCAATGGGGCTTTGCGAACTGAGATTGGTGCGGGTAGAGGTGTGGAAGGTGAAGTTGGGGAAGGAGGGAGAGGGATCGTTGTCGGGTCCACACGGGCCTTTACAACCGCGCTCGTAGCGACAATCTCCTCCTCCGCATCCTCAGCCCTCCAATGCAAACCCGGTTCTCGGATATCCACAATTTCCTTGACGTAAACCGACTCGTTGAAAACGACCCTTCTCTTGACCGTCGAAGGTGGGGCTTGTAAGAATCCTTTGATCGACTTGCGCCGACCACTCATCACCATGGGTCGTAAGGCAGATTTGGGGGTGGCCATGACGCGGTGGTGATTGATGGGACTGGTCATTTCGGGAGTGAAGGTCGGGCGGAATTCGAATGTTGGTGCGGAGGAGATGGGGGTGCTTCGTGTGGGAGTAGAGTGGTAGACAAATCCGGAGAATTTGTTGGGAGATGTTGTGGACTCGGGGGTGCGGGCAACAGAGGCGCTGGCACTGGCGCTAGGAGCGGGAGATGGTGTTGGGGTGGCCGTCTTGGCATGTTGCAATTCAGGCATGAAGATGGGTCGAGCTGCTTGAGGTGTATAGGAGTAGGTGGAGCCGGAAGGTGTTTCGGGTAAGGGGACCAATGCGGCTTGGCGTGCTTCGGCCGAGGTGGGGATCAGGCGCGGAACCGTGGTCATCTGGACGGGCGTAGAGTGGGTGATCATGGACTGCGAGAAGGATATCGACTCTCATCAGTACCACTTCGGCCACGCCATTTTCTTGGAATCGAGCTTACCTGACTCGCAAGCCCGACCTCCGCCTCAGCCTCATCAACGTCCATCGCGTCATCCTCGACGTCGTCTTCCTCGTCCTGGTCGTCACTATCCCGCCTAGGGGTCACCAGTGACCCATTTCTCCCCCTGACCAAGTCCAACGAGTCCCTCGGCATCTTTGCGGGACTCAAATCCGGGCCCATTCCGTTCTGAGACGGCGTCGACTCGACTGAACTCGTCTCCTCGCTCGAGGAAGAAGCGCCACTCGATTGAGAAGGCGTCAAAGGCGGTGTGATAACACTCTTGATCGCCGAACGAATGAGGACTTTTTCCCTTAACGAATGACGACGCGTCAACAAGTGTCGAGGGATCATAGGTACAGAAGTAGAGGATTCGGTCGGTGTGGCCGGGAGAGGGACCTTCGTCGCTAGGGAAGCGACGGGGGTGAGTGGGAATGAAAGAGATACGTCCTCGTCCGCTTCGGCGATTTCGTCGGAGGATGAATCGGAATCCGAGGCATTCGCTTCTTCGTCGTCACTTGGGACTAGGGAAGTAGTCGCTACCTCTCCCACGACAGGAGAAAGCAACAAAGTACTAATCCTCCTCGACGTACTCGAGGACCTCCTCGTAGGCGTCGTCGGTGCATCGACGCGATTAGACGAAGGTGTAGGAGAAGTAGGTCTCCACTCCTCTTCTTCCGCTTCAGCTTTCGCTTGAGCCAACTTGAGTTTCTGTTGACGTTCTTTGATCCATTCTTCGGCCTGGTCGGTGGGCACGATCGTCATTCGCATGGAGAGACGACGTTCCTTTCGCGCAGTTGGGGAGGCGTTCACTCGACGGTCGGCTGACATGGGAGAATGGCGGGATCGTGCTCGTTGGTCGAGGGAGGGGGTGGCTTGGAGAGCGAGAGAAGCTTCCGATAGGCTTTCCCCGTCTTCATCAATTTCCTCCTCCTCTTCTTCCCACGTCACCAAATCACCCGCTTCATCATCCATCTCATCCCACTGCGCCAAATCAGTGTGGACCAAATCGAACGGTGTAGGTGCGAGCGATTGCTGAACTATAGGAGAAGCAGGTGCTGAGGATCGGAAGGGAGACAGAAGTCCGCTGAGGAGAGAAGCGGCTCTCTTGGGTGAAGACGGCGTGGCTTCTTCGCAGGGCCAGACGAGGGATAGGCGTGGGGAAGACGTCGCGAGGTTGGGTCGGACAGGGGTCTGTGAGGGGATAATCGAGTGGAGTGTGAGCTGTGCTAAGGTAAAAGTGAAGGGTTCGCATGTGAAGACTGACATCTATCTTGACCTCGATGAGGGTTGCTGCTCCCCATTTGAATGTTCGGTCGCAAATGACGATCAGGTCCCCGTCGTTGAGGTTGGCGGATTCGCTGGGAGGTTATTGAAAGGGGTTAGGGATCGAAGGCGACGAGGCGGATAATATCCGCGTATCTGCGCAATTCACCCTTTATTGATCAATCTCCCGTTCAAAAAAAGACCGTTCACACCTGAACATCCAATGACGGCCTGGGGATGTGCAAGTAAGAGCGTGTCGGGACCACCAAGGCAAAGTCAGTTCCCGGGCCGATGTTTCCCACCCGGCTACTCCCTGACCTCGTAGGGCGCGTCCGTATCGACCGTAATTATGGCGTGTACTTTGGAGCATGTCTCAAAGGCCATACGACAGTCATTTGAAGAGAGCCTAAACAATACGAAGTGAGCGGCATGAGCGACACTGATAGGTTGAGTGAAGCCACCGGGAACCAGACAAGGTCACTCACCGACCAAAGGTGAAGACAGGCTTGACGAGGGACAGGCCTCTAGGTTTCCTATGCGGTTTGGTGCTGTCCAACTTGACCCAGGTTACGGAGCCGTAGGACTGGACTTGGGCCATCGCTCATGCGCCGTATTCGAATACGGAATACGGAGCACGGAGCACGGAGCGAGGATGTTGATTGATGGTCGGCGCGGCGTGCACTGGTGGGTGGGTGAGCTTGGTCGACTTTGACCGCGGGCGGGGTGACGTAATGGCGAGTCGAGGCTGATGTTTTGTTGTGACGTAGCACAAGAAGAAAAAGTAAAACCAGAGAAAAGAAGGGGGCCTGTAAAACGAAACACAAAAGTGGCGGAGAACGGACGAAGAGCCTGAGGAAACAAAGCGTTGGAAAAGTCGCGCCGCCAGACCGCGCGCGCGAGTTGATTAGGTCTGATTAGGTAACTGGTTAGGTCCCATCCTATTAGGTCAGTATTAGGTAGTCAATGTATGCGCTCAAATACTCGCAGCCGCTCGCACGGACCTCTGGGATGACGTTTGTGCGCCCCTTTCCAGTCCCGTTTGGCTTTTGGCTCGTGTCTAGCTCATCGCGGGTCTACCGCATCGCGTGCTCCCGGCATCCCCTCCCCGGTCACCACGATGGCCGTGAGCGAGTCCCCCGTCACGCCTACAGAACTGATCCAACACCTCCTCACGCTCGCCACGCTCGAACACGAGCACGAGGCCACGTCCACCTCGATCGTGCACTCGTCCTGCTCGCTCGCGCAACTCGTCGACGCCGGCGTAGCGATCGCCAACCTCCGACCGGTCAAGACGACCATCGGCTTGGGAGCGAGGACCCTGGTGCACCTCGAGATCAATCCGGCGCATTCGAGTCAGGCCGAGCTGCAGTGCGGGGAGGTCAGGAATGGCGATTGGGTCAAGTTGGTCGACGCGAGTGGGGCAGCGTCTACGAGTCAAGGCAGAGGCAAGGCGAAAGCAAAACTCAACACGAGTGTCCTGAGTCAGCAAGAGGGCATAGAAGGTGTCGTGTGGAAGGTACAACTCGATCGGATCGTCGTCGCGCTCGGCAAACCACCGGCACCGGGGAATCGATCCGGCTCGGGCTCAGCTGCCAATGACACCAACGACGATATCCAAGTCCCTTTCAACACTCATCTGTGAGTTCACTTTTCGGGAAACGATCGTGGAACCCCGAGACTGATCCCACCGTATGCCACAGTCTCAAGCTGTCCAATCCGCCAACTTTTCACCGCCAACGCTCGGCCTTGCAAAAAGTGCTCCTCCTCCTCAACTCGCACAAGCCACTCCGGCCCCTCGTCTCCATACTCCTCGGATTAGCCAAACCCGCTCCACCTTCTGAGCCCATACCGCCTCTGACGTATTACGACGATCGACTGAACGAGTCCCAGAAAGAGGCGATCGAGTTTTCGCTGAGAGGGAGTGAACATTTGGCACTGATCTGGGGTCCACCGGGGACAGGAAAGACGCAGACGTTGGTGGAGATAATACGACAGTTGGTCGCGAGGGATCAGAGAGTTTTGGTGGTGGGTGGGAGTAATTTGTCCGGTACGTTCCTTCGAGCCAATGTCTCCGATCTCGAGCGCCAAAACTCATCCAGCTCATTTTCTACCGGGGAAAACAGTCGACAACGTCCTCCAACGCCTCTCTATACCCACCTCTTCCTACCCCAACCCCATCCCTCTAACTCGTCTAGGCCACCCCGCGCGAGTCCTCAACACGCTAACACCCTACACCCTCGATTCCCAAGTATCCTCCTCCTCCGCCTCCGAAATCAACGCCGACCTCAAAGACGAATTGGAACACCTTGAGAATCGATTGAGGAATGCGAATGGGAAGGATAGGATCAGGGGTAGTGAGAGGAAAAAGAAGTGGGAAGAGGTGAGGGGTTTGAGGAGGGATTATGCAAAGAGGGAAGGAGGGGTCGTTAAGGAGGTGTTGGGGAGGGCTAAAGTCGTTTTGGCGACGACGCATGGGTCAGTGAGCCAAGTGTGGATACGGTGAGCAGAGATTGACTAGTGATGGTCAGCCGGTGCATGCAGAGCCGGAGGAAGGAACCTAGACGGCTACATCTTCGACTCCGTCATCATCGACGAAGCCGCTCAAGTCGTCGAACCTTCAAGCTGGATACCGATACTCAAAGGCAACAAGTTGATCCTGGTCAGTACAGGCGACTCGCATTCACTTGGAAGGAGGGTTCATGTGTTGAACTTTTTCTCGTTGGATAGGCGGGTGATGATTGTCAATTGCCGCCGACGATCAAGAGTCTTAATTCGAAGGAGAAGGGATCCCATCCGGAAAAAAAGGGGCTTAAGCCAAAATCGAAAGAAGGCGCGACGGACGGGGTAGCGGGTACAACGACTGACGTTCAAGTCGAGAAGCGCTCTTCGGAGGAACCCAGGTCGACAGCAGCCGAACCCGTCAAAGCTGAGAACCTCCCTTCTCCCAAGACGGAGGAAGGGGCTGAACCTATATCCGCTCCGCGGGAATCTGAGTTTACCGCCACTTCAACACCGTCAGATCCAGAGATCCTACCGACAGCCTCTACAGAGGAGACGGCCCCCGTCCCAGCCGACTCTATCCCACCCTCACCTCCGCCACCCGAACGACCCCAACTAGTCCCTCTCTCCCTCTCCCCCGACCTCTCCCTAACCCTTTTCTCCCGTCTTCTAAACCTTCACGGCCCCTCGATTCGACGCATGCTCAACGTCCAATACCGCTTCAACAAGACCATAAACACATTCCCCTCTCAAAAGCTCTACGACTCCAGACTCGTTCCTTCACCTTTAGTTGAGAATTGTACTCTACTTGATCTCTTTGAGGATAAGAAGGGGAAGGATGAGGATCTGAGTGAACAGGTCGTGTTTTGGGATACGGCCGGTTTGGACATGTTTGAGAGGGAGGATAAGGAGAGTCGGAGGAATGAGAATGAGGCGCAGATTTGTGCAGAGTATGTGAGGTTCTTGGTGAGTGCTCTTTGAGTGTTACAACTGGATCGTCCTTCTGTGCTCGGACTTCTGACAACCCTTGTCTTATGAATGTTCGTAGATCGATCAAGGCATCAAAGAATCGCAAATGACTTTGATCTCACCTTACAACGCCCAAGTCGCGCTTCTAGCCCAAACGCTTCACCCCGAATGGCCGACCCTCGAGATCGGTTCGATCGACGGAATGCAAGGTCGTGAAAACGAGGTCGTCATCATCTCCTTGGTTAGGTCGAACCAGAAGGGAGAAGTGGGGTTCTTGAATGATCAGAGGAGGTTGAATGTGTGAGTTAGTGTGGGGAGCGTAGGTACTCGAATCCAAAGGGGATGCGCTGACGATGGCTTTCACTCCTGTCCAGCGCCATGACTCGACCTAAACGACAGCTCGTCGTCGTTGGCGATTCAGCAACGGTCAAGAAAGGCTCGACGTATCTCAAAGATTGGATGGAATGGTTAGAAGAGAATGCGCTCGTCAAGATACCGGAATGATGAACGAGTTGGAATATTTGCATTGTCGCGCGTTGCTATACAAAGATTTTTCTTTTATTTTGCTGTTTCTAAGGTACATTGTGTTGAGAGAGGTTTTACTTGTACTGAATTACCTAACAGTCTTTATGAGGCTTCCCATTCTCCTCCGCTTGCTAGTTGGGCAAAGTGGCCACCGCGTGCACGAAGATCATCCACCGTTCCTCTGTTGTGGATGAACGCGATGGCTGTCAGTTTTCTGTCCCTGGTTACAAGAAAGAAACGACCGCATACGATGTGGTACTCACGTCTCCACTACCCGTCCCTCATGTATCACAATTAACCGATCGCACCTCCTCATCACATCCAACTTGTGCGTCACAATAATAGTCGTGCGTCCCTTCTTGACCTCCTCAATCGTCTGCATCACCAAAGCTTGATTCGTAGCGTCCAAAGCCGAGGTACATTCATCCAACAAGAGGATCTCTCGATCTTGCATCAATGCTCGGGCGAGTTGGAGACGTTGCAGTTGGCCTCCGGAGATGAGCGACGCGTTTTCACCTAGCTTGGTCTCGTAGCCCCGGGGAAGGGTTTTGATAAAATCGTGAACATGAGCGAGTTGAGCGGCTCGTTCGATCTTAGCTTGTAGTGCATGTCGAGGTTCGGAGAGATTGCAACCGTAGGAGATGTTGTCTGCGATCGAGAGGTCGAAGAGGACGGGGTGTTGGGAAACGACGGCGACGTGATTGCGGAGGAACTTGACATCGACGCGGGAGAGGGGTCGACCGTCAAGAAGGACCGAGCCGTTCGAGGGCTCGTACAAACGTTGAAGGAGGGCGGTGACAGTTGATTTTCCCGATCCGGATGAACTGCGAGTAGTTTGAATGGGTCAGTAACGGTTTCAAGTAGACGACGTAATCGGTGGCAGGCTCACCCAACAATCCCAACACATTCCCCCGCTTTGATCGAGAATGAGATCTCTCGCAAGATGGGGACATCCGCTCGCGAAGGGTACGAGAAGTCGACCTTGTTGAACGAGATCGCTCCCTGGACGGGGAAGACCATCGAACCTTCCGATTCGGAGGTGTTGGTGTCGAGTTCCAAGAGGCGCGAGAGATCGATGATGGCTTCTTGGGATTTGGTGATGGCTGGCACTACGGGAAACACAACAAGGTAAGCTTGAGAGGGCAGTTGGTCGATTACGAATTTTTTACGAACGTACTATAGATCGCGATTTGTGCGGCATAAGTCATCGAGAAAATGATGAGGGAGAAAATCGTCGCCATTTTTTCAAAGTCGTAGCGACCGTTCGCGATCAGCAAGGCGCCGACGTAGACCATGACAGCTGCAGAGGAGTCCATGAAGTATTCAGCAATTTTGAAGCAACAATAGCGCAGAAGGTCATTATTTACCCTCAGCCACGAATGTGAGTCCTAATGTGACACCGTTGCCCATCCCTGCGAGAGGGGCAGCTCGCATCGCTCCGGCGTACGTCTCGCGGAGAGTGTGTTCGAACTTGGCAAGGACGACGGACTCGAGCGACATGGAGCGAAGCGCCTTGATATTGGAAACGTTCTACAAGGGGTACAAAGAGAATTATTGTGAGCTCAAAAAGGCTTCCGTCAAAACTCTAGACTAGTGGAAACTCACGAGATGGAACCGCCTCGCCACATTTTCGCGTAGCACCTTATTGCGCGCCTCGTGCTTAGCGTGCAGCACCTGAAGACCTCGAGTAAGGAAAAGGAAGATGGGTGCAAAACCAACCCCAACGAGGGTCAACTCCCAACCGGTAGCCATGGCCCAAAAGACGCCCAAAAGCAGCATGGTGGCGCAGACGAGAACTTGGCTGATGACGGTGCCGACGAGCAAGCGGGCGTCCTCGGCGTCCTTGACGAGGGAATGAACGAGAGCCCCGGTCGTATTCTCCGGTCGGTCGAAGAACGACTTGTCTTGGCGAAGTACAAGTGCAAGACCTCGGCAGCGAAGGGAGGTGATCCATCCCATTGCACAGCGTTCGAGGATGTAGAATTTGAAGAAGTCGGCGAGTCCGTCAATGGCCGCGACGAGGAGCACGAGCAACGAGGTTCTGGTGACGACTTTTCCGGCGTGAGGGTTGGCGAGGTTGGCGATGAGCTTGGCCAACAAGAAGGAGAACACGGGTGTAGAAACACCGACGACAATCGAGAGGAAGAGGCCCAGGAAAAGGGCCATCTTGTTGGGCAAGGTCGGATAGAACTCGCGCGCGATTCGAAACAAAGACATGACCTTGCGCGGGGCTCGATCCGAAGTCATCTCGACTACGACGTCGCCAATGGCGCCTTTTTCGCTGACGTGAGGGGTCGTGCTCAACTCGGACCCTTCGATGTACGAATCGTGCTTGACGCGGTTGATGACAGGTCGTCGAGCGACTGCGGCTGAGGCGAGCTGTTCGAGGACGACGAAGGAGAGACTCGAGTCTCGTCGGCGGCCCATGCTTTCATCCAATCTGAAAGGCGAGGAACAGGTGGAGCCGAGCTCCATCTTGGAAGAAGTATGGTCGCGCGACGACACTGACCCCTGTCCAGAAGAGGGGTGACGCCGCGGCAGCGGCTCGGTGGGGACCGCCAATGAGCTGGAGGTCGTCTTGTATCCCATAGAGGCCCGACGAGCCTTTTGAAGATCTCGAGAAGCCCGAGCCACATTGCACACCCCACTGCCACCGCCCATCAAGCCAGTTCCCGGAAAACCCCAGTTGGACGAAGCTCGTCGACTGTTGTGCTTTGATTGAGGCCAGTAGGAAGACCGCGTAGCTGACTGGGTGCCCAAGAACTCGGCAGAAAGTTCCTCTAACACGTCTGTGTCGTTCATCTGAGTCTCTTCCTCTCCGAGCTCAAGACGCGGTAGTTGCTGCTGTTGCTGCGCAAGCTGGTTGAAAGGACCGTAGTCGACTGCTTCGAGGTCGCGTCGATAGCCTTGCTCGACGACTTGTCCATCGGCCATGACGTAGACAAAGTCGTTCTCCTCGATCGCGGAAAGGTCGTGGGTGATGATGATGGTGGTCCTGTTCTTGCGAGATGCCTTGACGGCCTCCGAGACGAGCAGACGAGAAGTGGCATCGAGCGCCGACGTAGCTTCATCTGTACAAAGTGCAAGGAAAGAAACGGTCAGAGGTCACTTCATTTATATCGTTTTATAACGATAACCTACCCAATATCAACACCGTCGGGTTTCGAATCCAAGCCCTTGCAATGGCAAGTCGTTGTCGTTGACCTCCACTGAGCGCAGCACCCTTCTCGCCACTCAACCAAGTATCGTAACCCTCAGGAAGGTCGCGTACGAAATCGTGCAACAACGCACCCCGACACGCGGTGGTCACCTCTTCCCGAGTCACATCCTCAATCTTCCTACGGGTCCCGTCTTCCCGTACTTGACCTACGACACCCATCGCAACGTTCTCGTGAACGGTACCTTCAAAGATGATAGCCGCGCCTTGAGAGACGCAAGCAACGTGCGATCGAAGCCACTCGTCGTCTATCCATTCCAGACCTTGTTCATCGACTTCGACACGTCCAGATTCAGGTGTGTACAAACCCATGAGAAGACTCGCGACGGTCGACTTGCCACTTCCTGATCCACCGACAATGAAGGTCGTTTCCCGAGCGGCGAGGTACAAGCTGACGTCTTGAAGGACAGGGGGAGCAGGGTGAGGTCGCGAAGGGTAGTGAAAAGTGACGCCTCGAAGGGACAGCTCGCCTGTGAAGATGGAGGGCTGGACCTTGCGGAGCGCACGAGGGGCAGATTGGCCACGATGCTTCTTGCTCATCGCACCGTTGACGGGGATGAACACGGGAGCGCTCGTCGACATGGGGACGGAGACGAGAGGCGGGGAACTACTCTCACGTCGCAGCTCACTCAATGCGATCGAAGACGTCTTACTATCGCGCAGCGGTACGGAACTGTCCTTCGATGCGCCTCTAAAGTGCTTGCTCTTGCTGCGACCTCCTCGGGAAGTCTCCTTCGACGAGCGAGGATCCTTGACGACCGCCGAGTTTCGGTTCGCATCTGGGCCTGAAGTGATCTCGGTCTGCCTAGCCAGATTGAGCTCTCCAGCCATCGCGACTTTACCCTTTTCGATCGTGACCAAGAGTGGCACGCAAGACTGGACGTAACTCGAAGCGACGAGGCAAGCCCAGAAGCAAGTGCTGATCGACTGCGCCGAGGCCTTGCCGTGACTGACGAGCCACCACCCGAACCAAAAGCCCTGCACAAACATGGCCATGATGATGAACTGCACGATACCGCCTCGCAGACCCCAAATAAAGTGTAGACGGTTGTAGACGTTGAAAGCGATGTTGGTGAGCGCAGAAAAGGACTTGACCTCGCGCTCCTCTGCGTTGAAGGCTTTGACGGTCGGGATGGCTCCGAGGATGCGATCGAGGCGGGATGCTGACTTGGTCGAGTATTCGCGATCTTCGAGGACCAGAGAGTGCGCTCTACTCTCCGTAGAGGAAACAACGAATGCGATGATGGGGAAGCAACCGAGGACAGCGAAAGTGAGCATGTAGGAGCGGTAAAAAGAGATCCCGAGGGCCACGAAGAACGAAGTGAGGTATTGAACGACGAGCCCGCATGTCGCCGAGGTCGCCATCCGCACATCGTCAGTTTCTCTGTTTGGCATGTTGGTAGAATCAGTGATTAAAATATCCTATTCTTAGATGACCAACGTGGACAGCTCACCTCGTGAATCTGCCCACGAGACCTCCACTGCCCGCTCCCGTTTCCTCATCACCATCCTCCACCTCCTCCTCGTCACTATCGGCAGAAGTGTCGACGCCCATGCCCATGTCGAACCACCCTATACTTCTCTTGTTCACACCTTCATACACTTCTTTCCGCAGTGCTCTAACGACCCTCTCACCATGGATGGTCCACATCCAAGTTGACGACACTTGAAGAAAAAAGATCGCCACGCCGATACCGGCGAACGTGATCGCCGAAGTGCGTGATTGACTGAGCATCGTATGTCGTGCGGCGGCAAGTTGGTCAGCCGATAGAGGGGGTTGGTGCATCACGGCAAGTGCATAGTTCGAATAGGTCCCGAAAGCCTTTCCGATCACCTCGGTCATGTAAGGGGCGACCAGACCTGCGAGAACCGATAGGATGGTTGCGGGGAGAACGATGGTGAAACGGTCGGACCGGGAGGTGAGAGCGAACAGGAGCATCACCGAAGGCTTCGCGTCGGGCTTCTTCCGAGCTGTTTCTGAACTGTCGCTGCCGTCGTCGCTCGACCCCGACGGCTGCTTCTCCTCCTCCAGGGAAGTCCGTGACTGAAGCTCGGCCGCCGGTGCAAGAGTGGGCATGTAGGTGCCAGGCATGATTTTGGCACGCGATGTGTCGTCAAAGCTCTGCCATGCTTTTTCGGGTCTGTTGAGGCAAAGCAAGTGTCAGTAAGATGGATGGAGTCGAATCGCGGATTTTCCACGTACCTCGAGATGGGTGATTTTGCGGTCGGACTGAGCCACGAGTGATCCCACTCGAGCGTTCTGGTTGTGCTAATTGGTAGGGTGTGGTCGGCAGTCTCCTCTGGTATCGGATGGACGCTGTCGTCGTAGGACAGTTTCCGATAGTGAACCGGCTGGGCAGCCAGACCGCCTTTGGAAAGCTCGGCCGTATGGCCGGCTCCTGTGTTGCCTGGGGAGCGAGCAGGTGTGCCGAGCCTCCTAGTTTCATTGTCGAACGTGTCCTGACCCAACCGAGGTGATCTATGGTGGGAGGACGCTTTGAGTGAATGAGATCTCGGTGACAACTGAGTCATGGGGAGCGAGTCGGATCGTGGGGTCGTCGGGGGCGTGGCGCGCGGGCGCTGGTGGTGCTGTTGCCGAGGGGAGGACAGCCCCTTTGTTACGGCGGGGGGTGCTTCAACCGACGGCGCTTCGCTCGGCTCAGGCTGGCCCTGAAGGATGGGATACGAGATCTTCCTGTTCATGATGAAGCAGGAGATGGACGAGGGGGTGTATCACAGCTTGGTATTGAGTATAGTGAGGAAGGATAGGTGGTTGGCAGTCAGAAACGATGCCAAACTCGGTGCAATGCATCATGGCGCCCAGTGTCACAAAGCCCGACGACGGTACAAAGGGACTTGTGCGCCCGGATCCGAGCCGTCCGCTCCTGCTGCGACAGTTTTAGTGCCGGAGCGCCCGAGTGCCCGAATGCCGCGGCCGGCCACAGGCGGGTAATAAGTCGTCGCGCGCATTACAACGATTACCGCGTGAAACTATTATCGTAACAGGGAAATTCGCAAACAGACATGGACGATTCGCAGCCAGCGCGCCCCCGAGTCACGTCCGACGCTGAGAGCGTTCGGTCTCTGGTGCATTCCGACTCGAACGACCGACCCAAATTACGCATCATGGCCATCTCGCCACAGTAGGTGCCCATTTCGAAGCTCAAGAGGTGATGAGTAGGCCACGTGACTGACCCCAGTGGCGTGTGAGGATGACAGGACGCGCAAGATCGTGCAGGACGTGGCACTGTTCGCCGTGTCGCAGGTGCTGTTCTACGCCGCATTCAAGGTGGGTGCAACCCGAGCCCGTCTCGACAACGCACACGCGTACTGAACTGATGCAGGTGCCCCGCGCTTACGCACAGGCGGTCATGTCGTCGATGGATCCGCAATCGAGCAAGCGCAAGGAGGCCAAAGACAAGTCCAAGAAGGCGCTCTCCAAGCTCGGACTCGATCTCTCCACCTTGGACCTCACCGAACACGAGGAGATCATTGCCGGAGAGGTCGTTCACCCATCAGAGATCAACGTCACTTTCAAAGGTCAGCGCAGAGCTGTCTCGGCGTTGAGGCGTCACTCGTCGATCAGGTCGGCGATGTCGATATCGGCCCGGTCGCTTAGTCGCCGGTCATCGTCGGCTGCTTGGTGCAACGCAAGGCTGGAGAGAGCTCACCAACTTCAAAGACCAGTTACTGACCATCCAATGTGCCTTTCGATTCACAGACATTGGTGGTTTGGAGCCCATCATCTCTCAATTACGCGAGGCCGTCATCTTCCCGCTGTGTTACCCTCAGGTCTTCGAGTCCGCCGCTGGTCTCTTCGGCCCACCCAAAGGCGTCCTACTCTACGGTCCTCCAGGATGCGGCAAGACGATGCTCGCCAAGGCGCTGGCCAAGGAGTCGGGCGCGACCTTCATCAACATGCACGTCTCGACCCTGACCGACAAGTGGTTCGGCGAATCCAACAAGCTCGTCGCCGCGCTCTTTTCGCTGGCCAAGAAGCTGCAACCGAGTATCATCTTCATCGACGAGATCGATTCCTTTATGCGGGAACGGAGATCGAGCGACCACGAGGTCACAGGCATGATGAAGGCCGAATTCATGAGGTACGATTTGGGCAGTCACTGCCGCCGTCGTACCGTTGTACTAGCCACTGACTCTGTGAAGTACTGCTCGCCTCTGTACAGTATGTGGGATGGGTTGGCAACGGGTAACGATACTCGTATCCTCGTGTTGGGTGCAACGAACCGACCGAACGACATTGACGCCGCCATCTTGCGACGCATGCCCAAACGCTTCTCGATCAAACTCCCGGACTTTCAACAGCGACGCAACATTCTCACCCTAGTCAGTCCCAACCATTCTCTGTATGCAGAGTACAAGGCGATCGCGACCGGCCCCATGCATCGCTGAAGCTGAACAAGTAGCGCCCTTTCCTACCCTCGTCACCCACAGATGCTTCGAGACATCAAGCTCGACCCTTCATTCTCGATGGACTCGCTCGTACGACGAACCGACGGCCTATCCGGCTCGGACCTCAAAGAAGCCTGCCGCAACGCCGCCATGGTCCCCGTGCGCGATCACATGCGAAGTCACTCCGTAGGCGGGCAGGTCGATTTGGAAAAGATCAAGCAAGGCAACTTTAAGATCCGACCTCTGCTCAACGGCGATTTCCTCCAACCCGATCAACCTGCAAACGGGAGATATGCGACCGAATCGGAGGGTTTGGACTGAGTGCAAGGCATTGGCGGGCACGTAGGTCGCTCTGATGGAGTCGAGTCGAGACGGAGCGCATGAATTGGTCCTCTGGCATTTGATCGTTTACAAGATGTTGTGCCAATACAAGATAGACGACACAAGCACTTTTTTTTCCATCTTGTCCATACGAGAGCCTCTAATTCAAAGTGTAACTTGCCTGTCGTTGCCGTAGCGGGCGATCCAGCGTGGGTTTACACTGATTCGGCGGTGCGCCACTTCCTGTCGGACTGATGTCTGCGCAACGTTTTTGATGCCTTGGCGGTACTCATCGTGCATGTTTCGAGTCGATCGCAAACCCAGCTCTCTCCACGCCGTTCGATGCGCGAACATAGATTGGACCCCCTGACGAGGGTAAGTCAAGTGCGGCGGCATCGGGGCTTCCGTCCGAACGGTGCGATCCGGCGATTCATCTCCACTGTACAAGACCCCTAGGCCAAATTAAGAGAGCTGAAGGCGTACACCGACCTTTGAAAGGCGCAAGCCAATGAGAATCGGCGACATCTGAGTCGAGTCGCCCGCCAGGCACCTCCGCCGCCCCGAGGCGGCCCCCCACACGTCTTGAAGCGAAAAGCTTGGCAATTGGGCGTGTACGCGAAGAACTGGGCCTTTTCGGCGCGGACAGACACAAAATGGCATACTGCAACATGTTAGCATTTCTCCTGGTGTCCGTAAAACGTTTTTGTGTTCGAAAAATAAGTCTTTAAATTGAGTGATATTCCTACCAGAGTACAGAAATTTTGGGCACAATCACAGCACCTCAGACGCCCTGGAGCGGTGGAAACAGGACTTGGATCAAAAGGCGCCAATTGATATTGGTCAGTTTTCGCGCGGGGCAACGGCGCAGAACGGCCCGATCGGTCGCACTTCTCCCCCGCGGACAGCGAAACTGATCGGATGCGAGTGGGCCGTACATCCGTAGTGCGATCTTGAGGTAGCCCCGTGGGATTCCCCATATTCCACTCCAGTTTTATCACTCCCTCTCCCTTTTATTCAACACTTCTTGCCAACCAGCCAAAGTCCTTCTGGTTCTTCAGGTCCTGTGGTCCTCCGCTTCCTCGCCGAGACCCCCGCCCGAGTCCTCCTTTCCACTTCTCCGTTCTCGCTCGCTTCGGCTCAATAATTTCTTGAGCCGCCTCAACCTCTCCGCACTTTCTCATACCGCCTTCGCCATGGTCTATCAAGGCACCGATGGCGACTCTCTCGCCAAATACGAGTCCAGCGAGGTCTCTGTTGCCCAAGCCAGCAAGAGCGGTCCTAAGCGCTCGTATACTCTCTCGTCCAATGTCGCCGACGCGCACGCGAGGACTGTCGCCAAGCTCAACGCTCCCCCGGCCCCCAAAGAGGTCAATAACGCTTTGGTCTACTTGATCGGCATCACTATCTGCATGGGTGCCGTTGCCTACGGGTGAGTTCACTATTTCGCGCTAAGAAAAGTTCTCAACCTTCCGCGGCTGCTCGGACAATGGCTGACTTCTTCTCGCTGTCTTCGCGGTCCACCAGCTACGACACAGGATTCTTCGGTGGAACGATCGCCCTCACATCTTTCCAACGCGACTTCGGCACCCTCTCCAAATCGCCCAAGGAGCGCGATGCGATCTCGGCGAACCTCGTCTCGCTCTTCCAGGGCGGTTCTTTCTTCGGTGCTGCGTTCCAATTGCCCATCACCAACACGCTCGGTCGGAAGTGGTCCATCATCATATCCAACATCATCTTCATCGTCTCTGCCATTGTCCAAGCGGTCGCAAACGGCAATGTCAGTGTCATGATGGCCGGTCGCTTCTTGGGTGGTCTCGCCATCGGTGTCTCTTCACTCGTCATCCCTGTCTACCTCTCCGAATTCGCGCCCGCCCCGATCCGTGGTCGACTCATCGGTTTCTACGACATGGGTATTCAGGTCGGCACCCTCGCCGGCTTCTGGATCAACTTCTTGCTCTTCCGTACCTTCCCTTCCAACCAGTGGCAATGGCGAATCCCCGTACTGCTCCAGCTCGCCCCCGCTGCTCTCCTCGGTCTCGGCATGTAAGTCACAAGCTGACCCACCTTGCGGACACCCGCTACTCTAAGTCTCGCACTTTTTTTTTTTTTTTTTTTTTTGCTCAGGTTCTTCCTTCCCGAGACTCCTCGCTTCCTCATGGACAAGGGCCGATTCGACGAGGCCGAAGCCGTCCTCGTGCGCCTGCGCCGTCTGCCACGCGACCACGAGTACCTCCAATGGGAGTTGACTCAGACCCGCGCCCAAGCCGAAGCCGAGAAGATGATCCGAGGCGACGACACGACCTTCGACTTGATCAAGCAGCTCTTCCGATCCAGAGGCCACAGCTACCGTCTGTTCCTTGCCATGTCTTTGCTCTTCTTCAAGACCTTCTCCGGTGTCCAGGCCGTCAACTACTACTCGCCCCGCATCTTCGAGCAACTCGGCTTCAAGGGAACGTCCAACTCCCTCCTCGCTACCGGTGTCTACGGCTCGGTCAAGTTTATCTGCACCGTCATCTTTGGCCTGTTCGTCGTTGATCGTATTGGTCGTCGTCGCCCTTTGATCTTCGGCTCGACCGCTGGCGCGCTCTGCCTCTTCTACATGGGTGGTTACCTCACCGGTGCCGGCCCCCGTCCCGCCGACGCCACCGGCACTCGCCCTGGAGATTACTCGGCCATCGTCGCCATCTTCCTCTACGCCTCTATCTACTGCTTCGGTTACAACTCAGTCCCGCTCACGCTCGTTTCCGAGATCTTCACCATGCGCTTCAAGACGGTCTCGATGACGTTCTGCCTCATGTGGCAATGGCTCTGCACCTTTGCCGTCGTCCGCATCATGCCCGTGGCTTTGACCAACCTCGGTGGCAAAGCCTACTTCCCCTTCGCGGCCATCTTCATCACCGCAGGTCCTTTCGTCTACTTCCTCGTTCCTGAGACCAAGGGCTTGCCTCTCGAAGCCATGGACGACCTCTTCGGTGTGGCCGAGATGACCGATGCCGAGCGCGCCGTTTTAGCGAACGAGAAGGGTGAGGTCGGCTCCGTTTCGCACGTCGAGCACGCTGGGTACGCTAGCGCCGCTGCGGGTGTTGCGAGGACCAACACCGTTCAGGTCATGGCACCCATTGATGAGCTCGCAAGGCGTGTCTAGACGACGAGGCGGCTGTTCTGAAGTGTGTTGCCGGGTTTGTTTCATAGGAATTCTCTTTGGAGTTTTTGGGCATCATGAGTTACCGTTTACCCAAGTTGGTAAGGCTGTTCAACTATTACACGAAATGTAACCTACTATTGGATCCTACCCTTCCCTCGCCCTGTCGAATCATCATTCGGATTTGAGAGCATCTCTCGTGAATTAGCATGGCTCGCAATGACGATGAACCAGTGGCAGGAAACAGGGGCCGAAGCTTCTCCTGTGGTAGTACCAGAGCTCGTGAGCGGCACAAATGTGGGTATCTTGCATGACAACGTTCTAAACTGGATGGTACGGATTTACTGTGTCTCTAAGATAAGTCCCAATACAGATCCCCAAAAGAGTACATGGTTCTATGTTCGATCACTTGAAATTCTATGACTGAACGCGAGGCCACCCGTATCCGAGTCGGACTATGGAGTGGCAGGGGTATTCGTCGGAGCAGCATTGCTGCTAGTACTGGTAGAGCTGGAGCTGGAGGTTGACGAGCTGGTCGAGGTTTGACTTTCCGTCGTACCAACAGTGGTAGGCGTAGCACTCTACGTTGACGTCGATGTCGAGCTGCTCGTCTTTGATGTTGACATGCTGGTGGTCGAGGTGCTCGTCTTCGAGGAGGTGCTGGTCGAAGTCGTGGACGTGGGGAGTGCGGTAGTAGAGGTGGCCGTGGGACCGGGGAAAGGCAGAGGTAGTATGATGGTCCGATCACTCATGGTCTCGACCCCTGTGAGCCAGTTGTTGGTCGCGATAGCGTTCTTGATCCAGATGAGGGGGATAGAGTACATTGGTACCTTCATGAAGTTGACCGAGTTGGCACTTGCGACCGTACCGAACCATCCCGGAAGCCAGTACGCATAGTATGCCCAGCCTAGAGCAGCATGATGACACTCCGAGTCAGCAACCGCAGCTTGCACCAAGAGCGCCCAAAAAATCTCCGCGCTACGGAGACTCACCGCCAGAGAGAACCGTGGCCGCAGGATCTGCTGCAGTCGAATGCCCGTCGACGTAGGCGGAGAAGGTGTCTAGGGGCAACGAAGAAATTTGCGCGTCAGCGAAAGCACACTCCGGCGCCATAGCATAGACTATGAACTCACTGTTGCCTTGATAGATGGTGTATTGCATCGTATTCGCAAGCGAAGTCATTAGACTCGTCGTCATGTTGTAGTAAGCGGCGTTGCGTTGCCATGCCATGAAGAACCAATACACGTCGAACCAGCCATGAATACCGCGAACCTCCTCGGTATTGTTCCTACCGACGACGTAGTCCCAATCGTAGGAAGGAAGCGTGCCATTGAGGGTGCTCGTCTGCTCCATGTCGTTGACGAACGTTTGGAGGTTCACTCTAATGAGCTCGTCGTAAGATGCCGTTACGGACGGGTTGAACAACATCGGGTGCTCGTACGCGGAGGCGAGTTTCAACATCCCATCCAGGAGCAACGCTCGTCGATTGAAAGCCATCGGCATTCCGGCCCCGTTGGTGCTACCGGTATCTCCGACTTGGCTCCATCGAGCATCGTTCGGCTGAATCACGTTTCCCGTATTGTCGAAGAACCAGGGTAGAAAGTATGCGTCATAGGTACTATGAGCGGACAACGAGCGAGCATCAGCTTCGTCAGCCACAGTATTGGCTGGACTCCGGCAAGCAACTCACCGTCGCCCGGCGGCGATCAGCCCTCTAGCACGGTCGAGATACGTGACGTTGCCGTAGAACTTTGATGGGCCTGTCCATCCACCGACTCGAGTGGGTGTCATGTCCCAAAGGCACGGCTGTTTGAGGATGTACAAGGCCGGAAGGATCCTATGAACAACAAGCAGCCACCAAAGGACTTGATCAGTCTCTTGTAAGTCGTGCACAGATTACGTCGTGTAACAGAACTGACATGTTCGCGACAATGTAGCCATTCTCACTGCCAGCGTATTGCAACTTGGCTTTGTTATTAGGCGTCGGGGGCTGGAATGATAGAGGAGGAATTGTTTCAGCGTGAGCCGGGAGCACGTGTAGAAATTGGCGATCGAAATCGCTGTGCACAATCACAGGGCCAGGAAAAGTGGTACGTACACCTGTAGGCCAGACGGGGTCACGGAGACCGGTCCACATCACCGTACCGTTCACGGGATCATTCTGAAGGAAATGCATGCTGCAACCGACGAAACCCAGAACATCAGCACGAGTATTTCCGCGACTCATCCGAGGTTGCCAGCTTACTTTTCGGCCATCTGCAACGCCAAGTCCAAAGCACGTCGGTCTCCTGTGACCTGGTACATCTGCCCTGCCGCCCTGGAGGCTTCACCGAGGTACCCATTTGCGAGCACATTGCCGATTCCGTTGGCCAGTACGGGCGGGATCTTGGCCAGTAAGCCAAGAGCACTCTCAATCTCCAACCGTGTTACGTTGCCATCGGTACCACCCCAAATCGTATCCACGTATCGGTCGTTGGGGTCGCAGTACCGTGCTTTGCAGGTCATGGCGAATCCAACAGCGGTCCCATCGAAGCCGGATGGTACTCTGTTCGTCGAGTTGCAAGGGTACCTCGGAACCACGACGGGTGGGATGGTTGCGTTCGTAGTGGTGTTCGTGATCGGCACGCACACCGTCACGTTTGCACCGACGGGGTTGACATCAGTCCCGTTCATCGCCGTTCCATTTGTGGCCAGGGTCGCATTCGAAACAGGTGTGGTGTTGTTGACAAAGGAGATGATGGTCGTGCAGTTGAGCGTCACCTTGCCCGGGCCAGGGAGGGTCGAATTGGTGCCGGAGGACGAATTGCCGGCGCCCTGCGTAAAAGCGGGCAGACCAGAAGTTGTGGTCGGGGTGGAAGTCGTCGACTTCGAAAAGGCAGATGATGATGAGGTGGTCGACGTCGTCTTTGGGGCACTTGATGACGTTGTCGTCAACACAGGCTTAGTGGTTGTCGTCTTTGACCGCGTAGCAGAACGCGTGGTCGACTTGGATTTAATGGTCGAACTCGGGGTCGTTGCACGCTTCGTCGTCGTCGGTGCGGTGGTCGGTGGGCGAATGGATGTCGTCGTTGGCCGTCGACTGCTCGTCGTCGTTGGCCGTCGGCTGCTCGTCGTCGTTGGGCGCCGAGAAGTAGTCGTAGTTCTCCTGGGCGTCGTCGTCGTCGGGCGCCGAGAGGTAGTTGTCGTCCGCCGGGGAGTAGTCGTGGGATTCCGTACGCCATCCGTCCGAGCTCGAGTGTTGGTCCTGATTCTCGGACTGCGCGTTTTTGTCGTCGCGCGAGGCGCAACCGTTTTCCGTCGATCGACCGTCGTCCGACGAGCCGCCGTAGTAGTCTTCTTTTTAGTCGTCGTCTTACGTTCCAGCGCAGCCAGCTGATGACGAGGTGACGTCGTACGGCGAGTCGTCCTCCCCCTCCGAGCGGTCGTCGTGCGCAACTTCTTGTCGTCGCGCTTATCTTGCTCCGCTCTCTTCTTTCTCTCGCGTATTTCTGATTCTTTCCGGTAGATTAAGTCGGAATAAACACTCTGAAACAATGACCGTCGTCATATTTGTACATCCCAATCAACTCACCTTCCACTTCATCGTCGCCTAGGTCATCTTGCGCGCCTCCGGCGTCGGTATCCTCCTCATCGACTACTTCTGTAGATAATTCGACAATATCCAGCATCACAGACTTGAGTGGAAGTTAATTTACCGAAAGCTTACAACAACCAAGCACTGACCTTCATCCGTGGCCGAGTATGACTCGTCCGACTCGTCCGCCAGGCCCGACTCGGACTCGTCAAGTTGAACGACGACTTCGCGCGAGTCATCGAGTTCGTCGGCCGACGCGACCCAATCCGAATCATCGCACGGCACACTCGTCTCCGAGTCCTCCCAAACATCCTGACATCCATTCGTATCCCTTTTCGCAAGATGATAATGTCTCTTCCCCAAAGTAGCGAGCCATCGAATACGACTAGTATGTCCTAGTCGATCGCCCAAAGGAGTAGCCGCGTCGGCGCGTCGTTGATGAACTGCCTGAACGCGCAAAGCCTCCTCGCCAGCGACGAGCGTCCCAATCGGCTCATTCACGCCCCTCAACCCCTGTTGAGCAGCCAAGGCGTTCCCGAACTGACTTAAAATCCACCATGAAGCGATCGCCAACTTGGCAGTCTTCATCACTGCTCAAAGTTGGAACTAGTCGTCCACGTTCGCGCGGGTGGTGGAAAGCTTCTCTTCCTTGTGGGAATGGCGGAGGCCGTGGTGCGCGCGCGAAACACGCGGCGTTTTCTAGCGCGCAACGACGACGCGTGCCTGGGGTGTTGATCGGCGTTCTTCGTGGATCTGCTGCTGGGGCGGCAAGGTCGATCGATGGTGAGGCTTTGCCAGTGGAAATTAGATCGAGCAGTGTGGTTGAAGCGCGGCGGAGGAATATCGAAGGCACAAACAAGTCGAACCAAAATTGAAGAGAGGGGAAGAGGACGAAGAGCAATTAAAAATGCCCAGGAACTGTGCACGATGGGGGTCGAGCCAGTTTTCCCTACACGGTCAAATTGGGCGGCGGCCTCTTGAATCTCTCGAGAACTGCCTGCCCAGTGCCGACTGCCGAGGCGGACTCGCGGCATGCTGGCGGCGGTGTTGCCCTGACGGGAGACGGGGCGCGCGCGTCGTCCGTGCGGAACCGACCTTGCAAGGGCCCTCCCGGACTCCCGGTGGGCCAATTTAGGCTGTTACCTACACTTCGAAAAGGTACGCGCTTTTACCCCAAAGCAGGACAACATAGTCTCAATTCTTCGAGTTTTTAGAGCAACGCTACTCGTTCCCCTTGCAGCAGAATGCACGGGTCACCGGTCCGTCGTAATTGCTTGCTCCGACAAGCCTACTAGTGCAATTACGCGACCTCGGCTCCTTCGACTGAAAACGTACAGAACTGTAAGCAAACAGGTGGGTGCCTAGGTACTACCAACTCGCGCGTGAAATAATAATAAGACGAGTAGAGTCTGCCACCACCTCAACGGACGAACAAAACAAACAAACAAGCAAACCGGCATCCTTCCAGCAATGGGCCCAATTGAACCAACGCCCAGCCCTTTTTTTTGGACGTTTCGGAGGCCCACGGACACCGACGCACCCCCGTACCGCCGCAGCACGACGACGCGCCTACCCTCCGGATCCTTTGCCGGTTGCCAAGAACGACACTCTGGTAGCTAGTTAAGACTGTAACGGACGTGTTTTTCGGACAGGTGATTCGCGTTCCACGAGATGGAGTCAACAGGCCCCTAGGCCGACGGTGGGAACAAGTGCGACGCAAGGGCCAAGGGTCGCCCTCACAGGAGTGATTATCCACCTTGCCCTCCACCGTACCGGCAACTGTGCGACGAAGGCCTTTGCACCTTACCGTGCGTTACAGAAGGCTTGTGCGCATGAGGCTAGCCATGACCCTTGGGCTTTCAGCATGGACCCAGTACGTTGGTTCCCGAAAGGAACAGATCAAAAGTCATAAACACAAAAACCTTCGTATATCATTTTTTCATCGCCCAAACACACACACCACCTCTTTTTCATCTATTCAAACCCCCCCTCGATCAACTCAATAATCATCCACACTCCGACTCAACAATTCCTCGTCCGACCTTCCGACCTTGACCATCTCATGCGGCGGGACGAAACTCTCTTCATCCTCCTCATCCTCATTCTCATCCTCCGCGATCCTCGCGTCCTTCGTCGTCCCCGTTCCAGCCCTATGGAGCGAACCTCGTCGTCCGAGGTCCATATCCCCGCTTAAAGTCGGAACGTCCGCGCTTTGACCTTGTTCGTTCCTGTTCTTGTTTTGAACAACAGGGAAATAATTCTGACTCGACCTCGCCAAAGAAGTCGCCAAAAGTCCACCGTTCCCAGTCGTCATCGCGCCGCCCATCGCCTTCTTCGAAGTCGAAGCTGCGCTCGGTCTCGAAGGTGCCAAATCGAACGGGACGGCCGAAGTCGTCGTGATCGTCTCCTTCCTCTTGGGTAAGAGAGGCGGAACGAACATCCCCTCCCTAACAGGTACCGAAGTCTTGCGTTGTAACTCCCTTTCCCCCTCTCGATCCCTTGTACCACCCGCTCCAATCTCCCCATTGAACAAACCGCCACCATCACCTCGTCTACGTTGACCCATCCCGATCGAGATAGGAAGAGAACCGACGGCGAAACGATTCTGTGCACGTTCCTGATCCCCTTCGATCTCCTCCTCATCTTCCAAAATCTCTTCCCCTCCCCTGCTCATCAAAGTCTTACCCGAATTGACGAACCGTTGCCCCTTGCGGGGTAAAGGACTTCGATGACTGGGTGCATCGATCGCCAATACCTCGCGTAATTTTTGTTCGCCCTGTTTCATCGCTTCGGGATCGACTTGGTCGTGAGAAGATTCGAGTAGTGCGATTTGGGCATCTTTCCTCGCGGTCGTTGAAGTTGAGTGTGAAGCGTCGGGTGGGGATCCGCTGAGGGTGGCTGAGAGGTCGAGAGGTGGGATACGGAAAGAGGATGAGGAGGCGTTCGGAGGGGACGAGAGCGACGTCGCTGCGGTCGGGGGTGATTTGAATGAAGCGTGTTGCTGATAGCTGTGTTGTTGTTGTTGTTGTTGTTGCCTCGCCATCGAAGTCTGCAACAATGCGGCATACGAAGAAGATAGCGTCGAAGGACGGAATGAAGAGGGTCGGTACGAGGTCGAGGCAGTGACTTGGGGTGAAGCAGGTGCGGCGATCGCGGCCGCAAGTTCGACGTCACCCGTTGATACGGGAACAGGTGCAGTCGAGGTGGGGGGACTGCCCAGTTCGAGATCTTCAACGTCAATGTCCTCGTCCATCTCAAAGGGGGCATCGTGTTCTGAATTCGATAGAACGGCAGCAGGAATCAGCATCACGCCATCCATAGCGCTGTCATCTGTAAGATGCTAACGCACCTTCTTCATCCTCCTCATCGCCAACCAGACTCGTCTCCTCCTTTGTCGTCGTCGCCGTCGCCGTCGCCGTCGCCGTCGTCGTCGTCGGCAGTTCCCTAGTCCTCGCGTCCCTCCCCCGTCTCTCATTCGCCTCCTCCTCCTCCAGCGCCAATTCCTCCGTCTCGGGAATCGCGACCAATGAATTGACGCTCGGTACAAAATTATCGATCGCAGTCCCGTCCTCGAGATTCTTCTTCCTCGTCGAAGGCTGAGGTTGAGGCTGGGGCTGAGGCTGAGGTTGAAGCGTACTGTTGCTGGTAGTCGTCACAGAGGTGGAAGGCGTGATCGAGTCGGGCGTATCATCTCCCCCGAGATGATCCTCATCATCCAAAGTCGCCGAAATGACTTGCCCAACCTTATAAGGGCTCCTGGACCTCGAAGCAGAACTGACATCCTCATTCGTCGGTGCGACGAGATGGGTCAAAGTTCCCTTCACCGCCGCCACGACTTCGGCGACCGCTTTCCCACTCCTCGATTCGCTCCTTCTCGTCCGACTCGTGTCCCTACCCGTCGCTTCATCCTTGGAAGCTCTTTCCACTCGACTGCCGGACCTGCCCCGTTCTTCTTGTTCCCTCTCATCCTCGGCTCGGATTCGACTACTGATCGATTCGTCCCTCTTGGCCGCTTCGGGACCACGAATCGATCGTTCCCTTTCCTCCGCGATCACACTCGCCAGCCGATCCCTCGATCGTTCCCTTTCCACCGAATCAGATCTCGGACCAGCATTCGGCGCCCGTTCGAGCGCGTACGTTTCAGGGAAACCTCGCTGCACTGCTGTAGTGGGTGAAGTTCCCGTCGTCGTCGTCGTCGGTCCGACTTTTTCGTTCCGAGAGGTCGAGCGAAACGGTGCCGTCTCGTGCGAAGCTCTTTCGATTCGGTTCGTGAGCAAATCGAGTTCCAAACTCGCCCTTTTGGTGTAAGCTTCTTGCTCCTTCCTCAATCGTAGAATCTGTTCGGTCGTTCGTTTGACTTGGTCCGAGACGTGGTTCGTGTAGATCGTCGAGAGTGGGAGATGAGGTTTCGGAGCGGTGAAAGCGTACAATCCGATAGGTGGGGTCGGGTTCGAAGGGGTCGTACGCGTCGAGTGACGGGTGAGTGAAGGTGCTCGAGCGCTCGCGAGGCCCAACGATAGAGGCGGTACGCTCGTATCCGATCCTTGGGAATGGGCTCTCCTTTGGGGACTCAGTGAAGGGGACCAGAGCGCGCGTTGTAGTGTCGGGGAATGGGCGACGCCGCGGGTGGCAGGTGGGTTCAGGTGTGGGGACGAAGGCGGGGTCGCGTCCGGGTCGAAGTGAGGGGGGACGAACTCGGGTCCGTCGAGCAGGACGCGGAAGATGGTCGAGTAGAGCGAAGAGGCGACGAGCTCGTCGTACTGGTGGCGCGGGACGAGGGGGAAATGCACGGTCACGCTCGACAGGGGCTCTTGTTCCGCGGAGGAGAAAGACGGCGAGGAGGGAATGGGAATGGGGATGGAGAGTACGGGTGTACGGGTGTTGATCGAGACGAGGAACTGTTCTGTCGAGGTCGAGTGGACGGTGACGAGCGAGGGATGTTGCTGTTCAGGTGATCGCCGAGGAGCCATCGCGCGGCGGAGTAGAGTAGATGTCAGCAAGGGGGAAGTGCAAGTGTCTCCCGAACGCGCGAGGTGATCGACGCGAAAGAAGAGCCGACGGGGGGGGGCAGAGCTGACTGACAATATGGATACTCTCACGGCCTTTGTCCAACTGGAAGGTCGCTGTGGAGGAGGGCGCAGGGTGAGGGTGCCGGTCGATGATCTGGCCGCAGAGGAGCACGTTCAAGTCCGGTGAGGCGTAGGTCCACTTGAAGTTCGCGGACGACGACTCGCTTGGCTCGCGCTGGGTGGGAGCAGGTGAGCGAAACGGTGCCGAGGTCGGTGAGAGCGGGTCCATCCCCACGCCCTATTCTCGTAAAAGGTGAGGCGAGACGGGCAAGAGCGAACGAGTGGGAGTGGGAGTGGGAGTGGGAGTGGGGGGGAGGGGCGGCGGTCACCGGTTGGGCCGGGGCGCAAGTAACAAGTCGTTACTAGGGCTCCTCAAAAACCCCAAACCACCACTAACGCGCGCCTAATCCGAATTGTGTGGGCCGAGGCCTGAGATGAGCTGGCGCAGGCCGGGGCTGGCCGGGGCTGGCCGGGGAGAGGAGACAGACGGCGGCTGACGGCGGTGCGTCCAGGCTGTGCGAGGCTGTGCGTTGGCACGGCGAGCTGCACGGCGTTCGCGGGGCTGGCGCTGGCGTAGTAGCTTCAACGTTTCACCGTTTCACCGACTGTGCCTCCTTCTGACCTCGGCGACACTCACCTCTACGGCTACTGGCACTGGCACTGGCACTGGCACTGGCACTGGCACTGGCACACCTCGACTGGCCTCGACTCGTCAGCGCGTCAGCACCGACCTCCACCTCGAACGACGACCGGCCTGCCTGCCCGCCTGCCTGCCTGCCTGCCTGCCTGCCTGCCTGCCTGCCTGCCTGCCTGTCGATGTCGACCGACGCCTTGCCACCCGACTCGTCGACCGTCGACGTCGATCCCGACCACCCTCCGACCACCGTCGACCACCACGGGATGCAGTCTGACGAGCTACAGGTCCATCAGGACGACGAGCAAGACGACGACGACGACGACGACGACGACGACGACGACGACGACGACGACGACGATCAGCTCGAGGACGATCAGGTCGAGGTCGAGGGCTATGGTACGTTCCCCTGCTACCTATCGGCTCCTAGACCGTTCCAGTCGAACCGGCGAACGTAGCTCTGCCCTTGAGCCAGCTCGTTCTCGTAGATGTCGGTCTCTCTCCGCAGCCGCACTGGCCGTCGCTCGGTCTCAGTTCTCGGTCGAGCCACGGCCAGCACATCACACCACTATTGCAGCTATCGCATGCGAGCATGAACTGATCGAACCCTGTTCTACCACCACAGAATCCTCCTCCTCGCCGAGCACCAACACCTCGACGCTCACCTGGATCACCTGGTTCTGCTCCCTCCCCGGCCACGAGTACTTTTGTGAAATCGCAGAGGTGGGTACAACCCCTTGCTCTGACGTTGGATCACCCCGCTGACCCCCCCCCCCCCCCCCCCCCCGATTCGAACCAGGACTTTATCGAGGACGACTTCAACTTGACCGGCCTCTCGGGCTTGGTCCCCTTTTACAAAGAGGCGATGGAGATGGTCTTGGACGTCGAAGCAGGCGAGTACACACACCCCTTCCCTTCGAGTCATGTCCATCTTGCACACCACTGACCAACCATGGATCCCAGCAGAAGAGGAAGCCCACCGAGTACCGGACGTGTCGATCGTCGAATCCTCCGCCGAGCTCCTCTACGGCCTCATCCACCAACGCTACATCCTCACCCGACAAGGCTTGCAACAGATGGCAAGTCACCCCCCCCCCCCCCCCCCCCCAAAAAAACAAGCTGCATCCTGGCAACAACATCGACCGACTGACCACAGCTATTGTCCCTGCTATCCCCAGTACGCCAAATTCGACGCCTCCCATTTCGGCACCTGCCCGAGGGTCTATTGCTCCCTGTCCAAACTCGTCCCCTGCGGTCGATCCGACTTGCCCGGCGTCGATACCGTCAAACTGTACTGCCCCAGTTGCGTCGAAATGTACACCCCCCCGAGTTCGAGGTATCAGGGGGTCGATGGTCAGTCACAAACAACCCCGTGCGGTCTCTACTCGATGACTTTTCCCGACCGACCCTTTCTTCTTCCACTTCATCCCAGGCGCTTTCTTCGGCACGACCTTCCCCCACCTCTTGTTCCAAACCTACCCCTCCCCTCTAACCTTTCCCCCTCCCGCACCCGCACCCGCACCCGCACCCGCACCCGCACCCGCACCCAATACGACCGATTCCGAACCGAACGCCACAAGAAGGAGGGAATTGACGACCCCGACGACGAGTTTGGCCAAGGTGTACGTACCGAGGATTTATGGGTTCAAGGTTTCGGAAAGGGCGAGGAGTGGGCCGAGGATGCAGTGGTTGAGAATGAGGGTCAGTCCGTCGTCGTTGGGGAACGCACGAAAGGCTTGGAGGAGTCTACTTCTACTTACTCTCTCAAGGTGGAATTTGGTCTCGTAGCCGAGAACGGAAGGTGAACTCGATTGGTCCGATCAAGACGATTTGGGACCTCATGCCGATGAAGACGATGGTGATGAAACGCGTCGTGCTCATCGCGGTGGAGGAGGAGGGGGAAGGGGGAAACTCTTCGGCGATGACGACGAAGACGAACAAGGTGGGCCCAATAACGAATCTGAAGATGCGTCCGATCAAGACGCCGTTGTTGGAGCAGGGGGAGGGGAAGGGGATGGAGCAGGTGGGACCACACCTGGTGAACCTATGCAGATGAGTGGTGTGGTCGTCGCTGAGAAACAAGCGAGTTTGTCGGAGAGTGTCAGGAGGCATGTCGCGAGGGCCAAGGAGGAGATGGTGAGATTTGCTTCTGGCGGTGGAGCAGGGAACGGGAACGGGAAGGTCATGGCTGTGAGATCGACGTCCGTTGGGGTCGGGGCTTGATCAATGGACATGGAAGGATTCAAGGTCATCCAAGATCGTTCTAGGCATTTTGCTTCACCCCTCCTTCTTTCTATTTTAGCTCTAGAATGTCTTTGGGTCCGTCGAGTGTGTGCGTGCGTTTTTTGTACACCAATCCTTATTCTCTTTTCGTTTCTCCGTTTTTCATGGTCGAGAGGTGACGAGTTGAGCGGAACTACATGAAGTTACAACACCCTTCGACATCCCTCATTCCCTCGCCACCCCCTCCTCAGCCCCTTTCGAACCCCCAGCTGCACGACCACCTTCACTCGTCTGAGCCAACATCTTGGTCCAATCGTACACTTCATAACCCTTCCTGAACGCTCTGACTCGTTCGTCATTCTTCCTCGTATCAACGCGACGCGGTTTCCTCCATCGTCGAGCTTCGAGTCCAAGCAAGTTGCCAATAATCTCATGGGCAAAGTATCTGTTAAAAAAAAGGCACGAGCAGGAATGAGCTTTCGACACGCTCTCGAAAAAAAAAAAAAAACTCGCTTCAAACTGACCTCTTGAACTCGTCCCCCTTCTCGCCTCCCGTATAATCCCTCAATTCGTCCCCATCCTTATCCCTCTCCGTCGCATCATCAACCCCCTCAATCACATGCCCATACCCTTTCTCACCCTTGTAATCGAATTGGACCATAAAGTAAGGCAGGTTGGGCACCAGAGCTCGACGAAAGGGGCGGGAAGGGTTGAAGGTGACGAGTTTTTGGTTTTGGGACCATTCGGATTCGGAGCTGAAGATGGCTTCCTGTAGGCCGAAGGGCCAGAGAGGGAAGAGCTCGTTAGGAGCTGAATGAGAAAAAAAAAAAAAGCATGGCCAGAGAAGTAAGTGCCTTCGGTGACGAACCCTGAAATAAACTGGTAGTTGATCGAACAAGTCGAACGGGACGGGCAAAGCTTCGATGGCGCAGTGCTTTTGGTGTTTGAGTGAGATGATCGTCTCGAAAAAGACGACGCCTCGATCCGACGCCGCAAAACACTGCATCAAGGTCTTCATGAAATTCTGGCAGAGGGAGCAAGAGCAGTCGGCGTTCAGCGCTGGAGCGTCAACACTATGCAGGAAGTGGATGAACTCACTTTGATCTCGTCCCACGTCTCTTCGTCCGCATCGAGCGAGGTAAAGTGATGTTGGATGGGTACGATTCGGCAATGGCCCGGGACGAGTTCCTCGTTGTCGAGCAAGCCGAGGTAGGCTCGTGTCCCCAGAGCGACGACGGCCGATCGAGGTGGTCCACCCGAGTCGGCGAAGCACATAGTGCAGCTGCAGCAAACAGACGGAGCCATCAGCAAAAAATCATTTGGAGCCTCAACTTGAAGCGCTCGGGCTCACCTGTCGAGCGCCTTTTTGGTCTTGGCATAGTCCTGAATCGCAAACGCCTTCTTGATCGTGTCGCTCTTCATCTTCTTCCTCGCCAGACTATCAGCATGCTCATCCATGTAATCGAGATCATTTGTGAACGGTCGGTCGGTCGCGATACGGGAAGCAAACTCGTTGTCGAGGCGTTTCTGATCGGCCGCGCCACCGCTGAAACGCTCCTGTCGCACCAGCTCGGCCAAGGAAACGTCGTCCTCGGCGGATTGGCGCAGCACCTCGCCCGTCTTGGGATCGTGCGATTGAAATCCCTGTGAAGACATCACGACTCGGGCTGCTTCAGTATCTGTGGCATATAACTAGCCCTGACCGACGTCTCACCTTTTCCTTCTGCTTGCGTCCATTCGCCTTCCTCTCCAATTCGGGTCGATCGCCCCTTCCAATATCGTACAGGTTCCCCTGCGCGTCGAGCGTCGGCACCATCTCCACCTTGTCACCAACCTGTTCGCCATGACCCATCGGACCTTGTGCCTCGCGTGCTCGAATGCTCTCCCTCTCGTACTCGATCTCCAATTCGGTCGCATCGTCCGCATCCATCAGGCGCGCTTTGATAACGCGCGCTTGTAGCTTGTTGAGCTCGGTCTGGCTGAGCACGGGCGAAGGGTCGATCGTGGTCGTGGTCGGGTCGGGGACGAGTACGATGCTTTGCGAAAGTTGCGAAGACGTTCGTGCGGTTTTGGGGAGCATGGGTCTGGGTGCGAGCACACTGGGCACTGGCGTCGAGGGTCGGGAGCCTTCCTTGCTCGACGCCACGGAAGAGACAGCCGTGGGTTCCCCGGGTCGCCTGAACGAGTTCCTCGAACCAGGCCGGGATGCCCCAATCGACTCTGATCCCGAGTCGGTATAGATGAAGCGCCTGTTGGCGTGGGAAGAAGACGGCTCGGCGGTCGGAGTCGAGGGTCCAGACCCCCCAGCTCCGTAATTCGACCTCCTGCCTCGCCTTCGATCCTCTCGCTCGTCGAGAATCCTGCGTTCCTCGATCGCATCACGGAAGGCGTCGAGGTTGCCATAGCGATCGAGGGCGATCTCTTCAACGTCTTTGCCCTCTTCTTGGGCGACTTCGAACGTGCGCTTGAGCTTGGACATGCGCCATGCCGAGCCTGATGAGCCCGGAGCGGGAGACTGGGAAGTGGCACCCCCACCCGTCGACTGCAGCGTCGGCACGGCCGAAGGAGGGTCGGGTATTCCTTGCCAATGCGCCTTGTTGAGTTCTCGGGATGACTGACCCATCATCATCTGCGTGGAGAAACAACTAGGCTCAGTTTGATCCTGCCGACGCCGGTCTCGATCCCCACTGACCGAGGGGTCGACCCTCTCCTTGGCCCGGTCCTTGCGCTTCCTCTCTGTGCCCATCATCCCAAACAGGTCCATCCCCATCCCGCCCGAGTTCTTGCTCATCAAATCGCCGAACCTGCCTCCTCCATTGTTACTTCCCCCGACGTCTCCCTCGCCGTAGCCGTCCGTCATGTCCTGCTGTTGGCCGATCGACGAGCGTAGTCCCTCTGTGACGGATCCAATGTGCCCGATCTGAAACTCGGATACGGTATCGATGGGAGGTCCTTTGGCTGAAGGTGCATGGATCGTCAATAATGATGATGCAGCCCCTGCGGCGTGATTCGACGAAGGCGCTTCGACCCATTCGTCCTCCTCGTCGGGCTGTTCGTGCGCTCGTTCTGTCCCTGTACTGGTCCCCTTGGTGCGCTTGGTCGACGAAGAGGGACCCGAATGTCGGTGTTGGGATGATGAAGTGGTCCCTGACGCGCGATGTCGCTTGGAATGACGTTCCGAACTGACGACGTCGAGGTCAGGATCGGTCTCGTCCCTCTTGCTGTTGTGGCTGCTACGATGCGACGAATGGTGGGAGTGGTGACGGTAAGATGAAGAGCGAGAGTCATCTTTGCTCGAACTGTGTCGCTTGGACGAACTCGAAGAGCCGGTGTGGTCGCCCATCGCTGCTCAAACTCAAGCTAGAAAGTCGGCTGACCGGATCATCGTCGTACGATGCCAACCCGGCTCAGTGACCTCGGGCCCCACATCTGTACCGGGCTGGGATCAGATCCGTTCCACTCAGCTACAACTCCTACCTTCACTTCCTAACTCTCCTTTTTCAATTTATTATCAGACCGTATAAAATTTTCCTCCAACTAAATATTTGCCATCGCAGATTCCTCATTTTCAACACCTTTCGTCCCTGCCTGTCCTTGCCACGACTCGGACCAGTTGAGGGGTCGGTACGAGTCGCTGGCGCCGTCTTGATTCTGGCAAGCGCCTTCGTCGGAAGTTAAGGCTAATTTCTGAACGAAGTGTACCGCCAGCGGAATTTCAGTCAGAGTATACCAGAAGGCTCGAGAACCGAGACTCGTGAGGCGTGAGGTGAACCCCCTTTTTCGATGGCGAAGCGAAAGAGGTCAAAATGAGGATCCTTGAAGACGGAGGCATTGCGTCATGTGAGCATCATCATATTCCCAACACACTGACGTAGGTACATATTTTGACTTTCCTCTTTGAAGCCCAAGTGTCGATGTAATGGACCAGTGGTTCTCTTCCCGTTGATGTCTGAAGGTGAACCGAATGCCGGCGCATGATCGATCTGAGCCCTCAGCGCCTCAGCAAAGAGATGGCCCCCCCACGTTTCCGAAGCGACTAATAAGAGGCAGGCACTTGGGTTTAGTCCTGTCTCTTAGGTCGCATACTGCTGTGAGGATCTCGCTGACGACTATCGGAAGCGATCATAGCGCATGTGACGCTCCACGTGAAGCTCCTGCGTCACTGAGCCGCCCGTCGGAGACTAGAAGGCGTGCACTTTTATCAGTGCCTCATCTTCCGGGCTCTCTGCCACAGCTAACTATGCGCAATAGCAATGTTTGCCTGCACACTGAACTTGAGCTCAGGTTCTCCTCCAGTCCCTCCCTCAGGTCTCATGACCGGTCAGACACAATATCTCGTGGGAAATGTCGACGTCTCGCAAGAGACTGCTCCGAGGCCGAGACGCCCGTTTTCTCAAGATTGAAGTAAATTATTCATGTTCCGAGAAAAGCACCGGTTACACATCAAAGACAACCGTAAAAAAGGTGAACCACATCGCGCATGTGCGAGCTTCGCTCAAAGCTTTTGCATGGCGGCGATGTCGGACGACTGGACATAGTCCTCGAACTCGGCGATCTCGTCCTGGAGGTCGTCCAATCCGATCTTGTCGTCCTCGATGACGAGCGTGATCTGCAACTTCTTGATACCGTAACCGATGGGGACCAACTTGGACAGACCCCAAACGAGACCGTCCTTCTCGATCGAACGAACGGACTTTTCCAACTCGGCCATATCGGTCTCGTCGTCCCAAGGCTTGACGTCCATGGTCACGACCGACTTGGCGATCGTCTTGGGCTTGTTGGCCTTCTTCGCGGCGTACTCTGCCAAGCGCTTCTGCTTCAACGCCTCGGCCTCGGCGTCGATCTCGTCGTCGTCCGAACCAAAAAGGTCGATCTCATCATCGTCGTCCTCAGCGTCGGGGGCCTTGGCCTTGGCCTCGGTGACCTCGACGGGCTCGGGTGCTACGGCGGCAGCGGAGGACGAAGGGCCGTAAGCGGTGTGGGGCTTGGACGCATCACCGGGGAGGGTGACGTGCTCGGCCTCGTAGGATTGGATGTGCTTGTACCAACGCGCCGAGTGGGGGTACGTGGCTGCGTCGGGGCTCGAGGGCAAGGCCTTGAAGACGGCGACGTCGGCTTGCGAGGGTTGGTATCTAGTACGACGAATGAAATGATCGTGTCAGTTGTACTGCTCGACATGCTCGTGTTGTGTGATGCTGAAGCGAATGTGTGTGTGTGTGTGTGTGTGTGACGGGTCGATCGATTGAGAGAATTCAGAAAGCTTGGAAAATGATGGTTGTCTTCAACGTAAAAGGGTGCAAAGTATATGGGAGGTCTTAAGTCCCCTTTGACACCACTCGGAAACACGGACCAAAGCGTAGTATTCATCACAATGAGGTGCAGGGGGAAGGAGCGGCGACGCGCGGGAGGTGCAACGTGGTAAGCTTGTGCGGAGCGTGGCCGACGATCGCAGCAAAGGAAAAAGAACGCCCCAGCGAACAAGGAAAAACGTGACTGACCCCTCGATGTAAGAGACGTGCTGGAGGTGAGCCTCGAGCGACTGGAGGCCGGCGGGGGTGGTGAACTCGGGGAATCCCATGGTGAGAGTAGTGTAGTGAGTGTGGGTGGAGGTGGGTTGGGTGAGCGGAGGGTGGTTGAGGCGTGTGCGAGAGAGAGCTCGAGCCCGGCGCCTGCGAGCGCAACCGAATTGATCGCTATAATAGTGCGCCAAACCAGCATTAGCTTGTGGCAAATAGACCGGGCTAATCCACCATTCGCAGCCCTCAAGCTTGTTTTGTCTGCGGTTGCGGTACGGAGCCAGCTCGCTCCGGTCAATTTTGACATAATTTCAAATGTACACTGAGCCTAGTTGCATGGAGGGAATCGAGTCCGCCGGCGAATTCACGCGATCTCACCAAAATTGGTCAATTGCCCCCCCCACCTCTGTTCATTTGAACGCCGAGCGCGTGCGCTTCCACGGCTTGCGCCACTACGACTCCGCGCCGGGCTCAGTTCAGCACCACACCATTCGCCGTCGAATAGGTTCCACGTTCCCAACGCACCTTTGCTTTCCGAGTCGCAGCCTCGGCTGCTCACATTCATTCCCTTCGTTAGTGACTATCCACGAGGTCAGTCCTCATCCTGGTCGTCGATCGGTGGGAGCCTTTCGTTCCTGTTGGGTCGCACGAGCCGAGTTCCGACGATCGCTGCCACGACTACGCGCGTCTCTCCTGAGCGCTCTCAGCTCAGCGCTCGGTCACGCTACGTCGCACAGCACCCTGCACCGCCCCTCGAGCTGACCACCGTAGCACCTCTCCTCACAGTAGACCATCTGAAGCGCTAGTACTGAACACGCTGCATCGTGTCGGTTCCCTGCACCTCGCCCTCGTCGCGCCGGTTGCCCCAGGTCGTCGTCAGCCCCACGACGCGCACGGATCGCCCCCACTTTTGGATTCAGTTATAGCTCGCTCGCTTTCACCTGAACGCCTTTCAGGAACTCGGTCTTCTTCTGTCGACTTGATTGCTACGCCCATCTCTTTCGTTCTATACGAACGTATCGTGTTTAGGGTGAGTGGGACGTTCGAAGCGTGTGACTGCGATCTTGCTTCCGCATCGACCGCCTTCTACGCCACACCCACCATCAATTTGCCTCCCGCACGCGTCCACGTCACCTCGCTGGCTCGCACCCCATCGCGAGCTTGTTGTCACGCCATCACGAGCTACATAGGTGGATCATAGGCCTGACGCCAGTCAACATCGATCCTCTGGTGACTCTTGACACTTCGATACACCACCGCCCCGAGACGGCGATAGGGCCTCTTGTTTGACGACCCCACTTGAGACATCCACTTTGGTGTGCCCGAACTGACAGAAGAGAGCTCCATTCATCTCGCGCACAGCAACATGACCGAAGAAAGCGTGACGCCTCCGCGTACAAACACGCAGAAAAAGTTCGCCTCAGCGACACCCAAGCAGACGACGCCATCCACCTCATCGTCTGGCAGTCCCAACGTCGCCGCCAACAAGGGAGCCGGATCGGCCCAGTCTCGCAAGGGCAGTCGCAGCAACGCAGAAAAACAGTCGGGACGAGCCTCGAACAATGGCCAGGCCAACGCAAGTGAAGGTATGGCGAGTATCAAAAACATCATATCCAAGCCCCAGGATTCACCTTCGTCCGAATCTTCTTCCCCACAAGCTTCGGCTACCAACCGTTCGGGTCACCACAACCAACCCCGCTCCAACTCGAACTCACCAGCACGCCAACGCCAACAAGCTGGTGGCGGAGGGGGACCGCACCGCAAGAACCAAGCGTCGTCGACGACCCCACCGGCGTCAGCCCCGATGATCCAGACCTTGTCATCGAGCCTCAACCCGCAAGCCGGCGGCTTCCAGCCCAACATGCTCGGCCCCATCCATGACTCGCTCGACGAATCGCTCGTCACACCGACGGCGACCCACTTTGACCTGATGGAAGGCATCCCGAGGTCCGCCGCCGCGATCGCTCGGGCTACCAAAACCGGTGCCGGTGCCGGTGCCGCAGCAGCAACTCCGCGACAGTACGCCGACTTCTCTGCCATGGGTGCGATCGGACCCGGGGCCGAATTTCTCGGTGGGTTCGCGGCTCCTCCAAACTTGGGCGCCGGTGGCAATGGTGCACGTGCGGGAGGATTTGGCTTCTCGTTCCCTCCCGCGACCTCGACGCAACAACAGTACGCTCAAATGCAAGCCGCGCAACAGCAAGGCCCTTACGGGCAACAGATCGCCCAACAGCAGGCCGCAACCGGCGTGGCGAGTCAGGCCAGCGAGCTCCTGAGCGAGCAGCTGGCGATCCAACAGCAACTGGCGAATCTGCGCATTCAGCAAGAACAACTCCTGGCACGGTTTGGCGACATGCAGCAGCAGCAGCTCCAAGCCGCTTCCGGCGCGGAGCCGACGCAACCAGTGCTGGTCAACATCGCGACCACGAACCCACCTCCGAGCCATCGACGTGGCCAGAGTGCCTTCAGTTCGTTCGGCAGCGGTGGCGGTGCGAGTGCATTCGGCCAAATGGGTTCATTCAATGCTGGACCCATCGTTGGCTCGGCCTCTGCGGCGTCGGGCAACTCCTCTGCGGCTGGTCTGCCAAAAGGTCATGGGCGCCGCCACTCGGTCAACACCAAGGCCCAACAACAACAACAACAGCAGCACCAGCAGCCTACGGGGCAGCCTGATCAACAAACCCTCTCTAGCAGCTTCCAGTTCCCCAACCACGTCCAAGATGGTAACCACAATTCTTCGAACGATCGCAACCAGCAGAGGCTCGACTTCAACACCTCCAACGACCAGGCGTCAGCCGGTCGTGCCTATGGCCACCAACGGCGACAGAGCGGCAGCATGTCCTCGCTTGGAGGATGGCAAGCGTCCTTCACCGGACCGGGTCAACAGCAGGCGAACCTCGCCGAGGCATCGGCTCATCTTCAACAGCTAGCGGCTTATCGAGCTTCGGCGGGTCACGCTCGCGTCCCCTCGTTCGGCATGTCGACGTTGGGTCAAGGACCGGGTCAATTGGCGATGGCATCCTACGGCGGTGGCTTGCCCCAACCGGGTCAACACAACCAACAGGGCAACCAGGCGAGGAAGAGTTTATTCGCTCCTTATCTACCCCAAGCCTCGATCCCGCCTTTGGTCCAGGCCGGCAAGTTGGTCATCGGGACGTTGAGGGTCAACAAGAGGAATCGTTCTGACGCGTACGTCGCTACCGACACGCTCGATTCCGACATCTACATCTGCGGATCCAAGGATCGCAACCGTGCGTTGGAGGGCGATCTCGTCGCTGTTGAACTCCTCGATGTCGACGAAGTGTGGGGAACGAAGAAGGACAAGGAGGAGAAGAAGCGCAAAAAGGAGGAGAACGCGAGCTACGACCCTCGTGCGACGCGCGATCTGCGCAAGATCGACAAGAAGAAAGACGACGTCGAAGTCGAGGGCCAGGGTATGCTCTTGTTCGAAGACGAGGAGGTCAACGACGACCAAAAGCCTCAGTACGCCGGTCACGTCGTTGCTGTGGTTGAGCGAGCCCCCGGACAACTCTTCAGTGGTATGCTTGGCGTCTTGCGGCCCAGTTCCGCAGCGACGCAGCAAAAGCAAGAGTCGGAGCGCCGAGAACGCGAGGGCGTCGATCTTCGCTCGGGCAACAGCAATTCGACGCCGTCATCGGGCAACGCCTCGCAGCAGCAGCCGTACGGCGGCGGAGGCAACCACGTCCCTGCACCGAGGATCATCTGGTTCCGACCGACCGATAAGCGCGTTCCGCTCATCGCGATCCCGACCGACCAAGCGCCCGAGGATTTCATCGAATGCCCGGACAAGTACGCCTCGAGGCTGTTCGTTGCTTGCATCAAGCGCTGGCCCATTTCTAGTTTACATCCTTTCGGTAGTTTGGTCGAAGAGCTAGGAGAGATCGGCGATATCGAGGCCGAGACGAACGCGCTCCTGAAGGATTGCAACTTTAGCAACGATGGTCAGTCTCATCTTTGATCTCAGTGGCGATCATTTAATTGCAGGAGCTGAGGCGGACTCTCTCTCTGCAGATTTCTCGGAAGCCGTCGTCAAGTGCTTGCCACCCATTCCGTGGTCCATTCCCGAGCGCGAACAACAACCCGAAGTGCGCCGCGATTATCGCGACCAGCGCGTCTTCACCATCGATCCTGAGACGGCAAAAGATCTCGACGACGCTTTGCACGTGGTCGAGCTCGAGGATGGCACGTTCGAAGTCGGAGTCCACATCGCCGACGTGTCGCACTTTGTTCGACCCAACACCGCGCTCGATCGTGAGGCTCGTAAGCGTGCGACGACCGTTTACCTCGTCCAGCGCGCCGTTCCATTGTTGCCCCCGACTTTGAGCGAGGAGCTTTGCAGCTTGAACCCGCGCAGCGACAAGTTGACGTTCAGTGTCGTGTGGAAGATGACGCGCGAAGGCAAGGTGCTATCGACCTGGTTCGGCAAGACTTTGATCAATTCGAGGGCCAAACTCGCTTACAGCGATGTCCAAGAGGTGCTCGAGGGTCGCGACCTCGTCCAGGGCAAGTTCGAGACCGAACAAGAGCGCCTCGAGGCCATCGAGGACATCAAGCGCTTCAACACGATTGCGCGCAACCTCAAGAAGGAGCGCTTCGAGAATGGCGCGTTGCGGATCGACAACGTCAAGGTTTCGTTCAAGCTCGATGAGGATGGCCAGCCCGAGGATTGCGATCACTACGTGCGCAAGGAGGCGAACGAGTTGATCGAAGAGTTCATGTTGTTGGCCAACATGTCCGTTGCGCGTAAGATCGCCACTGGCCTTCCCGACCAAGCCCTTTTGCGACGCCACGAACCCCCTATCGATCGTCGTCTGGACGGCTTCATTGACCGCATGGGTCGATTGGGTATCAAACTGGATGGTAGTGGACCTGGCGCTTTGATGAACTCGTTCAACCAAGTCACCGACGAGGCGTCTCGCACGACGCTGCAGCATCTCAGCAAGCGTTCGATGCAACAGGCCAAGTACTTTTGCACGGGCACGCTCGACATCTCCAAGTACTTCCACTACGCGCTCAACGTGCCCCTCTACACGCACTTCACGTCCCCGATCCGAAGGTACGCTGACGTGATCGTGCATCGCCAATTGGAGGCGATCCTTGCGCACCAGGCGGCTCAAGACGCAGCGCACGAGGCGCAGCAAGCGAGTGTCGGCGAACTCAAGTTCTCACTCGATGTCGAGGCCGTGAGCAAGATCGCGTCGATGTGTAACATCAAGAAAATGAACGCCAAGTTGGCGCAAGAGCAGTCGCAGCACTTGATGCTCTGTGTGCTCGTCCACGACCTTACGAAACGCTACGGTCCCGTCATTCGACCCGCGGTCGTGATCGGTGTCTTGGACCAGGCCTTTGATGTCCTCGTTGTCGAGTTTGGCATCGAGAAGAGGGTTCATGTCGTAAGTGTTGATGTCTGCTCTACCTCTTGCGCCAGATAGCACCTGACACGTTGCCCGGATCGTCACTGCAGGATCAAATGCCAACCGAGTCGACGCAATACGACGAACATGACAACAGCCTGTCGATCTATTGGAAGAAGAACGTCGAGGTACTGGGCTGGCTCGCCGAGAAGAACAACGACGAGCACCTGTTGCGCATCCGCGATCAGGCCGAGTTCCATGCGCGCGGCTTGGGCAACCATGCCGACAAAAAATCGAGGGCGGAGAGCGCGTTATTCGATGTGAGTATCCGGTTAACGTTGTAATTTCGACCGCGATCGGAGTACTGACCGCACCGCTCCCTTGGACACCGTGTCGTTGCAGGACGACGAGGACGACGAGGAGTCGGCGGACGCCCAAAGAAAACGACCGCTCCGAATGACCGGTCAGAGGCTCAAGAGTCTCAACAAATCGCCACTTAAATTCGAGGGTTTGTCCGACCGTGACCAGCATTGTATTCAAACCGTCCGGGAATTGCAGACTGTGCCGGTCGTCATTACGTGAGTGCTATGCGCACACTGCTTTCGAAATGCTCGCCCCATTGCGCGCATCAAATACTGACAAATCATCATGCTGCGTGCTTCACAGGTCCGATATGACCAAAAGTCCTCCCGTCATCAAGGTCCATGCCATCAACCCTTCTTGCTCGATCTAGTATGCCTTCTTGCATCGCTTGGTATCATCACTACTCCCCTATTTCGTGCCCGGCGGTGCTGCGGACGTGCATATGCTGGCCCGTCGGGCATCCGAGACCTCCAACTCGTTCGCGTTTGCCTTTTTCTGTTCATCTGTTTCCTGATTATGCCTGCAATACATTAACGATCTTCCTATCTGTGTGAGCGCTCTTTGAAATTGAGCTGGGTGCCTTGCGAAGCGTAGAAGTTGGATCGCAGTGTGGGGCGCTGAGAGAGCACGCAGTGATTTGAACGGGGTAGATATTTCAAATCCTCTGAAGAAGCGTTTGAGAAGCCAGGTGTTCGATGTAATCCTGGTACCTAGCCGAACCGATGCCGCAAGGGGGGGGGAGGGGGGGGGGGGGGGGGAGCTTCGGTCTCGGGATCGGGCCCGACGCTGCGCACTGCGCGACCGGAAGGCTCCAGCACTTGCGCGTAAAGCGTAAAGCGTAAAGCGTAAAGCAGGTGTGCGGTAAGACCCGGGGAACTCTTCTCGATCCAAGCGGTCTTTGAATTTGAATTGATGCCCGAACCGAATACGGAAGATTCCGGGTTCGATTACTAATATTCTCGGCGCCCCTGAGTCAAGCCGAAGTTCGAGTTGGGATGCGACGACGGATCCGAGGAGGTTTCCATTCTAGGATCCTGGCTGCCGCAATCACATCCCGGCACCAAGCTACTACCACAACCCAACCCCAGCTTCTAGCTGGTTCGGATGAATGTGCACCTCGGAATGCATCGACGAGGATTATGAGGGCGGTATACTATCTTTTGCAGCGTATAAAGTTGTGAATGTTTTGGCAACGAAGCCAGTTGCGCCGAATTCCTGTAGTTTCAACGTCTACGATCCTCGGTGTGGTCATGCATGTTTGTCGCTGCTTGGTATCATCGTTCCCGTTAATTCAACGGGTCCCCACCAAGTTGAAGAAAAGTATGAACTCGTACTGCATGGTAAGTGATTCGATCACTCGAGAGAAGTCTCGTTAAATCCCCGGAGGTGCTGCCCTTCATGATCGCGCTTGTCACCGCCTCCAACCACGCCAACTCCTGATCAAACCAGGATCTGACGTCACCTCGTCACATGAGCGCACCCCAACCTCGAGCTAGTCAACCGTTCAATTCTTGTTTGATCAAATTTCTCCTTTTCCCCCATTGGGTACCTACGTATCACGGGAAATGTGCCATGCCACGACAGCGGTTTTCAACAGGATGAACCATGTCAGGTGCCGTTGATCTGGATCCTGGTGGCATCTCGGCCCATAAGATCGCCCGATAAATAATCGCATGCAGTAGCAGTAGTGGTACCACTCGTTTGAGCCCTTGATTCATTTGACCTGGCTACCTGGCTGTTGCCGTCGGAGGGGCCGCTCAGTACCTATTTTGTCTCGCATGCATAAATCTGACTGGAGAAGTGCACACCAACCGTTTTCCGGATTCGGGCTGCCCTTTCTTCCTGCTCAACGACAAGCAATCATGGTTCAGTTCATTCCCTGAGTTTCTGTGAATACTTCTGGATGTTTCCCATACTCTGTATGCCACAAAAAGCTGCCACCAAGTCCGCCGGTGCATTTCTCGTCAGAAAAAGCACACGTCTCCTATCGCGCTTGATTTCGTGCACACTGAGCTTCGATTGATCGTCCACATCACCTCGAGGTTGCACCTTGGTGTACTAGCACCGGGATAAGCGCTGAAAGTTATCGTGCTGTGGAGGATCCGATTGTGTTCCGAAAGAGTGTGGCACAATATCCGTCAACGCTTTGGACAGGGGTCACGCCTGAAAAGTGGCTATCTCCACACGGTCATGAAGGAGGCCTGGGCTGCGCGAAGCGAAGACAAGGGAAAGGGCATGGTGGTGTGCGCGCCAAAACAGCTCATCCGGTTCGGTCGTACTTCACCTCGACCTCAGCGTCTCGAGAAAAAAAGCCCTCGAGCCTTCTTTGACAGAGGGCCCGCGCGCGGGCGTGCGGGGAGAGTCCAAAGCGGTGCTGACGGTGTGCACATCGCAACAGGGGCTTCGCCGGCAAGAAGAGACCCTTCCGATGCGGAAATACACCGCCCACCTTTGGTGGGTCGCACAGGACCCCACATACTTTGCAGAAATATGCCACGAGAATCACCCTATTCTCCGCCCGGTGTAATTACCTTTTAGTCACTTCATCGCGCCTGTCCATTTTCCGTGGGCGTCTTGTCTTTATGTCTCTTTCGCTTCTTTTTCCTCGAGTCGGAAGAGCATCGTCGACGCCCTTCAAAACTGGAGTCGGATTCCTCCGGCACAGCGCTTTGCCTCCACATCTTCGCTTCGGTATACCATGCATCCTCAGCGCCCGACCATGAGTACTCATGCTTCGGCACACCCTCACCCACAAAGCTGGACCAAGACGATCATCAAGGGCAGGAACAAGGCTTGCAGCAGGTGAGTGCTAGAGCTCCAGTCTTTCGCTTCCGTACTCGACGACTCCCAGCCCGAGGTCGACGGACTCGAGCCCGCTCACTAGGCGGGCGGTAGCGATGCGCTCTGCATGTGGGGCGGTGGTGTTCCGTGTGCACGCGAGGGCTGACTCGAATTTCGCCTTGGACAATGTCGGGAATCGTCGGGCACCAGATGCCACATTCGTCGGGTTCGCTGTACGGGCACAGAGGGTGAACCCTGTTATGCGTGCCTACGAACTGGTAAGTGTCGGCCGAATCGGGCTCCAATGTCAACTAGGCCTCGATCGCTGAGTCTCGGATCGGCTCTGTCCTCAATCCCTTCTGCTCTTCCTCTCGCATCTACGTAGCCAAAGCAAGGAACCACGACCTCGAGCAAGTCTATTGCGGGTATCGCAGCGCCAGTTGCAGCGAAGAAATCTTCGACCACATCAATCGTAAGTCCCAGCCCCACTCCCCATCACGAACCTGGCTGGTGTGCGGAGGTCGGGCGGCGCCGCGAACACGAAAGGGGGTCTGTGCAGGCGGCGCCAGCGCGCGACACCCCTTTCAACAAGGCGGCGCCGCCCAAGTTGCTACTCGCGAGTCGCGGCGCGCGGGTTGGGGCGCTTACTAGCGCGGACCAGCGAACATCACCTACTGCCGGCGCTTGGACAGCTGTTCATTCAAGTAAGCCCGTAGCTGACCAGTGACCAAGCTCTCATTACCTAATTGGCGGCGCACTTCCGGTTTGCCCTCCTTTCCCGTTGTCTCACCCGTTCGCCGTCACTCGCTTTGATTCGGTCGCGGACCGAAACACCCGAATTCACCTCCCAATAACAACCGGTCCCCACCTAGCTCGTCGGCATCGGTGTTCCTCAAGGAGGCACAGTTCGGCATCGTCGTCGGCTTCATCCTCGCCTACGGGCTCGGTGCCCCTGCACAACAGCAGCACGATCGCCGCCAGCGCGCCCTACACCGACGCCCATCACCATGCTGGCTGGGGCCCATCTGACGGCATGCCATCGATGAGCGATCTCAGCCACTACACACTGCCTTCGCATACTCTACCACCGGGGGTGCCAAGCATTGGCGGCGGAAGTCAGGAAGCCATATACCGACATCGTGCGTTGCCCCCGCCGACCTCGTTCGATTTCTACTCCCCCATGGCGTCGTCGTGCTCGGCCGAATTCCAAGCCCGACCGCATTCGCTTTCCAACACGAACCCACTTGCTTTGCTCAACTTCGGCTCGTCTTCGACTCTTGCTCGATCGGGTTACAGCATCGGCACAAGCCATTCGGGGCCAACTGCGACTAGTCATCCGAGCTACCAGCCTGGTTCAGCTTTGATGGACGGGCCCTCGAATAGCTCCTTCGAACATAACGGACACCCCTCGGGTCCGTTCTTCCTTCCGCCGAACGACTCTTCGCGGCCTTTCGGCAGCAGCCTCTTCAACGCCAATTCGTCCTTGCACCTCCCTACTCCCGGGTTCTCGCAGTCGTCAACACGCAGTACCAGCGGCCTTCTTTCTTCTCCTACTTCGGCGACGATACCAAGGTCGACGCCGACGGGTCCCCAAACACCCGGTCAGCCTTACTATTACCCCCCGGGATGGTCGATGGGACCTCAGTCACAGACCCCACCGTCCAATCAGATCTCCCTGCCTGCACGCGTTGCGGCCCCCGGTGCTGTCAGCTCTACGGGCAATTGCTCAGCGGCGACCGCTTCGGATGTCGAATGGTCGAACATGTTGGCCGCTACGACTCGAGCTGCGCAGTCCAGTCCAGAGCATTCAGAGGCTCAAGTACCGGATAAGCCCCACTCGGAGCGACCTCAGACTCCTTTGTCTAGCCCTACCCAAGTGCACGCCGCAGGGGCCGGTCAGACCGAAGCGACCCATCGCTCGTCTCACCCATCACCCACCGCTTCCCCTCCATAATCAACGACATTTTCAACACTCACCAAAAAGCTCACGAGACCTCTCAGATGTTTCATTCATACCAAGAACAAAACACACCACCCACGCGCTGGCGCCGCTTTTCTGACCATAATGAGTAAAGCCCCTCAAGTCCCTCAGTTTTCCCTGTCGACATCTTATCGTTCCCCTTTGGTCGTGTCTTCGTAACGTCTTTTTTTTTGAACACAAGTTATTCCTTCCTGCGCATGTATTTAATCCCAAAAACCCCGCCTTGGTTCAACTGTAATGAGAGGGCCCTCATTTTTTTAAGTCAACGCATTGCCGCCTCACGCCTCCTGTGGTGACCTCAAGGCGGTGAGGGTGATCATGAGGCGACCAGGAGGTTGGGGACTTCTCGGGCTCGGGTTCACACACCTCGCTTGACACGCTTCAAGGACCCCTGTGATGATGTATTTAAAATCGGGGTAAACTCATTGCAATGCTGAAACGATGCTGTGGTTACTGCCATGCAAAACGGAGAGCTGCAACGAACAGATTCAGAAGAAACGACTTGAACGGGGGAAGTGCGACCCGTCGACGAGTGTGGGCGCCGCTAGCGAGCCGGTGCAAAAGCAAACGGTGTACAGAGTAGAAATCGTGGATGAAGAAAGGGGAAATGCACAGGTCACGGAACAAGCAAGTGGGGAAACGAAAGAGGGTTGCAAGGGGAAAGCTCAGGTCGAGCGGGAGTCAAAACGTCAGCGAGACGAGCCGGAGCCGGAGCCCGTGACCCTGGGCAACGACGACATGGCGCCTTGTTTCTGCACACATCGAGTCAAGAGCAAACAGCAAAGCACCCGGGTCAGCGGATCGAACATGGAGACGCGTCGAGTATCGGCCGGCGTCGAGCCTCCACTGATTGCGATCCGGGCGTCCGTGTGGGCCACCTCGCATCGCACCTGCTCATCTCGGACCGAACCGGAGCCAGCCCAGAACGATCTGCTTGACTGCGCCTCACCCTGAGCTTGGCCTTTTCTCCTCCGCTCGACATAGTACCCGAGGTCGTGTTGGCATCTTTTCCAGCCGACCTTACCACGCGGGCCATGAAGACTTCGAGGGCCATGCGGAATGGGTCGTCGACCATGGCTGAGAGGCGCAAGTTCTGTCTCGGGGACAATGTCAATGTCAGCGATAAAGGCTCACGATGGAGTGCACGTGTGAGCGGGTTTGGGACGGGGCATTGGAGGGGGTGGATGGCAGAGGAGAAAAGAAACGAGGCGGGGGGAGAGGGAAGTGTCGGTCCGGACTCACGGTCGAGATTGACACAAACTCATCGGTCGTCGGCAGGCCACGGAGCGCCAGATCGGCTCGAACGTCTTCTGTTGCATCAGCTACCCTTACGGGCGATCTGAGGTCACTGCGCGTCGGCGAGGTTCGCACCGAGGGAGGAAGAGCAGGGCCGACCGACCCCCTCGACGACACAGGCGTAACCATGCGGTACGGCGACGACGGCAGCGTGCTCGGCGAGGCGGCTGGGACGTCGCTGAATTTTGTAGCGAATTGCAGATTCTTGTGGTGTGCGCGCGAGGTGAGATGTCGCTGGAACTGCGATTTGCTCCAACGCCGCTCCAAGAGCCGCGGGCACACCCGACAGCGATACCGTGGCAACCTATTGCGACCTTCCTCAAGGACGACTTCGCCACCTGGAGAGAAACATGGTACAGGTTAGCTTTGGCGCCAAGGGTCGAGTCGGTGAGGGGTGGTGGTGGTGGTGGTGGTGGTGGTGGTGGTTCGGTCGAACCTCACCAAGCTTGACAAAGTCTGCAGGCTCGATAGTCTCTTTGCTCGGAGCCATGGCCGAATCAAAGGGTGTGACAACGGGTGGAGTGAGGTGGGAAGGTCAAGGAGGAAGAGCGACGATCAGAGCGCGATCAGAGCATTAAGCAGGCCCCAGCAGGCCCCCCCCCAGCCCCTCAGGACCCCCGAAAGCCCGGCCTGAGGCGCGTAGGGCCCGACTGGACAAATTTTGGGCCAAAATCGCCAAGGCGCGTAGTCGGGGGTGGACAAATCATGGCGCGCCGGTGTGGGTGGGGTCCTAGGCCCGTAGGTTTCAGTGGACAAATCGGGACCCATTTCGGCCACATTCGGCTTGGAAAGCCAAAGTTTGCCGACCCTCAAGAGCCGCGGGAGCGCGCGCGAAACATTCTGGGCTGTACCGAATTCACAACAACGCCTCTAATTGTTGGATTGACGCGCCGCGGGGCGGCGACGAGTCCCTGAACCTCTCAAGCGCGGCGCGGTCGAGTTTAACATCGAAAGGGCATTCATCTCAATTCTATACCAGTTGGTAAAAATGAGCTATGTACTAGAAAGCGAGTAGATTGGTCAGGCGCCCAAGTGTCCGAAGCCCGCGAGGCCGATTTCGTCTTCGTCCGAGTCGGCGCTGCTATTGTCGCCGTCCGACTTGATCTTTTTGGCTGCAAAAGGGGGAGGCGCCGCCGGGGGTGAAGAAAGGTCATGTCAGGTTGACTTATGACCTAGTGTTAGGCGCATCGGTGTCTCCACTTACCCTTATTAGTTAGGTCAGCAAAGTCCAATTCGAACTCGGCCTCGTACGCAGACCTCTTCACAGGCGAATGAATGGCCGACGTGCCCTGGTATCGTGGTGCCGAGGAGGTCTCAGTATTATTATTATTTTCCAAAAAAAAAAAATGGTTCAAGAGTAAGAGACCATGCTGATGGGGGCCCACCGCTGCACTCACCGATCCGCTGGCAGCAGGGTGAGGTGCACTGGCAAGTCGACCATGGATACGGGCTGCCACCGGGGTCAATTGATAGCGTCCAATCCATTGCTCTTTTCTCTTGTCCTCGTACACATGGATCCCTTTCCCTTGCCGGATCCTCACTATCCGTCCCCAGCCAAGGAGGGATAGAGGCCTTGATGCTGGCAGGGAACGGGATGTCGCGGCCAAAGACGTGATTCCAGCAGCTGCAGAGGATGCCATTGTGAAACCAGTGTCAGTTTGGCCCCTTCTGCGGGAACTTAGTAGGCGAGGAAAACGCGCACTCACTCTTTTGTGGTCACCACACGGTGGTGGATGTATGCACTATTTGAGTTGCGCCCAAATGGCGATGCCAATTCCGCAAGTTCTAAAGTAGCCGATGGGAACCAGCAGCAGAATCAGCACCCTGCTCGCACGCCTAACACCGCCTAAGTTCAGCAAGCGGCTCACCTTGAAGATTCTTGGGAAGTTTCCAGTGCTGATGAAGGGCTTGAGACACCCCTCCTTGGAGCCAGTTTCGAAACTTTACGACCTCCGAGTCGGACTCGAACAGCTCCAGTCGAATCTCCCGGTCGAGATCTTCAGGCCTGACGTAATCTCGCTCAAGGCGCCATTGCTGGCTGTTCAGGGGCATGTATAGAAGTTTGCGGCATCTTGGTTAGCGCTAGCGTAGATCTCCAGTAACACGTGGCTTCGCTTACTTCTTTGGCACGATTCCCCCTGCAGGATCAATGGTTCGGATTCGGCCTACAAGCCATATGTTGGCGACTTGACCGGCCGCCGTAGCCAGTGCGACTTCGCCGTAGTTCCCCCGTTTCTGTAGACGAACGAAATCGGCAACCGAGCGATGATCGACGATGTTGGCTAAGGTCGTCAGGGAGACGTTGTAGACCTCGACAATGTTCTGAACGTCTTCGTGGGTGAGGGAAGTTCGCTCGTAATCTAGAGCGTCGTATGATGTTGGCAGTCGGTCGGTCAGAGAGGGGGTCGGAGTCATTGCTTGTCGCGGAAGAGGTAGATGAAGGTGGCGTGGTGACAAGTAGGGAGAAAGAGATGAAGAGACACCGAGGTTTTGAGGACAGCCAAAGATGCTCGCGGAGTCGACCCTGAACCATCCTTTGGACCATAGTAACTGTGTAGTACGACTGGCTGCTCTCGAGGGCCAACTTGTGTCGTTAACCTGATCTCATCAAACTCATCAAGTGTATTCAGCTGAGAAGGCGCTTCAAATGTTTGAAGGTGAACAAGGTGCGACAAAGTAGACATGTTGGCTCGAGAAGCGTGCAACTGGGCACAATCAGCAGCAGAATTTGACTCGAGTTCGGGGATCTGGATCAAGACAGGCTAAATCCGGGTGGTAGGTCTGGCCAGTGTCAGGTCCGGATGCTGTAGGTCTGGCTACTAGGTCCGCGCTCCTAAGATGACAAGAAGATTGCAGAGTCTGACAAGCCCACAAGTGTAGAGTGTGCAGGGTGGGTCGGGCCGTGTGCGAGTGACGAATGACAAGGCGAAGCTTCGAAAGCGACGTGGCTCGAAGGGCGTGAAACTGTGCTATTCTTAGTTCTTGCCCTCCCGCCCCATTATGGCAACCGGCCCCCCCTCGCCCCCTATGCTTTATGACGAGGTCCAAGGAGTCAAGGACCAAGAGCGACCCCGCCGCCGGGTCCGTGACTCCGTCGTCCCTGTCTCCTGAGTCCTGATCCCTGAGCTAGGCCGAACAACGCCGCGCGCGTTTTCATAAAGTGCGGGGAAGCTGTGCCTGAGGACTGAGGGGCCGAATTCTGAGACACTTTGAGATTTGCACCAATTCTGGGCTGGAACCGCCCAATTTTCGAAACGAAACCTTCAGCTCTTTCAGAGCTTCAGGGATTCCTTGCAAGTATAACCTCTTGGCTGGTTGAACGAAGCGTCTGAGTGCGCGCGTCTCTTGCGTTCCCCGCTGCGTCGCGTCGACGTCGTCTGTGCCATCATCGTCAATATCCTACATTCTCGGCACAGCTTGCTTCGACGAAACGTATCTAGAGATCTGGATATCGATCTCCTTGACGATGATCTTGAGCGAATGGCACCCCTCTTGGACGTGAGGATGTCTGAGCTTCTCGCCTCCAGCTTTGACAAACCAGACACCCGGATACAGCTTTCATGATCGACAGACGAGCCTCTCGAATTTGATACCCTTGCTAGGCCGCTCGATGCTTGGAGGGACAAGTTGAAGGATCGTGGAGCAATCATTGCGGCACATAGGCAAGGGCCACCAGTCTATCGCCATCGGCTGCCTTTCGATGTCGAATCTGGCCGCATATAGATTACGCCGAGCGCATGCGTTCGGTTGTTATCAGTAGCTAACAGTGGATGAAGTCATCTGCGTGTCGACATCGAAGATCAACCTCTCATCATTAAGGCTCTGGAGGTGCTGCCGTCACTGCTCGTTGAGGAGCAATTACCCCCTCAATGATCCTCGGGGTTCGTAGATCTCACTGTAGCTAGCTTACTCGCAGATTGACTGCAATCGATTTTACCTCTCGTGGTACGTTACATGTATACCAAGGCCACGTCAAATCATAGTGACAGAGCGGAGACCGACTCCCTAGCAGTACTCTCGAATGTCGTCCTCCAGGAATTGCGAGTTGTCAGCAAGGGCCGTTAGCAACGCATATGATTGACGGCACGGCTCGATTGTTTGGAGTCGATGCTCGAGAAACCATTATTTCCTTGGAATCATCATCGACGCCCGCGCTCACTCTAGCATCACAGAAATCACTCAAATCAGTCGCATACCTCGGGGAGCGTGTCTTTGACCGGAGCCAGCAGGCTGAGGCAAGGTTCCGTTTTCTTCGGCGCCGCAACGAAGTACGGGACGCTTCTGTGTCCTAGTGTAATCAAAAGAATGGTGTGAAAGATGTAGGGTCAAAAAGGCAGGCAGCATGTGCAGGTGAGGAGCCCTCGGCGAAGCTGAACCGAAACGGCTGACGCGCGCGCGGGCTCCGGCGATTCGGTCCGGCCGAAAACGTCCGGACGGCGTTTTCGCGATTTTTGAAGATGTTTTAGAGCATTTGAAGCAATTCTAGAGCTATTTTTGGATGCGCGTAGATAGACTGGACATTTTGGGGACTTTTTTGGGCGAAAAATCCAAAAAATGGTAGACAAATGAGGTCCAAAATCGGGGATTTTGCCGGATTTTACCTACGCGCCTCAGGCCGGGCTTTCATGGGTCCTAGCCCCTCACAGCCTCTCACAGCCCCCCACACTGCTCACTATACTGCTCACCGGCTCTGCTCAGCCTCGACGGCCGGCTACGGACCTGGGTGCAACGTCTGGTACCAACAAAAATGTGACACCTGGCAGCGCTCGAACATGCTATTTTGTTGCACAGTTCCACGCAGAATGCGCTCTACACAAGTTGCACAACCCGTGCCGCCGGAATTAGACGACCGCACTGGCAGAGGGTCCAAGCGGGGCCTCATTGCCCCATGCACCCCATGTGACCCCATGATCAATCGATCGACCAACGGAGAAAAGGTACGGAAGCCCGTGCTCGAGGGGCATCTTTGATTTGATCACGACCCCTTGAAAGAATGGTGCACTCTTCATGCTCGGCCCGCTCCAACTTGAACTTCAAGCGAGGATGAGCAGTATAATCGGACCGGTCTGTAGAATTCGGTGGAACATGTCTCGGCCGAGTGATGCTGCCGTGCGCTGTGTTTCGCGCGGACGGGTTCTCATTGAGAATGCGGTAATGGCTAGGCGACTATGCATACTTTACAAAACTACTGCCCAATTTTGTTTTACAAGACCAAGCAAATAAAGAAAACGAACCCGTACGAGCTCCCTACTTCTTCGTTCCCCCAACGGACGGTGCGACCTGATAAACCACCTCAGTCCTAATCACATACTTGGCCTCCCCCTCACCCATAACCGGTGAACCCTCATGCAACAAACTTCCCTTTGAATCACCGTGGGGGAAGACCAGTGCTGCGCCCATTAACGGTTTGACGGGGTAGGCGTCCAAGCGACCTATTTGGTGGGGCGAAGGGAGGAAGAAGGTCGTGCATCCGTTGGTAAAGTGGTCGTTGAGGTAAATCTGGGTGAAGAGTTGAGGAAAATCAGTGGCGTTTCAGTGAGTGAGTCGGTGCGCCTGTTAAGGCTTACGAGGAATGTCAGCCTCGACATTTGCGGCGCGTCGACGGGACTGGTATCGAATTGAAATGCACCGGACGACGACAGCCCAGAAGGTGGTGCCGCGCCATCAAGATGAGGCCTGAACCCCCCCACAAGGTAGCATTAGCCGTTTGCTTACTTCACGGTGTTCCGAATGACGTACCTATAGATCGATCCAGGAACATAACGATAGACCCTGAATCTCGCGTTGATGCCGACGAGTTTGCCGCCATCGATTTCGGGGGGTAAGAGGTGCAAGATACGTGAGTCGAGTCGACAGATGAACTCTTTATCCGCTAACCAATAAAGGTTCTGTGAACGTATTCCAAGCGTCGTTTCATTAGCTGGTGTTGTTCACCATACTGCGATGAGATTGACGTACATGAGCCAAAACGCTCGTCTGAGGTCCCAGTGGACGATCAGGGGAGAAGCCGACGCTTTCGGCCCCGGCCAAGATGGTCTTGCATTCGTCGGGGCTCAGAATATCGAGCAGGATGAACGCGCCAGGGACGTTAGGAACTTCAGCCCTCGAGGCAAGGGTCGCGGGCTCGAGATCTAATGGGATCGAACCTGGTTGAGAGGTATACTGGTAGGCTGGGTGATGATTCGGAGGTAGTCGTTCTGGACCGGGCGTGGTCTGTAGTAGCCTGAAGGCTTTGGCGAGTTGAAGCCGTTGAGAGGGGAGAGGAAGCCGATGCTGTTTGATCTCTCCGTAGAGGTCCAAACCACTTGGTGTGCGATAGACCCATTCGTCATGCCTCTTGACCACACTTCCCTCATCGACGATGTCGCCATTCGAGGCGATTGCCCGTGGTGTGACGCCATTGCAACACCTCAGGATCGCATCCAAAACCTTGAGCACGTCCTGATCGCCGAACGAACCGTCGGCCCTCGAAGCGCAATCACATTCCCTGACCCAACGTTGCAATGCGCCGAGTTTGGGCTGCTGTTCTCTGATCCTCATTTCGGACAAGAGCACGAGGGCGTCGGTGTACCTCGATTGGGAGAGCGCCGACGAGATGCGCGAGGTCAACGAGGTGCCTGATGGGCAAGGAACGGACCGTCGGGTGAGTACTCTCGCCCTTCCAGATCGTTACTACTCGATCACTTGATAGACCCACCCGTTGCCTGATTGACCTCACTCGATAGCCTCTGTACATCGAACAAGGCGGTCCTCAACCCCTTGAGCTGTGTGCGCGTCGTCTTGCTCGCCGTGTCCTTGAGCAGCTCCGGGTGCTGCACCAACGCATTTAACGTCTTGACCGTCACCGCCAAATGAGAAGGTGAGATCAGACCCTGTAGAAAATCCTTCGACAGGGGTGCGGATGCTGTGGGACGCGCGGTCGAACTCGGTGGCGAATCGGCCAACGAGTCGAGGTCATCACCCGAATGGTCGTCAAATAGTTCCGGGGCAGCCAGCTTCGTGGCTAGTGCGGTCGCTTCGGCCAGCTTTCGACGTTTGATCGCTTTGCCTGTTTTGCCCATCGTGCGTAACTGGTTCAAGGGGCGAGGGGAAGAGGACGAGAAGGCGAGCCGCAGCGCGAAGGCGATCTCGGGCTGGCGAGCCTTGCCGAGGAGCGCGCGCATGAGGTCCGTGCGGCTGAACTGACTCCGAGACACCCGCTGACAAGCGTCAATTTCAGTCTAGCTGCCTGTAGGGGGTGCAAACCAGTGGGGATCTGGCCCATTTCAGACAGGTGATGACTCGAAGGTGACGACGAAGACTCGGACCCGATCAAGCTGAGAGGTCGAGTCGACATCATCCTCCGAACGCGAAGGCTCCTCCGGCCTGACCGCCTCTCTTCTCGGGCTCTCGGATGTAATGCAATTTGTATTGTCCCTCTAGAACAGCACAATACAATCGAACAAAAGAAGAGAAATGGACGGTAGTCCCGCCCTCAGTGCGATCATGCAAAGCCTTCGACGAGCGTATCCCTCATCCCGGCGATTTTACTCGTGTCCTGTCCGCCGAGCTTGAACGCGGCTTCGAGTACCGAGATTTCCGTAGCGGTCGTTTCGAGACCGGTGAAAGCGGACCAATCTGTGCGTTCAGGAGAGTCAGAACCTCGGTTCGATTGTATCGGAAGATAGAGAAGCGCGCGCAAAAAGAGCGAAAACTGACCGTTGACAATCATCCCTGCGCCAATGACGTCCGAACCTCGGTTCACGGTCCCTGCGACCAAAGGGACCTGCAACAACGAACTCAACTCGTCCTGGTCCTGGATCGAGGTCTTGGGGTGCACCAATGCCCCCTGGTTCGAAATGCGGCAATAACTCCCAACAAGCACGTTGTCGGCGATCGTTTGACGGAAGACCTCGACCTTGAGCACGTCGGCGATGATCTCTTCGGTTTCTCGGTCAATGTCGGGGTGCACGAGCGCGACGTAGTCGTTGCAAGCAATGATGTTGCCCAGCGCCGAGAGCCGTTCCTCGATGCGTTGCAGCGCGACGGATTCGGGAAGGCAGTTGCGCAGATGTTGCAGTTCTTGATCGGTCGTGGTCGAAGGGACGAGCAGACCGTGTCGGTTACCTATGTGTTTATGCTTGCTGTCAGTCTTGGCAATCAAGGGATTCAGAAAAATGTTATTTGTGAGGCGTACCTGCTACCAATCTCCCAATGATACGTGTGCCTCCGATGCTGGTCTGGATCACAGGGATCACATCCGCGAGTTCGGCCTCGAAGGTGGAGTAAAAGTTGGTCGATCCGACCGATACGGACGAGAGGCAGTAAGAGTTGGTCAAGGATGCAAAGACGCCAATCTGTGCGGATGCGGGGGGTAAGAGCGTTAGCGGGGTGGCGGTGGCTCATCAGATCGTCAGGGGCTGACGGAGCGTGGCGCCTCGCGGTGGGGTCGGCTTACGTCGGAAGAGTTTTCGAAACGGCAACCTGTGCGGAACGAGAGTTGCCAGAGGAGGTCAGCTCACGGTCCTGATGCACATCTCCTCAATCATTGCAGCAGATGCATTTCCGGAAGGCGTGCGCTGTGCGAAGGACGGATCCGCACTTACGAACTGCCATAGTGGAAGCGTAGAGTGTGGTGTTGTCTTGAGCGAGTATGTGAATTGGTGTGGGGTGGTGGTGGATGCGGTGGATGCGAGAGTGCAAGGTGCAGGTGGAGATGAGAGGGCGTGAGCGAGTGAGTCGGTGCCGCGTGAGAGTCGGTCGGTGCGAAGCAGCTTGCGCGAATCGTCATCTGCCCCCATTTACATTTACGATTACGCTTCGAGCTAATCAGGCCAATGCGCGCGGTAATGCGGTCCTGACTCGCACTGACTCGTCCTCGCCGCACGGCCTGGGCGCAGCACTGACTCGCTCGCTTCTTTTAGCCCCAATTGCACACACATCGAGTCACGACCCCCTCCCCGAACTCCACGCGAGCAGAACGTGAGTGTTTTCAGGAAAGGGGTCAAATTAGATTCTACTTCTGTGCTTGGATACCGTAGCCGCTGCCCCCGCCGCTGCCCCCTCCTCGTCGTCGCCGCAATGGGCCTCCTCCTCCTCCCCTCCATCCGTGCTCAATCCCAAACTGAACCTCTACTTTCCGTCCTGTCCAGTTCTAACCTACCAACCAACCCAACCCAACCCAACCCAACCTCTCCCGCAACTCTCACCATGGACGCCTCCGCGATGAACCCCGCGACCGCGCAAGCTTTCGAAGCGATGATGCAACAAAAGCAAATGAAGGATTTCATGAACCTCTACACGAACCTCGTCGAGCGATGCTTCAACACGTGCTGCAACGATTTTACAAGTAAAGCACTTAGCTCAAAGGAGGTCAGTGGCCCAGAAGAGTGTGCGATGATGATGATGATGATGATGATGGCAAAAAGGGGGTGGGAATGGGGGGGGGGGGGGGGGGCAAGTATGCTGATTGATAAAGACCTTGGTTCTCGCGCCGAGTAGGACGCTTGCATCTCGACTTGCGCCGACAAGTTCTTGAAACATTCCGAGGTGAATCAACACTACGCCCGTGAAGGACCGATACCCCTCCAGTCCGTTCACTGATTCTGATTGCCCCGTCTTCATCCCTACAGCGAGTCGGTCTGAGGTTCTCCGAGATGAACGCCCAGATGATGGCCAAGCGATAGAGAGCACCGGGAATGCAGTAGAACACACAGCAAAGAGGAATCATTCTTTTGTATTATTCAGCAACTCCAACCCACCCTTCCGACAACAAATGACGGCTCGTGCGAGTCTGCCCTCGAACGAGGAATATTTGCAGAGTCGGAGCGAGAGACAGGTACAGAGAGAGAAAACTCGTTCATGTTACAGCGAAAAATGGAACTTGTAATGGACACGCCCAGCTGGAAAGAAGAAAAGAAAAGGGTAAAAACCGATCGAAAAACAGCACAAGAGAAACGTAGGGGTCAACCCCACCGTCAGTTCTTGCTCAAGCCCTCCGACTCTCCAACGCCGCAAACTCGAGCACAAACTCCCTCCTGACCCTTTCCCACCCATTCGGATCAAACAGGATATAACTACCCCTCTCGTACGTCGCCGTCTTCTGACTCGGTTCCGTACCGGCCTCCTTGGTCAACCACACCTTCATCTCCTTGTGGTACCTCCAATTGTGCTTGTACAACTCGTGCGCGGCCATCTCTTGCATCGCGTCGCGCGGTTGCGAGTAAAAGATGAAGAAGAGCGTCTCGTCCGAAAAGTTGCCGATCTTGGTTTGTGCCGGTGGAGGTTGCACGTTGTAGCATGACGGGAGGTGGAATTCGGGTTCAATGTTGAGCCCGGATGCCGTCTTGGAATCCGACCATGGCGTGATGAAGGTCGAGAACAGGTTGCTGCAGAGACAACATGTTGCGTGGTCAGCCTCACTCGCCCCGATACGCTTCATGCTGCACGCTTCAAGACACTCACTCGCTTGCGGATAGGTCCAAGCCCAGTGTCGTCAGATCATTCCCAAGTGCGAGCATGTTGAGGTCCGGATCGCTCGTCTTGATGATGTGCAGTAACCCCAACAACCCATAACGATCGGCCGGACTGAACAGGATCTGTTGCGCCGGCGTCTGTGGGACTTGACTCCCCATCACACCACCTGCTGTCGGCCCCGTTCCTGCTGCTGCTGCTCCTCCCGTTGTCGAAGCGTTGGTTGTTGTAGAGGCGGATGGTGCTGTTGGCAGTGGTAGAGGTGCACTTGCGGCTCCGGTTGTATTCCCCCCCGCGGATCCGATCGCCCCTCGATGTGTTGCGGCCGAAGGGAGCAGCAACGAATTGACACCCGGAGGTGGGGGCAGAGCCGACGAAGCCGGTGTGGACGAGAGCATGGAAGGCGACCGCATCGATGACGGTGCCCCGTCCGACGGATTTGGCGGTAAAGCTGATGCTGCTGCACCTCCACCGTTGGCGAACTGTGCCGAGGCTGCCCAGGGCTGTTGTTGTTGTGGGGTGCCACCCTGCTGTTTCAGACCGAAATTCTGCGCAGAGAGTAAGAGAACACACACGCCTCTAGATCAGCCCACCATTCCTCCTTTCTTTCTCGGTCAGAACCTCTTTCCTCTTTGCTCACCCGCTTGTCGGCGTCTGCCTGAGAAGGTGCGCTTCTCCCCCCGTTCATCGCTCCGAGCAAGTTGGCGCGATGCTGCTGCTGGTGCTGCAACGCGGCGGCTGCGCTGGCCTGCTCACTCGGCCCCATAGACGACAGGTTCCGGTTCGATAGCAACGAGAGGCCGTTGAGTCCGTTGGCGAGTGAGCTTGTGGCCGCGGTCGGGTCGTAGCTCCCTGTCGAGACTTGGGCTGCGGCACCGCTGCTAGCCGAGTTGGCTTGGTGGCCAGCGGTGTTGGATGGGGACGACATGCCCCCGAGTGCCGGAAAGTCGTCGGCCGAGAACTCGCGGGGCAGTCCATTGGCCAGAGGTTGGCCAATCGCGGAGGCCGATCCGAGCGAGGCGTTGGCGGTCGTGGTCGCAGGCCCGATCAAGGACGCGTACGACGAAGGCAGGCTCGTCACCGCGGACGGGGTCGAGGGTGCACCTGCTGCGCCGCCCAGTGCTGGGAAGTCGCTCGGGTCGAGGTTGGCTTCCTGTGCTGCGGTCAGTCCTGTCGACGGTCCAAGTCGAGGGCGTGGGGGTCGGGTCAGGCGAGGCGAGCAAGGGAACGACGACAACGCAAGGGGGCCCGTCGGTAAATCAGACGGGAGATTGATGGAGCGTGTAAGGGTTGGACCGGGTACAGAGGACAAGGTGCACGAAAAAAAAAGTGTCAGCAAGGTGCTCGCCACGACCTGACGAGCTGTGGAGGGATGTGTGGATTGGGTGGGTGAGCTCGCTTACCTGGTGGCAAGGGCTGACTCGCGGTGGAGTTGTGTTGCTGGTGTTGTTGATGTTGCGGCTGCTGCTGCTGCTGGTGTTGGCCGAATGCGAACGAGGCCATGGCGGCTGCGTTGGAGGTGCTGCGAGTACGACCGACGAGGTGCTGCAGCGGTGAGGTATGGGCTCCGTTGGCTGTTGACGGTTGCCGTAACGGGGTCGAGCCCGCTGAGACGGCCGAGGCCTGTTGCTGCTGTGAGGCTGAGGCTGCAGCTGAGGCTGAGGCTGAGGCTGAGGCTGAGGCTGAGGCTGACGGGGTCGTGGTCGCTGGGGAGCTGAAACGGTTGGTCGGCAGTCCTTGTCCGACTCCAGCGTATTGTCCTGGTCGAAATGGCGGTATGGACATGTCTGTGCGGGGTCGCATGCCAGTGAGGTTCGGTCAGCTGCAGAGCTGGGCAGCTAGTAGCACTCGGTCGCACCAGGCACTCCGGACTGGGTCCACAGCACCCTAGGCCAGCGACAACAGTGCGACACCGTCGTGGGAGTGCACACTCAAAGCTGTAGGAAGTACTCACATCGAGTGCGTGGATCGGTCGCGTCCAGTCGAGCAGGCGAAAGAGTGCCCGGCCGAGCGCGGCGACGTCCTCGAGTCGAGCTCGAGTCGAGTGCCGCTTGCCGCTTGCGCTCGGACCCCCCGTGTTATCAACGGGTGCAATTAGGTGCAATCTCGCCATAGTTCGCTCGCTGACGACGCCGACTTTGACTCCTTTTCACCGTCAAAAGTCAAAGAAACGAGCCCATGAAAGGCCCTGCACTTCCTCCAGAATTTGCGCCGACGATTTTTTGACATCTGTCTTTGCTTATTACCCGGATGGAATTGAGCATTACACCCGCGTTGGTAATCCACCAGTGCTTTCCCCACGAGCGATGACGAAATCGCGAGTCTGGGCCCGTATACCCGGCCACCACGCATCCCCCTTCATTCTTCTTCCCCACTCCAAGTCCCCTCCTCCCCCCTCTCATACATCCCATCATGCCATCCGACTACTCCATCCAGACCATCCAGACCAAGCCTTACCAGGACCAAAAGTAAGTCCAAGACCAACTGCCGCCGTAGGGACCAGAACGGAAACAGGCAGCAGCTGCTCCGCCCGCCGCCGCCACAAGTCGAATCCCGCGTGTGATCGGCTATGATCTCGTGCAGTGCAATTCCATTCTCATTTCTGACGCATGGCTTCTCCCCTTGTACCCTTCTTCTAGGCCCGGAACGTCGGGTTTGCGCAAAAAGTAGGTTGCAACTCACTCCCGGACGCTCAACTCTCTGCCTCCGCCACAGACCACCTCTCTGACGTGGGGGCGGAAATGAGGCCGGAATGACGAGCGGCACCCCGGACACGACCATGTCATCCCGATTCCGCGGCTTGGAATCGGTGCTGACCACCTCTTCACTTCCAAAACAGGGTCACCGTTTTCCAGCAGCAGAATTACACCGAAAACTTCATCCAGGCCATCCTCGACGGTATCCCGTCCCCGGGCGCAGAAGGAGCGACACTCGTCGTCGGCGGGGATGGTCGCTACTACTCGCCCGAGTGCGTCCAAAAGATCCTCAAGATCGCGGCCGGCAACAAGGTCAAACACCTCATCATCGGCCAGCACGCCATCTTCTCCACCCCCGCTGTATCGCACATCATCCGAGCGAGGAAGGCCACGGGAGGCATCCTCCTCACCGCCAGTCACAACCCCGGTGGACCCAACGCCGATTTCGGTATCAAGTACAACATGGAGAACGGTGGGCCTGCACCCGAGAGCGTGACCAACAAGGTCTACGATATCTCCAAGCAGCTCGAGAGTTACAAGCTCGTCGACTTGCCCGAGGTGGGTCAAAATAATTCAGGGCTGCCTGCACATGTCCGTTGCAACATAATGAACTCGTTCTCTAGCACTCGTAGGTCGATCTCTCCAAACTCGGAACGACCGAGTTGGGTCCCATCACCGTCGAGGTCATCGACTCGGTCAAGCCTTACGTCGCTTTACTCAAGTCCATCTTCGACTTTGCCCTCATCAAGGAATACGTTCAGTCCCCATCGGCCTCGGTCCTCTTCGACGGTCTGTCCGGTGTCACCGGTCCTTACGCCCGCGAGATCTTTGTCAACGAGCTCGGTCTGGGCGAGTCTTCGATCCAAGGCTGCGAGCCTTCGCCCGATTTTGCCGGCGGTCACCCCGACCCCAACTTGACCTACGCGCATTCACTCGTCGAGCGAGTCGAGAAGAACAACATCGCCTTTGGTGCCGCTTCCGATGGTGATGGTGACCGCAACATGATCTACGGCAAGGGTGCTTTCGTCACGCCGAGTGATTCGGTCGCGATCATCGCCGATTGGGCCGAGTCGATCCCTTACTTCCAAAAGGGTGGTGTCAAGGGCTTGGCGAGGAGTATGCCCACCAGTGGTGCGATCGACCTCGTGGCCAAGGCCAAGAAGTTCGAGGTCTTTGAAGTCCCCACCGGTGCGTACAGAGATTCTCCTTTCGAGAAAGACGATCAAGTTCGGTCAAGCTGACGATCACCTCGTCTCTCGGCTTCTTAGGATGGAAGTTCTTTGGTAACCTCATGGACACGGGGCGTCTTTCGATCTGCGGTGAAGAGTCGTTCGGTACAGGCTCGGACCACATTCGCGAAAAGGATGGTCTCTGGGCCGTCATCGCGTGGCTCAACATCCTCGCCTCGGCGCAAAAGCAAGGCATCGAGGGGATCTCGGGCGTGTTGCAAGACCACTACACCAAGTACGGTCGCACCTTCTTCTCGCGCTACGACTACGAGGAGGTCGATTCGGACAAGGCCAACGAGGTGATGAAGCAACTCGAACAGTCGTTCGCGTCGTCCGGGTTCGTCGGCAAGGCCTTGAAGGCGACTTCGTCCGAGACGTCCTTCAACGTCGCCGAGGCCGACAACTTTGCCTACACCGACCCCATCGACGGTTCGGTCTCCAAGAACCAAGGTCTTTACGTTCGCTTCGAGGATGGCTCGAGGATTGTCTTTAGGTTGGCCGGTACCGGCTCGAGTGGTGCGACGATCCGTCTCTATGTCGAGAAGTACTCCAAGGACGATAGGGAATACGCTAGGGATACGCAAGAAGGTCTCAAGCCTTTGATCGAGGTCGCGTTGAGCTTGAGTAGGTTGGTCGAGATCACGGGCAGAAAGGAACCGACTGTCATTACGGTGAGTGGACGGCTGGGCTGCGGACGTGTCCTCCGCTTTGGAGGGGCCAGAAGCTGACTCGGGGCTTTGCGTATGTCGTACAGTAAAATTGAGCTTGCAGCCACACCAGGTCGAGGTCGTGAATACAATCAGAAATTTGTTTGACATAAGAACTGTTAAATCTTTGTCAATATTAGTCCCACTCAAAAACCCCGTAGAGAAAGCGCGCCGAACCATTTTCTGAGACAGTCTAAATTGAAAAAAAACAAAAGCTTCGTCAAGGTCGAGTTTCTGCGGACGTTGCGTATTCACGCGCGGCCACCTTTTCCGCCTTTCAAAAACGAGGCAGATGGTCCGTGCGCAAGCGATCTGACATGTAGACGAAGACGCGTCACGCGATAAACCGGAATAGGAGCGTCTGTCGCCGCGTCCTTCCGCGACTCGTTGGCTTCGGGGTTCCTTTCCGACATCCCTCCGGCACGTCTTCTCCTTTCGCCTTTTCGTTTCCCACTCCCCGCTCGTACTACTCGGCGTGCAGAGCGTCAATTTCGCCGTTATCAGAGGAAAGTGAGCAGCGCTGCAGCGCTAGTCGCGGCCTCGGGAAGTCTTACGTTGGAAGAAGAGCTCCAAGCGCGAAGCTCGAGCGCGTCTAACAACATCTGCCTTCGGCCAATCTCCGCGTCGCGTGCTGGAGTTGAGCGCTCACCTGTAAGGTGGTGTACGATGACATGGTGGAAGAAAGGCCCTATCCGGCGGGGCGTGCTCGGCGGAGCGTACTCGGCAGGGCAACACGGGCGAACTTCACAAAATGAGCGCGACATCTTTTTTATAGGGGGCACGAGCGCTCGGCGTTTCACGTGACCTTCACAATCTCCATCACGAAATAAAATGAAAAGTGAACAGATCTATCTACCTACATCTATCTATCTACCTCTACATAAAATAATGCACGACTTAATTAAGGTTCTCAGCCGCGCGCCGATCTCCCCCCACGGTCCGGGGCTCGCAATGACCTTCATTTACGGCGGTGCGGAGGGAGGTGACTCAGGTCGGCGCGGAGCGCCCCCCGGGCCCCGAGCCCTAGTCTGTCCAACAATCGTGCCAAAAATCTGAGGTTGAGGTCGGATTTTTGAAAGCGCTTCAAACGCGTTTGCTTGTCAAAACCTGAAGCGATCGCGATCGAGCCTAACCCGAAGAGGAAGGCGCAAGCGATTTCACAAAGTCCTAAAGTTCAGAATTTGAAGCGCTCGGGCGGTCGTTTGGGGTTTTTGAGTGGGACTAATGTGCTGCCCGCTTAGCTGCCCGCTTTTGAGAGGGCACTCGGGCCGCCACGTCATGTGACCGATACGGATCCAGCTCGAAGCCGGTCGTGGGACGCAGTTACTCGCAGTCCGGAGTCCTCGGCCCTCATGTAGAGATGGTCTGGGAAGCACAAATAGAGTTCGCAGAAGGCCCATGGGCCATGCGCGGAGAAGAACTGTGCTAGCGTTTGCGAAGCGAATCGGTCGGTACAGTCTAGAAGATTCTAGCGCGCACCGATCCTTCCAAGTGCCGAGCCGACCCCGTGACCTCTTTGCGGCGGTCAGCAGTTCTTCGAGCCCAGTTGTTAGGGGCGCCCGGGGGTTGCCTGAGCAGTCCAATTCAAGTTGCCAAACTCACGTTGCAACACCTGGGCCATTGCTGTTGTAAGAACACTTCTTGACTGTGGGTCGGCTCAGCCCCGCAACACCGGTTGCAAAAAGTAGCCGACGCCGATGATGAAAAAACTCGTCCTGGCAGGGTGGCCAAGCTTTTTGTGATTAGGGCGATCAACGCGCGCGCCTGCTAGATCGAGAATTTTGTAGGCGGACGGGCCGCCCGCGCTTGGCTCGTCCGTCGAGTTCGATCGCACTTTTGAGTGTGATTCAAAGGCTGCAGCATCGAGCCCGAGGTGACGGTGAAGGATCGGAGGAATCGAGATCCGCTCCTTCAATGAAGCGGGGGCCAGGGGCTTTCTGACTCGTCGGCCAAGGTCAGGCTTTGGGCCATGAAAAAAGTTTGGGGTTGGGGCGGCGGGCGAAGCGCAATAATGATCGACCGACCGGAAGCGATCTCGAGCTCAAGCGGCAGATCATTTTTGCCTACCCCACGTCCTCGGGGTTCCGGGCCCCAGTCTATAAAGGGCTCCGTTCAGTGATTGGTCAGTGATGGGGCTATCGCGAGAGGCCCCAGAGGCGATTTATTGCCGAGGTCGAGCTTGACAAATCAGAAAGGTGCTTCCGGCCCCTCGAGGGGTCTTGACCTGGGTCTCAGTCCGTGGTATCCCCAGGTTTGATTGGACGCATGCAATTCGCATTGATAGGACCCGTATTCTCCGTAGATTAGGTGTCCTCCTTTGCCCAGTCCTTTGTTTTTGCCGCCCTCTCTCTCTCTCTTCTCTCAACTTGTCCAAGCGTCACTTCCTCTTTGTCACCTGTCGTCAACGCGTCAACGCCCCTATCCCCACCTCACTCGAGCCGAGCTCGCACCCGCACGAACCCTTCCGTCAGGTCTCCAGTACCCAATTCTCATTCTCTCGCGATGTCTTCGATCAGCTCGCAAGACAAGCCCACAGCACAGGACAAGGAGAATGCTGCTATCCACACGCTCGAGGCCCACACTTGGGACAAGGGCTTTGAGCGCAAGACCATGTAAGTCATTGTTTTCCAGCCGGCGCGTTTCCCCCCTGCGCAACCCGACGGAAACTTCGGAGCTAGCCCCGATTGAGGTGCCCCTCTTGCGCACGCATAACAAGAAGAATTGAGAACTGACCTTTGTGATGTATCATGTCACAGGGCTAAGGTCGATCGTCGTCTTTTGATCATCCTCGGTGCTATCTACGCCATCTCACTCATCGATCGAACGTGAGTTTTACCTCTGTTCGATATCGTCAATTCCAAACTGGACGGCTGAATTGATCCGAAAATTCTATCCTCCGTCCCCTCACAGCAACGTCTCTGTTGCTCGTGTTGCCGGTATGGCCAAGGATTTGAAGTTGACTGTCGGCCAGCGCTACTCGATCATCACCTGCGTCGTAAGCCTTTTGATCCTTCCGTTTGCCGATCACTTCAGCAAAATGGCTCAGCTGATCCCTTTTCTTATGATCGCCCTCGGCAGTTCTTCCCTCCTTATATCGTCTTCGAGCTCCCGTCCAACATCCTGCTCCGCAAGATTGGAGCTCGCAACCACTTGTCGGCCATCGTCGTCCTCTGGGGTGCTGTCATGCTCGGAATGGGTTTCGTCACCAACTGGCACCAGCTCGCCGCCTGCCGTGTCCTCCTCGGACTCCTCGAGAGTGGTTTCTTCCCTGGTTGCGTCTTCCTGATCTCGTGCTGGTACACCCGATACGAGACACAAAAGCGCATGGCCGTCTTCTACCTCACCTCGATGGTTATCTCTGGTTTCTCCAACATCCTCGGCTACGGTATCTCCAAACTCGGCGGCCAACACGGCATCGCCGCATGGCGATGGGTCTTCATTGTCTTCGGTGCTGCGACCGCCGGCCTCGGCTTCCTCAGCTTCGCTTTGATTGTCGACTTCCCCGACAAGGCCACTTTCCTCACCCCTGATCAAACCAAGATGGTCCAGGAGCGCATCGAACTCGACCGAGGCGACTCGGCCCCCGATCACCTCACCTTCAGCTCGTTCATAAGGCACTCCGCCGATTACAAACTTTGGATTTTCGGTCTCTGCTTCGGCTTCTCGACCATGCCCGCCTACGCCTTCTCTTACTTCCTTCCCGTCATCCTCACTGGTGGTGGATATTCGAACGAGCTTTCCTTGATCCTCTCTGCACCTCCATACGTCCTCGCCGCCATCCACACCTTCGCGATTGCCTACGGTGCTGATAAGCTGCGCAAGCGTGCCCTCTTCATCGCCGTCAACGCCATCGTTTGCACCGTCGGCCTAATCATCATGGGCTGGGGTGGCAAGATCGGCGTCCGCTACTTCGGCTCTTTCCTCGCCATTGCGGGTTGCCAGGCCAACGTCCCGTCGGTCATCACCTACTCGGCCAACAACGTGCGCAATCACTCCAAGCGCGCCGTCTCCTCGGCCATCGTCATCGGCATGGGTGGCGTCGGCGGTATGTTCGCTTCACTCGTCTACCGCCAGGTTGACTACCCCCGGTACCTCCCCGGTCTCGGCGCCACGATCGGCTGCCAGGGTGCGATCCTCCTCATGCTCGCCGGTCTCTCGTTCGCCTTCAGCCGGGCCAACGCATTCGCTGACCGCAACGGCACCGGGATTGAAGGATCCACGACTTTCCGATACACGCTTTAAGTTTTCTGACCGCGTGAATGGTGATCGTCTATTCGGAGGAGATTTTTATTGGATCGTGGTCTTGTGTGTGTGTGCGCGTTTAAGTGTGTTTAGGTCTCTCGGGTCTTGACTTGCTGTCTTGACTCGGTGTTGTAACTTCTGACTCGAAAGGAGTAAACTATTGTTACTGAAAAGGAATGAAAATAGGCTTTTTCGATGCACTTACCTCGTGAGGAATGAATCGATGAGATAGCTCAGTATACTTGTAGATTGCCAGGCATCGGGTAAGAATGTCGGCAGACGGGGGCTCATCGAGAGAAAGCCGCAGGCCCGATGCGACCGAGGAGTTTTCACAAAGAGCTTACGCGCTCGGTGGAGCCAATGCCACGCGAAGTATCGGACGTTGACCAAAGCGGCTGACAAGGAGGGGTTAGTCATTTCATCACGGAAAATGATCGACGCATGTCTCACTGATCGGTCGGCACTCGAGATCGGCGCAAAGAGACGTACCGAGTTGAACAGCGTGCGCGTGGCGCCGCTCCTTCGAATCCATAGCAAGCAGAGCGCCTCGTGATGCCACCCGTTGGTGTTTACGATATTTCTCATCTTTTCTCGATCCCTCCAGTAGGTAGGTACGTGTCGCAAACGTGATCGCAAGCTGGGATAATTCCCTGTCCAAGCGAATCTTATGGCAAAGACTTTGAAGAATTGCGATCATGACGTCGAATCCGGGGCGGATTGCGGTTGAGCATCTTCCCAACGACCACCTATGTGAGAAAACAAATGGAAGGTGTCTAGCTATAAACTTGAAGCAGCTTCGGGGAAAGAAGCGAATTGCTAGTGCTAACAAATCGTTGAAACAGACCGGGTCGGACCACATGCAGTGGTCGAACTTGCTCGCGTCCTGCCGCCGTCCTCACTACCGAAGTGAGCGAGGTGTAAGGGTTTCGCCCTACAGAAGGTCGCGAGGACGGTTGTAGATCGAAGTCGATGTAGTAACGGCCGAGAGAGGATACTTGTTAAACGTCTTGACTGGGTTTCAGCTAGAAGTTAACTACCAAGAGAGAGGAAAGAGAGAAAGAGAGATATGGGGAAGGGCGTCCCTATTGAGGGAGGCCGAGGGTCCGTGCGCCAGTGTCAGTCTTGACGTCGGGTCTCAAGGGGGGCGGCCTTACACGAGGTCTCCTTCGTGCCTCGACCTTCTCGGCTTGCCGCCTGCTCCGAATTCCTTTACCAGATCTGTGGTCAGTAGGTATTGACCGACCAGGTACAGATCGTCGTGATCGTATTTGATATGTATTGGACCAGGGAGAACCCACCGAGCCCGAGGAAGTCAGCTTTGGATGCGAAAGTCATCTGTCGGGCCTCGAGCGTGTACCTGGTCAAATGTCCGAGCGATGCGACGACGTTTGGGAGCGTGACTGTGGCGCGAGCACTGCACTCCTTTCGTTCAAAAGGACTTCAAGGTACCTAGCTTCGCATTTTGCCTACCAAGATGCATTATTATACCTACCTTTCTCGAAGCCGCAGCAGTAAACCTTAATCTTCACAGGAACGTGAATCTACATCTACATAAAAGAATGATGAATATGGACCTAATCGAAAGCAGCTCAAAGCGGACACAAAGCTACCACGTCTTGTATACTTACCTGCCTAGCTGCTTTGCCGGAGTATGTAGACATTCTCTGCTGACGGCTGAACTCATGAACTGTCAAAGTCGGGTTTGGTCGCACGTTGAAAAACAAGGCACGCAGGAGACTTGGCGAATTAGCGGTTAACGTTGCCATGAATTATCGGAAGCTCCGACGAGTCGGGTTGACTACTTTGCTTGCCTTCTTAATATTCGGAGAGCAGTCGGACCTCGGCAACGATGCCATATCATAAACTGTCATCTGGAACAGCCCCGCAAATGCGAGAGAAGACTCCGGTGTTCAAGGGTTGCCGAGCCGTAATAAGAGGGCGTGGGTGGACGAACGTTGACAAGGAGGCCCTGGCACTTGCCCAGACTAGAGCTTGTAACGTTGGCCGACCGCAATGGCATCGTTTTGCCAAGGTCATCCCGCGAGCGTCCTTCTACAGCTGCAATCGGTCGATCGGCCTGGGGAAGCGCGCGCCAAGAGATTCCCAGTCCGAAGCTCGGCGCTGACGCCGACGCGCGTAGCGCCCACCCCGCTCGGAGTCGCTTCATCCAAGAAACCGGGGTAAATCTGGGGGAGACCCCAGCCTTGTTGCGTCTTTCCATCCTCTTTCCCTTCCTATAAACCACTCGAACGAGCTACAATCACTCGTCACCACCCTCGACTGCCCCCTGCACACCTATCGGTCGTCTTTGACATCTAAATCGAGCCTTTCTCCTTCTATCCCGAGTTTCTGCCTCCTTTCGCCTCCATCGCCTTCACCCGCCATGTCTTCGGTCAGCTCCCAAGACAACAAGCATGACAAGCTCCACCGAGAGGACAATGCTACCAGTGCTCTCGAGGCTCGCACCTGGGACAAGGAGTTCGAGCGCAAGACAATGTGAGTAGACAACATATTTTGCGAGTCGATTGGGAGCGCTTGGCTCCCCGCGGGGTGACTACTTCGAGCTGGCTCGCTTACAGTCTTGTGTGCCTCTCTTTCTAATTACAGGCAGAAGGTCGATCGCCGCCTTTTGATTATTCTCGGTGCCCTCTATGCCATCTCACTTATTGACAGAACGTCAGTACTTTACCAGCCCGAGTCTGTTCTGCTGCGCAGTGACCTAGTCCTTGACTGACAGCCTTGGCACTTGTTTCATTCCATCTCACAGCAACATCTCGGTCGCTCGTGTTGCTGGTATGGCGACGGATTTGCGATTGACCGTTGGCCAACGCTACTCCATCATCACTTGTGTCGTAGGTTATCAGCGTCCGCGTTACTCAGCGCCAAGGAGAAATATTGAGCTGACCTATGCGCCACCCTCACCCTATAGTTTTTCCCTCCTTACATCGTTTTCGAGCTCCCGTCCAACATCCTGCTCCGCAAGATTGGTGCTCGCAACCTCTTGTCCGCCATCGTCGTCCTCTGGGGTGCTGTCATGCTCGGAATGGGTTTCGTCACCAACTGGCACCAGCTCGCCGCCTGCCGTGTCCTCCTCGGTCTCCTCGAGAGTGGTTTCTTCCCTGGTTGCGTCTTCCTGATCTCGTGCTGGTACACCCGATACGAGACACAAAAGCGCATGGCCTTCTTCTACCTCACCTCGATGGTCATCTCTGGTTTCTCCAACATCCTCGGCTACGGTATCTCCAAACTCGGCGGCCAACACGGCATCGCCGCATGGCGATGGATCTTCATTGTCTTCGGTGCTGCGACCATCGGCCTCGGCTTGCTCGGATTCGCTTTGATCGTCGACTTCCCCGACAAGGCCACTTTCCTCACCCCTGATCAAACCAAGATGGTCCAGGAGCGCATCGAACTCGACCGAGGCGACTCGGCCCCCGATCACCTCACTTTCAGCTCGTTCATGAGGCACCTTTTCGACTACAAGCTCTGGATCTTCGGTCTCTGCTTTTGCTTCTCGACCATGCCCGCCTACGCCTTCTCTTACTTCCTTCCCGTCATCCTCGCTGGTGGTGGATATTCGAACGAGCTTTCCTTGATCCTCTCTGCACCTCCATACGTCTTCGCCGCCCTCCACACCTTCGCGATTGCCTACGGTGCTGATAAGATGCGCAAGCGTGCCCTCTTCATTGCCATCAACGCCATCGTTTGCACCATCGGCCTAATCATCATGGGCTGGGGCGGCAAGATCGGCGTCCGCTACTTCGGATCTTTCCTCGCCATTGCGGGTTGCCAGGCTAACGTCCCCGCGATTCTCGCCTACTCGGCCAACAACGTGCGCAACCACTCCAAGCGCGCCGTCTCCTCGGCCATCGTCATCGGCATGGGTGGTGTCGGCGGTATCTTTGCCTCGCTTGTCTACCGCCAGCTTGACTACCCCCGATACCTCCCCGGTCTCGGCGCCACGATCGGCTGCCAGGGTGCGATCCTCCTCATGCTCGCCGGTCTCTCGTTCGCCTTCAGCCGGGCCAACGCATTCGCTGACCGCAACGGCACCGAGATTGAAGGATCCACGACTTTCCGATACACGCTTTAAGTTTTCTGACCGCGTGAATGGTGGTCGTCTATTCGGGGGAGATTTTTTTATTGGATCGTGGTCTTGTGTGTGTGTGTGCGCGTTTAAGTGTGTTTAGGTCTCTCGGGTCTTGACTTGCTGTCTTGACTCGGTGTTGTTACTTCTGAATCGAAAGGAGTAAACTATTATTACTGAAAAGGAATGAATAATAGGCTTTTTCGATGCACTAATGAGTACGGGATTCCTTTTTACCTTGTGAGGAATGGATGTGATGGCTCAGAGGCCACCTGGCCAGGAATTGGATGAAGAAAATGGGCAGACAGGGGTTATTCGAAGAAAGCCGCAGTCCCGATGCTGAAGAGCGTCTAGGAAAGTTTCAGAGGTTGAGGAAATCGACTCTCTGATCAGCGAAAGCACATCGAGAAGCGGATGGGGAGGAACTCAAAGCCGCTTCTACTCGCGGAGTCTCACACCAGCCAAACAGTCCAAACAATGCCCAATTGAACACTTTCTCGAGCCCAAGTCTCTCTGGCCTCGTTATCACCCACGATCGCCGCCTCTATCCAATTGGCTTCCACTGCGCTCACACTGCAGACGCTCACGCCGAGATCGTCCTCTGTTGCACCAACCCATTCCAACAGAGTGTTCACGAACGTCGTCTCCGCTCTGTGGGTCTTATGCCACACGAAACATCGGACGTTGACGAAAGCGGCTCGCCGGCTCACGAGGAGCTGAGAGGGTGGTTAATTCAATTGAAAGGCACGAGATCGCTCTCGAGCCTCACAATTTCGAGTCCAGACTAACTTCAATAGTCTTTTCGGCCTTTGCTGCAAGATTTTGACGCGGACAGCTCAAGCGCGCTGGTCTCGGCCTAACGGGGCCCGCTCGCGCTCCACTCTTCGAACACGCATTCTTTGGACCCTGTGCCAGCACGCACTCTTCTCGGCCCCCTTGGGCCTCCCGCCTTGCTCACCCGCTGGCGCGCGCGGGCCCTTCCTCTCCCTCTCCCTCGTCGTCCCGCACGCCTTAGCGTTTCGTGTTGTGGTTCCGGCACCCCCCCTGCCAGTCTCTACTCACTCAAAGTGGGTAACATCCCTCGTAAGCCCTCTGCCCTTGTTGGACAGTTGGACTGATGAGCTAGCCTGCCACTACGTTGTAAGCAGCCGCCGTACCCGCTGCTTTGCAAGGTCGTATCGCACCCACTGCTTAGAGCAAGGGCGAACTTTTCGAGACTCGCACTATCGCGGCTCGCTGTTTCTAGCTAAGGTTCGCATTCCGGATCACGACTGTCCTTGTTGGGCAAGTTGACTCATGGGGCTACCTTGTATACAGACCTCGTTTGGCCGCGTCTACCTACCGCGTCGCCTTCCTCCCCTGCCATCGCCCTGCGCTTTTCGAGCAAAGGTATGCCCTATCCCCCAAGTCAGTTGCAGTGTTTTAGTTACTAATCGGACCTGCGCTCTTTGAGCAAAGCCGATCGACCATTTTTTTGAGCTCCTCCCTCCCACCCTACTTGTTCATAACTCCTGTTTAGAAAACCCTCCGTTTGTTACGGAGTGCGGGTTTTTCTCTTATCACTGCAACTCGACTCTTCCATCCTAAAACAAACGCCACAAACAGCGCGCACTATGGAGGAGTCGAAGGACCAAACGGTGTACTTTTCGAGCTCAAAGTCAACTGAAAACGAGGGTTTACTCTCGGGTACTCTCGCAAAGACACGACGAAGAAAATACGCATTCAAGGGCCCCCTTGAAGAGCAGGCGAAGAAAGACAGTTACTTAATAGTTGACAGGACCTTATAAGTTACTAGATCCGCCTTGAGCTTGGAACTCTCGCGAGTCATGATTCATGGGAGCTGATTGCCTGGTAACTACTAACCAGAACTAGTCTGCACTACTGCCACCGCACTTACACTTTCTTCCGCTGAGATCAGCGGCCGATTGATGAGCGATTATCTTCCGAGTCCGGCCCCAAACTGGTCACTGTCGTCACACGCGTGCGCCCAGGGTTTAACCGAGCAGGAGGAAGTAGGCCAGTCATGTTCGACGACGTTGGCTCAAGCGGTCGAGCCGCTCGCGGTCGCGCGGCCGAGTTCGGTTGAATTGGCTGCAGGGAAGCGCCGGTGTCAGCTTTGGGCAGTTGTCTGATGTGGGGAAGAAGGGAAAATAGTTTGAAACGCTTTACGAGGTGGTACGGAGGGAAATTTGCTTCTCCTCTTGCAGTCCACATATCATTCTGACCCGCTTTCACACCCCGGTCTACTTCTTCACCATACCTCCTTCCTGCAAGTCTCGCTATGGCTACCCAGAGCATCGCTCGCCCCACGGCGAACCATTTCGGCAAAGAATCGGCCGGCGGTGCGACGAGGACCGGCGTCACCTCGAACGCCTCGGCCGCCACCGTCATGCCCGCTGATGATGCCAGTGCAGCTCCTGCGATCGCCCAATGGGACCTATTCAACCCTGCGCTGAAACGTCAGGACTCGGAACAGTCACGGATGCAGTCCGAAGAAGAGATCCTGAGGCGCATTCCGCCGTTCCCGTACGCGGATCTGCTCGACAAGCAGCACTTTGGCGACTGGCGCGACGAGCTGCGCGACCACGGCTTCGCCGTCGTCAAGGAGGCGATCCCGCGCGAGAAGGCGTTGCAATACCGCGAACGAGCATTCGACTGGCTCGCCGGACATGGCTATGGCTTCAAAAAGGACGACCCGGCCACGCATACGCAGAAACATTTGCCCATGCACTTCAAAGGCGGCAGTGAGTTCTCGGACCAGCCCGAGCGGCGCGGCGGATTGTCCACTGGTCGCGGTGGACGGGACAGGAGTGCCTGAATTGCCCGTGTACGAGACAGGAGTGCCTAAATTGCCCACCCGCCTTCTCATCTCCTTTGCAGTGTACCATGGTGGCGCCTACTCGATGGGTCAACAGCAATGGGTTTGGGACATTCGGTACGTTCGAAGATGTCTCCTTAAAGGATTGTTCGGCTCAAAGGTCTCTCCTCCTCCAGATGCGAACCCGGTGTTGTCGGAGCATTCGCGAATTTGTGGGGAACCGATGAGCTTGTTTGCAGCTTTGATGGTTTGTCCGGAACCTGGATTTTTACTTTTGTCATCGCTCGTCGAGCTAACTCGCTCTCGGGAAATCATGTCTACGCATTCGGTCGTCTCCTTTCTTAGGCGGATCGCTAATGATGCCTGGCCAAGGACCCAAGAAGGGCGAGCCAGGATCGGCGTGGCAACACATCGACCAGCACCCCCTTCGCAAAGGTTTCTTCGTCGCGCAAGGCATTGTTAACCTCAACGAGAACGGCCCCGACGACGGTGGCTTGCTCGTGATGAAGGGCTCCAACAAGTTGATGAAGCAGTTTTTCGACCTTCACGGGCGACCACCCTTGCCCGATGGCACTCGGATCGACAGCCACACCTTTAGCGACGAGGAAAAGCAGTGGTTCATTGATCAAGGGTCAGTCCTCCCCTAAAGTTGACGACATGTGAGCACCAAGCTGACCTTCGGTGATTTGGCCCTGCTCAGTTGCGAGTGGCTCAAGGTATGCGCGGGTCCCGGTGATCTCATCCTTTGGGACTCTTCGACGATGCACCAGAACGAGCCCCCAAGTGGTACTCGCGATCGTATGGTCACGTGTAAGTCTCATGGGATCGGTGAGGCGGTGGCCTCCTGAGCACGTTCAAACCAATACTGACACCGATATATGCGTTATTCCATTGTAGACGTCTGCATGGGCCCTGCTTCGCTCGTCTCCGAACAGGACAAGAAAGTTCGTGACCTGGCCTTCCAAAAGGGTGACGGGACCTCGCACGCCCCTTTCCACGGCGCCGACTCGGTTTCTCGGTCCGAAGGTCGCATTCGTCCCGAAACGGGCAAACCGGACCCTCTCTTCACCCAAAGCTTGGATCCGGTCAAGCCCACGCCCCAAGTGCTCAAATTGGCCGGTGTCGTTCCTTACTGAGCTTCGTCGACGATATTTGCCATAAGAAGTTCAAGTACACCTTTCTTTTTTTGAGAGCGCGCGTGTGTTTTTGTCTCAGCAGTCTTAACAATCGTCTCTTGCGCGTTCGCTCTGTCTCTTCTCATATCCCACCTCATTTTCGCGCCGATAAGTATAGGCCAGCCCATTCATGTACATATATATTCAAGCGGTTTCCTTCTCTCTCCGCGCCGGTGCATGATCTCAGGACGATCCCGTCGATTCACGCCTTTTGCAGCCGATCGCTGAGAGACTTGCATTAAGTGATGAAGCATTGCACATACGTGGTGTTGCGTCCGACGTATCTACTGGATCGTGTGGCACGATCGTGTAGGCTTTTTGGGAGGAAGAAATGGGTGAGACAACGAAGGCAACAAATGAAACCCGGCGGCTGGGACGCAAAGGGGCGGTACAACGAACGTCGTGCCGAACGTAAAAATGGTATGATAGTACAGTCGGCCCAGAATAAGCGCCCACGGGATACGTGAGGGATTTGCAACGCGCTCGTGGGGCGTTTAGCCGGGAGGCAAGAGGGAGGTGTCGAAGGCTTCAACGTCCTCCATCTCTCCGTCGTCGGCCATTCCGGCCCAATCCGACTTGATCGGAGCTAAAGAGAGAGAAAACAGGATTGCGTCAGCAAACCATTCATCGACCTTTATCCTGGTCCCAGACTCGGCCACTCACCCCTAGGCATGACCATCAATCCTGACCTCGCGGCCTCCAAGATTCCATACGGTCTGACCAGTTTGAGGAACGCGTCGACGCGCTCCGTCTTGCCCGTCATCTCAACGATGAGCGCATCATTGCTCAAATCGACGACCTTGCCACCGAACTGAGCAGCGAGGGCCTGAATGCCCTGCAAGTGGGTATGCTTTTGTCGCAGCGCCTCGGAAGGCGTCAAGGTGCCTCGATGGAGGTGGTGAGCCGCATCGGATCCCATCGGTGCCACACCAGGATGACCATCCGCCGCTGCAGCGATGGTGTTGTCGATGTGTTGCTTGACGGGTGAACCTTCTTCGTTGCCCTCGGTGGCGGGGAGGATGTCGGGCCCCTTGTTGGCGAGTTGATCCTCAAAGTATTCGGGTCCGAGGATCGAGATCTTGGCGAGCAAGAGTTCGCGTTCGATCGTCTTTGTTCGGGTGTAGTCCAACACGGCCCAAACGGGGACCTGCATGAACCAAAGACCCGCATCGGAAAGAGTCAGTACTCGGCAAACTGGACCCGGGCAGGGGTAGAGCAGCTCCGGCTTTAAGACGGAGCTCGTGGGTGAATTTAACGCACCAAATCTTCCAGCTGCCGCCTCGCCTGCTCAATGACGCCATCCTGACCCCTCAAGACGATGCACATCCTCGACAGGTCCGAGATCTCGGTCGCACACACGACGAGCGAGTCGATGTTGAAACCTCGTGCGGCGAGACAGCCCGAAACGCGCGAGAGCACACCCGGTTCGTTCTGGACGAGGCAGTTGAGCGTGTGGCGCGTGAACGCTTCTCGCGAGGGAGGTGGTGTGTTGTACAGGATGTTATTGACGGCCTAGAGAGTCCGTTAGGTGCGGAAGATTGTGGGTGAGCTCTGTTCTGAACCGCAGCAACTCCGGAGGTTCCGAGTAGAGACAGGACGAGGGCCATAAGATGCAGCTCTCTCCGCTGCACACGCTTCAACAAGGTGCTCATACACGGTCCGATCAGACCTACCTGTTCGGCACTCCATCTCGGAGGGTCGATCGTGGGCAAGGCCGGGGGACGACGGCGGGGATGCGCGAGCTTGTAGTCGGCCGCGCTGGTGGACGAGTTGGGCGCGTTCTTGGACGACGAAGGGGTCGAGTAGGCCGCTGTTCGACCTAGAGATGAGCTCGATGAGGACGCCAGGCCACGCAGGCGGCGGAGGGCGAACGACATGGTGTTTGGAGGCAAGAGCGAGCGCACAAGCTGTGGGGAGCGGAGTCGAAGCCGAGGAAATTTACCGCCTGTTACCGCTTGACCTCGCTTGACCGTCCGCGCGCCGGAACTCGCGCCAGCGCACTTTTTTTTTTTTGACTCACACCGTGCTGGAGGAAATTGGAGCGACGACTTGATTCACCGGATCCGCCGTCGGAATGTCTTGAATAGCCCACTGTGAGTTTGCGGATCAACAGCTGGCGTAGAAGTCTCAATCTTGAACTTGAAAGAGACGCTCCTGAGTCTTGCGATCTACCCTGTTCTCGGCCATAACTCAAACCCAGTGATTTCCAGTGTCAAGCCCAACTGTTGCCGTCATCGCCTCCGGTCTATTCAACGGGAAGCGCCACGTCTTTGGAATAACAGAGGAAAAGACCATTCAAAAAGTCCCGCCAGCAAGATTCCGCTCTCGAGCTGCTTCGGCGCGCTCATGCTGGCAGGATGAATCGACGCGCCGCGCCGGTCACGCGAAACACAGGGGGTGCAATTGTTTCAGGCGCAGTGAGAGCGATGAGAAACGCGAGCTGGGCAGGAAGTATCTTTCCCGGTCGAAAGCATACGGAAAAGGAATCAAAGGTGTTCTTCATCAGTGTGAATTCTGTGGCCTGGACCCATACCTGACACCCTACATCATCAAGCGGGCGCGGTTAAGCGGACGTCAAGTGGTGGGTGGAATCGCCGACTCGATTGCTGACAAATCGCCGGCGCGAGTGCCGGTGCCGAGGTCGAGTCAGGTCGAGTCTGGTAGAGTCCGGTGCGATCGCTGCGGCTCGTCTCGCTTTGTGCGACCACCTTCTCGCTCGGTTGCATCCCACCACTCGTCTCCTCCCTCTCCACCTCCGACCTTTCTACTCCGCACTATACCCGGATCCAGCTCTACGTTTCCCCCCATCCACTCGCTCACCACGGCCGATCCACCGGACCCCCCGCAGGCAGGCCATCGCGCGCCTCCGCCACAGCCAACAAGCCATGATCGCACCGATGCGCGTCATGCACAGCGTGCAAACAACCACTCAGCTCGTCTGAAAGAGCCATCGTCAAGACCGGCTCGTCGCCCCAAGGGACCATCATCATCGACGGCTGCCACTCTGGCCAATGGGTTCGGTGACGCCAGCACGGCTGCGAACCTCGGCGATACCTCAACCATGACACGAGATGGCAACAGCAGCCGCCGAGGACGTGGAGCAAGGGGCAGAGGCGCAAGTGCAGCCTCGTGTGCTCCTCCATCCTCGTCAGGAGGAACGCGTGGTGGTCGAGGTGGTGCACACACTCCCCGTGGTGGTGCTGCTGGATCGCAAGCGGTCAGTGGTGCCTCATCCGCTGCCACTACCGACGACGAAGGGAGGGCGTATACCTCCCACGAGGCGAACTATCAAGCTCGACCCAAAGGCAGCAACCGGCCTTTGCGGGGTGCGAAACGAGGCGGTCGAGGTCGAGGTGAGGGCCATGCCGGCTCCAGTACGCCAGCGAGCACGTCGAGGCGCTCTCGCTTCAACGCCACGCTCAGCTCTGGCAACGACATGAATGCATCCGCCGTACCGTTCCCCGCACCAAGCTCGTCATCCACTGCGGCTGGACAAGCTCTCTCTATCGTCGCGGCACCTGTTTCGCAGACCCTGCTCGAGCGATTGACGACCGAGCTCTCGGACGGATCCCACGACTGCACAATCTGCTTCTCGACTGTATCTCGCACGACCGCGATCCATTCGTGCACCACATGCTATACCCCCTTCCATCTGTCGTGCATCAAAGAGTGGGCGACTCGCTCAGTCACCGATACGGCCGAACGGGCCGCCCTCATGGCCACTCGCGATTCCGGTCCTCGTCCCTCGGCCGCCGATCTCTCCGGCCACTGGCGATGTCCGTCGTGCCAGACCCGATTCGGAGCTGCCGACGTGCCCAAACGCTATCGATGCTTTTGTCGACGCCTCGTTGATCCTTCGCATCGACCACCTGCGACACCTCATTCATGCGGTCAACCTTGTGCTCGACCCCGACCCGATGGATGCGTCCACGCAAGCTGTGGGCTGCTCTGCCACCCCGGTCCATGCCCACCATGCCCAGTCGTCCTCGACCTCCCTTGTCACTGCTCAAAGGAGAACATGCGTGTACGTTGCTCGGCCATTCACCCCGCTGCCGGTCTCGATTCGGGCACGGTTGCATCGACAACGGCATCTCTTGCTCGCGAAGAGCTCCTGTGCTGCAAAAATACGTGCGACAAGCTCCTCGGCTGTGGCTTGCATCGCTGCAATCGCATATGTCATCAAGGTGAATGCGGGTCTTGCGAGGTCGAACGAGAAAAGATATGCTTCTGCGGAAAGTCGACCGTTGTCGAGGCGTGCGGCGCTGGCGGTCGAGACGATCGCGTGGAAGGGTGTCGAGTACCCGGTCAAGTCGGTTCGCAATGGACCGGCGAGTTTTCATGCGATAAACCGTGCGCTGCACCTTACGACTGCGACAAGCACCTGTGTGAATCGAAATGCCACCCCCACACCTCTGAACTACCAGCGACATGCCCCTTCTCGCCCTCGCTCGTCACGACGTGTCCTTGCTCGCAGACTCCCCTCGACGTTCTGCTGCCTACGCCTCGCACATCATGTACCGACCCAATCCCGACCTGCGCCGAACCATGTTCTCGCATCCTCGACTGCGGACATGGTTGTGCGCGCCCGTGCCACCCTGGACCGTGTGGGTCTTGCACGACCCCCGTCTCGATCCCTTGTCGTTGCGGCTCGACAAAGACCGTCCGACTCTGTGGCAATCGATACCAATCGGACGGCAAGACGCCACTCTCCGAAGTGCTGTGCCAGCGTATCTGCCGTTCGCTGCGCAACTGCGGTCGTCATCAATGCAACCGACAATGCTGCCCCTTGAGCTACCAAGAAGCTCTCCATGTCGGCAAGGGCAAGAACAAGCGTCGCAATGCACTCGATGATTTCGAACAACATGATCCGCTGGGGATCCATGAGTGTGATCGCGTTTGCGGCAAGAAGCTGAGTTGTGGAACTCATTTTTGTGAAAGGAAGGATCATAAAGGGTGAGTCGATACTGGGGCTTAACGTTTCGTGCAGCTGTGGCTGACGACATGCTTCTATCCACACACAGATCTTGTCCGCCATGCCTCGACGCCAACTTCGAGGAGATCGCCTGTCACTGCGGGGCCACGGTCGTCTTACCCCCGATACCCTGCGGTTACGAGATTCGCTGCAAGCACCCATGTGTACGACCTTCGACGTGCATGCACCCCCAGGTGCCACACCAATGCCACGAGAACCCCGAGTGCCCACCCTGTCCCTTCTTGACGGTTAAGATGTGCGCATGCGGTAAGAAAGCCGTCGCGAACGTCAGGTGCTCGCAGGACTCGAGAAAGGTCTCGTGTGGTCAACGCTGCGGAAAGTGAGCCTGGATTCGTAAGGTTTTGGCAAAGAGATTGCGAGTAGATGCTGACTATTCGCTCGGGCGTGTTTTAGGCTCTTAGGCTGCGGCTTCCATCGATGCCAAAAGCCTTGCCACCTGCCGGGGGAATGCGAGAGTTGTGTGCAAATCTGCCTCAAGCCTCGCAAGCTCTGTGGGCACCCCTGCCCCGAACAATGCCACGTCCCCTCATCCTGCCCCGAAACCAAGCCTTGCATTAAGATGATCGAAGTGTCGTGCGACTGCGGCCATCTCAAACAAACGACCAATTGCGGTGCCTGCACGGATCGACCCGATGGGAACAACAGCAAAATCCTGACATGCTCCGACGCTTGCGCCATCGCCAAACGCAATGCTGCGTTGGCGGAGGCGCTGCAAGTTGAACGGCGCGAACCCAAGGTCAAGGAAGTCGAGTACGATCCGCAGACTCTGAGCTTCTACTCAACGAACGTCGCGTGGTGCACTTCGATCGAGAAGGATTTAGTCGAATTCGTTACCACCGATAAGCCGACCTTACATCTTCCCGTGATGAAGCGGCCGCAACGGCAATTTGCCCACGAGCTTGCTGAGCTCTTTGATCTTCGATCCGAATCGCTCGACGAAGAGCCGAGGCGCAGTGTCGTCGTGCATCGGCAATCCAACACCGGTATTCCGGTCCCCAATCTCGCCGACGCCTTGGCCGCGCAACGCAAGTCAGCGACCACGCTTTCCTTCGCTTCATTGCGCAAGGCATTGCCTGAAACTCGTCGCCATGTCAACGCGCTCCTGCTTGAGGGGGTGCTCGGTTTCGACGAGGCCATGTTGCGCGATATCGCCACCCCTTGTCTCAAGGGATTACAACCTTTCGCATTGACCTGGACCACCGACGAGGACGTCCTGATAACGATCGAATCCAAGATGCTGTCGGCGGCCGATCTCGAACAGCGCGTTACGGCCGCTGAGACCCATCTACGAGCACTGGCGGAGGAAACGGGTTTCTGCGCCACAGTAGAAGCCGTTGCCGCCACTGATGATGGGCGCATCACGCGAGGTGGATGGACGCCCGTTCAATCTCGTTCGAACCCGTCGGGATCTCGGGCTGAAGGTGGAGGAGCTCGATCGAATCCATGGGCGACGCACGCATCTTCGTTCTCGAACAATACCTTTGCCGCTTTGGCTTCGTCTTCGAATCCTTCAGCGGGTGCTGCACCTCCTTCTACTCAATCGGCGTGGGGTAGATCGCGTGACGATGCGGGTTTGATCGGCGTAGGATACCATCGTCCTCCTAGAGCAGTCATCGCCCCTGGTCTTGAAGTCGCTCGACCGGATCCTGCTCCTTTACCTAGCAAGGTCTCGAGTCATTTGGATGCGAGTCGTTTGACGGCTACCGCAGATTCGTTTGTGCCTGCTGGTACCGCCCAGTCGGGGGATAAGGCGGAGGTCAATGATGAGGATGTGCCGGACGATTGGGATCAGGAGGATTTGAGTGAGGTTCAGGAGGCTCAGGAAGCTTGATAATCGAATAATAGAATGAAGAACTGATGCCTTACTGCATTGCATAATTGTGTCATAAAATAAGTGAAATTGGTGCAAGGTGCTGCAGCGATACGTGATATTCGAGAGCAGTACAATAGGTCTTCTGAGGCACGTTTGGAAGCCCTCTCACTCCTCCACGTCCATCCCCTCCTCGTGATCCCCTATCTCGTCCTCTCCCTTCATCGTCTCCATCTCCTGCTGTATCTCTTGCTCAATCAACTCCTCCAACATATCATCGATAAACGCCTGACTCTTCTGCATCATCTGCGTCCCTCTTCGCCTGACCCTATCCCCTCGATCTCGATCATCCAACTCTAACCTCCGTTCCTTCTCCTTCTCCCAAGTCTTGAACCGTCGTTCCATCGCTTCCTTTTTATTCAAACGCCGCGATCGTCGGGTCAACACGATAGGGGGGACGTCGTCATCCCCCTGCGGATGAGCGATCATTCGAGCCTGTAAGAGGTTCTCGAGCTTGATCACGATCGCAGATAAGGAGATCGAGGTATGTCCAATGAGGGATGCGAGATGACGCGTTAGAGTCGCGAGAGGCTCGGGAAGGGAGGCAGAGGCGTCGAGCGGGTATTGGTGATACACCTCTTGGGGTGGGTCGGGCTCGGGTTGGTCGGTTGGAGGGGCGGAGGTGGTATCACGGTATAGTTTGGAAATCAGCTCGTCGACGTGATGTGTCGAGTCGTTTCCGAGACAGTCGGACTCAGTGGCTTCAGAGGGCGGTGGGATGGGGAAGTAGCGCTCAAAGTCTTGCATGCCTGCGAACGCCTCGGGGAAGTCAGGTAAAAGTTTTTTAAGTTTATGCGCAGAGGGAGAACGCACGTTTAGGCGGTAGTTGATCGCCAATAATGTTGTGCTCAAAGAAGGAGAGGTAGTCGTCAATGTCTTTTGAGGTCATCGAGGTCACTTCCATCCTGTAGGTACACCCCGAGACCATATCAGAACTTGGTTCACTGACATGGCCAATTCAGTCGGAACCCACCTCCACAAACGACTGGGATCACCTTCACGCTCCGCGCTTCTGATCTGACCCAGTGATTCCAACCATCCAGGGGGAACAACCGTCTTTCCTTTGGCTTTGAACACGACAATCAAGGCCGCGGCAAGGACACCCTCGGGGATACCCGCCAAGCCATGTTCACGAACCGCCTTCCCCCTCCCAATCACCTTCCTTTCGATCCCACGACCACTGTCTCGGACCATCGTTTTCAACACCGGTGCAAGGACCAGTTCGAAAGGTTGCAAGAGGTCGAGCAGACGTAACACGGATTCGTAGTGTTCCGGCGTCAAGGCGAGCGATTTGCAGAGTCGCCAGGTCAAAAGCGGCGTTACAGGTTTCGGGAATGTGATTCCCCATTCGAAGCGGTAGAGATTGACGAGATGCGAGAGAAGGACATGGATCCCTTTGGTGGAGATCGAAGGGACGTTCTGGAAAGAGGGTGCGTGCAAGTTCTACGTCAGTACCGAGGTCTGAGGAGCTACGACTTGTTCAGAACTGACTTGAGGGGCAAGTAATCGCCGGGCTTCTCGCTCGAGGTGGTTTTGCATAGCTGGGGGCAGATGGCGATGTGCATTGATGTAGAGGATGCGGTGATTTTCGGCGAGACTAGGCGCGGAGTTGAATGAAGATGGGCCAGGCATAAGCACAGGAGCAGAACAACCGAAAGTACGGTCGCACTCACTCGAAAAGGTCTTTGAGGAAAATTGGAAACTTGATCGTCAAAGCGGAGAGGTAGATGATCAACAGGAGCAGTTCAGGTTTTGGCCGTTTCCTCGGATCGGCATAGATATACTGTCCGGTCCGAGTTGACTTGGGCCCCGCTCGTGGCAGCGGAGCTCTCGGACGAGAATTCTTCGCTGACCGATCCTGCTCAGCACCGAACCCGAAGTCGTCGTCATCGTCGTCGTAGTCATCATCATCGATAAGTGACGCCGAATCAGACTCTGATGATTGTCGACGCTTTTCTTCCTCATCTGACCCCTTCTGTGTGCGCTCGTCGTCGTTCTCGTTCTCGTCCTCGCTCGTGGCCTTGTCCTCGTTCGACTTGCCCTTGCGCTGGGTACCCTTTCTCGGCCCTCTGGGATGCCCCATCCCTTTGACAGGCCCGGTGAAGGTGCTTGCCGGTTCGTCGCCCTTGTCCCAATCGCCAGGTGCATCGGGCACACCACTCGAAGCGAGTAGAGCGGCCCACAAATCCCTCGCTACGGGCTCAAGCTGGACAGGCCACCCGAGTTCATCAATGAGAACGCTCAACTGCCTCCTCAAGACCCATTGCAATGTCTGCCAGACAAGGAAGGTCGAGCGTTGGCCGTGGTAGTGTGCATTGGGCGGAGGACGAGTCGACTTGCGCCGGGCCTTGTGCACCCTTTGACGCGTGGCGACGTGCTGCGACGGTCCGTTGGCTTCGTTCGATTCGTTGACGTAGCCTTGGAGGAGATGACCTTCTTCGCAGACGATGCTGCAGGGAAGAAACGGGGTGAATGTGAATGCGTCAGCCGGGGCGAGCTGGGGACCGTCGGCGAGGAGAGCACGTGACTTGCGATCCCGAGAGTTGGTCTCGATGCCACTTTCTGGAGCGGCACACGGGACAACGAGGTCGAGGTGCCATGGGAGCTTGCGAGGTAGTTACTACCGGTGGGAGGGTGTCATTTGCCCCGCGTCTGACCGAGGCTGTGCGGTGGGCGGCGGGAAGGAAGGAGCCCAGGGGAGCTCAGCGCTCATCGGAGAGAAGGCGCTTTACGGCCCCTTCGCAGCAGTTCGCAGCAGTTCGCAGCAGCAGTTTCGCCGTTCCCCGCGGCTCCACGTCATCGCCCGTCTTCTAGCGGCGACCGTAGCGGACCCCTCTCAGTTCTCACTCAACTCCTAGCATTCCGAGCCGCCTCGAACGCGTCCACCATGTCCCCCGCGCCCAAAAGGATCCGTACCATCACCTTGCCCTCCCCATTCACCTCGAGCGAGTCAACCGACGCGCCTGAACCCCTCTCCCTTCACCTCTCGCGTAAGACCGCGTCGTACCTCCTCGTGCACTCCGCATCAGGCGATACAGCGCCGCACCAATACTCGATCATCAATTGCTTGGCCTTGAGTGATCCGTTCCCTTTGCCTGATAAGGAGAACCAAAGATGTCGGATGTGGTTGAAGATTGGGCCGAGAGCGAGCGGCGAGGACGGCGGCGAGAACCATGGCTTGGTCGAACACTTGGCACAACAAGCGATCATCAGGGAGTGCGTTTTTATATCGTCATTGCAGCAGAGTTCATGTTGCTGACGATCTAATATGGGCGTTGGCACCACTATGTTTCGTTTGCGGTCCTGTAACCCCCACGTGTAGCACCGGTCTTAGAAGCCAACAAGGCGAAATCTCACAGCCTCTCGTTGAACTCTTGCTCGACGAAAAAGAGCTCTCCCACGTCTGCGAAGGCTGTGGCAAGTTCGAAACGGCCTCCGCAGAATCATCGTCCGAGGACGGCGAGGAAGAGTCTGTACCCGCCGAGGACCGGTTCAAGAGGTGTGCGAGGTGCAAGATGGCTTACTACGTTAGTCCACATTCAACCTTGACATATCGTTCTCATCTGCGTTGCTCACCGATCCCCCACAACCCTGTCTGTTTGAGATAGTGTTCGAGCGAGGTAGGCTTCACACCCAAGACCTTATCTCCGAGTCTCCACCACTCGTCGTCTCTGAGTTCAAACCTTCGGCCCATCTCCACTCTTTTGAAATCCTGCGCAGTGTCAAGCCTCTCATTGGAAAACTCACAAACCGAACTGCCAAGATTGCATCGCCGAAACGGACTACGAGATCGAATTGGCCCGACGGCAAATCTTACTCAAGGTTTATGGACGCGCGGATCACTTATCGAAAGCGGATGAGGGGCAATCGGCGAAAAAGAGCAAGCTCGATTGAGGTGAAAGATTGGACGAACGTGTGCCCCTTTATACGCACTGCGACCGGGTGCTAATCAAGACGAAGCCCCAAAAATCACGCGATGGCATCATCTTATCGCCCGTCAAGGAGCCCAGTCAGCACCTAGCACTGCTGCACATGCGCCGCCGCGCTCGAGGTTCCGACAAGGATCGCGATTGCCTCGACGGCCGACACGGGTGTACTACTGCCTGCTGTGCAAAGTCTTATCGAGACATTTACCGGTCGGATCGGCGGAATCACAACATAGTTCCCTTTTTCTTGATTTGTTTCCTCGGTTTCGTTGAGATAGCGATTCTAGCGCATCTTGGAGTACCGTGTCTACCTAGGTACCATTTATCATATTGGGTGCTCGATCCCTTTTCCCTCGACAACGGATCCCGGGGCCGAGCCGATGTCCGATGAAAATCCCTTGTTCTTATCGGCGATACCCAAACGGTCTAGTTTCGACACCACCTCCACCAAGACCTGTGAAAATGCACCAGAGTTACTAATTAACCCCCGAGAGACTTTGGCAGGAGATTTGAGTCGATCCTACAGCGTCTGCAAACGAAGTGACTCGGTGTGTGCTTTTGGATAGGCTCTGAAAGGCTGCCAGCTCGGTCGCGCGATGGCTAAAAAGGAAGTTGAAGTTGATACGCAGCAAGTTGCTGATGATAGATAAGGTTCTGTTGTGCAAGAACTTATTCGGTGCTTGTCGAGCCAAACGGCAGTGCAGTAAATGGGATATGTCGCGCTCAGGACGGACACGTCATTTGCTTGAGTTCGGACTTGCTTGTCCGTAGGGTCGGAGGCGTGCCAGCTGGCTGTTGGCGTCGATGCGTGAGCCGTAGGTGGTTTTCCAGAATGAGCCCGAGCTTTGCCTGTATATTTTCGTCCTCATCCACCAATGACGGGGGAAGATGGATCGTGAAAAGAAAAAAAAAGGTTTCCGCAGCCGGACTGAGGTTGATCAAGGGATATCAGAGAAGCAAGAGGAGGTCCGAGCTTATTTAATTTCTGCCGCGCCCTGTTGCTCTGCTGCTGAGCGCTGAACGACGCGGGGAAAGAAGAGAGCCGTGCCCAAAGCCCAGCGCGGCCATAGCTGAGCATAACTGGCACTTTTGGGCGCGCTAGGGTCGCGGTAGTGCTGGTCGCCACCGCCCTTCGTCGTACATGTTACGGCACCAACCGCATCCGCCGACCACGCCCAACGACCTTTTGTGTCGTGTCCCTTCGAGATTGATTCCGTGTTGTGGTTTCGACTTGGTGACGCGCCCCCGAGTCGAACTGAGTGGTGCCGCACACTGCCGCACACCGGCTCTCTCCCCAACAAGATCGACTGCGTGTCTGTCCCCTTCATCTGACGTCCCCCGCGTCTTGTGATCCAGGCGCTGTGCCTGCGCGCCAGTCGCCAGTCGCCAGTCAGCGCCAGTCCTCCCGTCCCGTCGCCGTGTGCGCCTGGTCCGCGAGCAGCACGACTCTTGACCCCCCCAAATATGGAGTTCTTGATCGGTCTCGACCACCACAACTCGCCGCCGGCGTTGATGGACTTTTACGACCCTGACTTTGACTCGTCGTCGACGTCGTCGGACCCGTCGTCAGCGTCGCCATCTGACTCGGGCGCCAGCACGGGCCTCGCTCACTCTGTGAATTCGCCTGCGTTGCTCGGCCACGGCCACGGCAGCCACACCGGCGCACTCGGCACCACTTGCGGCGCACCCATCCCTACAGCTACAACAGGAGCCGATTCATCACCCGCATCAACCAACGGAGGAGCCACCGTCGGCATGGACGACGGTCATTCCAACTGGTCCGCGCATGCGCTGCAAGGCACCGACTACCACTGGACAGGCGCTCACGAGGCCTCTCCGCCTCCGCCACCCTCGTCCGGCGACGCGATCGACATCGATGACCTCGACTCGTTCGCCGCTGCTCGACCTTCACGCGCAGCAGTCACAGCAGCAGCAACAGAAGCAGCAACTTCCTCCTCTATCTCCGCTGCCCCGCTTTCTTCAGCTCGAGACTTTTGGTCCACAGCGCCCAACACGACCGTGCACTCGCCGTCGACCCCGTCTAACCATTTGCTAGAAGGCGCCTCCGCCCTCGGCAGCGCGGGAGCCTCGATGCTCGGGAGGAGCTTCAACGATTCGCCTCGTCGCAAACAACTCGAGGATCAGATGGAAGTCGAATTTGAATCCGTCGTTCACGGTCACGAGTGCGGGTCAGTCATTATAGGTGGGCTTGCTTCGGGGTGAGACGTCTGACTGACGCGCTTAGGCCTCTCTTTGACCATACTACATACGATCAGACCTTCGACCATTGGCTCACCCGTCGCATCAGGGAACGGAAACGGCTTTGCATCGTCATCCTCTCGGCATGCGGTTATGTCGATGCCCGTCGATCTTTCGGCTGTCAACGCCGGGATCGCCCCGCAACTGATGGGCGGTAACCCTTCTCCGCCGCTGAATGCGCAAAGGAAACTCGAAGACGAGGCGGCACTCGACCGTGTTGCGACTGCACAGGAGGAGCATGTGGCTGCAGACGAAGAAGAGGAGAAAGAGTATCAAGTACTGGACGACAGCCCTGCTCAAGCTGCGTCGCAGGCGAAGGGTGACTCGACCATGTCCCGGAGCAGCAGCCCCGACCACGCTTCCAGCTATAACGCCTCGCGGGACCCGTCTCGAAAGCCTTCTTTGACGAGCCCAGCAATCGCGGGAGGAGCTTCGCTGAACCTGGTCACCAAGGACGCCGTCATCGCTTCCCAGGTCTTGACGCGGTTGACTCGCGAAGCGGACCGCAAGCGCCTCAGTGCTGCCGGCGGTCTCGGTGATGTGCAACTGCTCGTTCTCGGTATCCCCAAGATCGGGGCCAAGTCTCGCGTAGAGACGCAGATCAAGATCTCTTTGGTGCTCGTGAAGGACAAGCAATTCCAGCAAGGCGCCAATCCCGTGGCGTCGACCTCTTCAGCGGCGGGCAAGATGCACGGTGAGGCGTACATGACGCTTGATGGAGGATTAGAATCTGGAGCATCGCAGGCGTTTGATCGGATTGGCAATTGGACGCATGTGCGCTTGCCCTCGACGCTCGCTTTGAAAAAGAGGCCGGCGAAGAAGACGGGCAAAATTGGTCAGTGGGAATGGGGGCGATTGGATAGTCCCACTTGTCGGGCAAATGCTGACAGTCTTTGAACCTCGTTTAACAGCTCCGGATCCGCCTGCCGCCAACACCCTCACTCTCGAAGTTGCCGTGCGCCGTGGCACACAACCGAACGAGGAGATCATGATCTGCACCGGGTGCCAGCAGCGCGAGATGAAACGAGCACAGCGCAAAAAGGGTAACAAGACCGCCGCCGCTTTGGGTGAAGAGCTCGTGTTCGATCCCGAGGAGGAGAAGCAGAAGGTTGTAGTCTTCAACTGCGGCGAGTTCCTCGAGTTCAACGGTGGCGAGACAGTGATTCCTACGCGCATCACTTGCTACTGCCGACACCACAAGGAGCGCAAGGGGTTCGTCGTTACGTTCAAAGCGCGAGACAACGAAGGCAATGTCGTGGCGACGGGGCAGACGCCGCCCATCATGATCACGGATGATCACAAAACGACAACAGGCACCAAATCGGCTTGCTCCGTCGATATGAGCTTCGAGCAGTCCGCCGTACCTTCCGTTGCACCGTCTGTCGCCTCGTCCAAATCATCCACGTCGAAGAAGGCTAAAGCGGCAAAGAAGAAGAAGGACAGCGCACCGTCCAAAACCGATCAGGTCATCTCCGCCGCTTCACTGGTACTGCGGGGTCGGTCGAAGCCGACGAAGCGAACAACGAATCGATCGAGGGCTGCACGAGGCTTGAACACCGAGAGTGACGACGAAGACAGCGCCCCGTCGACCAAGAGCGGTGTTTCCTCGGTGAACCTGTCGCGCACGTCGAGTCGATCCGAGATGAGTCCGAGCTCGGGCAAAAAGGCCAAGCCTTACGATTCGGATCAACGACCGCCTCGGAAGCGCTCGTCGAATGGAGCGTCACATCGGTCACCTTCTTTCGCCATGACGTCGCTGAGTCAACCTTCCCCGCCGCTCCGCCCGGTGCCGGACGCTGCTGTCTCAGGCTCTACACCGGGTTCTGCGCCTTCCGTAAACCTTCCTCTTCCCGCGGCGACGCCCCCGGTCGCGGCATCGGCAGCCGCCTCACCTCTGCAGCCGCAACCACGGGTGGAGCAATGGGAATCGGCGCTTGGTCTGGTGGGTGGGATCGGGATGGATCTCACAGCTGCCGGAGTTGGCAGCAGCGGCGACACAATGATGACCGACTCGAACTTTGGTATGCGCAACAACTCGCTCTCCCACTCAACCGACGTCTCGACCGCGCCCTCGCCTGCTCGTTCGTCGTCGACGCATTTCGACTGGCCGTCGCGCAGTAGCTCGCCTCAGTTCTCGCCCCGCTCGGCGACGACCTCGGTCGATGACTCGTTCCAGTCCTTCTTCAACAGTCTTAACTCGCCGCCGCCGTTGACGACGAACAACGCCCCGGCATTGTCGAATGCTTCGCGGTCGCCCGTTGTGGACTCGCAGTCGTCGATTGCGCACCGCCACCTCCAGCAACAGCAGCAGCAGTACCTGCAGCAACAGCAGCAGCAGCAACAACAACAACAACAACAACAGCATCAGCAACGAGAGCAGCAGCTGTTCGCGAGTGGTCTCGTAGGCGCTTTTGGTGGCAACTCGGCGGCAGGTGCGGCCAGCTTGCTTCACCCGGCGTCTCAAAACGGATCGACGTCGCACGTTGCGACACCGTTGGCTACGAACGTCCCCAGCGGTATCGACTGGACGCTGTTGCAGAACCAACTGCGTTCGCCCGCAATGCCGGCAGCGCCCCAGCCGCGTATCAGTCGTTTGATCCCAGGTGAAGGGCCCGTACATGGTGGTATCGAGGTCACGGTTCTGGGCGACAACTTTGTGCCGAACCTCACGTGCGTCTTTGGTGATAACGCAGCGGTGCCGACGCACTACTGGTCTGCCAACACGCTTGTATGCGTGCTGCCGCCATCGGCGAACCCTGGTCCCGTCGTTGTTGGGATCAAGGGTGTACCGCTCACGGTGGAGCAAGGCACGGGCCTGCAGCTGTTCACCTACAAGGACGACTCGGATCGCTCGTTGCTCGAATTAGCGCTGCAAGTCGTCGGACTCAAGATGACGGGACGCTTGGAGGATGCTAGTGCTGTGGCGATGCGCATCGTCGGCAACGGCGGTGGTAGCAACAACGCCAACGGTGGCGGATCGACCAACGGCAGTCGCACAACCAGCCCGGCCGCGAACAGCTTATCCAGGGATGCTGCAAGCTTGGCCCTGAGCCTCGAGGCCGCTGCCGCCTCTGTGTACATGGCGTCGGAGTCGTCGCGACCTTCGTCCCGCGCACATTCACGCCGAGCTTCGGCAGCGAGCACGAGTGGCGCTTCGTCGCCCGCTCACATGTCTGCACCTCTGCCTTACTCGTCCGCAGGCGAGACACGGGATTTTGAAGGGATCGTTATCAAGTTCCTGTCGTTGCTTGACCTCGACCCCTCGCTTATACCTGGATCGGCGCCGTCTCTGCCTCTGGCACACTCCCCCATCTCCCACGCCAATGCCCAAGGCCACACCTTGCTGCACCTCGCCACCGTTCTCGGCTTCCATCGACTGACCCAGTTCCTCCTCGCCCGTCAAGTCAACGTTGATGTTCGTGACCGCAGTGGCTACACGGCGCTGCACTTTGCAGCTCTATACGGCCGAGTCGCCATCGCTCGCCAGCTTCTCGACGCCGGGTCCGCTACGGGCGTGCGCAACTTGCAGGGCAAGATCGCCCTCGACATTGCTCAGGAGCGAGACGACGTCGACGTCGAGGAGATTCTGCGCCACAGCCGGCCTGCGAGTCGTGGACCGCACAGGTCGATGCCCCAACGACCCCGCTTCGCCATGGTGCAACCTTCTCAAGTTCAGTCGTACGAAGCCTCGGAAGTCGACGAGCTGTCGGATCTCGGATCAGGCTCCGAGGAGCTGACTTCTTCGGATGAGGATGATTCGGACTCTGACTCGGATAGTTGGGACTCGAGCCCTTCGGCCAGCGCATTCGACTCGGAGGAGGACGACGATGCCGAGTCTGTGGATGAGGACGAGCGCCAATTCTCTCGACGCGCGTCTCGCAATGCTTCCATCGTCTCGCTGCAATACCTGCTCGAGGCTGAGGAAGACGTGCTTGCCGAGGCGGACTGGCCAGAGACTTCTATAGTCACCTCGCTTGGTAAGCCTGACGAGTTCAATTCTCCATCGTCCTGTCTTGTACCGAGCTGACTCGAGGAAGATTCTTTGCAGATGTCAAAGAGCCGATTGTAGTGCCCACCGTTGCGACCGTTTTACCGAAGCAACAAGGCTCGATCGCACCGACGGGCTGGCTTTTCTCGCGCAGGAGAAAGACCAACGGATTGAGCGCCGACGACTCGGAGAAGACTGCACCGGGCGAGAAGCACTCGAATGGTGTAGTGACCGACATGTGGGAAAAGGCCAAGGCGAACGCGTTTGCGCCTCTGCACCACATGCCCGAACTGACGGCGTTCCCTGGCATGGCCATGGCAAGCATGCCTTCCTTCCTTGGCGGCAAGTCCGAGCAGGCGATCACGCCTCGCGTCGTCGATGATTCGGACGCCGACTCGGATGCGACGACGACGGAGAGGTCGGTTGCGCTTGAACGAGCCGCACGAGCGGCGGGCATCGGCAAAGATTGGAGTGCATGGTTCACGACCAAGAACCCGTCGTCGCCTCCTCCTGTGTACTCTCCCACGGATCGATTGCTCGCGCCGCTCTCGCCGTTGACCAAGTCGCAACGACCGCTCGGTTCGGCCCCGACCACGTTCGTTTCCTCCTCGACGACGTCGATCTCGTCGATCATCAGCAACCCACCTTCGGGTGCGACCACGCCGAGGACTGCGGCTCGCGAATCGCGCGTCAAGTTCAACAAGGAGAAGCTCGAGCTCGCGCTCGGACGCAAGCGTCAAGGCGTCGATCAGGATCGCATGCTCTGGTTGTTCTGTAGGTTTTGCGCAACGAGGTCATGTGCGATATTTTTGCACTGTATGCTGACAATAATTCTTGCACTGTACCTGCAGGGATCCCCGTTTTGATCACGGTGATTTCGTTCGCCATCTACGCCAACGCCGACTACATCTGCCCTGGGCTCGAGCAACTCGCCGAGCTGGTGCTTCCTCGCCAGCTTCTGTAATGATCGAGGCGCCCCCATATCCGTTCCTTATGATGGGTCGCTCTTCAGGTGCTATGACCCCCTTTTTCATACCTAGTTTCTAATTCCGATTCGCATAATGCACACACGTAACCTGTCTTTCTCGAATTGTCTGTTTAGTGCTGGCTAGTGGTGTATAGTATATGGGCTCGGTGAGTATATGTAAGGGCTATACCTCACGGAGAGTCGCGAGGACGGTCGTAGATCGTCGAAGTCGAGGCGGTGAGAGTTACTTGTTAAACGTCTTTACTGATTTTCAGCTAGAAATGAACTAGAGCTGCGCTTTTCCCCTCCGATGTCTCGATCGGATGCCAATGGGGTTCTCGAGCGCGGGAAGGGAATTGCGACCTTCCTTGTGTATCTTTCGGTTTGTTTGGTTGTGTTGGGATGAGGAAGATGATTAATCTTCCTGGACGAGACCCTGGGATGATGCGTACACCCCAATTCCCGAGCCCTCGGTTCGGTCAGGCGCCCTGGCGCCGGACGCGTACCACAGGTCACGCCCCCCACATTCACAACCAAAGAAACACAGCGAAAGATGCCTACGTTACAACGCATTCAGGCTCTAACCGAATCGAATGCAAGCTTGCCAGCCTTGCTCAGCACTTGGATCGCAATCTCCTTGTGCCGCCGCCAATACCTGTCAAAGGCATTCGATGACCAACGGCCAAGGTTTCGGATGTGATCCGTGTGTACACCTTCTCGAAGGTAAAACGTGGCCCCACCGGACCTAAAGGAGTGGTTATTCAAGGACGCCCTTCCGCTCGCCTCGAGAATGTCTCTGATTCGTCGCGAGAACGCCGAGGAGGTCAGCTGTCGATGACCTCCCTCGCGCGCCCGATATGAGAACAACCGCCCTGGTGGAGGGTCGTTTAGGCGGAAATGGTTATCGATGCCACCGACCGGGCAGAAGGGCTCGCCGTCTCGCGCCGAGACTACCAGCGTGCGGCCGACACGCCGGCGCACCTTGTCGAACGGGAGGTCCAACTCGTATCGGAGAGGAGCTTCGCTCGTCGCATCGATCCCGCGTGCATTGGCCACCGCTAGATGCCGCTCGGCTATGAACTCTTCGTCCGCCGAACCCGCCGTAAACTCGCCCAATCTCGCCATCGCGAAGAACGCCGCACACGCTGCAGCAAACACGGCCGTATCGAACGGACTGCACTTATCGATCCCCGCGGCCAAGCACCTGAGGTCGTCCAAAGTCGCCGCCAATCGGTTTGGGGCCTGGAGCTGTGGCCGCAGCCGCAGCCAGTTGCATCGTCCACATCTTGGGATCATAGTTCATACGCAGCCCATGCGTCGTGTGCCAAAATTCTAGGGCGGTACGGAATCGGCGGAAGTGGCTGACGCTATAGGCTCCGACGTCATTTCCCGACAACGCGATCCGAGTGAGAAATCGCCTGACGACGTCAGGATGTGCGGGGAATCGATCCCTCCGGTCGACCAAGGAGCGGACGTTGGACCGGAGTCGTCGGTGTGAGAACGAGGATTCGGTTGATGCCTCGATACGCCTTGGCGAACGCGGCGCACAGCCGCTCCTCCGGCGTGCAATTTGTGGATGAAGCCATCGGGGCCATCTCGTTCCCGTCTGCCTCAGGTAGGTAAACGACGATGTCCCCCGAATGGGAACTGCGCAACATCGGCAATCTTGGGTTCGACGTCGACGTGAATCCCAAACAAGTCCCTGGACTACAATCTAGTTTCACAATCGGAGGTGGCGCCGCAGCCGGTGCTCCATCGCGCAGCGCCGAACTCGACGCGTCGGCCCGACCGGTGAGCGCTCTTCCAGACTTGAACGCGCGCTCCCTAACGGCCATCGTCGGGTACGGAACGGCTCGTTGACGAAGCCTCGACGCGGCTCGTGAATCCTCGAAAGACATCTGTATTTTCCAGACGGCGTGCGACCCCCTCGTCTGACAAAGTGTGGGGGGAGGCTGAACGTGCCAAGCACGCGCCTACGCTCACGCGATTCTCTCGCGGCGGAGACGGGATAGGACCGGATAACCGCACAGCCGCAACCGAGGCATAAGAGCGCGGCTCTGAGTCATGATAGCGTGACATTGACAAAACAGGACGCAAGAGGGTTCGACCTCACAAACAAGCAAAGGTACACGACCTCGCAGACACAGGGATACGCAACTCCGTATGAACGAGGCTCCACCTTCCACGAAGGGAGTCAGATATCTCAGCCTATCGCCCACAGGGGCTCTCCCGCCGCCAGCAGCAACTCGCGCCCCGCCGGAAACTTCGACAGTGGGTGCGCGATCATGAACGGGAACGGTTCGTACTACCGCGGGCGGTCTGGCTGCCGGGACACGACGTCCGCGGGGTTCACCTTCGTGTTGATGTATTAAATCGACCACTTCACACCTCGAGTTTCTTCAAGGCTGCGCAGGTTTGAAAGCGACGAGTTCAACAAGGGATTCATCGAATGCCCTTTCCTCCATCCAAGCACAACCCCGGTGTTGTCGCATCGCATTGTAGAACGAAATGTCTATCGTCTTTAGACATTCGTAACGCAGCCTTGGCCAGCGCCTCGACCGCCCACGCCTCTGCGTTCGTGATCGAGACCGAGTGTCGAGGCGGTGGCAGATCCGTCCACCCCTCGGGGAGAGCGAAGTACGCGGAGTATCCGTTGATGACGATGCCTAGTCCGTGCATACAGACATCCCACGCTAGCGCAAGCTTCGATGGGATCGGGAGGGCCTCGAACGACGTGGAGAATGGGCCTTCCGACGAGAGGGACCTTCTCCAGTATTCGAGTTGATCGTACGTGCGACGGTCCAGGCGACGCGCCCGCGATACCGCCTTCCGGTCCCCGTGCGCGATACACTGTCTGTATAGACAGTTGAGATGGGTCCGTAATGCAGCTAGGATGTAGGCGACATACCCCAACGACCCAGTGACCGACTCGACCTCCGAGCGTTCCTTCTGATCGGCGCAGCTACCTTTCACCAAGGCGTCGATGTAGCGCATCCGCTTCTGATCGGTGACCCTCGCAGTCATTAGATCCAAATCCCAGTCAATCCCGACGTGGACAAACTGACGCGTCCACGTGAATCCTTTCTGCTCCGCGAGGCGCCAGCCGAGGGATCGTACGAAATGAAGAATGGTTTCTTGCGATATGGCATCCGACGTTCGGACCGCGCAAACATCGTCAACCATCTTGAAGATTGACACGCCGGGGAACTTCCATTCGACCAAGTCTTGGGTCAGGTCCGCAACGTTCCCAAAGACACCGGGAGTAGTCCTGCCACCGAAGCATGGGACTCGTCGTACGAAGATGAGGCTGCGCCACAAGATGCACATGCTCGATCGCTGGTCCCATCGCAAAGGGAGCTGGTAGAACGCATCGGCGAAATCCCAACCGCAGACTTCCGCCGTCAAGGGAAGCTCGCGAAACTTGCGGTACAACATGGGCAAGGTCGTCCAACGGCAAGGGAAATCCGCAGATTTCAGGTCGTCATTAATGGAAACGAGTTTCGGACGGCTAGACGAAGCATTCCGTTGCGACGGTCCATGCCCGCTCGTCGACGGATGATTCGCTTCGTCAGGGTCTGTGGTTCGAACGATCGGTTTCGCCTTCGGGTAAGACCGGCATTCCGGGCGCTACTGACTTCGGCACATAGCTGATCGGATTCGTGCGGAAAGGACCGACCGCGGCCTCGAGCTCGTCCTTGTCGTACGGGCCCGCGATGTACCCGAGATCGAGCATGCGCTCCATCTCGCCGTCCATGACCAGTTGTTGCTCCTCACTGAGCGGTGCGTTCTTCGCGATGTGACGCTCCAACAGAGGGTCCTTGATGCCGAAATCAAAGCCCTCTCGGATCTGCTTCGGTATAGCGGCCAGGTACGGCGCGACGTGCGCGACCTTTGCGAGTGCCTTAATTTTGGCTTCGAACGCACCAGCATCGAGCGGCGTAACAATCTTGTACATCGCATCATGGAACGAGTCGACTTCGCGAGCCATGATTCGCATGCGAGCGGAAGTTTCGGGCGCTGGCGACGAGCCCGGCGCGGGCATTGAAGACACGAACGGGACGTCTCCTTTCGGTTAGCGGGTCTGGAAATACAAATCCAGCACGTCAGCCCTCGGCTGCGCAGGAAGGGGCAACACCCAGCAGGTCCGTCGGGACCGGGCATCTACACGTACGCGGACGTGAGGAAGCGCGAACGGCGGGGGATTCGACCCCTGAACCAGAGAACGGAGGCACGCGACGCGATGCCTGAGAGGTAACGACCTCAGAAAGGGGCACAGGGCCCGTCGGGACCAGGCATCTACACGTACGCGGACATGAGGCGGAAGTGACGGCACGACACGAGAAGAGGGAAAGGATGGTGATACAGACGCGCCAACTGGGTCATGCGGACCCGACGTGGGTATAAGCCTCGTGCTGGCCTTTACAGAAAGAACACGCGTGTTCACGAACGCTGGTGCAGCCTGCCGCTCGCGGCAGCCGCAGCGCTGAGCGGAACCACCGAAGTTACGACTACCGCTGCAGGCGCACCACTACAGGTTTGAGGAGAGGAAGAATCGGCTTCCAATCCTCGTCCCCCAGCGTTGCGGCCTCCATGGCTTGAATGCGGCCACGCGCCTGGATGAGATCGTCCACCGGGCGCTCCATCGCCCGGGCCCACGATGATGGTCGAAGGGTCCGAAAACCTTTATCTTCGAGACCTTGAATCCCGACCACCACAAAGAACGAACCATCAAGTCGTACTTCCGCATGATGTACCAGTTCGAGTCACAGGTCCGCATCGCAACGGACTCCGAGTGGCGGTCAAACATCTCCGAAGGCAACTGTGCGCCTCGGACGATGGTCGAGGCCGTCATCGGAGCGAGCGCTGATAAGGAGCACATAGGAACAGCGCGCGTCCTGCCAATGCGAGCCAATGCGTGCGCGGCAGGCAACCGTCGAAGACCAGACCCGCCTCCAACCGCGCGTTGAGACCCACACCATAGTTCAGACTCATCTTGACTTGTTGGTGTCGTGACAGACACGACATCGGAACAAAGCGCCATCGTAAGTGGTACACGCCGTCGTGTCTAGGGCGCCGGAGAGTTGCATCGGGGGCAATTGCGGGGCCGTCGCGGCGTGGTCGTTGGTTGAGGTCGAAGCAGTCGTCATTGCCGGTACTGACAGGGTTGAAAAGTTTCGCGAGTGTAGAGGCAATGAGCACTGCCGTTCGAGCGAAACGAATAAGGTGCAGAAGCGAACAGGCATTTCTCTCGCCTTACTTCACTCTAAGCGCATGCGCGCCACCCCCAGGGGGGCGGCCCACCCGTAGTATCGACCGCCGAAATCGCGACCAAAGTCGTAGACTCGTAGTCGGGCTCAAAGCCGGTCGCGCTGTTTGTTAGGCTCGAACTTGTCGTGCTCGTTGAAGCCGCCGGTCTCGGTCACGGTGTCTAGGGGCTGGCACGCCGTTGCGCCATCGGCAATGGATTTCTTCGAATGCTCCTTCTCCTTCCGACGACGCGTTGACCTCTGGACCGATGGTGATGGGGGAGGGCTCGGCTGAGTCGGCTGACGTTTCGAACGCCTCTTCGTCGGAGAACGGAAAATACCGAAATGGAAGCCAAACGTCTTTTCGAACAGCTCGCTATCGGGGGACAACGATCGCTCCTTTTTCCGTACTCGCTTGGTCCATAATCTCCTCCTCTTCTTCTTCTTCGTCTTCTTCGTCTTCGCCTCCTCCTCCGTTCCCACCGACGTCTTGGCCCCATTCTCGATCGTGTCCTTCAAGTTGTTGCTGGTCATGATCACCTTCTTCCTCCTCCTCCTCACGGTCGTGCTCTTCTTGCGCTGCCACTTGGTCTTGTCATTGCGTTTTCCCTTCTCTTTTTTCGACTGGCGATGCTGAGCTAGGTTGTAGAGGTGGTGGGGGTGTGTGTGGTAGGATGTCCATGCTTGAACTTGCGATGGGTGCAAGCCTCAGCTGCAAGGCCTTGGGTGGAGGGAAGTGGGGGGGGGGATTGGGATTGGGAACTCGTGGTGCTGAGGCAGATGGACCATTAGCGGGGGGATAAGTATTAAGTAGTAGCAAGTGCCCGAATCAGTGACCACTTTTGCCTCCGGGCGCTGGGGCTTGGCAAGGGGGAATGATGGTGCACCTAATAGCCCGTACCAACGTTTTCCCTTGGCCAAATCTGCCCAAAAAGCCTCTTAACTCGCCGCGCGCGGGGTAGTACATACTGTAGTATATTTGTTAGGCTTATTTTGACCCCCCGCATCGGTATAATCTCCGCCGCGCCGCGCCGCGTCGTCGCGAAGGCTCGTCTAACTTAAAAGTGTTTTGACTCGAATTCCCCTTCGACGGACTCTCGGGTTCCTTCCCCCGGTTCCCCCTTCTTCTTCCTCCTCCCCATCCCAACCAATCCAAACACCAATCATGCCCAACCTCAACCTCTACGTACCCCCTCAACCGCTCGAAAGGAAGGCTTACCATCTCCAAACTCCAAAGGAGGAGTATGATCTCAACTTTGTCTTCCCCGTGCCGGAGTACTTGCAGACCGAGGGTGGGGTGAGATTGGTTCCGTTGGTGGTGAGTATGCGATTGGGGTGGGGGTGGGGGGCACTCGAGTCGGAAAGGATGAAGGCTGATTGTTGAGATGGATACATGTCCCTACTATTTCCCCCCTCCCCCCCCCCCCCCCCCCCCCCCCCATCAAGCCCTCGGTCCACGCCCCAGTCCTCTTTCCCCTCTTCTCTTCCCACCCTTCAATGATGCGCTACCTCCCTTACACCTACACCACACTCGAATCGTTCCTCACCTTCCTCGAGGAACGTAGAACCGATCCGGGCACGTTGTTATGGGTCGTATATGATTTATCGTTAATCTTGGTCGACGGGGAGCAGCGTGGGCGTGCTGAGTTGGAGGTGGTGGATGAGCAGAGCAAGGAGAGGATCGCGGGTATGGTCGGTTTGTTGAAATGTAATGATGAGAATAGGTGCGGGGAAGTAGGGTGAGTGGTTTTGATTGAAAGAAATTGTGGGCGGGAGTTTCGATATGTCAAAAAGAGCGAGGAGTTGAGACTGAAAAAACTTTTCGATATACTTTTCCTTTTTCGCAATCCCCCCCCCCCCCCCCCCTCCACCCCCTCTTAAGACATCTCGCGATCTTACCACCCTTTCATAGATCACATATCAATACCCATGCTTGTTCGCTCCTCATCCGTTACTTGTTCGACACGGTCCTACTCCGTCGCGTATGCTGGTTCGCCCACGCCGATAATACACCTTCGGTCAATGCCGCGCTCAGGTTGGGGCTCAAGAAGGAGGCCTTGTTGAAGTGGGAGAGATGTTTGGGCAAGGGCATGGATGGCAAGCAACTTGAGGGGGTTTTGGAAGGGTTGAGGGAAGGAGAGGAGAAGGTGGGGAGGTGGGCGGGAAGGGATTCGTACATTTTGGGAATGGGGTGGGATGATTGGAGGTCCGGAGGTTCAGAGCTGATTGATGGTCTGCTCAGTAGGGAGGTCAAGAAGAGGACGCTGGGCGAGTTGAATGGGGCAAAGTGATTGCAGTATGACGATTGATTATTTATCTAGAGGACCACACCGTGCAATAACTGTTTGCGCGAAAATGAGGGATCGGTATCAAGATCAGCCCTCTTCGCAAACGTCGTCGTAGACACAGCGCAGAACGTACTATAATCGCGAACCCTCTTGGCTTCTTGACCTCCCACGCCCTCAATCTCTTCCGCTCTCCTGCCTTGACTATCACATCGATCCCGATCGGCTCCGGCTTCGATGAGTGCGACCGCGGCTTCGGCATGCCCACTCTCGATCGCAAGGTGTAGAGGGGTGTTGCCCGCTCGGTCGGCTTGGTTCAGTCGAGGTGCTGTGGGCTTGGTTGGGGATGTCGAAGAGGTGATGAGGTGGATGAAGGGGAGCGCAGAGGTCGTCGCGGCTCGGTGGCTGCGAAAGGTGGGGTCGGGCGATGGGAGATGTGGGGCAGGCGGTGGGGGTGGGGGGTTCAGTCGACGGGGTCGTTCGAGTCGATCACAGCCACACTCACAGTGGAAGCTGGTTAGCCTTGTCTCGGGTATTGATGTCGGCTCCCTTTGAGATCAACAGGCGACCAATCTGTGGGTGCCATCATGACGAGATGTGGAGTCGAGTTGTCGGAGTAGATGACGGTCAGCTTGCGAGTAGCCGAGTGAACGGTGGCGTCGGTGGATTCTCGGTCGAAAATGAAAAAAAAAGGTTGGGCCGTTCATAACGCACCGAAACATGTCCTTTCGATGCAGCGTAGTATCTGCGAAACCGAATCGCTTGTGGTCAGTCATTCTTCCCACTGAGGCAGCGGTCGTCGCTCGTCGACGTCCTCCTCAATTGAACCGCCGATCGAGTGCAGGATCAGCACCCCAGCTCGATCAACTCACAGTGCCGTTGCTCCCTTATCGTTCGCAGCTGTTACATCCGCGCCTGCTCCCACAAGCAGCGACACCAGTTCGAGATTGCCCGTCGCGGCTGCGATCGATGAGCAGAGCCAGTAACCAACATCAGTGCCTGTTTCCACCCCCAAAGGTGACCAATTACGCCGGTGAATGTTGCTTACAAGCACTAATCAAAGCCGTATTCCCCACCGCGTCCCTGTTCTCGAGCAGGTTTTTTCGAGCGTCGTGATCGTCCAAGTGGGGCAGCACGTCCAGAATTGCGGACAGGCACGACGACGAGCCGTCGGGGAGGGAGATGATGTTTTGCAACGGGGTGCGCGAGTCCTGGTCGGGTTTGTAATGGGGAAATTGCGATGAGGGTGTGGGGTGACAGTCGGGATCAGCGAGTGAGGTGGAAGACTGGCACCGTCGAGACCGACCCGCGAACTTACCGAGTCGACTTGCCATGCCAACGACACGTTCTCTTGCAGAGCCTTCCGTAAAAGGTGCGTTTGACCTGGCGAGAGATACGAGTGGGAGGTAAGAAGAGCATCAGCCCGTCCGAGCGGTGTTCGCGCACCGAACCGCGCCGATTGGCGAGGACGACGACGACGATGACGCGTCGCCTAGCCTGGGTGGTACAGCGAACTTACCTTCCCGGGCCAAGCGATGCACATCGACTGAGCTCATGTTTGCTTTGATCGCGCTGCCGGTGACGTGCAAAGTGATGGGGCGCTCGTGGGGTGAAGAGAGACTGAGCAAAGTCGAGGGAGATGACCACGGTCCAAAGACGGGGAGGGAGATCGAGACAAGTCCAGCTCAGGTCCGAGTTTGCAAAAGTTCGATACAATTCAGTTCGAAACAGGTCATGTTCAAGCGGGACCAGACCATCATTAGATATCATCACATTGTGTCATATAATTTGTACAGAATCAAGCAAGCCATCAAAGAAGCGACATTATATAAAAATCTTACACGGTCCGGCATACGGCGCAAGTCAAGTTCCCTTGCCCCACGACGTCCCCGTCTTGCCTTTCATCTCCCCTCTCCGCACCCAGGCACCCCACATCAATCCAGCAGCAGCAAACGGAAGGATCGTCGCCGCGATCGCGACTCCCGCCGCCGTCTCGGCCGTGCGGTAGAGCAAACCTTTCGGACCAAACTCGTCGTCGTCTTCGGGCGAGGAGCAGGAGGAGATCGTACCCTCGTGTTCGGAAGGGCGGGAAAGTCGAGGCGGCATATTCGAAAAAGAGGTCTTGCGAGATGTAGGCTCGGTCGGCGATCGAGGTGAGTTTGCTGTCGAGTTGGGCTCTTTGGACGTGGGCTCGGAGCTCGAGTTGAGATACCCGCCAACCACGGGGAGCGATTGCGCAATGGATATCGGAACATCAACGGCAGATCGTGCAAGGTGAACGGGAAGGTAGACGGCTCGAACGGTCGTGTTGTACGCGAATGATGTCGTGCTCGACGCGACTCGACGAGCAAATCGAGGTGGGGCGAGGGCGAGCGAGAAGAGAGCCGATTCTGAAAAAGGAGTCGGATCTCGGAGTCGATACGCTTCGCTATGATCAATAGGAGAAAGATCTTTCGAACTTGCTCCATTCGACTCGGATTGGGAAGACTGCGATGCATTGTCTTGTGCTGCCTCGACCGTATCCTCGTTCGCGTCGACCTCGGGTGTCGCCTGCTCGACACTCGGCTGCCCCAACTCTTCGCCCTTGCCTTCTTCTGCGCTCGATTGCTGATGTTCGGCCAAGAGGGATGGGGGTGGTCTCTTTTTGCGCAGCTTGTTGGGCGAGTCGTCGGTGTTGGTCGCCGCAAGGTGTTGCTGGTGCTGTGCCTCGGCATCGGCGGCGAGACGCTCGCGGAGGGCGCGCAGAGCAGACGGTGAGGACGGAGAGGTCCCGGCCGTGCTTTGTTGATCTGTTGTCGAGTGGTCGAACGTGTGGGTCGACGAATGCGCGGTACGCACCGACGAGGCGGAAGAGTCGACAGATCTGAGCGAGGAGAGGCGAGGTGATGAGCGGCCGTGCAGTTCGGAATCGATCCCCCCACCGATTCTACGCACTCACCTGGGTAGTGAATGAGCCTCCCTCAACGAGACCAAGTCGGCATGGTCTGCGACGACGGTGACGACGGCGTCGGTCGCCTCGGCGGCTGCGATGAGCGGTGACGCCGACAGTAACGACACGGGTGCGAGCGAGGTCGTGGCCTTGTGGGGCGTCGAAGGCGCCGTCATCAGAGGCGGCGTCGTGCTCTTGCGCGGCTGGGACGTCTTCTTCTTCAGTTTGGGCATCGTGCGGGTTGAGGATTCGAGTGGTGCGTGTAGTGGGGAAGAGGTACCGCAGCGGCGGCTGAGTGGCGGCTGCTGAGTGACCGCTGAGCGCTGAGCGAAGATTGCCGATGACGCTGGCCTACGCGCATGACGTCGTTACGGCTAACCTACCGCCTCAGGCCGTGCCAAAAATGCACGTGATCGGCGCGCGGGCAAATTTCGGATCTTCTACTTGCTTTTCACATCATTATGCACAAGAGATGCAGCTGTGATGGTATTCTAGATTGTGGATTGATATAGAGGTTTGAGCATTTTCGAAATCGATCTGGCTGCCTCAACACCGCGCGCTATCACGAAGGACAAAGATAGGCGGTGTGAGCCGGAGGAAGGCGTTCTAGACCAGGGGCGAGGGACGAGGGACAAGTCAAGAAATGTTCTAGGGACAGAAAGGGAAGAGAGTGGCGAGCTACGAAACTGGGGAGCTCGGTCAGAGGACTGGGAGGTGGTGGGAACCACTGGGAGAGCGAGAGTCCAAGAGTCGCGTACATAGCAAAAAAATCCCCCCTGAGACGGGATCGGGCCCCCAATTTGAAATCCCACATCGCATTTAAAATGCATTTGAGATCCCACATCGCATTTATAATGCATTTGAAATTCCGAAGTGCATTTGAAGTGCCTTTGAAATCGGCGCAGCAATTTGAAGTGCCTTTGAAATCGGCGCAGCGATCCCAAATGCGGTTCAAATCGGCGCGGGACCGGCGGGAGGTTGTGCTGGCCTATCAAATGAGTTGTATTAGCGCCACATCTTCGTGTTGTAGAGCTGGTATCGCCAGAGTGACCTACGTCTGCTTGAGGAACGTCTTCCCTGCTTCGGAGCGCAGCCATGCCTTGGCGTACGGGGCCACGGCGGTGAGGGTCGCATGGAGGATCGAGGACCTTTTAGATCGAATAACGCGATGGAGCTGGGCCTCTTGCGAGCCGAGGACAAGGATGAGGTCAGCAACCTCCATTCTTGCCAATCCGAGGTCGCCAGGCTTACCTTTGCTTGGTTTCGGTCGGCCGAACTCATCTCCCTAAGGACCTCAAGACCCCTCCCAGACGCAGGCCTTGCAACCAGATACTGGCAATTGCGATCGTCCCAGTCTTGAAGAGAAAGTAGCGCTTGCAAGTTATGATGATATCGTCATGGTCGAAGGACTAAAACATTCCGGAGGTGCCTGCCAGTCAGCCCGAGCCAGACGCATTCGCAATGGCGTCAGCAACTCAAGCAGGACACTCACGGGCGGTAGAGTTGCTCGGGAACCTGACCGCTGTGTCTCAATACAACGCTTCTTGGCATGAGGCGCAGCCAACATCGATTTCTGCTTCTTGCCCTCCCGCCATTAACCACATCATCATCATCAACGTCATTCTCCTCGCCGCCGTCCTCGTCGTCTTCCTCTTAATCGCCAGAACCGCCGCTCTTTGCTCTCTTCCCCTTCTTTTTGGTTCTTGTTCGGGTGTTCAGTCGCGTCTCTGCCACGTCCTTGGCCTTCGACCGCATCTAACCACTCCCGTTCTTCTGGTTATTGTCCGGTCTTGTGGGCGCTAGTGGTCTGACCTGCTCGTCGCTCGACGAGTCCGATTGTTTTGATGGCAACCCAAGCTCTTGGGGAGATCGGTGAAGCGAGACCTGTCCCTTCGTCTTATCAAGTCAAGGACTGCGGTTCCAACCGACCTCCAAGGATCCCAGTCACAACCCCCTCCTTCGCACTCGACGCGCAAGGTCACCAAGGTGTACGGACGTAAGACGAAGGGACCACGCGCAAGGTCACCAGATGCTAGGCAGGACAATGGCAGCACCATTCGCATTCCACAACCTCGTGACCGTCTCATTAAAGCTCACGAGTCAAGGACTGTCGGCTGTAAATTCCTGGCTGGTCGAGCTCGAACCCGGGAAATCACGTCAATACCTAGAGCGACTGAACGACCCACTCGAGCTCTGGCTGTCGGCTCAAGGACTGTTCCTGGCTGGTCGAGCTCGAACTCGACAAATCACGTGATTACCTAGAGCGACTCGATGACCCGCTCCTCGAATGCGTATTCGAAACCCTGGACAACGACGAGAGTATGCTGTCGCGAACTTCTACCTGACCCAGGAGCTGACATATGACCCACGGTGCGCCACCAGGACGATGGCAAACCCTTTCGAATTCCACGACCTCGAAGCAGTCTTATCAAGCTTTGCAAGTCAAGGAGCGCGGTTTCAGTCGACCTCAAAGGACCCCTTCCTTCGCAATCGACGCACGAACGGTGCTGCCATCGTCCTGCCTGGCACCTGGTGACCTTGCGGGTGGTCCCTTCGTCTTACATCCGTACACCTTGGTGACCTTGCGCGTCGAGTGCGAAGGAGGGGGTTGTGACTGGGATCCTTGGAGGTCGGTTAGAACCGCGCTCCTTGATTTGCAAAGCTTGATAACTGCTTCGAGGTCGTGAAATTCGAAAGGTGCTGCCATCGTCCTGGTGGCGCACCGTGGGTGGTATGTCGGCTCATGGGCAAGGTAAAAGTTCGCAACAGCATACTCACGTCGTTGTCCAGGGTTTCGAATACGCATTCGAGGAGCGGATCGTTCAGTCGCTCTAGGTATTGACGTGATGTCCCGGGTTCGAGCTCGACCAGCCAGGAACAGTCCTTGAGCCGACAGCCAGAGCTCGTTAATCTCCCCTCGGCCGTCTCGTTGTATGGCTTGGTCGATACGAGCACCCATTCGTCGCGCATGCGAGTCCAATATGATAGAACTTCTCGCCCCCAAGGCGATACGACACGTACGACGCGGACGACGCGGAAGGGAGGGTAGCGGCGACTTTGGACGCCACGGCGGCACCATGTGCAGACCCTGTTTGCAGAGCGTTGGAGGTGGTGGCGGGCTGCAACGATAAAGTGGGCGTGGGAAGCGACTGGGACGAGAACTGTTTGACGGGTCAGTAGCTTGTCCTCGGGCGCGCGACGACGAATCAACAGGTGGGGGCAGGTGGCGTCGCTCTGAACCAAGGTGAGGAAGGATGAGCGGCGATCGACTAGCTTGGCCACGCACAATGATGTGCACAGCGCTCGGGGGCAACGAAACGAGCTTGGTTGATGCGCGCTACCCCAACAGGAGCCTGGACGGCACGTGACGCAGCAAAGGGTCGACCGGGGTGAAGCAAGCCAGGGAGCGAAAGGCGAAAGCGCGACCGAGATTTTAACTTTGTCGCACCCGCGTTCTCCCGCGTTCAACGCGCGAATCGGCCGAGAGGCTCGTGCGATGTCAGTGCCAAATTGCCAATGGTACATATGTACATATTTTGAGAGGTGCGACACTTTGTGGGCTGAGCGGCTGAGCCCAGAGCCCTGAACCGAGATCGGATCCGGGATTTTGGCGGATTTTACCTACGCGACTCAGGCAGACTCAGGAGCGCTTTTCCCCTCCGATGTCTCGATCGGATGCCAATGGGGTTCTTGAGCGCGGGAAGGGAATTGCGACCTTCCTTGTGTATCTTTCGGTTTGTTTGGTTGAGTTGGGATGAGGAAGATGAGTGATCTTCCTGGACGAGACCCTGGGATGACGCGTACACCCCAGGGACCGCGGTTTGCAAAAACGCTGATATTCCCTTGGAATAAGACAGCACCTTATTCGGGACGGTGGGTGGGTCAAAAAGTTTCGCGAGTGTAGAGGCAATTATTGAGCACTGCCGTTCGAGCGAAACGAATAAGGTGCAGAAGCGAACAGGCATTTCTCTCGCCTTACTTCACTCTAAGCGCATGCGCGCCACCCCCAGGGGGGGGGGCGGCCCACCCGTGTCGGAGAAACTCCGACGCGCGTCTTGGGGGTTGGACACGGCCAGACACGTCTGCTGCTTCCTCCTGTCTGCTCCTGGTTGCTCCCCACTCGCTCTTCCGTCAGAACGTCGCACCGACCATGTCGCGCCACAACAGCAGCACCCTGTTCGATGTCGACGAGTCGGCTACTCAACCGCTAGCTTTCCAAGGTCAGTCACGCGTGTGTGGACCACGTCACAAGCCTAGAACCGCTGAGAGCTGACTGAATGAACCGTCCCCGTCCCCGTCCCCGTCCCCGTCCCCGTCACCGTCACCGTCACCGTCACGCTCGCCCCCTCCGACTGTCCGACTGTACGGCCAACCCGACCGACACCTCGACGCCCCCTGGAACAGACTTTGGCTCGACTACGATCGCCTCGGATGTGCCCTCGGGTCGGATCTCCCCCTCGGGCGGGTCTCGCTCCGGCAGCGTCGGTGGTGGAGGCTCCTCAGCGCCGAGCAACCTGTACGAGGCCGAGCAGCGCTTCGAACAGACCCTCACCGGCGCCACAAAGTCCGGTGGAGTGCTCAACCTCGATTTCTGTAGGTTCCCCTCGTCAGCCATCGCCATCGTGTTTTGATGAGCTGTCACCCTGATTCCTGATCCGAGCCGACACAACCACTCGCGCAGACACGGGCTACTTTGATGTCGATACCGTCACCGTGCTCACACGCGGCGCAAGGACGTTCCTCCCACGCGAAGACTATGTCGGAGAAGTACTCTCCGGTGTACCCGACCTCTACGGTGCGTTCATTTTCGCCACGCGAGAGCAGGTTGTTCCTGTGGCGCGTGCGCTCAAGCCCGTTCTCCCCCTTCCCCCCTCCTAAATAGGCCCCTTTTGGATCCCGACAACGCTCATCTTCTCCCTCTTCCTCATCTCTTCCCTCTCGGCGTCGGTCGAGGCCTATCTTGCGGGTGAACAGTACACCTACGACTTTACCCGACTCGGCGCTGCCGTCTCGCTCGTGTACGGGGTCCTTCTCTCTACCTTCTTGATCAATTTTTCGATGCTCACCCGCCCTCTGACTCTTACAGGTACATGTACTGCCTCGGTCTCCCCTTTATCATCTGGGTTGCTCTGAAGTATTGGGCTGGGTCGACGGAGCGATCAGCGGTCGAGATCGTCTCGCTGTACGGTTACCAAGCCACCATCTGGATCGTCACGGCGGCAAGTCTAAAAGCTCATCTCTTTGCACGAGCCCTCGCGCTTGACCACGCACTGACCCGCAGCTTTTGACTTTTAATCTACAGTGGCTCACCCTGATCCCTTACTCACCCCTTCGAGCGGTCCTCGTCTTGATCGCAACCGCTCTCTCCGGCGCCTTTCTCCTGCGCAACCTCTACCCCGTCATCGCCACCGCACCCAACGTATCCTCGCGACTGTTGCTCATCGTCATCGCCATTCTGCACCTCGTCCTCGCGATCGCGATGTGGGTCGGCTTCTTGGCGGGCGGGAGGGGTGTGCTGCATACACCTCAGGTCCCGAGTATCCCGGGGACGGGCGTGGGCAAGACCCCAACGGCGGGAAGCGATTTACCTGCACCCGGTGGGGATGGCGTCGGGGCGAGATTGTTGTTCTAGGTTCTGCGTGATCTCACCATTGGCATATGTTTCTCTTGGTGATGCATCACACAAGTTGGGGAAGCTTCCTCCTTACAGTACATAAGACTACGACGTGGTCGGACTCGTTCGCGAGAGAGATAGAGAGGGGAGGCATGTATTGGTAACAACCTCGCAAAAGAGGTCGGGAGTGGTGACAATGAGAGGATAAACGAATAAGTGAAGTGGGAACAGATGCGTGAGAAGTAGTACAACTATTATGTGCTTGCGCGAGGTTTGGATCGTGATTATACCCGCCGACTTGGACGTTAAGTATTTCATTTGCTTCGTTCCATCAGGTTGCAGAGGTGTTCGTAGAATTGCTGTGCTTCGTCTTCGTCACTGTAGATAAAAACAACATCAGCGAGTACTCGCGAGAAGGACTGAGCAAAGCGAAACTCACTTTGACAATAGGCCTCCGCCGCCCGTTTCGAAATGGAACGTGACCGTCACCTCCCTCAAATGACCAGATTCTTCCTCCCCCGTCGCACGCGATCCTAAGCGACTCATCTTGACCAAAGGCGCGACGTCCATTTCCAAACTCGGTGAGGCACGACTTGGTAGAGTCGCTTCGGGTGCTGTTCCCTTGGCAGGCGGAGTTATGGACCCATGACGATCAAGTGGATGAGGGGCGAGTAGTAGATCGCCGGCGGAGGATTCGAGCGTGTGCACGGACCCGAATCGACTCCTGCTTGGTCGACTGGCGGGGTGGTACACTAGTTTCGTGATCAACTTGGGTGAAGAGATGTAAAGACTCGAAATCGGTCGATGGTTGATTTCTGGGAAGGGGGAAGGAAGGGGAGTCGACTCGCTGGGTGTCGAAGAATGAGAATCTTGGAATGCGACCGCGTTCGAGGACTCGGATTTACGCCCGTGCAGGATCACTTTATCGTTCGTCACCGTTCGAGAAAACTTGAGGTTCTGGGCAGTATTGAGGGTCGTTGCTCGAGAGAAGGAGCGATCATCGTCGTCCTCGTCGTCGCTGTCATGTTTTTTGGAGCTGAACAATCGTCGGAGGTACGATCGTTTACGAGGCGGTGAGACGTTGGGCGAGCGATGATCCATCGACTTGCTCAACCGAAGGGCTCGGTCGAACTTTATGGAGGAGGCGGGGGACGTAGAACGGGACTTGCTCCCACTTCGACCAAAGTGGAAGAGGGAGGAGGAACGCCGCGACTTGAAGGCAGGACGAGCCGCCATGAAGCGGCGGGGTGGGACCGACTGGTCGATGATGAAGATCAGCTCCGACTGTCAGGCAAGATTACGAACGTGACTTTAGCAGCTGAAATATTGGCGTCGCTCTTTGCGTTCGTCTGACCTTGCGAGTGATCCACAACACCCCTTCAACAGCCCATTGCTCGACCGCATCGCGATCCGTTTTATTCGCGCTTCCTTTCCCTTTCGACGAACTGAGCGTCCCATCCTCCCACAGCGTCACAGTTGCGACCACTCTCGATGATAACGTCCTCACATCCCCCTTCTTCAACGACGGTGGCTCGATGATAGGCTCGATCTCAGGCACCTCCTCCGGTTCCTCGGTAACAAAGTCGTGTCGGAGGTGAGCAAATTTCTCGGCCGTCGTCTCTTCCTGCGCTTGCCAATCAACCGAGCTCGTGAAGCTGTACAAGGAGGAACCGTCGCTCTTTTTCGAGTCTCGTCGTAGAGAAGATCGATTCGATCGACCGCTCAGACTGATCCTGTCTGCATCGAGACCCGAAAGCGATGGGTTGGCTGTGGAGGGCTCGGGGTTCGTCGGGCCGCTGGGGCCCTCGACCGGTTGTGGTAGAACGCCAGAGTCGCCGAGGACCAAAGTCGAACTGCTGCTGCCTTGGGCGCTGCCCTTCAACGACCACGACGACGAGCTCGTCGACTCGGAGATGGATGAAGCTTGATTGTCCGAAAGGTCGCTGTCCTGTCGATGACGGTGAGTGTGGGTATGGTGTGCCCTTGGATCCTCAAAGGGAGCCTGCGTCGCGGACGAGATGCGAACTGCTCGCGGCGGTGCGGCCTCGTTGGGGCTTGCGACGAATTGCGTCAGGAAGTCCTACACGGGGGACCAAGGTGGGGATCAATATGGACTCCGTAGTAAGCTTGACACATGGGGAACGAACCATTCAAGTCGCTTGTCTACTCCTAGTGGTACAGGATGAGAACGGTCAAGATTCAAGACCCTCGGCGAGTCGAATGCGCGTAGCGCGTGTCAACGTCGATCGCCGCGCTTGGCATCCAAGCCCCCAGGCACGATCGTCGCCGAGAAATGAGAGAGCGGTGCGAAGTGGCGATGACGACGGCCGATGAACGATGGCTGATGATGTGACATCGTGCCTCGCATGTTGGAGAAATCCAAGCCAATGGTTTTATTCCATCCGGTGAAGGACAGCTCAGAACATCTCTTTGTGAGACCTCCTCACCGCAGAATTGCGCAAACTTTCGAGAGATGTCCGAGCTGCCTGAGCTTCACCTCGGTCCATCTCCGAAGAAACGGTTCTCGGCCAAGATTGTACCCTCAGCAGGCCACTAAGATCGTCTAAGAACATCACTAAACAGTGTACCATAACGCAATCGGCTCGTAGGTTTCTGAACTACAGTCAGACCTGAGAAAATTTATATCGCCCAATCTTATACCTGTCAAAATTTATGGACTTTTCAATCTCCCGACTTTTTTGGCTGACAGAACCTGTCCAACCTTATACCTTATAATTTATGGGTTTAAGGGTCAAATTATAAGATAAGAGAGAGCCGGAAATGAGCGATTGATCGGGAATTGGCCTCTCCTTCGGCGTTCTTGTTGACGAGCCGCCTGCTGGAAGAGTCCGAAATGCCTCAAAACAGCCGAGAAGCGAGCACAGGAGAGCAAAGACGGCGGTTGATAATTTTACGAACAAGTACGACCCAAGTGATATCTTCAACATGGACGAAACCGGTCTCTTCTATGTGCACATTCACGTCACGACAAGACATTCACTGGCGGATGAATTGCACTCAATAGTTCTGGTCGACAGGGAACGGCCCTATCGCTCTGTAGGATCACCTGACAAGCCAGTCAAATTTATCGCTCCGTAAAGCCCGGACCCAACTGCCGAGCACGGAACCGGAGAGAATGCCTGGACTTGCTCCTCTCCGGGGCGCATCCGCCCAGTTTCCAATTATAAATACCTAAAGGAAAAGCTCAATACGCATGTGTGAAACAGGATGGGCATTCGCGCCTCCTGTAATGCTCAACAAGGGCGCTCTGGAGTTGACCACGCCCGAGGGAGTGATCACAAAATCTTGACGCTCGTCGGGTGGGGTGCTATATCGTGCAGGCCGCCAGGCATCCGGCTGGTTACCCAAGGGGGTCGAGATCGTTGTGGAACTGCCAATGGTGCGCTCAACTTGGTGGACGAGTCCAATCCAGAGAGGCATTTAGGTATTCGCCGGGGCGTAGGTTGCTGTCTCCGACTCCGACGAGGAGCTCATTCAGGGGCGCCACGGCCTCGCCGAACAGCGTATGTACCACCCTCTCACTAGGTACCCACATGTCATGCGCTAGAACGTTTGAACCGCAAATCACACAGTCTCTCGGACAAATAAAAAACCCCGCACAAAGAATATGTAATGCGCATTTACTGGGCGAGGTGTCGTCGAGGCCCGAGGGTCCGGACTGAACAACGCAACGGAAATGTGCTCGCACGAAATTGGGAAGTCCGATATCGATATCGAGAGTCGAAACTCGACACCGGCGTCGGCCTCCGAATACGCTGCCGAGAAGACGACAAGAAGGTCACTTTTATGCAAGCAAGAAGAGTAGTTTTCTCAGACCAACTGGGTACCTACCTAAGCAACCCGTGACTAGGTAGTGTCAAAATCTTGATCGCTTGCAAGCTGGAGATCGTCGCCCGCCGGCGCCGGGTCGGAAGGCGGGAAAAGCGTAACATGATGGATACACCTTTCTAAGCTGACTTCGTAATGTGTGCAGTGTGCATTGGTCCTTAAGGCTGAACCATTTACGCTACCCCACACACTCCCCCCCACTCGATCGACGTGGATCGAGTGTAGGTAATAATAGAAGGCTCTCCACCGCACTGTTGCGCCAAGCTTGTGCGCGAAGTTCAAGCGGCTGCCAGTCGTCGGCAAAACCATGGCAACTCAAGAGTCCACGTGGCACGCAGGCTGCTACGACTGGGCAAGGATTTTGCGCCGGCGCGCGCGCGACGGAACCCGGGGCCGCCGGCGCGCGCTTCCTCCACTTCTCGACTTAAAAATGATTCAGAAGCCGTCGGGATTGACACTACTACTCACACACTTAGTAACTGCCCCGCACTCCACCGCACCTTCTGCGAGCGCGGTAGAGCGCGGTAGAGGGGACGATCAATATAGCTGCGCTAGTCTGGGGATAATGGAATAGAACATCACGACCCGACTCGAGATGAACCACTCTCTCCTCTCTTTCTTCTCCATCTCCCAGATCCACTTCGATTTGACGAACAACCATGGTCGGCTTTGGCACTTCGTCCAGTTTCCTAATCGCGGCCGCGGCCGCGGCACTTTGCCTCACTGGCGTCGACGCACTTCCTCGGCCTGAGGACAGCACGGCTCGCGTTCCGGGCACCGACTTCAGCACTCGATGCGCCAACATGGCGAGTGTCAAGATGCCCAATATGACCATCTACGCGACCACGCACTACGACGCCGGCACCACCTTCAGCACCCCTGACGGTGAGTTGCCTCCTTTGCCGTCGACCGGTGGGCAGGGTTTTCGCCCCAGTTCAAGGCCCCACTGGCGTGCACTGCCTTTCCGCGACACCCGAGCTGACACTTCAGGCTTTTTGCGTCGATCGTGTCTACAGCCTCCCCCGACTACCACGACCCCGTACCTGGACTCGCTGCCTTCTGCCGATTCGGTGCTGAGATCGAGACCTCGTCCCAGTCCAAGGTACGTCACGTATACACATGCTCACGAACCCTACCCTGCGGACGCTGGCTTACTTCCCCTGCACCCGTGAACTTCTTCAGGTCCGCTTCGAACTTTGGATGCCCGATGACTGGTCCGGGCGATTCGCCATGGTCGGAAATGGTGGTGACGCCGGTGGCGTCAACTATCCCGACATGGGCGTCCCCTTGACCAAGTGTGAGTTTCTTTTCCTTCGACCGACCCCTAGCCTCCACACAGTCAGCACTGACAGCCCCTCTCTTCGGTGTTCTTCCGGGTCATCAACTACAGACAAGTTCGCTGTCGCATCCACCGATACTGGTCACAACGGCTCTAGCTTGGATGGTACCTTTGCCATCTCGAACCCGCAGACCCAGATCGACTTTGGCCACCGAGCCGTGCACCTGACGGCGACCTACTCCAAAAAGCTCATCAGGTCCTACTACGGCGGTAACGGAGCCAAGTACAACTACTGGATTGGTGATTTGCTCTGAATGGAACATCTTGCAGACCCTGTTCCAGCTGCTGACGGCCCTTCGAATTTGATGATCGCTCCGAACCGCCCAGGGTGCTCCTCCGGTGGCAAGCAAGGGCTCAAGGAGATCCAGCTCAACGCCTACACCTTCGACGGTGTCCTTGCCGGTGCCGCGGCTCAATGGTGGTCACGTGAGTCCGAAACCTCCGTGTCGCAGTCAATTTGCATGAGTACTGATGAAGGCAACTCTCTTGACCTGTTCGTGTCTTTCAGATCTCAAGTGAGTCTTTCTTTCCTGAGATTACCTGGGATGGAAACCGCCTTGAAAGGAGTCATGAACCGGGGAACACCTCTGACCCATCTGTCGTTTCTACAGCGGTCAAACGTACCGAATCAACAGCTTTGTCAACAAGCTCAACTCGGAAGGCTACCTGACCCCGGCCAATTACGCAACGATAGGTACCGAAGTGCTCAAACAGTGTGACGTTCTGGGACAGGACAAACTCAAGGACGGCATCATCACGGACCCTGTAAGCTGTCCCACATCTTGTTGTCTCCACAGGAACAAACCCGCTTATTTCTTCCTTGTCTCTTTTGGTATCATGACAGACCAAGTGTTCGCCAAAGCTCGAGGGCTTGCTGTGCTCGGCCCAAGGCGCGGACAATTCGACCTGCTTGTCCCAAGCCCAGATCAAGACCATGTACGCGATCTGGGCCGACTGGAAAAGCTCAACCGTCCTTGCGACCGGACCGGGCGGAACAAATTACTTCCCTGGTTTCGAACCCGGAGCCGAGGGCTACTCCGGCTTCTCCGTCAACGGCTGGCCTTTTAACCCTGCACCCGATTACTTCAAGTGAGCTTGATCTTACCCGTGTCCTTCTGTTCTTCTCCCTCGACACGATCTGACAAAACTTTACGCCTTGCACCATGGCCCAGCTACCAAGTTTTGAACAAGACAAGCCCGCAAGGCTTCAGTGTCGAGTCGGAAGCCGACTTTGAGAAGCTCCTCAAGATCGCCGACGACACGGACCCCGGACAGACGAACGCTATCAACCCCGACATCCGCGGTTTCCTCAGTCGTGGCAAGCTCATCACCTACGTCGGTCTCTCCGATAATCTCATTCCCCCGGGCTCGACGCTCTTGTACCATGACCGCGTCAAGGCCACGCTCGGCAACGTCGACAACTCGTTCCGTCTTTTCGCTATCCCGGGCATGTTGCACTGCGGGGGAGGCAACGGTGCGTACCACCTCGGTCAGAGCAGTCAGCGCGATATCTCCCTCGGGGGTTCCCTTCAGAGCGCCTCTTTCACCGCCAAGGACGATATGATCCTCGCACTCATCGCGTGGACCGAGAAGAACCAGGCGCCCGATTCACTCGTCGGTGTCAACTACGTCGGGGGCGACAAGCGACAGGGCGTGGCCTTTGAACGCCTCATGTGCCCCTGGCCTCAAATGGGCTACTACAGGGATGGTGACACTTCCAAGGCCAAGTCCTTCCGCTGCAAGTAGATCGCGCCGGGATTCGATGCAGTCTCGAGATTTCTGCAGGGACTTGTTTATGACCGAGTGGGATAAGTTATCGGGGTCTTTTAAGGGCATTGTGACAAGGATGTGACACCTTCAATTAAGGTGATGACTGGAAAACATTGAAAGCCACAATGCTATCCAGAAACTACCACCAGTACAGATAATAGAATGCTCGAGCACGAAAACCTGGGCGAACGGAAACTGAGATTGCCGTTGTTGAGCACGCCCCACCTTGGGCGCTAGTCATCAGAGTAGATGTGGGTTGGTTGGTTGGTATTTTGGGGGACGGTAACTTTCATCATATTACCCTCATTCATGTCCGCCCTGTTTGGCCTACACGAAATTAGATGGAAGTCGACGATGATCATACAAAGCGCCCACAAGAGGCTCGATATCCGTCAGTCCGAAGCTGGGGATTCAAGTGTCCGAGCAAGCGGTTGCTCCCCCTCCCCAGCAGGAGACGAGAGCCGCGCAGGAGAAGGGAGAGAGAGAAGAGAGAGAGAGAGAGAGGGCCAGAGAGATCATGTGCTAAAGACAGGAGGCCCACCCCGCACCCACTTCCCAGACACAACGACTGCGCAACCACCCTGACCCGCGAAGACCCAATTGTATGCTCGGTCCCCTCCTGCCCTCCGTTTCATCATCTCCTCCAATATCACCCTTCTGCCCTCCACGCTTTTCATCCTGGTCCCGGGCGCGTCTGCAGCCTCAACATCCCACTGCTGGTCATCTCCAACACCATCCCTGTGAAGGTGCCTATCGTCCTACCGGCGCCTTCCTGCCCACTTTCGCCGCAACGTGTGACGACAGCCTCAACATCAGCTCATGCGCGGCAACTTCACCCGCTGTAGGTGTGGAGCTGGGTCCGATCGGACTGGCTCCAGGCTATCATCTACGCTGGCTCGTCTGACATCCACCGAAACTTGCGACACCGAGCTGCGTCCCCCGGCCCTTGATCAGTAAAGGCTGTGCTCAACAAATATGTGCGTACCGCAGGAGTGCCGTGCAGGCCCCGCAAGTGAAAGCTTGCAGCCAGAGTCGCTGTTTCACCATCCAAGCCTTTATACCGGAGAAAATCGGCGCTACCAAACCAGTGTAAATTGATATGCGTCTTTTTCTGTGGTATCTGCGCGGATGCGCATGCGTGTAGTCATTAGTCACTTCGGTATTGGAGTTTAATCTGTTCAAGTTAGGGAGCGCGCGGGGCTTTCGTCCCGCGTGGCTGTTTATCCTCGGTAGCTTCCTCTTCACTCGCGCTACATCGTGGTCCTGACTTCTCGGCGTCGCTACCCCGCTCCTATCGGAAGTCTATCTTTTCGCGCTCGCACCGTTTCTGTAATATCTTGCCCTGACGCCTCACTGCGCACTCAACCATTGCACAGTGGGTAGAAGTTATCCTCATGGGCCCGTAGCAACATAGCAAAAAAGGGGGATATTTTGAGGATGGCTTTAGTGCGCGCTCTGCCGAGACCATCCCGGTGCCATCCCAGCACCATCCCGGCGCTCGGCGCTCAATTCTAGGACCATCCCGGCACACGCTCGCCCTCTTGGGACCATCCCAGGATCGGGAAGAAAGTCCAGGACGGTCTCGGGATAGAAAGGTGGACGCTGGAATGGCCTCGGCACGGTCCCGGCGGCGCCAGGTTGCAGTCCGGGTATGGTTCTGGAACTCTGGTGTAATCGCCGATGGTACTGGGAGTAGGAGGTAATTCCGGGATGGTGCTGACAGTGTACCAGGATACATAGGCTTCCGGCTGGTCAGAGGCATGATGTAGGGCTTGTACAGCATGTGCAGTAGTTCTACCCCACGGGTCCAAAGAATGGCTCTTTATGCATGCGCAGTACAGATGAGAGATATGGATTGCAAATGCCGTGAATTACGACGGCCGCAGTTGAGGCGGGGTTGGGGCCAGATTGAGCAGGGGCGAGCCGAGAAAGGCCGAGACACGACAAGACAGCCGACGAGAGTCGGTCTTAACAGTCCTTGCCTCCGCTCCACTCACGCGCTCGCTCACCCAGTCGCAAGCAAGAGGGTCCCCAGTCATCATCGGCGAGGCGATGTCCGCTGACCCTTACTCACCGGTTAGCCTCAAATCATGATGACGGACCGTTCTTGCCTTCGTACTCTATTGCCCATGGGCATGTTCGGTGCGGTGCGATTTGATGGGGCGACCGACGGGCCACGTTTATGGTCGACGTGACTCGACTTGACCTCGTCTGCATGCTGCTACTACCCTCACTTGGCTATCCACCACTCTTCAAACCCACAGGTACGGGTTGAGCAATCGAGACATCAGGTGAGTAGCAAACGACAAGGTCCTCACGGGCTGCCCGACCCACCGTCCGGAGCGTCGTCACCCTTGTTGTGCACGGTTCTCCTGTCTCAACGGGCGGGACTTCTCCTGTCTACGCACTCCCACTCTTGACTGTGCAGTGTGTGATATGCTTCACTCTCCACTTTATCGAATCTTCGATCCATGACCGCAATACTTTGCCTAGCTGACTTGCTCTCTGGTGGGCTTTACGTTCCTTCCTCAGATGGGCTGACTGACTGGGTGGCCCCTGTGCCGATCCGGGTTAGCTCTCTCCCTCTCGTCCCACACCTCCGACCTCGTTTCAAGCTTTTCTTCCCTCTTTTTGTCGCTTAGAGCTTTGCTGATGTTCATGCTGAGGTTTGTCAACTCTCTATCTCTGTCGTAGTTAGATTCGTTCGGACACCGTAGTGAGCCTCCTATGCCTCCGCCAGGCTGTTGACGGCTCAAGGCCTTACACTGACCATCAACCAGTTATGAGAACACCAATCATACAAATGCATTTCATAGCCCAACGTGAGTCACCGCCGGTTCATCTTTGAGCCGCTCGGTCGCTTTTCGGCATCAGAGCCTTGGACTCAGGGACTCGGCTGACTCGCTCGCGGTTCACTGACAATGTCCCCGACAGCTTACCATAGCAGCAGGTCTGGGTCAATCGCTCTTTGTCGGCTAATTGCTAGCTATTAGTACTGGAGTCTTGAACATAGAGCAGGCCGTTAACAGGCTCTACTGCCCCTCGACAGAGTGAAGCGTTGGCCCTCATCGGGCGCAGCCACGAAGTCCGGTAGGTGCCTTGTATGCGCGTCTAGAGCAGTTTGAGTAGCAGATATCATATTACGTCTTTTCTTTGCCCTTGTATTGTATTGTATGTGTCTACCACACTCGATTGGAGCGAGAGAACGACCGCAAAAGTGATTACAAATGAATCAAGTATTACGAGTATGCATAAGTAATAATTAAATTGTTTCCTAATCGATCCCACAACTATCCTAGCACCATCTCGGGATCATCCCGGGACCCAGGTCTATCCCCGCGCCGTCCCAGCACCGTACCCAGACCGCCGTCAATTCCTGGACCATCCCAGGATCGGCGCGGGTCCCGGGATGGTCCCCGGACGGTCCCAGCATTGGTGCGCCTGTCGCGGGACCGTCCCGGGATGGTCGCAGAATTGGGGCGCCCAATTCTGGTAGTGCGCCGTGATCGTCCACGGTCATCCTAGGATGGCAACCATCCCTCGGCCATCCCACGGCCGTCCCGACCCCGTCCCAAAGCCATCCTCAAAATATCCCCCTTTTTTTGCCATGAACTGCCTTGCAATAGTACTCCGAGCTTCGATCTGGACCTGGACAGCTCGACAGCCCGTACACTTCTGTATCTGTTCACCCCAACCCTCCCCTTCGTCCGCCAAGCATACCCGAGCAAGGATTGTGCAACCTGGATCCCTGTTCCCTCGCGCCCGCGGTCACTTCGTGCAGACTCCTCGGAGGCGGTCCCATTCTGTATGCCGGATCCCTCGCTTTCACCTATTAGACTGTCCGTGTTCAAAATGAGGAATCTGCGCGGGCGAATCTTTGAAGGTTTCATACCAGTCTGATAATAAATTGAAGAAGGAGAGTTAGGAAGTGAAGGTAGGAGTTGTAGCTGAGTGGAACGGATCTGATCCCAGCCCGGTACAGATGTGGGGCCCGAGGTCACTGAGCCGGGTTGGCATCGTACGACGATGATCCGGTCAGCCGACTTTCTAGCTTGAGTTTGAGCAGCGATGGGCGACCACACCGGCTCTTCGAGTTCGTCCAAGCGACACAGTTCGAGCAAAGATGACTCTCGCTCTTCATCTTACCGTCACCACTCCCACCATTCGTCGCATCGTAGCAGCCACAACAGCAAGAGGGACGAGACCGATCCTGACCTCGACGTCGTCAGTTCGGAACGTCATTCCAAGCGACATCGCGCGTCAGGGACCACTTCATCATCCCAACACCGACATTCGGGTCCCTCTTCGTCGACCAAGCGCACCAAGGGGACCAGTACAGGGACAGAACGAGCGCACGAACAGCCCGACGAGGAGGACGAATGGGTCGAAGCGCCTTCGTCGAATCACGCCGCAGGGGCTGCATCATCATTATTGACGATCCATGCACCTTCAGCCAAAGGACCTCCCATCGATACCGTATCCGAGTTTCAGATCGGGCACATTGGATCCGTCACAGAGGGACTACGCTCGTCGATCGGCCAACAGCAGGACATGACGGACGGCTACGGCGAGGGAGACGTCGGGGGAAGTAACAATGGAGGAGGCAGGTTCGGCGATTTGATGAGCAAGAACTCGGGCGGGATGGGGATGGACCTGTTTGGGATGATGGGCACAGAGAGGAAGCGCAAGGACCGGGCCAAGGAGAGGGTCGACCCCTCGGTCAGTGGGGATCGAGACCGGCGTCGGCAGGATCAAACTGAGCCTAGTTGTTTCTCCACGCAGATGATGATGGGTCAGTCATCCCGAGAACTCAACAAGGCGCATTGGCAAGGAATACCCGACCCTCCTTCGGCCGTGCCGACGCTGCAGTCGACGGGTGGGGGTGCCACTTCCCAGTCTCCCGCTCCGGGCTCATCAGGCTCGGCATGGCGCATGTCCAAGCTCAAGCGCACGTTCGAAGTCGCCCAAGAAGAGGGCAAAGACGTTGAAGAGATCGCCCTCGATTGCTATGGCAACCTCGACGCCTTCCGTGATGCGATCGAGGAACGCAGGATTCTCGACGAGCGAGAGGATCGAAGGCGAGGCAGGAGGTCGAATTACGGAGCTGGGGGGTCTGGACCCTCGACTCCGACCGCCGAGCCGTCTTCTTCCCACGCCAACAGGCGCTTCATCTATACCGACTCGGGATCAGAGTCGATTGGGGCATCCCGGCCTGGTTCGAGGAACTCGTTCAGGCGACCCGGGGAACCCACGGCTGTCTCTTCCGTGGCGTCGAGCAAGGAAGGCTCCCGACCCTCGACGCCAGTGCCCAGTGTGCTCGCACCCAGACCCATGCTCGCCAAAACCGCACGAACGTCTTCGCAACTTTCGCAAAGCATCGTACTCGTCCCCGACCCGACCACGACCACGATCGACCCTTCGCCCGTGCTCAGCCAGACCGAGCTCAACAAGCTACAAGCGCGCGTTATCAAAGCGCGCCTGATGGATGCGGACGATGCGACCGAATTGGAGATCGAGTACGAGAGGGAGAGCATTCGAGCACGCGAGGCACAAGGTCCGATGGGTCATGGCGAACAGGTTGGTGACAAGGTGGAGATGGTGCCGACGCTCGACGCGCAGGGGAACCTGTACGATATTGGAAGGGGCGATCGACCCGAATTGGAGAGGAAGGCGAATGGACGCAAGCAGAAGGAAAAGGTGAGACGTCGGTCAGGGCTAGTTATATGCCACAGATACTGAAGCAGCCCGAGTCGTGATGTCTTCACAGGGATTTCAATCGCACGATCCCAAGACGGGCGAGGTGCTGCGCCAATCCGCCGAGGACGACGTTTCCTTGGCCGAGCTGGTGCGACAGGAGCGTTTCAGCGGTGGCGCGGCCGATCAGAAACGCCTCGACAACGAGTTTGCTTCCCGTATCGCGACCGACCGACCGTTCACAAATGATCTCGATTACATGGATGAGCATGCTGATAGTCTGGCGAGGAAGAAGATGAAGAGCGACACGATCAAGAAGGCGTTTGCGATTCAGGACTATGCCAAGACCAAAAAGGCGCTCGACAGGTGAGCCCGAGCGCTTCAAGTTGAGGCTCCAAATGATTTTTTGCTGATGGCTCCGTCTGTTTGCTGCAGCTGCACTATGTGCTTCTCCGACTCGGGTGGACCACCTCGATCGGCCGTCGTCGCTCTGGGGACACGAGCCTACCTCGGCTTGCTCGACAACGAGGAACTCGTCCCGGGCCATTGCCGAATCGTACCCATCCAACATCACTTTACCTCGCTCGATGCGGACGAAGAGACGTGGGACGAGATCAAAGTGAGTTCATCCACTTCCTGCATAGTTTCAGCGCTCCAGCGCTGACCGCCGACTGCTCTTGCTCGCTCCGCCAGAACTTTATGAAGACCCTGATGCAGTATTTTGCCGCTTCGGATCGAGGCGTCGTCTTTTTCGAGACGATCATCTCGCTCAAACACCAAAAGCACTGCGCCATTGAAGCTTTTCCGGTTCCTTTCGATCTGTTCGATCAACTACCAGTTTATTTCAGGGTTCGTCACCAAGGTCTTTACTTCTCTAGTCGTGCCTTTATTTCATTCAGCTCCTAACGAGCTCTTCCCCTCTCTGGCCCTTCGGCCCACAGGAAGCCATCTTCAGCTCCGAATCCGAATGGTCCCAAAACCAAAAACTCGTCACCTTCAACCCTTCCCGCCCCTTCCGTCGAGCTCTGGTGCCCAACCTGCCTTACTTTATGGTCCAATTCGATTACAAGGGTGAGAAAGGGTATGGGCATGTGATTGAGGGGGTTGATGATGCGACGGAGAGGGATAAGGATGGGGACGAATTGAGGGATTATACGGGAGGCGAGAAGGGGGAGGAGTTCAAGAGGTCAGTTGAAGCGAGCTTTCTGCGGGTGTGCGCGGCGTGCCGAAGCTCATCATTTCCCCGTGCTCTGCACCAGATACTTTGCCCATGAAATTATTGGCAACTTGCTTGGACTCGAAGCTCGACGATGGAGGAAACCGCGTCGCGTCGATGCGAGGAAGAATGATGAGAGGGTTAGGGTATTCAGGAAGGGATATGATGCATACGATTGGACCAAGATGCTGGCCCAAACAAGTGAAGGGAGTGCGGCTGGTGGGTCTAAGGGCGCTGAGGAGGGGGTGGCGAGGGAGTGAGTGTGCGGTCATCAGCAAGGAGATATAGGTGGAGCTTTGTTGTATTCAGAAATTGAGTCCCCCCGAGTCTGAAGTGAGGGGCGGCTACTCTGATCGCGGGGCATTCGGCAGAACAGGGGCCGGGCTCCGGAGTCGCCGTCAGCTGAGGGCCTGTTGAAGACGCACTCAACATGAAAGTGAGAATGGCGTGACGAACACAAATCCTAAAAAGAACAGAAGAAAGCAGCAGAAAAAGCGAGAGTAAGGCTGTGCACAAGCTTCTTGACAGTCACCGCCGGGGAGCCGATGTCACATTGTGGCTGTGCACCGACGAGGTTCGCGCGATAGAGCCGAGCTGAGCCGAGACGCTCTCGCCAATCAGTAATCAGTATTAATCAGTGACTGTGGTGCGCAAAGTGGGGGCGGCGTTGCCTTGAGGCGCTTTTCTTGCTCTTGCCATTCAACAGCATCACCACCATCACTTCTCGCTGACCATAACCCAGCGCTCAGTGACCTCAACTTGACCCTACTCCAAACAGACACCTCCCACGATGAGCTCCCGCAGCCACAGCGTGGTGTGCGTGCCGCTGGTGCTCGTCGTCGCCGTCGGTTCGTCGGTGGATGGCCGTGCATCTCGTACCGTGCACGCTCGAGCTGACCATTCGACTGCTCTTTCAACAGCTTTGATCTGCTTTGCCCCCCAGGTCCATGGTGAGTGGTCTCGGCAATCTCACCTTGTCCCTGCAGCGAGCGCCAAGACCATCACCCCACTCTCAGCGCACGGGGCTGCCCCGATGACGTGCGGCGACCAGGCAGGCTGGCACACCCGGGCTCACCTCACCGAGTGATCGGTCCCACGTCCAATGGAACTCTGACCTTCCTTTCTTTCGTCGCCCTCTTTGCACAGCTTTCGGGTGCGTTGCTCTCGATCTGCATCCAGACCTGAAGACCATCCCAGTCGTGCTGACCCCGTGATCGATCCCCGTCTTGACAGAGCCGGCAACATCCCGTCCTTCTCCTATCTCGAAGGCAAAGCGTTCCGGTCAGTCTCCCGCCCTTCTGGAATACCATCGCGACTCTGGCTCAATCTACCTCACCCTTTCTTGCACGGCAGCCATGGTGACATCGAGGACATCCTCGCGCGCATCGTCAAGCAGTCCGGCGGCTTCCTCGGCAGGGGGTCAAAGTTCTCCGGACTCGACATCAAGCGCATCTACTTTGGCAACTGGCTGCGCGACTACTCCCAGGCCATGGACGTCGCCGGCCTTTCCAAATTGCCCAAGCAGACCAGTTGAGTTCGGCTGATACAGTCCTCGCAGAGGGAACGAGAACCTCCACGTTGACACGGTACTACGCTCCCATCGCTCAGTTTTGAACTTGGTCATGGCTCTCGGATTCTTGGCCCATGGTTACGCAACCGGCGAGTTCGAGGTCACCGACGACAGGCTGGGCGTCTACTCTACCACTGAACATATCGACAACCCCAAGGGTAAGCCAAGGTTTAGAGAGCTCTCATCGGAGGAAGTCGCTGACCTGAACCTTCACACACACACACCCCCCCCCCCCCCCCCTGCAGGCTATGCCGCCGATCAACCCGGAGGCGATGCACGCAGATTCGACCCCCGCCTCCGTCCTCCCGTCGACCCTCGTGAGCTCGAGATCGACCCTCGTACGGGTATGAAGAATTACATCGCCAACGAGTCCGGCGGATGGGACACCTCCTCCCGTCTCGTGCGCGAGCGCCTCCACCAATGCATCGAGCTCGGCCGTCGAGCGCGACACGGAGGCGGAGGTGATGCCGAGACGTACGAAGCCTTCCGTCTCCTCGGCTCCTTGCTGCACACCCTCGAAGACTTCACAGCCCACTCGAACTGGTGCGAACTTTCGTTGAGGCGCCTCGGCTACCGCGATGTCTTTTGTCATGTCGGCGACCGCGTCACCGTTCAATCACCCGCCGGTGTGTGCCCTCCCCTCGTCACCGGTACTTTCGGCGGATCCGATTTCATTCACTCGCTGCTTGGCGAGGCAACGGATCACATCTCGGAGGCTTCGGTTTCGGACCTCAACAAGGCCATGGACAAGGCTCGTCAAACTCGCGATGGCCCCACCGACACCCTACGGGATCTCTTCGTTCAACTACCTGGATCGACCGGCAACGACTTGTCGCGAGAGATGAACAACGTCGAAGACATTCGCTCGAGGGCCGCCAACGGCACTTTGGACGCTTCGGCGATGAGTCCCCAAGAGCTGCACGCGACCTTGTGGCAGTTGTTGACGTTCCGGGACAACGTCGTCAAGGGCATCGAGGTCGGCATCTCCAAGATCCCTGGCCTGTCGAGCTTGATCGAGAAGATGACCGATTCGGTCAATCGCCTCGTCTTCACCACGTTGGAACCCCTATTGAAGCCCATTATGTCCCAGGCGACGGCCGTCTTGCAGCAAGGTTCGGCCGAGGTTATCAAGAACTCGGATCAGTACGCCGTCTTCTCGGACCCTCAAGCTTCGGACCCGACGCACTCGTTCTTGTCCAAGGATCACTTCATTCTCATCCTCAACGAGCCCGCCGGTCTGTTGGCGACGATCATCGTCGAGCATGCCGTCAAGCTCGTCGTCAACGCTTGGGATCATAGCGAGGTCGACCCCAACGCCGTCGCGAACGAGATCCTCAAGACGTTTCACCACCCCTACTTTTACGACGACTCGTCTTCGATCCAACGTGAGATGGGCGCGTGCTTGAAGAAATGGATCGACAACACTCCCGATAAGAACTATATCCTCCACGCTTTGACGAAGCAGTCCGTTCGGGACGGCAAGAACAAGAGGAAGGGGCACGAGAAGGATCAGATTGGGCATGGGTGTGGGGGCGAGTACAACTCGATCTTGTCGCCTGAGAAGGTACAGGCGTTCGCGACGGCCCATGTACCTGGTGCTGCTCAGGCTTTCAGCATGGGACACCAGGTCAGCAACTATGGGCACCAAGTTGGTGGGGCGTACAACAGTGCGCAGCACTATATGGGTTACCGCGACATCAACGACGGTGGAGCGGGTCCTGATCCTAATGCTGGCGGATACCAACAACGTGAGTGGACTTGGTAGTATTGAGTGCCCCGCATACAAGCTCTTTCGGGCTGTTTACGAGCGAAGTCGATCTCACAGCCCCTCCTCTAGACTACAACACCAACTCGTCTTACAACCAAGGTGGGGGATACCAACAGCCTCCCCCTCCTCCTCCGATCCCACATGGCTACCAAGATAACTCGTACCAGCAAGGCGGTTACCAGCAGGGTGGATACCCTCAAGGGGGCTACCAGAACCAGGAGCAATTCGGTGGACCCCCTCCTCCTGACCCCCACGGTGGTCCAGGCGGCTTCGACGGTGGCTTCCAACCCCCTCCTCCTCATGGTGGGTTCCCAGTGGATCAACACCACCAAGGACAACATCAACAGCATCAAGGACATGGGCAAGGGTATCAACATCAGCAGCACCAAGGTCATCCTGGAGGTTTTGATGGTGGGTTCGCACCGCCTCCGAATCAGGGGGGTTATAATGCTGGGTATTGAGAGGTTGGGCTAGGGGAGGTGATCGATGATTTTTGTAGTTGTGCAATCTTGAGGAACTTCGAGTTTGGTTAGTCGATCTGCAAACAGAGGTCAGTGAAGAGGGAGCATGCGCGATGTCTTTTCTTTTCCGAAGTGCGCGAGAAGAGTAGAGAGGTGCGTGTTCACCCTCATAGGATCTAAGCAGAAGAGTATGTCTCTGGCTTCATCCGGTGTACATGCAGCGCTGACACCGACCAACCTAATTGAGGATGGCCGGAGTTAAAGGATGGGTGTCGGCCGATGGGTCCGAGCTCAACGCCGTCGTTTCTCCGAGTCAATATTGATTCCGTTCGCAAGAGAGAGCCACGCCCCACTTTCCATCGCGTCCCGCATCCTTGCGTATCTCTTTCGCAGCCTCTCACCTACCTCTTCCGTAAGTAGGCTTGCTGCTCCCAGCAGGTCTCCTAGCCTCGAGCATGCACGATATCATGTCTTTGCTGCTAGCTTAGCACGTCATCGTTCACTACCCAACTTCGTGGTGCTGACGGGGGTTTCCTCCTACACAGACCCCACCCAACTCATCACGTCAAAAGATTAGAGCATGCCCTGCCACGTTGCATTGATCGGAGTCGGCCTCGTCGGGAAGCAAGTCGTGCACCAACTGAGCTCGCCCGCACTGTCGCCCCTGTTCCGCATCGTGTCGCTCTCCAACTCGAAGCACACCGTCTCGATCGAGCCCTCCTCGTCGACCCTCCCCGCCGAGGACCTCCTTGCCCTCTTGCCCGCTTCCTCGGCCGCCCTTCCCTCGTCGTCGTCCCACCCCGGAGCATCTTACTCATCCGCGAACCCAGAACAAGTCGTCAAGGACCTCGCTCACGCGTCCAAGCAGTCCAAGACCTCGACGATCCTCATCGACTGCACCTCGGACCTCTCCGTCACGCAATTGTACCCTTTGGCCATCTCGTCCGGTCTTTCGGTCGTGACCCCGAACAAGAAGGGGTTCTCGTCCTCGAACGAGTTGTGGCAACAGATCCTCGAAGCGCAGAACGCTCCCGGTGCGGGGTTGGTCTACCTCGAAGCGACGGTCGGTGCCGGTCTCCCCATCATCTCGACGTTGAGGGATTTGCTCAAGACTGGGGACGAAATCACCAAGATCGAGGGGGTCCTTTCGGGTACGTTCTCGTACATCTTTAACGAGTTCTCCAAACCCGGCGTCAAGGGAGGACCCAAATTTTCCGAAGTGGTCAAAATCGCCAAAGCGAATGGGTATACGGTGAGTCGACCAGTTCCTCGAAGGTTGATGCAGTCGTCTGGTACTGATTCTTGCCTGCATACGATGTGTGCATAGGAACCCCACCCGGCCGATGATCTTTCGGGTTCGGACGTCGCTCGCAAGTTGACGATCCTCTCACGCCTGATCTCGGCCAACCCTTCTTCGCTCCCTGCGCTCCCTTCGTTCGCCGAAGGATACGTTTCCCTACCTACGCAATCCCTCATCCCTAAAGCGCTCGAAGGTCTTGCTTCCGGAACGGAGTTTGTCGAAAAGTTGCCCGAGCATGATGAGGAATTCGATACGCTGAGAGCGGAAGCGGAGAAGGAGGGCAAGGTGTTGCGGTATGTCGGGGTGATCGATCGTATGGCTGGGATTGCCAAGTGCGGATTAGAAAAGTGAGTGGCTGTTACCTGGGGCTGGTCGTGATTCTCTCCACAAGCGAAAAGAGCGCTGACCGAAAAGCCTGTTTCGACAGATACCCCGCCGCACACCCTTTCGCCTCCTCTCTCTCGGGCGCCGACAACATCCTCGCGTTGCACTCGCACCGCTACTCCAACAGTCCTTTGATCGTCCAAGGTGCCGGTGCGGGAGCGGAGGTGACGGCCATGGGTGTCGTTGCGGATGCGATCAAGGTCGCGGAGAGGACGGGCGTTAGGGTGCATCTTTAGACTGGGGGGGGGGGGGGGGGGGGGACAATTGAAATTAGTAGACTTTGAAATGAGATTTCGGGCTATGCGCGCTCGCCGATTGGCCGATCTGGTCTGCCTCTCGCCCAGTTCTTGCGCACTGGAAACTCTCTGTATGCTGATCAGCGCCACACGTCGACTGTTGCTCACGACCACACTTCCCCTCTCGTCGACGCTACGCGGTATTTCTACCTCAGCGTACGTTGTGTCTTGTGCGGCTGCTGTGCGGCTGCTGTGCGGCTGCTGTCACGGTGCTGACATCATCGCTCGCTTGCCCCTCATGCACCCTCATGCACCCTCATGCACCCTCATGCACACCGCCGCACCGCGTTCTCGGTCTGCGCTCACCCCTGAACCCGCTCGCTACGACCTGTTCACGCGCACAACAGAACACGCTCCAAGATGAAGATCGTCCCGGTCCCTTGCAGGAGTGACAACTACAGTACGCTACTTACCTAACCCGCGCGCCTTCGATCTCTACACCCTTCATCCCAACCGCAGCTGAGTGCCCCTCCCGTAATCCTTGGTACGATCCCCGCTGACGGTCTTGCCTCTCTCTCTCTCGCTCGCTCGCTGGCAACAGTGTACCTCCTCTCGGATGGTACCTCCAACTCCGCCGCCGTCGTAGACCCTTACGACGTCGCCAAGCTCCACGACGCAGCCAAGAAAGAAGGCCTTCAAGTCGGTCAATGGTTGTTGACGACCCATCACCATGCCGACCACAGTGGTACGTTTCGATGTGGACAGCTCAAGTTGGGGTCGGTGAAAAGCGTGAGAGGCGGATGAGGTGGGTGAGAGTAAGGTGTGTGTGTGATTTTGTGGGCTGACGGTTGGGTTGGGTTCGGTGGGGGGGTTCCGGCAGGGGGTAACGACGAATTCATCCAGCTTCATCCCGGCGTCACCGTCACGGGTGGGAGTGACAAGTCCCCTGGCGTCAACAAACTTGTGAGTACGATCGAACAAGGTTCTTTTACTCTCTTCAAAAAAGAGCCGGCGCGAGATGCTTGACCCCACCGAGTGATGCAGTAGGAAAGAAAACTCAACTGAGCCCCCACCTCGTGGTTGACGAACCTTTCTGATCAGTTGAAGCACCAAGAGACCTTCGAAATCGGTACACTCAAAGTCACCGCGATCCATACCCCTTGCCACACCCAAGATCACATCTGCTACTACGTCGAGGACACCAAGTCCGACGAGAGGGCCGTCTTCACCGGGTCAGTCCCCGCGCACGGCCGATCGATCGATCGATCACAGCGTCCAGCGGGCCCAATCGCTCGAGCTGATATGGATATGTCGTTCTGTGTACTCTGACAGTGATACGCTCTTCGTTTCGGGTTGTGGTCGATTCTTTGAGGGTACGGCGCAGGAGATGCATGAAGCGTTGAACAAGCGTTTGGCGCAATTGCCGGACGATACCAAGACTTATGTCGGACACGAATACACCAAGTCCAAGTCAGCTTTTTTTCCTTCAGAAACTGAACGATTTTCTAAAAGTGGGGGTCTTCCCATCTGACCGATCCGATTCCCCTAACCTACCGTCCTTCCCTTCGTAACAGCGTCGCCTTCTCCTCTCACGTCGACCCCGAGAACCCCGCGATCAAGTCCCTTGTTGACTTTGCGAACAAAAATGAGGTCACCACGGGTAAATTCACCCTCGGCGACGAGAAGAAGCATAACGTCTTTATGAGGCTGGGCTCGCAGGCCGTCAAGGACAAGGCGAACAGTCAGGACGAGGTGACGTGCATGCAGTGGTTGAGGGAGGCCAAGAATAACTTTAGGGGTTGAGGGTGTTTTTGAAGGTCGTCGTGTAGCTTGTCATGGAATGGAATGAATGGGGTTGGGCGCTGCAAATCGTTTTTTGGGTTCATTGCGTAACGTTACGAGGCGTGATAAGCTTAGGGAAATATAATCAAACAGACAGGATCGAGATGAGACAGGCATTCAAGAATCGTGAAAGAGGTCATCGCGTCGAGAGGGCCGAGCTACCACTGTTGGAACGTCCAAAGGATCGAGTATATCGTACATCCGACGAACTTGACCGCCGCCAACCCCGCCACGGAATACAGCACAAACGCCATATAAATATTGACCCTCCCCGCTCCACCGATACTATTACTCGCGCCCGTCGACGTGATCGCCGCGACCAAGGCACCATTCGTCAAGGACCAAGCCAAGACGACGTTCGTTCGTAGGTTGCGGTACGCATCCGACATCCTCTCCTCTTCGTTCACCTTTTTCACTTCTTTGGGTAGCTTCGTCGCGAGGACGTGGCATGCGTCTTCGTAGGCTGCGTTGATGTCCTTTTCGTCGGAAGGCAGCGCGACGTCCACCGCTCCGTCTTTGGCTGCGGCTGTGCCCAAGTCGGTAGAGACTTTTTCTTCGGGTCGAGTACCCCAGGTCACGTCTTGGACGTTGCAGAACGCGTATACGTTGATGATGTTGATATACGAAGGAGCGAGCAGCATGTACTGCACCAGCGAGGTGAACATGTGGGCCGGGTCGAGGAAGATGAGCGAAGCGAGCAGCCAGAGTCCATAGGTCGCGAGCAGGGAGATGACGATGTTGCGGAAGATGGCGTTGGTGAAGATGTCGCTTAGAGTGAATACCCCTCCCGAAGAGGTGATTTCGTTTTTGGCGTTCGTGACCCCCTTGATGGTGATGAGGATCGCAGCGACGAGCATGTAGACCGTGATCAAGGCGAACGAAACGGCGATCGTCGTGTACCAAGCCACGGCACCGGCAGGTCGATTGCCCAAGGCCAACAAGAAGCAACAGACGATCAAGGCGATGTAATAGTACTTGACGACTTGGTTGAAGTAATGGATACCCGTCATACCGAACGTCGGGTCCGCCAGAGATTCGGTGAGGATCACAAAGATGATGTAGTAGTTCGCAAGACCGAACCAGGTGAAGAACATGTTGAAGGATTGGTAGATCAACTCAACGTGGAGCCACATCTTGCGCCAGAACGTATGGTCCGAGCGGTAGATGTAGCCGAAATGCACGGACGAATGCAACGACGCGAAGAAAGAACCGTTGAGCCATCGACGACGTTGCGAGATCAGATCCGCCAAACGATCGGGAACATCGGTTGTGGCGAAGGCGGAGCGTTGATAGCTGAGGACCCAGGACGAGTTCCGCTTGGCAACGAGTTCCCAGCACAAGATTCGATCCTCGGCGAGGTACATGTTTTTGGTCCACAGGTCCGCATCGGGGTCGTGATGCAGCGTCTCACCCTTGAAGTATTCCTTCAGCGGTCCTTCGCCCGTCTTGGGGTCGTTTTGCAACGCAATGTAGCGATAGGCCGAGAAAGCCCCCGCTGTTTGGCACAAGAGCACAGAAGCACTAGGATCAGTCCCGTGCAGAGTGAAACAGAAAGAAGCTAAACCAAACTCACGCAGCACCGTAATGTACCCAAACACCGACTCCAACGACTTGTCCAGAATGTTGGACATCTTGTATTCAAAATTCTGAGCCGCTACGAGCGGGTTCAACAGATTCTTCATCACGTGGCCCTTGGAAGCAACGATCTCACCACACGCTCCACCGACGTTGGAGTTGAGGTCGAATGTTTTCCACAGCTTGTACAGCGAGACGGCACCGGGTTTGGTACCGACATCAAGAAGGATGCAGACGTTGGGTTGAAGGATGGGTCCAAAGGCGTTGAAGAACCATCGGTGCGAATTGATCTTCTTGGCACTGCGGAGATTCAGTTCAGTGGACCAACCGGGTTAGCTCTGCCGCAGGTACCTGAGTCCGCTTCGAAGCGAGGCAGCTCACTTTTTCTCTTTCAAGCAGAAGAGAATCTGGACGGGCACGACGCCTCGCTCGGCTGCCTTGAACGAGATGTTGCCGTTGCTCGCTTCGACCGAGACTGCAAGGCAACAATGATAATGTCAGTGGCATGCTTCTCGGGCTCATGTCGAGCAAAAACTTACTTTGTGTCGTGTACTGAACGAATGCACGAGATCAGACGTCAGCATCATCCACACTGTACTTCCCTCATGACCCCGCTGGATGCTCACCTCGTAGATATGGGCCGTCACAGGTTTCCCAGCAACAACGTTCTTGGCCACACCGTCCTGATACACTCCCATCGCAGCCAAGACACTCAACGTCCTCGAGTTGATCTTGGACCGACCATCCGAGACAACGCAGACGACGACCTTCTTCCACCCATCCGGACCCCACGTCTTTGATCGATCCCTCTGACAAAGATTGGCAATGTTGGTCATCACCGCGGACATGGTACGACAGAACAGATTCTCATCCTCATTGTACATGGTCATGACGATGAACAATTCGGTACGACGAGGGCTGTCGTAGAGGATTTGACGGAGGGCGTAGCGTTCGTCGAGGAAGTCGTCGGGGTCGCACGTCGCGGCAGTGTAGCGCATGTGGGTGAATTCTCGCTCGTCCTTGCGCGGGCAACGTTCGAGCAATTTGGGGGGGACTTGGCAGTCGAGGACGAGGTTACCATGGAAGAGTGGCACACCTGGTTACATCCAGAGGGCGAGTGAGATCAAGCAGCTCCTCTTCTGTCTGGGATAAGCTCGAAAGCACTCACGTTTGACGGTCTTGTACCTCCTCGGTTGCCTCTGAGGGATCCTACCGTACCTAACGACGCTGTGCTGATCATCGTCATCTCCAACGAAGCCACCCGGTTGACCGCCGTAGCCGCCCGCAATCATCGCCGGATCAAAGCCGCCGACATAAGGTTGGTTGTTGTACTGCGCCGAAGGATCGTAACCGCCTTCGTGCGCGCCGTTCGCGGAGCCCGACGTGGTCCAGCGAGGGTGACGGTTGTTGCGACCACTCGCGGCCGTCGGCGACAGTAGAGGTTGCTCAGGTTCATCCTCGTCTTGGTCCGGACGCGGATGGTGCGCTCCGCTGTTGTAAGATTGGAAAGAGGGCATAGACGAGTTGCCGTTGAGGAAATGTGGGGGCTGCGGCGGAGCGCCGGCGGTGGAATAATCGGCGATGTCCTGTTGATGCGGGTAGCCATACTGCGTGGGTGGTTGGGGTTGGGGTTGTTGCAATGGATGCTGGGTGTTGGAGGGGATAGGAGCCGATTGGGCCCAGGTGGGTTGCTGGTACGGATCGGCAGACGCGGGCGGATTGGCAAAGGGGTCGTGCACGCCCGGCGTCGCAGTGTTCGTGTTCGTCTGCTGAAGCGACTGGGCATAGTAAGGCTGAGGAGGGGGAGGTGGTGCAGGGGATGCCATGTATTGAGGAGCATTGAAAGGATCGTGGGAGGCTGGCGGGCCGGCGCCGTAGCTGGAATCGTAGGCTGGCTGTTGGTGCTGTTGCTGTTGCTGCTGCTGCTGAGGCTGTGGAGTCCGACGAGGAGCGCCTCCCGGGGCGGGCACGGCGGTCGCGTAGTACGGTGTCGGCTCATGGTGGCCCTGGTCGTCAGAGCCACCACCACCACCACCGTAGTCGGTATTGTTGTTGTTGTAGTACGACATCGTGTGAGGGATCACTGCTCTCAGCGGGGGCCTGGGAGGTTGCAAAAGAAAGGTGGAACGCGCCGGCGGAACTTGCACTAACTCTGGCGCGTGCGAGCACCAATTGTAGCCGCGTCACGGCCGCCGATCTGACAGGTTGAGCTAGTAGCTGCTCCGGTGTACTTCAATCCATATGGCATAAAGGTCCAATTTTACTATTTTCCTCAACCCGCCCGGATTTTATGACGGGGGGCTCACCTGCTCGAACATACGAAAAAGAGGAGCCCAACAAAATCCCGGCCCGTCGACTCATTTTCAGATCAGTCCGGAGTCCGATCCAGGGGGAGTGTACTTTGAGCTCTCCTACAGATAGTTTACACCAATCTCCTCATCGGACTCCATTGTTCAGCGCAGCATCTGCTCCGCCGCTTGATCGGATGCTCCCCGGGCTGATCGGGATCCGAATGATTGCTGGCAGAAAACTGGGTAGCACCGCCACTGATATGGGCCCGAGGAGGACAGCCGACGGCCCCAGGCGACGAGACGGCGCGGGCGAGTTTGGTGACGCGTCGAGCTTGGATCTTGAGACGCGCTTGGGCCTGCTCGGGCTTGGGGGCGACGCGTGTAAGAGTCGGCTTGAGGTTGAAGACAGGGCGGACTTGAAAACTCATCCCCTATCTCTCGCCCTCTCCTCCCTCTCGCCCATCAGATCCTGGAAACCCCTCAGGACCATCCCTTACCATGGCAAGCTCACCGCCACCTCCCTCTAGATCACGCGCCTCATCCCTGACGCGTCGAGCGACGACCCCTCTTCGTCGGCTCAGCGCCTCATCCCTACGCGCCATGTCGCTCTCCCATTCCCGTTCGCGCGACCCCTCAACGCACGAACCACCCCTCCAACACCTTGCTCCAGTCTTTGCCGAACTCGCCGACAGTCTCAGTGATTTGGCCGGGAACCTGCGCGAGTTGGACAAGAGCAACGACCATTTGGATGGTTTCAACACCGCGTTCGCGAGCTATCTCTATGGGCTAAGGATCACGGCATACACCGCCGATTTCAACGAGGTCGGTCGTCGGTCCCGGCGATGATGGGCTGAAGATTCTGAGCTATTGTCTCAGAAATTGATCCCCTCTGCTTTCTCTTCATTTCAGGCTCCCGCACTCGACAGCTTCAAGCAAGCCGAGGAGCGGCGACCCCCATCCCCTCAACCGCATCCGGACTACTCTTCTCCGCCTCAATCACCCCATACGAATCATGATCAACAGGACGACACTTTTATCACCAACGCGAGTCAACACTCATTCGTTGATCAGAACCCGGCCAAGATCTCGGGTCGAGGAGGGAGGGGAGGAGCGACTTCGACGAAGGGGTCTACACGAGGTGGTGCAAGGGTCGGTGGAGGCAGGACGATGACCAAGAAACAGAGGGAGGAGATGAATGTGAGCTGGTGCCAGATTTAGATCGATTCCCAACCGATCCCGAGGAAGAAGCACGCACGGAAAGCAGCTCACGTGATTCTTTCCATTCCATCCCACCCCAGGCCTTTGCAGACCTCTTGATCCAATCCTTGCCGCTCAAATACCGCGAACAACAACCTTTAAGGGGGGAGACGGAGAAGGTCATTCATGCTTTGAGGGAATATCCAAATGGGTTGTCGAGTCAGTTTGCAAATTTTCGGCTCCGGAGCGCCCTGTCATCTCCTCGAGAGGAGGCCTCAGGCTGGGACTGCACAAGACTACAGAAGCATCGAAGCTGACCGTACTCTTCCAATCACCTTTCACAGTGGTGGAAGCGCAAAGAACGACGGGAGTGGCGACCCATCGCGTGAACGACGCCATGACCGCGCTCGTCCGGGTCAAGTTCGTGGTCAAGGTGCATCAGCAGGTACGACGAAGCAGGGCGCGGTCCTACGTTTCTGAGTGAGGAGACGGAAGAACGGTCTGTTCTGACCTCGTCCTCTCTCGTGTACAGGGAGCAACGGTATTCCGACTGGACCCGAGCAAGTTCCCTTCCGCTGAGTGAGAGATCGGACCGAGGCAAGGTTTTCGTCACGTTATCGGCTCCGGGGGTCTTCAGGATAATTTGCGCGATCAGTCTATCATCGTTTGTTGTAATATTCTGCCTCTATGGTAATTGGTCAATTGCAAGAGACTGAGGTTCTTCGAAGGCCGCACCCACTGCCCTATCCGAGCGAGACCCAAGCGGAGGAGACATTGCATGTTGCGCGATGCTGTGATCACAGCACGAGCTGTGCCATTACCAAATTGACGAATTTCGCGGAGCTGATATATTTCACACAACCAAGATGCTCGAGATCGATGGGGCTTTCCGGCCGGGCTCGCGCTTATCGAGCTCAATTTTAGCGAAAGAGGGCTTGCTTAGTGCTGGCTGGCTGGCTGGCAGGCTGGCTGGGAGCGGCCCGGGCCACCGTGGCGGCGCGACTGTGCGCGTTGGGCGGTACGTGCGCTTCCAATTGGGTGATGGTGTCGTGCCTATCTCCTGACTCTGGAGTGGGCTGACAGCTGTCCTCCTCTGTCTCCGGCTGCATCAGTCGTGCGTCCCGAACTACCCCCCATCGGGATGGCGTTCCAACAACAACGTTCTCGCCCTCGCGTGCAACGCGATTCGCACGAGGATCACCACCACCAACAGGCTCTAAGCCAGACCGTGCCTCATCGTGCGCCACTCGGAGCTGGGGCCCACCACTCGGATCACGCGACGTCCTCGATTAGCGCCGGTGCTGCCAGTGGCACTGACACGGGGGCGGGTACCGGCCACGGCGCTGCGGAAAACACCTCCTACGCGTCGTCACATACGACCTGGCACGAGGACGACGAGGTGTTGCTCTTTGGGGGTGCATCAGCCTCTGCTTCGGCCGCGGATTCGTCATCGTGGTACGCTCAAGGCAACGGCAGCGTGCTGACACCTCACGCGCCTCTAGCCGCCGGCGATGACTGGACGCTCCTCTCGGCGCCGGCGCCCCATCACCGCCACCACCATCCGTATCAACGCACGCTCTCACCCGCAGCGACCAGATCATCGACGAGCACTTCGACCAGTGCGACCTCCTCGTTCGAACTCGGCGCACGCGAAGGAGGCGACCTGTCCGTGTCGCTGTTCCCAGCCCACGACGGTAATGGCCGCTTCCTCAGCCTCTCGTCCGACTCGCTCGTCAACTCGACCTTGTACGATCGAGCCGAATCCTCGACCCAGGCCTCGTCCGACGCCAACTCGTCCTCGTTCGTTCGGACTCGTCGTCATCGACCGAGGCCGATCGCGAGTGATGATGGCTCGCAGTGGAGCGACGTCGCCGATCCCGATTCAGCAGAGTATATGCGCCGGCCCCCCACATCCCGCTCTGCCTCCGCCGCCGCCCCCACGCACGCCTCGTCGTCGCTCAGCGCCAGTTGGGCCTTGACCGAAGCCGCGCTGTCGACGATCCCGGACGCTTCGATCGGCAGGCGCATTGTGCTACGTCGTCCTGAAGACCGAGTCGTACAAGAGGAGGTGGAGCAAGAGGACGAAGATCCGCAGTCGGCCGGGTTCACGTCCGATTCGAGCGTCGAGGACGAGAATCTCCCTCCTCGAGAGCGTAGACGTCGAGCAGCGTCGAGGAGGGCGGCGACACCTACGGCGCGACTCATCCCGGTCGCTCCACTTCAATCTCGCGAAGACGAGGAGGAAGATATGCTCTGCCGTACCCCAGGAGCCGAGAGCGCGGGCTTGCACCTCAACTCTCGACGACATCTCCGAGCCGTACCCTCGACCTACGAAGAGCATCGCACCCACGGCCGCCTACACAGCAGTCAACGCTCGCGCGAGGCTTACCCTTCCCCACCACCCGAGGATCGTCTCTCGGCGTCCAAGTCTTCGGTCAAACGACGACATCGACAGTCGGGTCGGTCGGGGTCGTCGCAGAAGCGCAGCAGTACCAGTGGCTCCATCCGCCACGCTTCGGTCCGTCATGCGAGTGTCGCAAGCACGATGCCGACGATCGCGCAGCTTTTGGAGGAGAAGCAAATGGCCGAAGCGAGGCGCGAGGAGGTACAGAACCAGATCTGGTTGGGCTCCCTCGTCACGGGAAAGACGATGGGCATCGATGCCGAGACGCTCGAAATGGTCGCTGCTGCTGAACCTTTGACTCCTGAAGCGACGCCGACGCCTTCGAGGGTCGCTTCGCCTCGTCTTCGTAATCGCACGCCCGAGCTCGGGGACGCGCATGGGATTGCTGCGCTGATGAGGCATGCCGAGCGGGAGCTGGGTACGGAGGCGTCCAAGATCTTTCAAATGCATGAGGCCGAGGACGAGTCGGAGGAGGAGGAAGAGGAGGGCGAGACCGATACCGAACAATCCTCGTCTAAGTCCCCCACGGTCGCTTGGCATCGTACGACCGAGCCCCTCGTCTTTGCTCCTCGGCATGCTACCATCCCGAACGAGGCTGTCTCTTTAATCGAGGCATCGAGGGAAAACCCATCTCGATCTCTGTCAACCTCCTCGCTACCGATGTACCTCGCGGACCATTCCCTCAAAGCCTCCTCGGGTCGTCTAGGCCCCCTCACGAGTACCTCCCCCGCCAACTCTGAGGATCCGGTGTCAGACCCGCTCCGTCTACGGCGTCGTACAACGTCGTTCACCAACTCGCTGAATTCGAACTCGGATGAATCGCCTTGGGGTGGGGAGTTTGATGGGCTCGAAGCGGCGATCGTGTATTGGAGGAGTTTGTGGAGGAGGATCAGGGGGTTGAGTGCTTGATGTGGATGATCGAGTGGAGAATTTGGGGGTTTTCATATCATTTTCATGTTGTTGTGGATTCGAGGAAGCATTTATTTAGAGAGTTGTCAATTAATTTGATTTCTATATACGGACGAATCGACAGCGATGCCACAGCCTATGATATTCATTCCATCCGACTCCAGTTCTAGGGCCCAAAAAAGTGGGAATCTATACACTACCCGCTCTACAACGTCGTGCCCTCCAATGCGGCAGCCAAGTCCTTGATAGGAGCCCCAGGCACTTCCTTCGCCGCTTCAAGCGCAGGCGGAGCAGACCCATTCGGCTGCGCCGCCCCGTTCGTTTCCACCGCCCCTCCCTCCTCCCCTTTCGGCTCCTTCATGAAATGAACCCCCTTGCCCTTGCCTCTCCCCTGCATACCTTCCCCCTCCCCCTCCCTCCTCCCCGATCCAAGCAAAGTCAACCCATCCTTCCCACTAAACCTCAACGGACCCCTAGGGAAATCCTCACTCTTATCCAGACCCAGCAAAGCCAACGCCTCGGCATCGAGGTTGGGTCGGTTGTTGTATTCGAATTCGAGGGTACCGCCGTAGCGTTTGGGGATATTTTCGGGGAGTATGTAGCGTGATAAGGTGGGGAATACTTCGGATTCGGAGAGGATGTGCATCTGCGTTGCGGGACGTAACGTGCGTGTCAGCGCGGCGAATGTAGATTGACAACCACCACATGAATAACGGACCTTCTCCACCGTTCCTTGATCGAACCCTTTCTGGATCCAACCCCAAACGGTCGAAAAGAATCCAGGTGCTCCGACGATGTAAGTCTGTCCAAGCATCTCGGGGTAATTCGCCGTTTGTAGGCCCGAGGCGCGGATCATGTGGTTGCGCAGTGACCAGAATTTGGCGAGGGAGACGTTGGAAATGTCGACGACTGGTGAGATAGGAACAAATAAGCTTTCAACTTCGGTGTCATACGGAAGGAGGTGGAGTTCGTGGAGCACTGACTTGTTGTTGTTGCGTCGATGGGGATCTCGAGGTGGTCTCGTGGGAGGGCCTCACAGAGAGGCACGACAAACTCGGTCAAGATCTGCTCGATCGAGTGGCCAAATGGTCAGAGCGATCCAGAATGCCTGGCGGACGACATACGAAGATCACATCCTTCGCGAATGTGATCCAGAATGTGGAATGGAAACGTACCTCGGATAAAGCGGTCATTCTTGGTGCTAATCGGTCGGCCTTTTTCGAATACTCGTTGATGCGCTCCTTGGTCAGATCGTTCAGGTTGTACACCGACAAGGGCTGGCCTGATATTGTTCTCCGGCCTGAATCGTAGGGGGAATGGTTTTGTTCCGGGGATTCGAAGATCAAAGTATCAGCTTTCACCCTTGTTCAATTGTGCTTCAATCGGGATTCGTTCACTCACCAGTCCATAGCGAATATACAAGTTGGCTCGCCACGAATTCGTCCACGTCAAAATTCTCGTACAACTCATTGACCTTGTCGTCCTTGCGCCAATTTTCGGAAGCGACGAATTGGTCGTAGGCCCCGTCGACTTGGAATTTGCGGGCGCGGAGGAAGCGGCTGAGTGAGGGCACGTGTTGGGTCAGTTCAGGCGACGAATGAAGCCGATGATGCGGGGGACAGTTTATCGGTCGTGCGAAGGTTCGTAATGTTCTTGTTCTCCCCTTGAGATCGTCCGTGAGCCCAAACTTGTAGCTTGACAAGAACACCATCCGCCTCCGATCCCTCCTCGGCATGCCTCCCTCGGAGTCCGAAACGATACCTCACACCGTCCCTCCTCCCATAGACCGTTCAAACTCACACAAGTGTCGCATCCGAATGAGAGGCCTCCTTCTCTCCATCCTCTCCAGCTGGTGTGTAGTAACCTGCCTCCTCGAGCCGTTGCTTGAACTGATCGAACGCTGTTGATTGAGCTTCGTTGAGATGACCTAAGCGACCTGACAACTGTGGTGTATGCGACCGGTGGGGCCGTGAGTGACGAACGGATGATGTCTTTGGGTTGCGGTCAAGTTTCAACTAACATTGAACACGGGAGGGAATGAAGCCATGGCGGAAGGCGATGTCCGGTTGACTTCGCCGCCGTGAAGGGATGGGCAGGCAAGATGAACGATCGACCGACTCGGAGTTGCACCGCGAAGCATGGCCGAAAATAAGCGGCGTGTTTTAGCGGCGTAGGAATCGTGTCTAACAAGGCATGAATTGGGCAGCTATACAGATTGTACAGGAAGCCGGCAGCCGGTCAACACAAAATTGTTTTGTCTCATCGAACCGGCAGAAAGTGAGCTCCCACTGCACGGAGAATTCTTGAAAATGATCCGAAGAGACAGCGACAAGCGAAAGCTCAACTGATGGGTATACTGGAGCAGATTACAGTGCGTTACGAGTCTATGCCCAATCACAAATCTCGTGGATATACCAATCTCGGGCCTTACAACGCCGTGCCCTCCAGCGTCGCAGCCAAGTCCTTGATGGGAGCCCCTGGCACCTCCTTCGCCGCCTCAAGTGCTGGAGGGGCGGCAGAGCCATTCTCCTTCACGCCATTCGCCTCCAACTTCTCCACAGCGCCCTTCTCCTCGTCCTTCTCCTCCTCTGCTGCCACATACTTGGCCCCCTTCCCAGCTCCTCGACCGTTCATCCCCTCAGCTTCACCGGCCGGCCTACCCGTGCCCAAGATGGTCAACCCCTCCTTCTTCCTGTACCTCAACGGAGCCCTCGGCAGTTTCTCCCCATCCTTAAGTTCCAGGAGAGCTATCGCCTCGGCGTCGAGATTAGGTCTATCGTCGTATTCGAAATCCAAGGTACCGCCATAACGTTTGGGGATGTTCTCGGGGAGGATGTAACGTGATAAAGTGGGGAAGACTTCAGCTTCGGTGAGGACGTGCATCTGTCAATCAATATCGGATGTCGGAAGGAAGGATGGACTCATTGAGCAGGCATCCCACGAGCGCAGATGCAGCGTTCACCAGAGTGAGTTACCTCACCTTCTCCACAGTTCCCTGATCGAAGCCTTTCTGGATCCAACCCCAAACGGTGGCGAAGAACCCCGGTGCGCCGACGAGGTACATGTGCCCGAGCATCTCGGGGTAGTTGGCCGTCTGCATCTTGGTAGCCATTTGCATGTGGTTGCGCAAGGACCAAAATTTTGAGAGTGAGACATTCGAGATGTCAATGACTGTAGGGCGGGATATGTAGGAGCAAGGTGTGAGGCTGGATGAGCAAGACTGGAACGAGGATTGAGAGTGGTTGTTGAGCAGCAAAAGGCTTGACCGACTCGATGTGACGGAATCGACAGGGACTTCGAGATGTTCTCGGGGAAGCGCATTGCAGAAAGGTACCACGAACTCGGTTAAAGTCTGTTTACGCATCATAGGAATCAAGAAACTCGCAAACACAGTCAGTGCTGAAGACCAGGTTTGGTGAATGGGGAAAGTGACGTACCTCGGACAAAGCGATCAATCTCGGTGCGGCACGATCGGCTTTTTTGGAGTACTCGTTGATGCGCTCTTTCGATAACTCACTGAGCCTGTACATCAGCAGGGGTTGACCCGCAATCGTTCTTCGGCCTGTAGAGCTCGAAAGTACAATTGGTCAGCCATAAGGACCTCAAAGATGCTACATTCTTGACTCGGCGCCAAAGATTTCGGACGTACCGGTCCACTGCGAATAGACGAGCTGGCCGATCCTGAACTCGTCGACGTTGAAGTTTCTGTACAGGTCGTCGACCTTGTCGCTTTTGCGCCATTTCTCGGATGCAACGAATTGGTCATAAGCTCCGTCGATTTGGAACTTGCGCGCTCGGAGGAAGCGGCTGTTAGATGGCGGTGGAAGGCAAGGTGCCAGGGTCGGAGAGCGGACGGAAGCGATACGGGGTCAGCTTCTCGGGTATTCAAGTAGAAGGTTTGGTGGCCGCGATGCTTCGATTCCTTCAAACCAAGCTCTTGGGTTCGTCGTCAAGATCGTATAGCCCGTCCAGCTTCACCTCATGGGGAATTCGCAAAGGGCTCCGGGCCCAAGTTGACACGTCACCCAACTCGCGCCGATCCATAACCGGGTCACCGAAGGACGACGACTCACACGATCGTCGCCTCAGCATGCGATGCATCCTTCCCGTCTTCAGCCGGGGTATAGTAGCCCCCATCCTGTAGACGTTGCTTGAATTCATCCAAGGCCGTCGTCTGCGCTTCGGTGAGGTGGCCTATCCGACCTGAGAGCTGTGTGGACGAGATGGCATGAACCGTGCGAACAATGAAGTTGCGCGATCAGCAAGGCGCGGGCCGGGGGTGTTTTAGCTGCCGGTATGGGGATTCCGTGTAGGCATAGTGGGGCTTACATTGATAACGGGAGGGATGGCAGTCATATTGAGTGATGGTCTCCGAAGTCGACGAACGGATGCGTCAAAGCAGAAGTGGAAGTGAAACCGCTAGCGGACCAGATGGGGAATGGAGTGAGACGGCAATGAATGATCGAATCGGTCGCCGATCACTCCGGCAGCTAGGGCGAGCTCGGGATCCCGCGGCCGAGTCGGGGTCTCGACCTGAACGCCTCCCAGGTTCCCGCCTCCTCCGTCTCGCCTCGCGTTCCTAGTCGCGTGTTCTTCGGTAGCGTCGGCCGCAGCTCAAAGCAGGGTGGCAAGTTCAAGAAACCTGCCCCTCTTTATTACCTCCCAACCGTATCGACCCAACATCTGTGTATTCCTGCTTGCAGATTCGAAACCATTCCGCCATCCCTCCCGCACAGTTGATGTATCGCTCGCTCCGTCACCCGCTTGGGAAGCGCAGGCCGCCTTCTAATTTCACATTGATGTACTTGACGAACCGAATAAACACCCAAGCATCATTCCCAAGCATCCTCATTCAGCCAATGACTCATCGTAGGGGCGATCGGCTCCCCACTCGCACCACCCTCGAGCAGACTTTGCGAACCCTCCTCGATCTCAAACTTGACCAACTTCAATTCAGTCTCGTCCGGGGAATTTGAATCCAGCTTGAATGTTCCTGCCGAAGGGAGCAAGACATGGGAAGGCAGCATATGCCCATCCCATATCCTTTCCGTCCGTTCGAGCAGCGGCATCGAAGGTGTGAGAGGGACGACGATGAGTGATTGCGAGGTCGAGTTCTCGATCGAAGTCGACGAGGTGGACGACGATGCTATCCGAGGTGTTCCTGAGAATCCAGGTATAGAAGAGTAGTAGTCGTCGGAGGAACAGAGGCATGCGTCCTCGGAGCAGGTGCAGGAGCTCGACATGGACGTCGAAGACGAAAAGGGGGAATCCGAGCGCGAGGAGAAGGGTTCGTCTCGGTCGGAAAGGGTAGAGGAGGCCGACGAGGACGAATAGCGATGAAAGGACGCTTTTGGGGCAACTGCGATGTCATCAAATGTCGTACATTCCTTGAGTTCAGGTGAGGCTTGGGCTGTCTGGAGCAACAATTTGGGAGCGTTTGGCCCCCAGAATCGAGAAAAGAACTGACCTCCTCGACGACTGGCGGTGATTCTCGCGTGCGCCAACTTGACGGCCGAACAACACCAACTGTTGGAAAGGGAGAGATCGCCTTGCCCATCTTGCCATCCGACGTAGAAGGGACCGAATTGAGGCGAGTTGGTGCGAGCTTGTTTTGGTTCAAAGCGGCTCAGATTTGAGGGTCGTGCACCGACCATCGACGGTGGTGGGGAGAAGCCCCTGGTGAGGCGCGCGGATACGCGAGGAGGTCGCGCGGCATTCGCATTCACAGTCGACGCGACGACGGCCCGGCCTGTCCACGTAACAAAGCGAGACGTGCTCCGGGTCAGCAGGGCAACTCCGTGAGAACCAAATACGGTACAAGTCTAGCTCACCAGTCGATCCATTTGAAGAGCTACTCGTTGAGGCTGATACATTGGCTACCAACACCGTGTCGTCGGCGTTGGCACCGGCGGCGGCTGCTCTCGGTCGAGCACGTGAAGTCGGCCTCGAAGCCGCGGCACTCTGCCCCGACGTCGTCCGGCGATTCGGCGTCCATCGCGCACGACTCTTCTTCGTCCTCGAGGTCGTGGTCGCCATGATTCGCGGCTCAGGGCTATAAGTTTCCGAGACGAAATAGTGCGAGGAAAAGAGGGAGGGATGAAGGCGGTAAAGGGAGGCGCAAGAAAAGGCCTTGACTTGAGGATGTTGGCCTCGGAGCTCGGCGCTTGGACCCACCCTTCTTTGGTGCGCGGCGGCAAGCTGTATAGCCGAGGCTCGTGAATATTGGATCGGCGCAATCGGGAAGCGATCTCGATCGCAGTCTCTCGTGGACAGGAGGCACGCTCCGATCGAGGGGATACCTGCACGAGATTATGGAATGATGTCATTTTGGCAGCTCTGAGACGATGTACTTAAAGACTGCGAATGAACGTCCCTGTGAAGCGGCGGACTAGGGAATAAAAATGCCATGCCGAGGCCTCGGTAACTTTGATGTTTGTCATCGGGCATGACTCATGAGACTCGCTGAGCGGAGGACTATGCACCTCGCTCCCAGTGGTGTAAAGTCCTGATCCTCTTTCCTCGACCGAAAATTCCTTTACTGCAATCAACCTTGCATTGCAACGTTCTCGAGGTCCGGGACCGTCGAGATCTTCACCACTGCACTCGACTCGCGGATGGACGATCAGCAAAATTGGCTGACTATCCTGATCGACCGAGGTTGAACGGAGCTTGTTCGGTGTAAAAGACGTGACATCCAATGCTTTTCGGCTTGAATGCTCAGCTGCCGGTGATGGTCCCCTGCCAGTCAAACTCGTCGGGAGCAAATTCTCTTGCGAGAGCTGCCAGCGATTATACGATTGGTGAATGAAGACAAAGCAGTTTGGTACACAGTGTTCAGGCCTATGGTAGGCTTACCGCCACCTTTGGAGATATCTTTCGGCTCAGTTGCGTAGGTGTGAGTTGCAGCAAAAGGCGTAGCCGCAGTTACGAGCCGATTTCTGAAGTGGTCCGAGCGGCACGAGCCTCCGTGTAGAGGTGCCGCTGGCGTCTATGCCCTCCTCCAACTCACCTCCGCTCACCTCCGCTCACCCAACCCCAACCCCACAAGCTCACGATGTCGTTCCTCTCCGCCGCCCGACAACCCGCGGTCCGATCGTTTTCGACAGCACGAGTTGCTCTTCAGTCGTCGTCGTCATCATCGTCATCGGATGTACCTGCTGCGCCGGCGTCCAACACGGCCGTCGCACCGCCTCGAGCCCAGGGAGCGGTCGCCCAGGCGGGTGTCGTCAGTGGTGTACCTGGTACGTGATTGGGAAATATCTATATTAAAATGTTAGGGTGATGTGGGTGCAATTGAGGTACCTCGTGTGGCCAGGCTCACGATTGGGGAAGCCCGCTAGCTCACCTCCGCATTGCGCCCCTACATCGCCACCTACACCCAATCCTTCCATTCACAACCCATACTGATCCAATTCACTCACCTCGAATTACAGACGAAGTGCACCACCGCTCCGTGCGCATCTTCCGCCCCTCGCCGCCGTCGACCCAATCCGCCAAGGCGACCTCGCATCACTGGCGCATCGACTGGGACATCCTGCAGGGTGCTGGGCGGTGGGAGAACCCTTTGATGGGGTGGGCTAGCACGTGAGTTGTCGGAGCTGAACTCGACGATGAGCGCTAGTGCAGCGACATGCAGGAGAAGCGGTCTGGCCAAGGCGTGGCGTGGGGTGTAGATAGGGAAGGTCCACGTCGTTGAGGACCCGTTGGGGAAAGCACCTACTACACCATGTACAGACCGGAACTCACACTTCATGATGTTCCCCATCAGCGCCGACTACCTCCAAGGCACGCATCTCAAATTCGACACCAAGGACGCAGCGATCCATTTCTGCGAGAAGCAAGGCTACCAGTACTTTGTTCAGGAGCCGCAGAAGGCCAAATTCAAGCCCAAGTCGTATGCCTCGTACGTTCTTCGATCCTGGAGTTTGAGAAAGGGGGTTGGGCCGAGCGGTGGGAAGGGAGTGACTGAATGGCAAGGGGAGAGTTGCTGACTTCTCACATCTTCGTGTTTCTCTCGCGACAGGAACTACAACTACTCGGCCAAGCCGTTAAGGATCGCGCACACCAAGTAGAGGTGCGGATGCGGTTGATGGTATACACGTTAGATGGATGAGCGAGATTGGCGTTGCAGACGTCCTCTTTATGTAATTTTTCTTTTGGTGGGTTGGAACGAAGCGAGGTCTGGGTACGACGACAAGGTCACTCGAGGCTCGGAAAGAGAGGCTCGGCGAGAGGGACGGGATGGTAGAACGGGGAGAGTGCTCTGAGAGGAGCGGTACATTGTGGTATTACAGGTGTTCGAGCAGCAGCAGATTCAGGAGCAAGCGGAGGTGAGAGCGACTTTGTCCAAGGAGGTCGGGCCCCAGGAAGGGGAAGAAAGCCAAAAAGGCAAGAAGGCAAGAAAGTGGCCAAGTCAAGCTGAAGAAGGGATTGAGAGAATCGTAGGCTACGAGGGCGGATTGAAGAAGCAAGGTTTATGAATGCTGGAGAAAGTTTTGTGGTTGAGCGCCGCCACTGTTGAGCATGACGTTCGAGTGTAGGTGATCTCCTCCTCCTAGGAAAGGCTGAAACCCATTCACTGCTGACCACGTCCACATCTCTTGTTGCTGAGCTTGAGCCGACCTCGCATGAACCGGTGGGAAGTGTTGATGATTCGGTTGGTAGACAGGTGGGCGCAGTTCCGGAGTACCACCGTGGTAGAAGTGAGGCGGATCAAGCGGCGCATCATCAAAAAGTTGAACAGGGACCTGAGGAGGCCCTTGATTCGGAGCAAAGAGGCGGTGGTTGTAGTAGACTTGCGGGTAGGGGTTCATGTGTGGGAAGGTCGCGAGTTCGTAGGACGGGCTGGCTGTGTAGGAGCGGAAGGAGGGGCAGTAATTGCTCAGAGGGGGAGCTAGGGGGTCCGAACCGGTGGTTCGGCTCGGAGCAGTTGGTTTGGTGGTGTGAGAGGAGAAGGATGCTGTACGATAGGGAGGTCGGAGTCAGTGGGAGGTTCAACGGTTCAACGAAAGAGCGCATAACTCTCACCGATGGGGAACTTGTATCCTCCCGACTCGCACAGAGTTGACCAAACCGAACGCCACTTGTGCTTGGCCTGCTTCATAGCCACTTTGCCCTTGTCAACCGTACCTGTTTCGCTCGCCGAATTTTCACTCCTTTTGGTGATCGAGTCTCCATCTCTAACCACACGGCTATGACGACGTCTCCAACTAAGCACTTGAGCGAGAACGCACAAGCCAAAGAGGAAGATGACGATCAAGACCCCACTGACGGCAAGGATCAAAGGGATGCGATGCGAGATCGTCGAGCGAGGGGCCAGGTCCGAATCGGCGGCAGCAGTGGAAGCATGTAGTTGAGTGACCGTAGAGTCCGAGGAGGCCGAGTCATAGGTGTAGTTGTTGTCCGGGTCCGCGAAGGGGGTACGTTGGGTCTTTGAATCCGAAGGACGGAGCTGAGTAGGCGCTTGCGAGGAGTCCATCGCTGGGGAGGGGAGTTCATAGGGGGTCAGAGAAGGCCTCGGACTCAGCGCGCGCGCGAAAACGCTGCCTCGGAGAACGCGTTGACTGTGACTGACCTGCTGGACTAAAACGCTCACGACTCCAGACAATCAGACGCACCAAGTCCAAGAGTGGACGGAGAGGGAGAAGAAGACCTTGGAAGGAAATCGTCTCGACTTTATGAACGAGACACATGGTCGTACCGTCGTCGGTCCCTCAATCGGTGCACTGTGCAAAACTCGATGTGAACCGCCCGTGGCCCGGTGCTCGCGCGCGGCAGCTCGGAGCCTCGATCGGCGGCCGGGACTCGGAACGGCCCGTGCGACCGAACACTACTCCTTTTTGTTTGACGCGATGAACCTGGGCCTGATATTGAAAAAGTGATCAGCACATCTTCCTGCTAATTTACTTGCTTCACTGAATATTCACGTTCGTGCTCGTTGCAACACGAGCAAATTGCCAGATAGGTCACACTCGGCCGGTTCGGCGCATGCTCGAGACCGGTGCATTCTGGCGTCTCGATGTGTCTCGGGGGTCGGCGAGCACCCGCACGATCGGCTCGACGGTTGCACCGTGACTACGGTAACCCGAGGTAACCCGGTTCCACTCAGTCGTCTGCGTTTGGCTCTGCCCGCACACATCCCAGTCTTCTCCCTTTCATATCAGTCATCAGTCATCAGTCATCAGTCATGGCACAAGTTCAAGAAGAACACAAAGACGATGCCTCGACTGGTCCTCCCGCGGGATTGATCGGTCGTTCGTTGGCAACGCTCTCAGCCGCGTAAGTCGTTTCCACCACCGCCGTCGGCTAGCTCGGCGACTCGAGTGGGCCTCAAATTGAACTCAGAAGCTGACGCATGCAGTGGCGATCCCGTACAGATGGACACAACGCGCTCTGGTGCAGACTGCGTTGGTCACGACGGCGAGGTTCTATACCATTGGATGTGAGTCGCAGTCGTCGCCGGCTTCGTTGGGCTAGAATTCGAGCTCCGCGACTTGGAGGAGCCGGAGCGGACATCACCGTGTGGGCGCTCCGCGTCGCTCGCCCGCACCTTTCTCGCAAAAACACACTCGGCAATTGGTCGCTAGGAGTTCGGCGCTCGGGCATGTCGACTTATGCGACACGCCTCAGCTACCTACCGGCATTGGAAACAATGTGTTGTGAATCTGCACTAAATCTGACTCCATTCCACCACATGTTTTCTTTGCAGGCGGCCACGAGGCATGGGATCTGCGCACCGCCCTCTTCATCGGCATCGCTCGAGCCGTCTCGGAGGAATCGAAGAAAAGGCAAGACCCCAATGCCGTTCTCGATCCCGCAAAGGTTTGTTTTCTCTTAATTACTTGTATTGCGCTTCATATCTCGTAAATTAACCTTTGATGCCTTCACTTTTGGCGTGAAACAGGCGACGCAATCCGCACGCAAGAGGCTCGTCACGCTCGAGATGAAGAACCCAAAGTTCGGCGCGTGCGTCGAAATTAAGATCCCCGTCAAACCCAAGCGAGGGCTGGGTGGGATCTTGGAGTTGCTCGATCAGGAAGAAGAGGTGGGGAGAGAGATTCCGGTGAGTTCAAGGGTCTGGGAATGTAGTCGTACAGTTCGCATGAGCCGATGCTGACGGGTTGTTGCTGGTTAGGCTGAATGGCAACTACACAAAGATGTCAAGGGCAAGGCGAACGAGAGAGTGCTGCTTTACTTCCATGGTGGTGGATACACTCGTAGGTCCCCAATGGGATGTCCGTCATCTCGTCTGCGTGTGCTAACTCCGTCTCATCCTCTCACGCCAGTGCTCAACCCAAGGACTCATCGACCAATTTCGCTTCACCTCTCTCAGGAGCTCGGCTGCCGCGTGCTGTGTGAGTCGCACTGTCCTCTATCTCAAGTTTGAAAGGCGTCTCTGATCAATGTGTATACTGTCCGTAGCTGTCGACTACCGACTCGCTCCAGAAACCGTCTTCCCTGGCGCTCTTTACGATGCCGTGACCTCGTACCTCTACCTGACCGAAGAGCTCAAGGTGTCACCTTCCAACGTCCTCATCGGCGGTGACAGTGCTGGTGCTGGACTGTGCCTCTCGTTGATGCTCTACCTCCGCGATACCAAGATGAATCAAGTAGCAGGTGCGATCCTCTTGTCCCCGTTCTGCGATATCACTCATTCGTTGCACTCCTGGGAGTCGAATGGGGTAGGTCCAAGCATCCCTGCGCATGTTCTTGGTCTGGGTGAAACTAACCATTCTACTTTTATCCAGCACCTTGACTACCTCAGCGTCCCCGTCGACCCCTCCCCCTTGAACCCAGCCAAACTCTACGCCCCCTCCAACGCTTTGCACCCCTACGTCACCTCCGTCTTGGCAGACCACCAAAACCTTCCGCCTCTCCTCCTCCAAGCCGGAGGCGCCGAAACCCTTCGCGACGAAGTGACGCTCTTGGCCCATCGTGCCGATCGTGCGGGCGTCGATGTGACGCATGAGATTTATGATTCGGGGGTGCATGTGACGCATCTTCTCTTTGAGAGCGAATTGGCGAGGGTTTGTAGGATCCAAGTCGGGGTATGGGCCAAGAAGGTTCAGGGGCCGGAGAAGTTGAAGACTAGGAGCGAGGGGTGGAGTGAGGTCGATGCGTTGTTCGGATCGGAATGGAAGAGATTGGAAGGGAATGCGACCGACGGTGGTGCGAACAAGAGTGGTGGAGCGGAGAAGAAGGCGACTCCTCAACCGGCGTACATTTTCGAACCTGTTGTTCAAGAAGCGCCCCAAATTCATCTGCGCCAGAACGCGAACGAGGAGGTTGCCAAAGCCGTCGAGGAGGACGCCGAGTACAAACCTAGGAAAGGCCTGACGACGATTTTTGTCCCCAAGAGGAACCCCAAGGCGGGGCTGGTGGGTCAAGTCCGAGGGGTGTTGCATTTGTGAACAAGAGAAGTATCCGTGGAAGTGATGTCGTATCGTTTGGAGAAAGTACTTTCTTGTAGTGAAATGATGACTGGTTGATTATCGATTATCGAACAGAAATCCATGACAGATAGAAAGGCGACTACTAGGAACTGCGACATATCCCCCTGAGGTGACTGGTAAAACCCTCAAGCCGTTAAGCTCCGAACCTCCAAACAGAATAAAGTGTCAATATATTGCTGTTTCATCCCACTGGTATTCCCGATTATGATTAGTTACTAGTTGTTGATATTAGTCGCCCCGCGCGTCTCGAGCCTGCCTCGCGCGCGCTCCCTTAGCGCTTATCTTCTTTCTCCAACGATCTTTACTATCTTCATCGGCTCTCGTACTTACGCACTTCGTGCCTCGGCCTCAGTTCCATGAAAGCTTATGAGCCCACCTAGCCTATCAGCGGCGGGCGACCTCGACGTCCACGGTGACATGGCATCAACGCGTCCACCACCGTCATCAACGTCGTACCATACCAACGACGTCGCCTCCACTACCTCCGTCACGCTCACTAAAGAGCAATTCGACGAGCTGATCAGGAACCAGCGCCCCGCACGGGACGACGACGCATTCTCCATGCGTCAGCGCCTACCCCCAGCCAACCCTCCGGTCTTCCCCGACGACTCGAAACTTACGGAGGACAATTACGTTGACTGGGTCCCCACGATGCCGCCATGCCCGCCCTCTTGGGCTGGATTCAACGCTCGGACGAATCGAGCGACGGTCCCCGTTGCGAAGGCGGTCGTACCGACCAAACGCTCTGCACCAGGCAAGAAGGGAAAATGGGATCGTTCTGGTCCTGCCCCGAGCAACTGCCCAGCTTGTGGTCAAGGCAAACACTGGCTCGACAAGTGTCCGGAATCGCGCAAGCGAGCCAAGTACCTCGAGCTCAAGAACGCCATGAAGGAACTCCAAGGCTCATCATCGCCTGCGTCCACGTTCGTGGCCACCGAGGCAGCATCCAAGGATCAACACCTGTCCGTCGTTTCTTCTGCTACGTTTGTCAACATCGGGCCACCGGCGGAAATCCTTCTGCTAGACTCGGCGTCGGCGTGCCACGTCGTCAACGATGCGTCCTTCTTTGACGGCCCCCTTTCGCCTACCCCGCAAGTCCTGCAAGGTCTAGGGGGAACGGTGAAGGCCTCGGGAATCGGCTCGGTCAAGCTCGTCTCCGATAATGGTACCAGGTTCACCCTCAACGACGTGATCTACGCCCCCGAGAGCCCTGCCAATCTCATCTCAGTCCGGGCCTTCGACCGCAAAGGCGTTCGCATCACCTTCGAACACGGACAAGTCGAGCTCCGCACGCCGCAAGGGTGCATCGCCACAGCATCAGCCATCGCGTCCTGCGTTTACAAACTCAACGCTTCGGTCCAAGCTGCCAGCAAAGATGCGCGACACACCCTCGTTGCCACCAAGTCCAATAGGCTACCTTTACTTACCCTTCACCGGCGCTACGGCCACGCCTCTGTCCAGACACTTAAAAAACTGGCGGCCTCTGGCCAGGTGGAGGGTTTAGATTGGCCCTATAGTGACTTCGAGTGTGATGGCTTCACCTGCAACGCGTGCCTTGCCTCCAAAGCGCATCGTTTGCCTTTCCCCTCTTCGTCGTCGCATGCCGCGGAACCACTCGCATTGGTGCACTCGGACGTCTTATCTTTCCCCGAGGAATCCTTAGGCCATAAGCGATACCTCGTCACGTTCATCGACGACTTCTCGAGGAAGACTTGGGTTTACCCCATCGGGCACAAGAGCGAGGTCCTTCAGACATTCAAGGATTGGCTTCTGGAGATCGAAAACGCCACGGGTCGCAGGGTCAAAACACTTCGCTCGGACAACGGGGGCGAGTATGTCTCTACCGCTTTCAACGGCTATTGCGTGGCCCGCGGAATTCATCGCGAATTGACCATACCGTACACACCCGAGCAAAACGGTCGGGCTGAGCGAGCCAACCGGTCGATCGTCGAGGGCACCCTGGCTCTACTGTCTCACTCGGGACTCCCACGATCGTGCTGGGACGAGGCTGCCATGTGTTACATTCACGCCAAGAACCTCTCGCCTCACGCGGCCCTTGGTGGAGCCATCCCAAACAGTCGTTGGTCGGGCCACACACCAAGCGTAGGGGGTCTTCGGGCATTCGGTTGTCGCGCTTGGACCACCGTGCCGGCTCACCGACGGGACAAGCTCGACCCAAAAGGGATTCCTCTGGTCTTCGTCGGGTACGATCGACACGCGAAAGCCTACCGTCTTCTCGATCCTTCCTCCATGCGTGTGAGTCTGGGCCGCAATGTGACGTTCGTAGAAACCGAGTTCCCCTTCGCTATCGCGCCCACCCGAGTGACGCAGCCGTCCATCCCGGGTTACGCCCCCCAGCCCCCACCCGTCGAAGCTCCAACACCCGTCGAGCCTCCCCCACGGCCACCGGCCCCAACGCCTGTCGAGGCACCCGCGTCGCCCGCATCGACCAGCTCGGCCGACAACGACGACGCCTCATCGACCACGAGCGCAACGACGGAGTCAGCCGTGAACCTGCCGCAACCACCTCCGGATCCAGCTCCACTCGCCAAAGTCAAGCCGAGTTGGGAGTACGGCGACGTCGCCAAGGTTGGTCCCGATCCAGGGAAGTACGGTGAAGTCGACGCTCGAAACATCATTGATGGCCCCCGGACTCGCCGCCAACCCGTTCCCACCATGATCACGCGGGAACAGCCAGTCGACGGCACCGACGGACCCACCGCCTCTTTCAAGAGCCTGCTCCTTGCCTTCGCATCCACCAAGGCCGGCTTCGCAGATCATGACTTGTCGGTTGTTCGCGATCCGGCAAATTGGGGCGACGTCATCCGATCGGGACAAGAGGACGTTTGGGGCGCTCCGGCACAGGATGAATTCGATTCGCTTCTGAACGATTACGAGGTCTTTCAAATCGTCGAATCCTGTGAGCTCCCAGCGGGTGAGATCCTCCTGCGGTCGGGCTGGGTGTTCCGGACTAAACGCAACCAGCATGGCGACATCACCGATCACAAGGCCCGACTTGTTGCTCACGGATGTGCCCAACGCCCTGGCCTTGACTTCGAGAAGACCTACGCCCCTGTCGTCAAATTCACGTCCATTCGAGCCCTCATCGCACTCGCCGCGGCCAACGGCTATCACGTCCATCAGGCCGACGTCAACAAGGCGTATTTACACGGCAAACTTGACAAGCCTCTCTACATGCGCGTCCCTCAGGGCATAAACCTGCCAGGCAAGATCCTCAAGCTGTCCAAATCCATCTACGGCCTTCGCCAGGCCGGCACCATCTGGAACGCTGAGATCGACTCGACTCTGCGGTCCCTCGGATACGTCCCCACCAGGTCTGACATCTGTATCTACCGCCGCGAACACGACGGGCACTCACACTATATTGCCTTGTACGTCGACGACTTGCTTTTGGTTGGTCCCTCTACCGCCGAAATCGAGCGGGTGCTGGACGCGCTGGAACTCGCATACGGCATCAAACGTCTCGGACCTGCCGAATATATTCTAGGCATCCAAGTCAAACGTGGACAAGACGGCTCTATCACGCTCTCACAAGAGCGCTACCTTCGGGACATCCTTGCCAGGTTCCAATTCACCGATGCCAAGCCGGCAAGTATTCCAATGCAGCCAGGTGTCGTCCTTGACTTCGAGGACTTGGCGGCCACTCCTCAGGATCGTACGCGCTACTTGCAGGCCATCGGTTCGTTGATGTACGCCGCAGTTGGAACTCGTCCGGACCTCGCCTTCGTGGTCAGCTACCTCGCTCGCTTCTCCCAGCAGCCTGGCCCGGAGCATTGGACAGCCATCAAGCAGGTCCTCCGTTACATCAAAGGCACGCTGGACTTGGGCCTCACCTATCGCAAGACCAGCCAACCACTCCATGGCTACTCGGATGCGAACTGGGGAGCCTGTCTAACGACCTCACGATCGACCATGGGCTACGCGTTCATCTTGTCCGGAGCCGCTATTGCTTGGTGCTCCAAACGCGAGCACAGGGTGGCCAAGTCCACTACCGACGCAGAGTACCTCTCTCTTTCGTACACAAGCGGTGATGCCATCCACCTGAGCGAACTCCTGGCTGAACTTGGCGCTCCGGTCTCCGGTCCAGTCGTACTCTACGGGGACAACCAAGGTTCGCTGGCTCTTGCGCAGCACCCGACCAACCATCAGGGGTCTCGTCATGTTCGCATCTCGGAACATTACGTCCGCGAGAGGGTAGCTGAGAAGGAGATCGAGGTCCGCTACATCGCCACCGGCGACATGATTGCCGATATTTTCACCAAAGCCTTGGGTCCCAAGCCGTTCATCTTCCATCGGGAGAATTTGGGTTTGCGAGGTGCAGTGGTATGACAGCACGGGGGGGGTGTCAATATATTGCTGCTTCATCCCACTGGTATTCCCGATTATGATTAGTTACTAGTTGTTGATATTAGTCGCCCCGCGCGTCTCGAGCCTGCCTCGCGCGCGCTCCCTTAGCGCTTATCTTCTTTCTCCAACTATCTTTACTATCTTCATCGGCTCTCGTACTTACGCACTTCGTGCCTCGGCCTCAGTTCCTGAAATAAAGTAACCTCGACCGCCTCACATCTCCCCCCTTAACCCTCACTTCGAGCCCTCAGGCTTCTTGCCCGGACGTCTCGCGGGATGGATTGGGTGTTGATGCTGGTGCCGATGGTTTGCTGGGGGTTGAAGTAGACTTCAAATCTGGATTCGAATCTGATTCTCCCAGGACGTTCTTTCACGAGCTGAAGCCGAGGAACGAAGTACGTAAGTACGAGAGCCGATGATGATAGTAAAGATAGTTGGAGAAAGAAGATAAGCGCTAAGGGAGCGCGCGCGAGGCTGGCTCGAGACGCGCGAGGCGTCTAATATCAACAACTAGTAACTAATCATAATCGGGAATACCAGTGGGATGAAACAGCAATATATTGACACGTTCGCCCATCAAAGCTCCGGTCTTGAGCCCGAGGACCTGGACCGGCACCGAGGCCGTCCCAACTTTCAAGGCAGGTCGAGACCGGCAGTCTGTGGAACTGCGAGAAGCCAGCCTTGCCGGGCCAATGACGAGAGAGGGTCCGGCAGTTGGGGGCGAGCAGGCGAGCCGGCGCGACGATGAGACAGGAGCCTGTTCGCGAGTGGTTCCGAGGGTGCAGGGGCAGCAGGGCCAGGAAGACGGACGCGTAATGAGGGCTTGCGCCTGGGTCACCACGTAGCAAGGTGTTTATCACATTGTAAAGTGATCTTTTTAGTCGCTGACCTAGCTGAATCGTGTACGCGCTTTGGAACCTTCTGAAATGGCCTTCCTTCGGAACCGCCGCCACGCATAGTCACCAACGGCGATCGTCAAAAAATCACACGCGCGTCTCTGGATTCCGACGCCTAAACACGCTGATCTTCACACCTGAACGGGGCATGCAGGGGAAGCATGAGCTCGAGAGCACAGTGAGAAACAGTCAAAACCAAGGAAGCTCCAATGAGGACCGTCGCGGTGAGTTTTGGTGGGAAACCCGACGCCGATCTTGCAGCTCGCCGAGTCCCGCGCTCACGACAACTTGGCCTTCGGACAGCTCTAGCTCGGCCAATACGGGCCCAAATGGACTGGAAAAAACACCGTTGGGCTTCTCAGACCTTTGTGTACCCGAAAATGAGCGTTCAGGTCGCACATGGGAAGGTCAAAAAAAATGATTTCATATTGTTGTGGAGTGCTCTGTCTGACACAGCGCCGGTGGGTTAGGGGTATACTTGGACATTGCCATTGTCTAGACCTGGGTTCGAGTCCCAGTCGGCGCATTCTCTTTTTGCTGTTTGTTTGAGCATTTGATTCCACCGGAATTAGCTGTTGGACCAAGTGTTTTTGTTCGCGCGTCGCTGTGCAGAGAGTGGGCGAATTAGCCTCTCGGAATTGGGCCTGAACGGGGGGCGAGGAATATTGCGCGGGAATGCCCGGGCGGCCGTCCCGTCTCCGAAGTCAAACGGCTGCTTACGGCTGCTTACGGCTGCTTATACTCGCGCCACAGACCCCACTCCCAACGCGCTCCCGCTCTCGCTCTGCCTGCTCCGCCCATCCATCTCCTTCAACATGCTCGCTCTCCGATCCAGTTCGAGAGTGAGTTTTGGGGTGCTCTCCCTTTTTTTGGTGGCTGTGCTGTTGCTGATGCTCCGATGCGCCTGCACACAGTCTCTTGTGCGTGCGACGAGTCGGTGGCAGCCCGTGTTTGCGCGTGGGTTGGCGACCGCGTCCGATCCGTACGACGTGGTGGTGATTGGTGGCGGTGAGTCAGCACGGAAGCTGCGTGGGCTCAGCTCAAACCTGGAGGGAGGAGCATCGTGTGCTGTCTTTGCGGCGCGGATCGGATCCGAGTCGATTGGGCTCCGCAACCGACCGAGGCCACCACGGCCCAACCAGCGGCGGCGGCCGATCCCGACGGCTCATCTCCGGCATCTCCGGTGACGCATCCACACACCCTGTGGTCGACACTGTACTGACTAGTAGGATCGTATATCCCATCTACCCCACCTCTTTCGTTCTCGGGAATGCGCGCTCATTCACGACCACCCCGCGGCCGATCGCTGCAACGTCCCGACCTCGGTTCGTCCCGGCTCGCACGACCTTGTTGACTCTCAGGACCCGGTGGATACGTTGCCGCCATCAAGGCCGCTCAAGTCGGTCTCAAGGTCAGTCTTACGTCCCGGCTCTCCTGTGATCGGGCGGGCGGAGGAAATGCAGCCTCAGCAGAGCTCTTCCCTTCTCCTTCGTGCCCGCGTCCGCCACGTACTTTTGTCGAGTGAGCACCACTCTCTTAACACTCTCACCTCCACCCCACTCTCTCCCTCATCGTAACAGACGGCTTGCATCGAGAAGCGAGGATCGCTGGGAGGGACATGTCTCAACGTCGGCTGCATCCCTTCCAAGGCCATGCTCAACAACTCGCACATCTTCCACCAAACCCTGCACGACACCAAAGCCCGAGGAATCGATGGTCAGTCCACTACGCGCCATGCAGTCACCGACGCCTTGCACTGACTTTTGTCATTCACACACGCGCACACTCGACACAGTCGGTGAGGTCAAGTTGAACTTGCCCGTGATGCTTGACGCCAAGAACAAATCCGTGGCGGCGTTGACCGGCGGTGTCGAGTACCTGCTCAAGAAGAACAAGGTCGACTACATCAAGGGTGAAGCCTCGTTCGCCTCCGCGACCGAGATTGATGTCGCCCTCCTCGATGGTGGCAACACCCAAGTCTCGGCCAAGAACGTCATCATCGCCACCGGATCCGAGGTGACGCCCTTCCCCGGCATGGAGATTGACGAGCAACAGATCGTCTCGTCGACCGGTGTCCTGGACCTGCAAAAGGTGCCCGAGAAGTTGGTCGTCATTGGTGCCGGTGTCATCGGTTTGGAGATGGGCTCCGTCTGGTCCCGGTTAGGCGCCAAGGTCGAGGTCGTCGAGTTCTTGGGCGGCATCGGAGGTGCCGGTATCGACGCCGGCATCGCCAAGGCGTTCCAAAAGATCTTGACCAAGCAGGGCATCAAGTTCTCGCTCAACACCAAGGTGCTCGGCGCGACCAAGAAGGATGGCAAAGTCTCGCTCGAGATCGAGGGGGCCAAGGATGGCAAGAAGTCGACGATCGAGGCCGACGTCGTACTCGTCGCGATCGGGCGTCGCCCCGTGACCAAGGGCTTGAACTTGGACAAGATCGGTGTCGAAGTCGACAACCGAGGGAGGATCGTCATCGACTCCGAGTTCAACACTTCGGTCAAGAACATCAAGTGCATCGGTGATGTCACCTTCGGGCCCATGTTGGCCCACAAGGCCGAGGAGGAGGGTATCGCCGCCGTCGAGTACATCAAGTCCGGCCACGGTCACGTCAACTACTCTGTGCGTTCTTTTTTTTTGCAGGCTTGGCTGTTGGACTGGACTCCCAGCTGACCTTGCGCCTGACTGAATACACTCACTCTGAACAGGCAATCCCTTCGGTCGTGTACACGCACCCCGAGGTCGCATGGGTCGGCAAGACCGAGGAGGACCTCAAAGCCGAGGGCATCAAGTACAACATCGGCTCGTTCCCCATGGTCGCCAACTCGCGTGCCAAGACGAACAATGACACGGACGGTTTGGTCAAGGTTTTGACGGAGAAGGAGACCGACAAGGTTCTTGGATGCCACATCGTCAGTGCTATCTCTTCCGAAATCGTGGGTCTGGGGCGCCTTAGCTGACCCGGTTAACGTTGTTCGGGTAATTCAGATCGCTTCCGCCGCCGGTGACATGATCGCCGAGATGGTGCTTGCTATCGAGTACGGTTCGAGCGGTGAGGACGTCGCAAGGACGACCCACGCCCACCCCACGGGTCAGTTCATCCCCTCACCACGCGATGTGCTTTTCGGACTGCTATTGACACGCTGCGTCCTCTTTCCCACTTGCAACAGTTTCCGAGGCCGTTAAGGAGGCGGCTTTGATGGCCTCGAGTGGAAAGGCCATCAACTTTTGATCGGACCAGTTCTTTTCTTCCTCTTTACATGATCCCTTCCTTCATTCTGTTACTAGTTTTTGTGTGTTTTCGGCATGGGCAATGGAAATCTGAATGGACCAAAAAGGGAAGCCAGGATGGTGCATTGGTTGAAGAGAGGCCCGAGCGCGGCCCGACATGTAAGACGGGTTCTCGGATCCCAATCGCTTTATGTCCCTGACAGGGTAGACAACACAATCATCATTTTCGCTCATGGGTTCCAGCCGAATCCGCGATCTGCCCGACTTTCGTGCGGACCAGTGGGAGGCTGGCGTTGAGCTTAGTGGGCTACGTCATCCTCGGGATCGAGGCGAGCAGGCCGATCGCCCGATGCCGACGTTGCTTCTCGCTTCAAACACTCGCGGCGGCTACCTACGGTGCTCGATTTGCAGCTTGTCATTTTGATCCTGGAAGTGGAGGGAGTGTGACGATGACGTAGTTTAGGCGGATCGCTCACCTCGGTCATGTTTTATTCTGGCCGGAAGCGAGTGCGTGTGTGCCATGACATGGGCGTCTGCGCCGGCAGCAGTCAGTGCTCGGTGGTTCTCCGATCCGTTTGGCCCCCACTTGTCAGAGCGAGTTTTTTCTTTCCTTTCTCTCCCTCCTCTCAACCCATAGACTCCTCCGTCACTTACACAATCGTCCCATCCTACATCCTACACCATGAGCTCCGATCTTCAATTCAAAGGCTACGCCATCCACGACACCAAGAAGTTCACCGAGTTCGAGGTGATTGACTTCCAGTGAGTTTCCAGCTCGGTTGGATCTTTTCCGATCCGACTCGTTCTCTCGGTCGCCCCAGGTTGCTGCCTCCGAGTCGCGGCGCCACTGCGACTCAGACTGGGTCAGCTACCGCTGGTCCAGGCATGAAGAACGATTCAGGAGCAGTTTGGTCGTAAACAACACTAACCTCATGTCGACTCCCTCCACCTCAACCAGGCCCAAGACTTTCGGTGATTACGACATCGAGATCAAGGTCAGTTTCTTCGCGGGCACGACGAGCATGTCTCAACTGTGATCGCCGAGGCTGACATTATCGAGTTACTCGCAACTCTTTTGAAAATAGATCAACTGCTGTGGTATCTGCTCTTCCGATGTTCACACCATCACGGGTGGCTGGGGTGAACCCATTCTTCGTGAGTCAACCGATAGTTTTCAGGCTCAGCGCACCAGTCCCAGTTCAGCTTATTAATCGTCTTCCTGCGATTCTCAAAATAGCCATGATCACCGGTCACGAAGTGGCGGGTGTGGTTACGCGCGTTGGCTCGAAGCACTCTGGCGAGTTCAAGGTCGGTGACCGAGCCGGTGTCGGCGCCCAAGTCTGCTCGTGCTTCGAGTGCGATCCTTGCAAGACCGACAACGAGAACTACTGCGTCAAGGGCGGCGTCGACACCTACAACGCCAAGTACGAGAACGGAGAGATCGCCCACGGTGGTTACTCGACCGGTATCCGTGTCCACGAACGCTTCGTCTTCAAATTGCCCGACGCGCTTTCGGACGAGGATGCGGCCCCTATGCTCTGCGGTGGCCTGACCGTCTTTGCCCCGCTCAAGAACCACGGCGTCAAAGAGGGCAGCAAGGTCGCGATCGTCGGTATCGGAGGACTCGGTCACTTTGCCGTTCAGTTCGCCAAGGCCCTCGGTGCCGAGGTCACGGCTTTCTCTCACCAGGCCGACAAGGAGAAGGATGCGCGAGCGATGGGCGCCTCGGACTTTGTGCTGACGTCCAAGAAGGACTTTGCCAAGGACTACGCGCAAAAGTTCGACCTCGTACTCTCGACCGTCGACGATGCCGCCGGATTGCCGATCGCCGAATTGATCTCGATGTTGCGCCTGTTCGGTGTCTTCCACTCGGTCGGCCTGCCCGACAAGCCGGTCCCTGAGCTCAAGTTTCAGGAGCTGGCCGGCAACGGCGCGTCGATCGCGGTCAGCCACATCGGGTCCAAGAAGCAGGCCAACGAGATGCTTGCTTTGGCCGCCGAGAAGGGCGTCAAGACGTGGAAGGAGATCCTCCCGATGAAGGATGCGGGCAAGGGTGTGCAGGGCGTCAAGGACAACAAGGTCCGATACCGCTACGTCCTCAAGGTCGACATTTGAAAAACAGGTTAGGTGTCGATTTTTTCGAAGGATTCGATGCGAATCTGCAAGGCTTGCGCGAGGTGGCTCGTTGTTTGTATAGTTCTCTGGTTGATGCAGGAGATGATGAGAACTGATGCAGTATCGCAAACAAAAATGAAATCAATGTACATATGCGAATCGGACTTGAGTTGTCGAGGCGAGCGGCGCATGTGAGGAGCCGCGGCGGTGGTTGAAACTTGCGCGAGCTGGGCAGCCCCGTCAACTGATGTAGTTGAACAGCGACAGCATCGTATGTCGTCGAGCCTTGGATCTTTTTCTTTCACCAAAGAGAAGTAAAACCGATAAACATACTTTTCCGCTCCCAGCTGTGGACCTGTGGTCATGGTCCGTCGTCTTCGGAGTGAATTCGGACATAAGCAACGTCGAGCCGAGCACGTTGACTCGGCCCGGTTTCGCACAGCGCGCGAGAAGGCGCGGGTGCAGATTGGACCGACAGCGAACGAGCTCGACGCTTGTTCAACCCTCAACTCCTTTGTTTCCTCCACCTTTCCTTCGCTTCGCTCACATCCTCAACATGACGCACACTCCTATGCGGTATCTGTCGACACGAGGCGGCGACGAGCGGCTCACGTTCGAACAGGTCAGTTGGTCGTTCCTGGCGATTTGCCCGATGTCTGGGCGAGGGTCGGGCGCAGTGGCAGCTTGCAGAAGCAACGGAATATGATACCGTAATCCATCGAGACGATGCCCCGGTTGTCGTTGCACCGGCTGCTTCGTCGTGGAAGCTGGAACGATGAGCCTCCTCGTCCGGCCCCAAACCCCAGCTCAGCTTAGCTCAGCTTGATGAGCCTCTTACACCCTTCAGATTCATGCTGACCAGCTCCGATTGTACCACAGACCGTCTTGACAGGTTTGGCACCCAACGGAGGTCTCTACATCCCCGAGCACCTGCCGCAACTGCCCGAGAACTGGGAATCCGACTGGGCCGAGCTGCCCTTCACCGAGCTCGCTCTCAACATCCTTTCCCTCTTTGTCGACGCCGACGAGATCCCGCGAGAGGACCTCAAGCGACTCATTGAACGATCGTACGCCACCTTCCGCCACCCCGACATCGCCCCGCTGCACCAGACCGGTGAGCGTGAATACGTGCTCGAACTCTTCCACGGCCCAACCTTCGCCTTCAAGGATGTGGCGCTCCAATTTCTCGGCAACCTGTTCGAGTACTTTTTGCAACGCAAGAACGAGGGCAAGAACGACGCCGAGAGGGAACGTCTGACCGTCGTCGGTGCGACGTCCGGTGACACCGGCTCGGCCGCCATCTACGGTCTGCGATCCAAGCAGGACATCTCCATCTTCATCCTCCACCCCAAGGGGCGAGTGTCCCCCATCCAGGAAGCGCAGATGACGACCGTCACCGACGCCAACGTCTTCAACTTGGCCGTCGAGGGCACCTTCGACGACTGCCAGGACATCGTAAAGGCGCTCTTCTCGGACGCCGAGTTCAACGCCGAGTACCGTCTCGGTGCGATCAACTCGATCAACTGGGCGCGCATCCTCGCGCAGATCGTCTACTACTTCTCTTCCTACTTTGCCGCGCGCAAGTTGATCGGCCCCGAGGCCAAGGTCCAATTCGCGGTCCCGACGGGCAACTTTGGTGACGTTCTGGCTGGGTACTACGCCAAGCGATTGGGCCTGCCGTCGCAGCAGTTGGTCGTCGCGACCAACGCGAACGACATCTTGACCCGCTTCTGGAAAACGGGCCGATACGAAAAAGCCGATCCGTCAACTTCCGAGGCTCAGGTTGCTCAAACTGAGGTCGTCAATGGCTCGACCGATGGCAAGCAAGCTGCCGCCGCCGTCGCTGAGACCCTGTCCCCAGCGATGGACATCCTCGTCTCGTCCAACTTTGAGCGTCTCTTATTCTACCTCGCATTGGAAGGGTGCACCGCTTCCGCCGTCGCCAAGGACGGTGAAGTCGACGGTGGACAGAGGGCAAAGGTCCGATTGGCGGCTCAACATGTCGCCGAGTGGATGGACAAGCTCAAGACTGAAGGGAGGGTCGTCGTGCCTGATGAGGCGGTCAAGATCGCCCGTAGGGATATGATCGCAGAACGGTGTTCGGATGAGCAGGTGATTAATTTGTCACTCATTGGTATCATATAATTGACTCTGTATGCTGATCTCTCGTGTCCCTTCAGACGACCGCGACGATCCAACAATACTTTACGAACGGAGACAAGTTCGGATCCTACGTTGCGGACCCGCATACCGCCGTTGGGCTTTACGTCGCCAACAAGGTCGCCAAGACAAAGTCAGCACACAGCTCACGCCTTGATAAAGTTTCCAGGAGCTGATCAGTGTGCGCTCTCTCTCTCTCTTGAACAGTCCTTCCGATGTCGTCCAGATCGTGCTTTCGACGGCCCACCCGGCCAAATTCAACGCCGCCGTCGCCGACGCCCTCCGATCGCAGCCCTCGTTCGACTTCAAGCGCGATGTTCTGCCCAAGGAATTCGAGGGTCTCTTGGAGAAGGAGAGGAGGGTCATCGACGTCAAGGGGACCAAGCAGGCCGTGCAGGACGTCGTCATTGAGCAGGTCAAGAAGCTGAGGTCCGTGGGGGGGAGTGAGGTTGCCACGACGGCGGAGAACGGCGCGAGTTTGTAGGGTGCGCGAAATTGCCCGTGGAATCCGAAAGTCACATTTCGGAACCCATGGGAAGTTAGGAATTGCGGTTTCGTGTCCCCGGCATCTTCCAAACCTCGGCCATGTGGTACCGCGCCTTGGTGAGGGGCTTTGGGATCGGGTGGAGCGAACCGCGCGGCGAACGTTGCCCTCCTTCGAAACGGTTCGAAGGTCGGTCTCCAACTTTAGGTATGAAGCAAATCCTTCATTTTCCGTGGGAGCAAACTTCGAGGGTTTCCCTTCCCAATTTTCCCTGAACCTGATCATAAAGGTGAAAGTCGTGAGCGCTTTCATGCTCTCCCTGTCCAGACAAGCGCTGAGTTGCAGGAGGTCTGTTTTCGACGCTTCACCAAGAAGTAAGATGTGCTCAAGCAGGTATGTCGCACCTCAATTCGATTCGGAGATATGACTTTAACTGCCTTGGCTCACGCTGCGTCATTGAAAGAACAGGTACAGGGCCTAAAGGTTGAGGTGCAAAAGATATGATAGTTTGCCAGGCTCTGCAGCGTGAGCCGCCAAGATCTGTGACTTTCACTGTTGATACAAATCCAGTGCTGGAAGTGGCAGCAGACTCTGATCACTGTGACGTGTGCTTTCATGGAGTACATAGGGACCTAGCTTAATACATCAAGTGCCGCCAAGGTAGCTCGTGAGCGTGGTTTGTGCGAATGATCACATTCTGGTTGTGCGATTGATCGAATTTTGAACAGGGGCGAGGCCTTCAACGAAGCGGGATCGGTGTAGTTCGACGAAACATGTTGAGGAGTTGGACTGCAAACGTTCTGCCACCGTTCCGATCTTCGCGATGTCCCTGACCGTTCGGATTGCTGGAACAGATTGGTGTTTGGACGGCTTGGCCACGTTCGCCATCTCGGTAAAAGGTCTGACGATCATGAGCCAACGGGTCGGCGCAACCAGTTGTGACATGTGAGGTCCCACCTTTACCTGCAAAGCCGGTTTGAATCATAGAGAGCTTCCCTTCCTTCACATTGTCACGTTCACGGCTAAACCTTACGATGACGAAGCTGTCGCTCCCTATTACGGCAAGGACTAAGAGGTACTCCACGACTCAGCTCCGAGATACACGAGTGAGATGAAGAATAGCGTGGAGAAGGACTCAGGATAGGACCGACTTGTCTCCAACGCAATGGACTTTGGCACCCGAGTCGATGATCCATGGAAAACGTGGCATCGTTCGAGAATAAGGGAAAGTGTAGGTCATCAATGCAGATTCATCTCACCTCGGCGTACGAGATGTGGGACACCCTCCGAGGCCTCCACTCTCACGGTCGCCCGAGTCGTACTATGGACCTCCTCAATACTCTGGCACCCCTACGCTGGAGATATCCCATTTAAAGAATTCGTCAACAAGTTCAAGATTGCCATGACCGATTTTCAAAACCTCGGAGATCCGCTTCCGCATTGGTTGTTTGCAGGCATGCTCGTTCGGTCGCTCCACAGCCCAGTATGACTCGATCGTTGGGAACCTTGCCTCCGATATCGACATTCACATGGATTGGAACACGTTCTATCCGAAACTCCTGATGAACGTCGAGATGGCTGATTCCCGAAACAAACAAAAGGAATCGTTATTCGCTCGGATCGTTGACGATACCAGCCTCGTCGCCCGTATTTCCACCACGGCGCAAAAGGACTACTCCAAGTCGTACTGTTCGCGCTGCAAAGCACTGGGACACGAGCGTGGTTGGCGTCTCTGTCCAAGCAGGAACAAACGGATGCGAGCGCTCCCGTTTCCTCGGACTCAAACTCGAACGTAGCTGCCATTGGTGTAGATGAATCTGCATTGATGACCTACACTTTCCCTTATTCTCGAACGATGCCACGTTTAAAGAATTCGTCAACAAGGTCAAGATTGCCATGACCGATTTTCAGAACCTCGGAGCTCCGAGGTCGAATTGGCGATGTATTTGCATGCCAAGTCGTTGCGGCGGATGGCCCGTTCGCGATATTCCGCGACCTTGTCCGCAACTTGAACGCTGGTGAGCCTGGGCAATTCGTCCGAGTGCGCAGAACCAGAGCCCCCCCCCCCCCCCCAAGCCCGCTAAAGCCGGGGGAGGCTGGTTCAAGTGGCGCGACGGACGCCGTTGGATGTGCGATAACGAGCGTGGACCGATAGTCCGCGACAAGGGAGTCGATGGATTGGTTGACGACATCCCATAGTTTGTCGGCTCGAAGATTGATGAACGCACGTTGTGACCAGCTCTTGTACCCTTGTGTCCTTGAGGTACAAGCGATTGCCCGACCCGTTAGGGAAGTCGGATTCGCTCGTTGAGCTCATAACCTATTAAGACAAGGACTAAGAGGTACTCCACGACTCAGCTCCGAGATACACGAGTGAGATGATGAGAATAGCGTAACTTTGCAGTAACTAACCTAAGAGGTACTCCACGACTCAGCTCCGAGATACACGAGTGAGATGAGAATAGCGTGGAGAAGGAACCCAGAAGGAGAAAAGACGCAAAGACAGAGATAGGCGCGCGCGCAGAATAAGGAGTTAACCAAGACTAATAGCAATGAGTTAGGCGCTCAGACCCCGCCTCTAACACTCCCCGCAGGATTCCTTGCACTTTGTGCAGTTGGTCACCTTGAACTTGGCCTGGGCAGTTTTCCGAAACGTCTGCCGACGTGCGGCTGTGCACGTCCGGCGCCTGGCCAGTGGTCCACTACGCGCCATTCTTGCAGAACGTTCGCGGGTGGCGTGTGCATCGAGTCAAGGAGAACGGACTTGACAAAGCCGCTCTGGAATGTTTGATCGCAGCTCTCGCCAATTGTGAAGGGATCTGTAAGTCGGATGCTCGGATCGGAGCATCGGTTGAGGCCAAGCTGAGCCTGCGGGCTCAGTTGGTGCAAAGTACGTGATGCTGAGCACTCTAAGCGATAAGACTGGGGAGATTATCGTCTTGGAGCGCGAACAGCGGGTTCCGGGTTCCGGGTTCCAGGGATATGGGAAACCGTTTGAGGAAACCGTTCGTTTGATTGTGAAACTATGACCTGGCCCTACTAGCCCTGGCCCTCGAGAAAGTCCTCGTCAACGCAATTGCGCCGTGGCGGACAGCGCACGATGCCCACCCTACGGTCGCGATGGACCTGCAACGGTGACCATGAATTGACCCGACAACGGCATCCCATTCTAGAAGTCTCTCTGGAGTAGTGGCTGGTCACTATCACAGGAAAAAAAACTCCCAAAATACACCTGCATGTTTGTGCCACGTGCAAGAGGAATCGCGACCTCAAGTCGGAACGAGAAGTTGCAACGCGGGGTTACCAAGGTGAAGTGGAGAGCAGATTCACCAAAGATCCGGAACTGTGCCTGGAAATCCAAATCAAATGAGTTGATTTATGCAGATCTTCCCGATTCGAGCTCGTCGATGTTCCGCTGGTCCCTGCTGTCGGCAGACGTGTCACGGATTGAAAAGCCGAGGGCTCGAAGGCCGATCCGTGCACGATTCCAAACTGCCGGTCTTCTCAATTCGGCGGGGAAGAAAATGAGCTCGGTCGGTTTTGAGCAATACGTCAAGTGTATTATGGCATCGACAATTCATCAAAGTTGGTTCGGCTTCTTTGCGGACTCGAGGCCCTGTGCGCGGAGATAGCCCCACTTTTACCGGGAAACCGCAGCGTGATTGAAGCTCCTCAGTAATCCAGAGCCCCCTCGCCTTTCGCCGTTGGGGGAAGCGTGGGTGTTCCGCAACCGAGGGGACGATATCCGCTAATCAAACGCATCATCAGTAGACCCCGCTGAACTTTCCAAAACCGGCCCCCCTTCTCGGACATGTCGCTGACTGTTCGGAGTCCTGAGCACGGCGCTCGAGCCTCGCGATGTCGCAAACTCATTCGCACATCAGACCATTGTTGCGGCTTCCCCTCGCAGTATAGGCACCCCTTGGGACATCTTGGATACCTTTTATTCCTCCTTGAACATCACAAAACCGCTGGTTCGATTCTTCGCCGATATTTCTGAACCTATCACAACAAGCAACTCTCGAGCTGCATCATCTCTGGTCAAACCTTGCCGAGCCCAGTCTTCAATCGAATGGCATCAACGATCGTCGAAGTTAGTGCTCTTCTCTCTGAGGCCCTGGGCCCAGAGGGGGCAGCCGAATGGATGAAGCTATGTAGGTTCCTCCTGTGCTCTGGTGGCTTGGTGCCAGGTTTTGATTTTTGATCCGACCTCGACAGACGGAGACTTTATGATCGAGGCTCTCGCAACCAACAAGAACCCCTACCCGATAGCAATCGCTTCCGTCGAAAAGGGGCTTTACCTTCGCGTTTCCGTGGCGGTGGTCAATCAGTTCCGATTCCTCATTGCGCTATTTACGGTATCACTGGCCTTCGTCTTGCTGGGCTTTGTCTTGCGGCTCTTTCAAGGTCGATTCTGGCTCTATTACCGTATCGACTCACGTGTTACGATACCGAACATCCTCGTGCATTACAGCATCTGGGCTGTGTGCTTTATCGCTCGTGAGTTGAGACCTATGTTGCCACCCTCCAACTTGAGACTCTGCACTGATAAATAAGCAAATTTCGCCCAGTGAGCATCTTCGGATTGGATACGACCATCAAGTGTGCATCCGGCACCCGTACACCAGGTTGGTACATCAGTCTTCAAGGCATCTTACCACTGGCGCTCTTTCTTGGGCAATACAGCGAGGTCTGGGCGACCGCAGCTGGCTATGCGATCCGCAGGTACGGCGTGCACAACGGCGACCCGCCTTTAGTCTCGTTGGCATTCACCTTCTTGCCAGCCCTGTGCCCCCTGGTCATTCTCGTCCCTTCTATTGCCACGTTCGTGCTCGCCGCGCAAAATTTCGCACAAGTCGGGACTTCGGGTGCCGCGGTCTTGCTGTCGCTGAAGATCTCTGCCGAGTCGTGGGTCCCCGGCGAGGGGCTTGTGCTTTCGCAACTTGAGCCAAGTTTGCACAACCTTGGACTCATGATGAAAGCTGCCCGCTGGCACGCGCACTACACCAAGATTGCTTTCGCCTACACTGGTGTTTCCTTATCCATCATGTTTGCAGTGAGTTTTTCCCTGACTGTCTGAGAGGACCCAGGTTGAACCCTCTTGGCTTGAGCTGATTTCTCTTCCATTGAACCACTTTTTCTTCTCGAACATGCAGTTGTACGTGATGGCCGCCATTGTCGAAGTAGGACAGCTACGTAGTCAGGCAAAACACCTGAAGTCGATCGCGAGAGTCGGAGCTGAGCCTGACACCGACTCTGGAGCACCTTCCTCCCCCGTGGGCTCACCCCGAGAAGCTGCCCATCGTCTCAATGATCGGCCTTGTGCTCAACTCAGGTACGCTTGCATGGACTTGTAGTCACTTACGGGACAAGGAGAAGTACTTATGACAGACCTGCATTTCTTGAAACACAGAGCGCAATCCGAGCTCGTCGAATGGGCCGCCTCGAACCGGCTCTTGACGGCGACGCTCATTTCCTTGACGCTGCTGGTGAACGCGGCATTCGCTTTCTGGTTCGCGACCAAGCCCATCTCGCTCGCCAACAATAACCATCGTTTTTCGACAATTGTGCTCGTATCGGCCTGGGTCAACTCGACCCTGTTGACCTTGGTCGCAATTCTGATCCTTTTCCGATCACTGGACGGCTCGAACCCAGCGGCGAAGCGGATGATCAAGATCTTGCCTTGGATGACTCGTTTGCTCCCGCCCTCGGTCGGATTGGATCGTCTTCAAGATGCGACGTACGAAGATCCGGCCAGCACGAAGCTTCATAATCCCATCGAACAACCTACCACCGTGGTCAAGCTCAAGGCCAATACGGCGCCAGCGAACGAGGACTCCCTGTCTGAGAAGAGTGCGATGACCCATTTCCCGCACTCTGCTCAAAGGCACTCCTTTCATAGCTCCGAAAAGAACGCGTCGGATAAGTCAGGATCGATGTCCGCTAACGGTAATAGATCTGTCTGATGCTGAGGTCGGAAGTTGAGGTGCATGTTAAGGTTTGAGCTCCTCACCTGTTCTCAGATTTTTCTGCTCCCGGCGTGGATCGCCGATCGCTTGATCAGCACCTCGTTCTGGCGGCTTCCGTGCGTTCTGGCAGCGTTTTCGTGTATTCTTGGGGTGTAATTCAAAGATCGGCTCCTTTCTGCTGTCAGTTACTAAATTTTGGCACTCGCTGATGAGCCCTTGGTGTGAGTCTTGATGCCAGGATTTGTGAAGAATGGATGAGAAGGCTCGGCGCACTCGCAGCAGCATGCATGAGTTGCCTAGACAGATCGGCAAATGACGTGGTCGGGAGCGAGCGGCGCGCGCGCACTCGAGCCCAAAGTAGGCTGATCGCGATTGATCGCATCGGCAGTCGATCGCTCGGTGCCTGCCTGCCAGCTAGGGCTGGGTCACTAATAGGTGACATTAGTGACGTGACATTAGTGACGAATTAGTGACGGATTAGTGACAAGGGGGTCCCAGAAATCGTTGTCACTAATGTCACTAAGTACCCATAGGTACTAGGTACCGGTCTAGACCCGGTCTACTTGCTTGTACCTGATGGCGACCCTGGAATGTGAATGACAAGTCTGGAATGCTATTTACCAACACGAAAATGCCGGGTCACGACTCCGGCCCAGCTGGATATCTTCGAGTGGGTCGATTTCCAGATCCTGCCTGACCAAGCATCTGAGGAACGAACAAACATCGCTTCCGCTCCCAGCAGTGGTGTTGGACGACGAGGAAGACGAAGCGATGGATCTTTGATTACCTGATGACGAGATGACCATGTAACGATGGTCTCTCTGGCGCACTTTGTTATGTTGAGTGCTAGAGCTTGCCTCCGACAGTGCAATGTACATCGTTTCCATTCAGTGACATTAGTGACCAAATATTGGACTTAGTGACATTAGTGACAGGCGAAAATCTGGTGACATAAGTGACAGTGACAATTATAAGTGACCGAGGGTCCGACTTTTGTCACCTATTAGTGACGGGGCCAAAACAATTAGTGACCCAGCCCTACTGCCAGCGCCCAGCGCCCACCCCTCGTGCGCCTTCGTGTGCCTTCGTGTCATCGTGTGCCTTCGTGTGCCCCCAATGTGCCCTCGCCCGCCCGCCTCTGCCCAGCCTTTGCCCGCCTATCGGTTTGCGCCTGGGTCCAAGCCTCGGTCGCTTGCGGAGCTCGGTTCCGTACCTTCTCCTATCTTCGGCTGCTCCTCTCCTCAGGAGATTTCCTGAACTGAACCGTAATCACTTGTGCGTCCTTGTGGTCGTATGCGCCATTCTTGGCACAGCGCTTACCTCCTTCCCTCTTGTGCCTCCCCCCACTAGCGTCCCGTCTCGGCCGTCGTTCTCGGATCGGCCCCCCTCATCGACATCGATCTCAGTTCCCTCTCTCAAAATGGCACCCGTCAAAATCGACCCCGTCGTCAAGGTCTCGGGAGCTCCTTCGTCGTCTCTGAGTGAACGACGCAAGTCGGATGCCGCCAGGACCTCGCCTCCGAGCATGATAATGCTCAACAGCAGCAGCAACAGCAGCGCCGCCAGCGCGCTCGTTGTCCCGCGCGAAGCTTGCTCGCCCTCGCTCAATGCGACCGGCACCAAGGATGCGCTCGAATCCACGAGTGGGGTATCGACCCCGTTAGCTGGATTGGCTGCATCGGGGCGACCGACCCGGTCGGGTACGGTCAAGAAGTCGAGAAAACGATCGTCGTCCAAGCAACCCTCGCGTCGCCAGGACACCGTCACCGACGCGGGCTTTGAAGGCGATGTCGAGCTTCACGGTCAAGCCAACGACTTTGTTGACCCCGATGACACCGACGAGGAGGCCACAACCGGTCCTTCTGCTCGCGGAAGCCGTCCTTCCCTGGCCACCGCAGGACGAGGAGCCGGTTCCGAGCGCGTATCCGAACAGATCCATGCCTCGATCCCGGCCAACTTCCCCGACGAAGAGTCGGTCGCTCGTTCGACGTTCCGCAACCGCAACCCCTCCATGTCGTCCCACCAACACCCCGGTCGCTTGCCTCTGAACCAACGTATGAGCTCGTACCGATCGGCTAGCGCTGGACGACCCCGAGCAAGTTCGATCTCGAGCACGCGGTCCCACGAAGCGACGACTCATCCGTTCCCCACCCCAGGCCACAAGGCCCACGGCGGAGCTCCCTTTGATGGCTGGAAGTCGGTCGAAGAGAAGCGACTCGACGAGGATGAGGCGAAGGAGAAGCACTGGAAGCGCTGGGGACCCTACGTCTCTGAACGCCAATGGGTGAGTTGCACTTCGCAAAGCCACGGTCGTAACTTCTTCACCGACTGACCTTTTCTCCACCCTCTTTGTCTCCAGGCGACCGTCCGCGAGGACTACTCGGCGAATGGGGATGCTTGGTCCCACTTCCCTCACGAGCATGCTCGTTCGCGAGCGTACCGCTGGGGAGAGGATGGACTTGCCGGTATCAGTGACAACCATGGCCGCATGTGCTTCTCCGTCGGTCTGTGGAACGGCGTCGACTCGATCCTCAAGGAGCGAATGTTCGGTGTCACCGGTCATCAGGGCAACCACGGCGAGGACGTCAAGGAACTCTACTACTACCTCGATTCGACGCCGACGCACTCCTACATGAAGATGCTGTACAAGTACCCGCAGCGCGAGTACCCTTACGAGCAGCTCGTCCGCGAGTCGAGTAACCGTGGTCGTGACGTCGGGGAGTTTGAGATCACAGACACGGATGCTTTTGAGGACAACCGCTACTGGGATATCTTTGTCGAATACGCCAAGGACGAAGACTGCGCTGAGGGCATCTCGATCCGCATCACCGCATATAACCGTGGCCCCGACCCGGCCACGCTTCATATTTTGCCTCAGCTCTTGTTCCGCAACACTTGGTCCTGGCCAAAGGACAAGCCCGAGGGCGACAAGATGCCTTCGCTCAAGCAAGTTGGCGAAGGGGTCGTCGAAGCGAACGAACCTCATCTTGGCCGCTACTATCTTCATGCCAACTCTTCGCCGGCGCCGGTGAACCCGAGGCGGAAGGGCGAAGACGAGACCGTCTTCACGGATGAGATCGTTATTCCCGAACTGCTCTTCACCGAGAACGATACCAACTTTGAGCGCCTCTACGGTGGCCACAACGTCACCCCTTACGTCAAAGACGCTTTCCACGACCACGTCATTCACAAGCACCGCCCTGCCCTGCCCAAAGTTGCCAAGGCTCGAGCTCCGGCTCCTTCTGAGAGCGAGTACGACTCGGACAAGACGACGGGCGAGGCAACGCCGAGGACCGAGGATGGGTCGCGCACGTCGTACGTCGAATCCGACACCGAGGAGGAGCAAGAGGACGACCGCGAATTCGTCAATCCCGAGAAGAAGGGTACCAAGTGCGCTGCGCACTACGTATTCCGCGACGTCCCCGGAAACGGCGGATGCGCCGTCGTGCGTCTCAAGCTGACGCCCAAGACGGCCGAAGAGGACGCGTCGATCCAAGACGAGGAGAGCTTTGACTGCGTCGTCGAGGAACGCCGCATGGACTCGGACGAGTTCTACTCGAGGTTCAACTCCGGTGCATTGAGCGATGATCTGCGAAACATCATGAGGCAGGCCTTGTCGGGCATGCTCTGGTGAGTCTCCTCTCATCGTGACGGAATTGGCCGGAGATTTCGATCACAGAGCACTGACCAAGACCACGCTTTTGGGTTTGTTCACTGCACAGGACCAAGCAATTCTACATGTTCATTCAGAAACAGTGGATTGAGGGTGATCCCGGACAGCCTGCACCGCCGGCCGAGCGCAAGTGGATTCGCAATAGCGACTGGAAACACATGCATATCGAGGACGTGCTGTCGATGCCCGACAAGTGGGAGTACCCTTTCTTCGCGATCTGGGACTCGGCTTTCCATTGCATCCCGCTCGCCATGGTCGATCCGGCTTATGCCAAGAAGCAGCTCGACATCATGACGCGCGAATGGTACATGAAGCCTGACGGCGCCTTGCCCGCTTACGAGTGGAACTTTTCCGACGTCAACCCCCCTGTTCACGCATGGGCAACGTTCCGCGTGTTCAAGATCGAGCGCAAGATGCACGGCAAAGAAGACTTGCACTTCCTCGAGCGAGTGTTCCAGAAGCTGCTCATCAACTTCACGTGGTGGGTCAATCGCAAGGACGAAGGTGGCAACAACGTCTTCGAAGGCGGTTTCCTTGGGCTCGACAACATCTCGCCCTTCAACCGTTCCGAGCGCTTGCCGACCGGCGGAACGATGCGCCAGGCCGACGGCACAGGATGGATGGGTTTCTACTGCCTGAGCATGCTCAACATCGCACTCGAGCTCGCCAAGCACAACCCCGTGTACGAGGACATTGCCAGCAAGTTCTTCGAGCACTTCTTGTTCATCTCGGATGCGATGACCTTCGAAGACGGCCAAAACGAGATGTCGCTCTGGAATGACGCAGAGGGCTTCTACTTTGATGCCATCACCTGGGGCCCTGGCGCGGTTAAGCAGCTCCCCGTGCGCTCGCTCGTCGGCTTGATCCCGTTGTACGCTACCTTGACGCTCGAGCCGGCGACCATCAAGAAGTTCCCCGGATTTAAGAAACGAATGGAGTGGTTCATCGAGAACCGCTCGAGCATGGCGAAGCGTAACATGGCCAACATGTCGCTCGGAGGCAAAGGTGATCGACGCTTGCTCGCGCTCGCGAACGAGGACCGCCTGCGTCGCATTCTCGAACGCATGCTCGACGAGAAGGAGTTCCTCTCGGACTACGGCATCCGATCGTTGTCGCGTCACCACAAGGAACACCCTTGGGCTATGGACGTCAACGGAGAGGAATTCTCGGTCCACTACTGGTAAGTGCTCGTTCACTCTGGGCTCACTCGGTCCCCGCTTGCTCGGTCTTGTTCCTTACCCCCGCCCCGCTTATGCTCACCCCTCTCGCAGGCCCGGAGACTCGCACTCGGCGATGTTCGGCGGTAACTCCAACTGGCGTGGACCAATCTGGCTCGCAACCACGTTCCTGCTCATCGAGTCGTTGCAGCGTTTCTACCAATACCACGGTACTGCTTTCAAGATCGAGTGCCCCACCGGCTCTGGTGACGAGATGAACTTGGCCAACGTTGCCGACGAGATTCAACATCGCATCATCCACATCTTCGCCCGCGATCACGAGGGTAACCGTGCGTGCAACGGTGGCTCGGAGATGCTCAACAAGGACCCGCACTTCCGCGACTACGTTCCTTTCCACGAGTTCTTCCACGCCGACAGCGGCAAGGGTCTAGGCGCCTCACATCAGACGGGATGGACCGGTCTCGTCGCTTACATGATCTGGATGAGTGAGTCAAACATAGCAGGGACTAACGCGAAACGCCCGAGAAGTGTCGCTGATTATGCCTGTGGAACATGGTGGTGCTCACACAGCTGGATCCACGGCACGCTTGCCTCGAACCCCTCGCACCCCGAAGAGCGCTGCTTCACATTACTTCGACGGTCAGTGCTACATGTGCCGCTACAGGTTTTAGGTTTCGTCTCATTTAATCTGACCTGGCCCTTCCATCTCGTTGCATCCTTTCTCGTATCTTGCCGACTGTAGAAATTCCTGCGACACCCGGAGCGACCGATGTCGAGTATTCAGATGCCTGGAGTGGGTTCGTGTCGGCGAGCGACATGTCGCCTTCGGAGCTCTAGTCGCAAACATAACCACGCTCCGCTTGGCCATCCTTCTTGCTGTTTGTATTCTCCGGTTCAAAAAGTACTTACACCTCTTCAAAACTTCAACGCTTCACCGCCCTGTTCTCCGTCTCTCCCAAAAAAGGACAGTGATGTTCCCCATGTCCTCGAAATGAGCTGCTCTCTGCTTTCCCTTGTAATGGTTCCCATAGAATGCAATCACCCTGCACCCTTTCCCTTCAGGGGGCCCAGCCACGCCGTTGGTATCCTCATGTTATCCTTAGATGATAAACTGCTAGGCTAGAACGAGACCCTGTCCGTCCCGCACTGCGCAACTGTCCCTGCCCTCAGGGTCGCACGTGCGCAGCGCGCACGCTTCCATATCATCCACTTCACCCTCCAAAGTGTGGGAATTGGTACCGATGCGTATCGTCTGTTCGCCAGTCCTTTATGATAGCTTAAAATTCGATAAGTGTTCGGGATCAAGCGACATCAAGACTTTGCGCAACAAAAAACACGACTGCATCATGGAGCAAAAGAGGTTCGAAGACGCTATGGAGTACATGGACACCACGCTCCATCTCAATCCCCATGTCGGCCACACCGGCTTTATCCTCGAGGAAGATCGCCGTGAGACATCCATGACGGACTAATATCAGAGGTTACAGTTTTAAACACTGCTACAAGCTTATTCCGGACTCGGCTTCGTGTTTTAGCCCTCGAAGAGTAGGAAGAAGCTTGCGTAGATATTCGGCCGTTCACTAACCTTGCACGAATCCGGTCGTATCTCATCGGAGTGGTTTAGCAGATAAATAGAAGAGGGAGTCGGGTGGATACGTATTCTATTACCCATCTACCACAACATATGCGAAGTACGTGGCTACGTGCTACGTTTTAACGGTAGGCGTCGCCGAGCGCGTGGGCCCGGTCGAAGGTGTCGCCCCTTCCTCGCTTTCGCTTTGCTTCCTCCAGAGCTCGGCGTACACACCATCCTGCTCGAGCAGCTCATTGTGCTTCCAGAATGAGTTAGGGAAGTATCAGCAACCTGCATATCTTCGCTCATGCTTTACTATCGTCACTCACCGATCCCGATTCGACAATCTTGCCCTCGGCAAGCACATGAATCACGTCGCAATCGACACTGCCTCAGAAGCACAAAGGTCAGAAATAAGATTCCAAACATTCGAATACCTATTCCCAGTACATACATGGTCGAAAGTCGATGCGCGATCGCGAGTGTCGTCCTCCCCCGCGATAATTCGCGCAGTCGAGCTTGGATCAGTCGCTCGTTGGTCGTGTCGAGTGCCGAAGTCGCTTCGTCCAACAACAAGACTATCGTCAGGGGAGCGGATCGCGTTAGCAAACTGCCAAGTCCATATGAAAGCAGTGGATGTTTCGACCTACTGGGTGGGTTCTTGAGCAGGACCCGAGCGATGGCGACGCGCTGCTTCTCGCCGCCGGACAAGCGCTGTCCTCGCTCCCCAACTCGAGTCTCGTAGCGATCAGGGAAAGACATGACTGGGCGAGAGAGAAACGCAGTTATTCAGTCCACGTGACGACGAAGTAATTTAGGACACCCTCTCACTCACTCCTATCGTGAATCGCCGCTGATCTTGCGGCTTCGATCATTTGCTCCGTCGTCGTCTCGATGCCGCCCCCGTACGCGATGTTGTACCTGGCCGTCTCATTAAACAAGATGCTCTCTTGCGGTACCAAACCGATCGCATTCCTGAGCGTGACCTGCGAGTAATCCCTCACGTCCACTCCATCAACGAGGATGCGGCCCTCGGACACGTCGAAGAAGCGATATACGAGGCGCATGATCGTGCTCTTGCCGCTTCCCGACGGTCCGACAAGGGCGACGGATTGTCCCCGTTGAATTTTGAAGGAAACACCTTTGATGGTCTGGGATTTGTCGTCGTACGAGAATTTGACGTTGTCGAACTCGATCGTGCCGCCTTGTCCGGGAGGGATGACGAGAGGTAAAGCGTTGGGACGGTCGACGATGTCCTTCTTCTCGTTGAGTAGTTCCATCAATTGCTCCGTGTCGACGAGGGACGACATCACCTGGCGGTATAGCGTGGCAATCTGATTCAAGGGAGTGTAGAGTTGATTGAGGAACGAAGAAAAGGTCACAAATTCTCCGACCTAGAGGGGGGACCAAAGTCAAACGAGAAGTGAGAAATCGGGTGAAGCTGCAAAATACGCACCCAGCCCTATACTCACCTCGAGCTCGCCACGAACAATCCGTCGGGACAGGATGAAGGAACAGACGAGGAAGCCCACGGAAGAGATCCCATTTTGCATCAGCGACAACGAGTTCCAAGCCTGCAGAACGATCAACGCTGGTCAGAAATGAAACCACAATTTCGGAAGACGCAGTTTCGGAAGACGAAGAACACACACTGTAGACTTTGAACGATCCCTTTTGATACACCCGCAAGGCATTGCGTAGGCGCTCGGACTCGAATCGCTCGGCCGTAAAGATCTTGACGGTCTCCCAGTTGAACAACGTATCCGTCTTGATCTGATGCATGAACTGCGACTCGTCACGTAGCTTGCGGTATAACTTGGTGCGACTCTCGGCGAGTATGATGGACGTCGCGACAAAGACGATCGAAACGCCCGTGACGATGCTGACGATACCCCACCCGTATCGGTAACCGATCACGACCGCGGCGACGGGCAAGTCGATGATGACTGGGACGAAACTGAAGATGAGAATCTGGAAGAAGTCGTTGATTGCGTCGGCACGACCGAGAATGCGCAAGAGTTCGCCGGTCTTGCGATGGGTATGGTAGGATAAGGAGAGGTTGAGAAGACAATCGAACGAGAGCATCGACATTTCTCGTTCCGAATATTGTTTGATAGGGAGAGACAGATATTGGTACCTAGATTAGCAAGGTAGAGACCCGTCAGTCGTCGAAACGATTCGCGATGGCAAGAGCGCTCGCCAAGACTCACAGCATAGAGCTCGATTCTTGCCAAAAGCTCATAATCGTGTAAAGGCCGACGTTGAGATAAGGCGGTCGACCGGCGGACAGATCGGATACGACACGACCGAGCAAAAGCGGTACCCAGACATTGACAACACGCCTAAACAGCATCAGCCCGATGCAGACGAGCGACACGATCTGCAACGACAGCGACTTTGACGGCCACAAATAAGGGAACAGGATGCGCACGCGACTGAACAAGGTCAGGATCGACAGTGATTTTGGGTCTGGCGGTCGGTTTGACGGGCTGCAGAAGAAAGAGTCGGTTAACTGTTGTCTACCATCTGTGCGGCAAGATCCGAGGCTACTGAGTCGACTTACGGCCTCGAAGACCTTAACGGCCCATATGCGGGTTTGCTCGGGATCGTGCCATAGTCGCCACTATCACCGTTCGCAACGCCACCGTTTCCGAGCAAACTCGTCCGTTCGCCAGTCGTTGGTCCATCCTTTGGCACGTACGATCGCTTGTAAAGGAGCGAAGATTGCAGTAGGGAGAGCATAACGAGAAGCAACAGACGGAGGGCGAGGATGCCGAGATGGATACTTGGCAAAGGCGTTGCTGGGGGTCGCATGGAAGCGTCTGTACGAACGAGGAAGAGTCTCGGGAAGTGCTTGTTGTCAGGTCGCTGAGGATGCTCCGCAAGACATTGACGCCCACCTTGCTGTACTATGCGGCCGAAATAATATGCAACCGCGGCGTCCAAGGTGAGGCCGACCAGGACCAACGCCCGAGGATACACCCGACCCCAATCGGCTTGTTTTTTCCTTGCCCTCTCTTGCAGCGTCATGGCCACGACGCAGAGGACGTACGACAGCAAGCCTCCGACGGTGTACGGGATCATTTGCCGGAATAGGGGTTCGGACGGCTCGAACGTCGACGTGATCAGTGACGCAATGACTGTGGGCGTCAGGTGTCAGCTCTGGGCATGACAGCAAAGTTCACGGACCGGACGTACCCTGTGCCATACCGTCAGCAAAATAGGTCGCCGCAACGAGGCCGAAGAAGGCGACGATCCAGGACCGTCTCGGTGTGTTGACGACGAGCACGACGGGTACGATACCGTCCTCGTCCTCGCCGTCTGCGGCTCTGGCATTGGTCCTATTCAGTGCATCGATTGGGCCATAGTCGGTATCGGTTTCGACCCAATCTTGTGCCTGTATGCGCGCAATGAGCGCCACAAAGCCCTTGGCCGCGAATCGACCGAGCAGCAACAACAGCAAGGTCGACGGCAGCGCCAGTCGCAGCGTCGCCAGCGTGGACAACAGGTCGGCCATGTCGGAACCCATGGCGGATGCGAGTGCGAGTGGAGGTGCGACGATCGACCGGCAGGACGGTGGGTTCGATGCGGTGCACCCAAGGACGGAAAGGGGCGCTTCCGAAGCCCCACACGCTGTGCGAGTCCTCACGCACGCTCGCGTCAGCCTGCGTCGATCGGGTTCGAGGTCCGTGCGCACCCGGCGCCGCCACCGATCGGCGATAGTCACTGCCAAGAGTCGATGGCTACCTAGAAAATCAAAGGACTCCGCCTATAAGACCGCGATGAAATAGGATCTGGCCAATACTATCGTCTGAATTAAAGTCGTTGCAGATTGGCCCTGACGCCGGTGACACACTCGAGCGAGCACGGGAGAATGATGATGTTGACACGCGATCGATTTAATTTACGCTGCGTTTACGCTGGTGCCCCTGTTCATCTCGAGTCGGTCGGCCTTGAAGCGCTCTAAAGTAAGATACCATGGCTCACTTCAAGACCCCCTTTTCTTTCAAAGCGATGAAGTACGAGCAAAGCCCCTCAGCAAGCTCAGGCGAGCTCGCCCAGCAATTTCCCAAGCAAACATCGCACCGTACCCTTCATTTCATGAGGGCTGCAGCGACAGGACGCCGAATCGTAAAAGTCCGCGCACCCAATGTCTCAGAATAAAAATTTCGAGTCAGTCGGGTTCTACAGTACGTGCCGGCAGTGCGACACTAGTTGTCAGTTTCGAGGCAAAACTTGAACGGCACAAGTACGCGACAGCGGGGCGCAGAGTCTGCTTGTCCCGAGAAGAATCCAAGTGCCGAAGCGGGTCGGAAGCCGATGGTTCCGAGACGTCAGCTTCCGGCGTGTATGAAGTTTCGGAATGCCCGATCGATCCCGTCGATCCGGTTTTCCGAACCGAACAAAAGCCAGGGTCTAGCAATCATCAAGCTTCCTGTCGCCGAGCGACTAATAAATGGGCGAATCGGCCGATCTAGACCCGCGACCCCGCTGGCCGGCCGGCTGGCCCAGCTCTGCGAGCAGGCTTGGATGCGCTTCGACCGGCCTACAAAAGACTTTTAAGCTCGGGGAGGCGGGCGAGCGGGCCTTTCAGCGATCTCAGCTCTGGGCAGCGGAAGCAGGCGCGGAGTACGGCTTCGGCAGGGGGCGGCCCTGATGAAGCGCTGCTATATGAAAGTGCTATGAATGCGTGCCTAAAAGGCATTAGGCACTCGGAGCTAACGCGCGAGCTTTGCCTTTTGGTTGAACGCTGTTTCGCGACTCTTTCGCCTCCACCAATTTCGTCGTACGACACCGACTACACTTCGTGTGAGTGTTGTAGTCCCAGCCTTGAGGGGCGGCGCTCTGCACCGATGGGAACGTGGGGAGGCATGTGGGAGCTGGACGATGGAGACGAGGATGCGGTCGCTGGCCGTGCTGGAACTCGGGGGAAGGCTCCGCGGTGACGTCTGTCCTGTGCAGGCGTGTGGGCGTGTGGGCGTGCATTGCGCGTGCCATTGGCTCGACCCAAGCGGCCGACGACCGACGCCACAGCTCGACTCTCCAGTGCGAGCAGTGCCGTCTGTGCATGTCCAGGGCGCAGGGTGTATGAGCTGGCGATATGTGCGGCCACAAACGTGACCTCTGCCACTGGCCCAGAGCGCCGAGTCAGCTCGCCAGGCAGGCCTAAGATGATGGATTCATCGCTTCACTGGGCACGACGTCGACCATTCTCGACCATGAGCGATCGGCGAGCAACGCAGCGCGGAAACGCGTGCGCGCCCGAGCGAGCCGATGATCTGCCCGCCGTCTGGCCTCGTCTGGCCCCGCCGCCTACAGACAAGTCGCCCGCGGTCGCAATTTAAAGCGCCAGCTTGCGATGTCGATCCTTCCCAGTCACGACGGGTCCTGCATGGTGGTCTTTGACGAGTCAGGACAGGTCTGGTCTGTCTGGGATGGATGCTGTTCAAGTGGGGTGCTCCACGGCCGGACCCTGGTCCACGTCTGAGCCCACTCTACTGGTTGCTCGTCTCCCGGCTCCCATGACGCAACGGCCACACTTGCCGCAGCCAACTCGCCCGTCGGGTATCGTCCTGCCTCGATTGTCCCTCTTGGCTCCGGCTCCGAGCCGATCCGCCCAATCTGCGCTTCCCACGTCCCTTCCATCAAAAATACCTCGCTGACAACAATTTTTTTGCGCTGTCCCTTTACACTGCCAGAATCGATTTTCAGCACCCCCTGAGGAAGTTCACCGCGCACGCGGTCGTGGGGCTCAATCGTGCTTCCTCCTCCGAAAAGGCGAAGACTCTGCGCAATGGGGGCTTCTTCCGGGATGTCCGATCAGGACGATGACGACTACGATCCGTCGTTCAAGACCGTGCAAATTGACGCCCGCGAAATCCTCGATACGTTCCCTCTCCCTCACCTCATCGTTGACCCGGCCTCGCGACTGCACTCCATCAACGCCGCCGCTCGTCATGCGCTCGGTCTGCCGCCAGTACCCAAAGATGGCGCGACGCCTCGCATCCGGGCCGACTCCCTCTTTTGGACCACGAGCGAAATGCCCGGCTCGACTGCAAGCGAGAGGCTGTTAGGTGAGCTGTTTAGGCTGTCCAAGGTCGAAGCGAGTTGGGGGAGCGCGGACGCGATCGAGCTCAAGAGTATCAACATACCTGGTCTGAGATGGGCCGCGGAGATCAAAGTTCGAGCATTCACAACACCCAAAGGTGTGGATGATGCATCGCTCGGGTCGCGTTCCGCACCAGACACTCTGGGTCAAACCTCGTCAACCTGGTTCTCGGTCGTGCTTTTGCGGCCTCTACCTGGCCGTTCCGATGCTCGAGACGCGGCAACGTCGAAATCCGCTCCTTCATTACCCCGCCCCGCCGGTTCTCTCGTAGAAGGAAGGCGCAAGGGCAGCAGCTCAGATCGGACTCCGACGCTGTTTGCAACCGAGCGGGTGGGAGATCCATTCGCATGGGCGATGGACCAGTCCGTCGAATCGACAGGAATTGGCGAGTCCAAAGCGATGGTGGTGGACTCGGAGGAACCATCGTCAGAGTCTGCCTGGACACATACGGTGCAAAAGGCGACCTCTACCGCCCCTTCTGCATCCGACGACGCGGCTTCTACAGGGCTTGGATTTCTGGTCAGCCCAACTGCGAAATCAACACCAACGTCGTCTGCTTCCCCGTCTGTGCGACCGAACATGCGCATGCATCTCTCGGCTCTCCCTGCTCCGGGCACGCCTCCTCTCTCGTCCGCTGGTACGGGCTCGTCCAAGATCTCTAGCCACGCCTCCTTGTTGACAAACGCTGGCGCCACGAGCTCGCCCGCGACGAGCGCGCAGTCAGCGAAACCACCCAGCATGGTGGGGTCGGAATCGTCTTCGGGCTTCGCACTTAGCAACAGTCGGACAGCCGAACCCATCCCTGAGGCCACAGAAGCCGACGTTCTTCCCGGCCCGAAAGTGCCGACACCAGCGCAGGTGTTTGCTGCAAAGACCGTCATGAGCGTTACCGTCTCGAGCGCGGGGATACATCTCTCGTCTAGCTTTGATGGCCCACCCACCGCGGCCTCTACTATCCCGATCTCAGCACCAGCGACATTATCGCCACTGCTCGGCAAGGTCCCTGGCGACCCCACTGTGCCTTCATCGCCTCGACCCACCGCATTGCCTCCGCCCGCTCCGAAGCCCCATGTGACACCGCCCGAGCCGTCGTTCTTGCTCAAATTCGCGGCGTTGTCAAGTCTTCCCAAGACCGGTGTCATCATCGCCGATTCGGACCTGGCTTCTGGTTTCGTCAACTCGCTTGCACGCGAGTTGTTGATGGGTGTTCCGGCTGATGCAGCGACGGCGTCACAAAGGCAGCCAAATTCGGTTCCTCCGGCCGGCGAGAACTCTTCGTCAACTGGTGCTAGCGGCGGATCCGCGCCCATGGCTTCCGACTCGGAGCATTTGAACGACTGGTGGTCCGCAGGTGCTTGGAGCTCGGAAGACGGGTGGTCCGCTTTCTCGTCGTCGACTTCTTCGTCCTCCTTCTTCCCTCCTCAGCCACAATCGATGTTCGCCGACCCCGAGAGCCCATTCGACTTCCAGGGCAGTCACGATCTGACGCACGCGAGCATCATCGCTTCGGGCGAAGCGCGACCGACCGCACCGAATGAAGGCACCGCCGGTTCGAGCATTCGTATCGGCAAAGCCCACGAGTCGAACCGATATCGAGCTACCGTCGCAGCCATCCTCGCTCGTTCGCTTGCGTCCGACGAGAAGCGTCGAGCGAGAGCCTCACCCCGGTCGCAAAAGGTCCATACTCACGAGGGCAAGGATCCCAGGGACCGCTGGGCGACCGTCGGTGATCACGATTCGGCGGCCTTCGTCGCAGCGGGGTCAAAACAGGGCAAGAAGCCGTACAAGGTCTTTGACCACTCCTTCTCGCAGCGCATCATCGATCCTTTCGAGCCTTTGCTCGAGATCTGTGCGCGTCGCGGAGAGTACCCGACACCCTACGCCGAGGATGAAGATGGAGATGACGATGGTGGTGCGACGTCGGGGATGATCGTCGGCATCGAAGTCGAGGTCTGGGAGTCGGCCGAGGAGCTCAAGAACGGTTCGTTCGTCACTTCCAATTCGGCCGCGAGGAAGAAGCGCGTTAGGCGGCGGTTGGTCGAGATCTCAGCCGCCCCCATCTTTGCGCCCAGCACGTCAAAGTCGAAGAATGGTGGCAAGCAGCATTTAGGCGGTGTTCTTCTGCTTCGCGATGTGACGGACGACGGAAAGCGTCGAGCCGGAGGGTGGGGACTCAAGGATGCCAGCAAGAAGAAGAAGAAGAGCGATGGCGACGCTTACTACAAGCAGGTAAGTCGAGTTTGGTCGGAATCGGTTATTAGATCGAGCGGGGATCTCACTGACTTGCTTTCCTGCTCGTCCAGATCGTCGATTCGATGCCTCAACTCGTATGGACGACCAGTGTCAAGGGTTCTCATACTTATTTCAATCAGCAGTGGTACGCTTACACCAACTTGGAGCCCGAGCAATCGCTGGGCGTTGGGTGGCAAAATCCGTTCCACGAAGGTAGGTTCCTGGTGATTGCACTGAGGCGGATGAGCTCGAGCTGAGATGAGGCTGACCAGTAACCCTCTTACGGATTCACTAGACGATATGCCTGCCGCTTTGACGCAATGGACGCACTCGCTCGAAACGGGAGACCCTTACTCCGTCGAATACCGTTGCCGAAGGGGTGACGGTGTTTGGCGATGGATGCTCGGTCGAGCGCTGCCGTTGCGGGATGCCGATGGCGAGATCCAAGGCTGGTTCGGAACATGCACGGATGTCGATGAATTCGTTAATGTGAGTAGCGCGAAGATAGCAGGTGTGCGTTACTCCTCAGGAGCTGGACTGACCGAGAGCGATATTCGATCCGTTTCCAGATCCGAACAGAGCTCTCCAAGACGCAAGAACAGTTCAAAGCAACCCTCGAAGGAGCCGATGTGATCATCTTGGCGATCGACGCGAGTTGGCACTGCACCTTCTTCCAAGGGTCTCACCGTGCTGCGATCGTAAAGGACATTCCGGACGGTATCATCGAGGGCAAGAGTATCAAGGAGTTGTGGCCCGACTGGCCCTTGTATGAAAAGTGCGAGATCGTCATGGAAGGCAAAGCCTCGCGAGAACAACTCGAATGGACGCCCGCCCGTGCCAAAGACCAAAACGCGTTCTACCGATGCCTCATCACGCCGCTGACGGAGAAACTGCCGGACGGGACGCCAAAGATCACGGGATGCATCATCGTCGCGACCGACGTCACCGACATGCGTATCGCGCAAGAGCAACTGCGCGAGTCGTACGAAGAGAGGGCCAAGTTGCTCGCCTCTGAAACAGCGGCGATAGCGGCGTCGAGGCTCAAGACCGAATTTGTTGCCAACACATCGCATGGTGAGTCCCCTGTAGCCGGGCGCAATCGCTGTATGTCAGTGGATCACGGTGCTAATATTTACAGTCGCGAACACAGAAACTCGCACACCTGTTGCAGGTATCATTGGTCTTGCCGAGCTGCTGCTCGACGATCCCACCCTCCCCGAGCAGCACCGCTCCTCGGTCGCGAAGATCATGCGCTCCGGCGAGATTCTTCTCGAGATGATTGGTATGGTGCTCGACATGGGCAAGGTCGAAGCCGGTAGACTCGATCTTGAGCATCGACCCTTCAGCATCGACGAGATCCTGAATGACGCTCGCATGTTCTCCACCTCGGCCGAGAAGAAGGGACTCGCGTTTAAGGAGCAGATCGGCCCCTACTACCACGGGACTGTACTCGGTGACATGCCGCGTCTGCGCCAAGTCTTGGCGAACGTGCTGTCGAACGCGATCAAGTTCACCAACAAAGGCCGCATCACGATGCATCTGGAACAGGAACACGAGACGGAGAGTCACGTGCAGATCCGCATCGAGGTCCAAGACACCGGTGTCGGCATCAAGAAGGATGCGATCCCGTTGTTGTTCAAGCCTTTCCATCAGGCCGATGCCTCAACTGCTCGCCAATTCGGTGGAACGGGTCTGGGACTCTGCATCGCCAAGAATGTGAGTCAAGGATCTCGGAAGTGCCCCGAAAGTGATACTGAGCTTCTGACTGTCTTCTCGCGAAGCTTCTCGCGCTCATGGGTGGCACCATCGATCTCTCGAGCGAGTTCGGAGCTGGAACGAAAATGACGGTCGTTGTCCCTCTCGAGAAGGCGCCGGACGGGACAACCGAGGATGCGACCCCACTCGCCGAGCCGGGAGCCGACCTTGTCCGAGAAAACGTCTGGATTCTCGTCACCGATGACAACGAGCTCAACCGTGAGATCATCACCAAAACTTTGACCAAGATGCGTTTCAACGTTGAGTCGGCGTCGAATGGGCTTGATGCGATCGAGGCTGTGCAACGGCGTCAGTTCGACCTCATTCTCATGGACGGTCAAATGGACACGATGGACGGGTACGAGGCAACGCAACGGATTCGACAAATGTCGGACCCAAAGCTGAACCGGATCAAGATCGTCGCCCTCACGGCCTCGGCGATCCAAGGCGACGAGGAGCGTTGCTTGCGCGCCGGCATGAACGGATATCTTGCCAAGCCCGTGCGTGCTCGGGTCCTTGAAGCGACCATTCTCAAGCATCTCGCCAGACCTCCCCCTCCCCCGACGTTGAGTCGTCGCACGAGCAGCTCCACAACTCCCGGCGCCGAAACGGCGCAGTTGATGTCCTTCGATTTCCCCGACACGATCCCGGAGGCCACGTCGACCTCGGCGGCCGACACCCAAAGCGTTCCTCGTCGACGACCGAGCCACCCCTCCTATAGTATCGACGCAGTGCCCAACAGTGGAACTCCTTTGGGCCCTATGTAGGCCACCTGGAGCAGCCCCTGTATCTGTATCACCATCATCGACACGTACGCCTCGGAACTTTCAGTACGGACGACGAGCCGGAAACGAAAGAGGGCGATGCAGACGGACACTTTGGACACTTTATGGAAGCATTATGTACATACACATATATGGGTTTTTTGTACTATTCCGACCCTTTTTTGCAGCATGCTTTTCTTTGTTTTGCTCCGACCCCATGCCTCGACATAGCTTCTGCCTAGTCGTCGTAGACAGGCCGGCTGAATAATGCATTAATCTTATTGTTTGATACAAACCACTGAAAGAGCCTTCTGAGGGCCCATCAATTCGATAGGGAGGCCACTGCTCCCTTCGGACTCCATTGGATCGGTCAGCGCCGGCGCCCCTCAACTTAAAAGCGGCCCGATTGGCAGCAGGGCCGAATTCTTCTCCATTGCTTGACGTGAACACCAGTTCCTTTGTACATACTTCGAGCCATCTTATCCATGCGAAGTCGGTATTCCACCCTAGCGAGGTTCGATGGCTAGCAACATGAGTTGACGCGCCACTGAAAGGTCGGTTGCTATTTTTGGCGACTCTTATTGGGAGCCGGCGAAGGAGCCGGCGGTGCAATTCGGAGGGTTCGCAATTCGAAGTCTCAGCCTGGCCCTGACTCGAATGATCACGCGCTGGCGGCCTGGCAGTGGAAGTGGCTAGGATATAGGTAGTTAGTAAGGCATAGGCCCCGAAGTGTCCACCAAGGACATGTACCGAAAAAGTGAAGCACAGACAGCCTGAGCTTTGTGGTAAGGCGCCGTCAATAAGGAGCCTGGTGACGGGCGGCGGACGACCGCAATCGAAAATCCGAATAGGCGCGGCGCAACCTGGGAGTCAACTTAGATCATCGAGGCAAATATTTACGCCCGCAAAGCTGAAACTTCGATGCATAAAGGGAACGCAGACTCAACACGTGGTTAGTCAGCATAGTTGATTGGGTCTCTGCAATTCGGAGACCCGAGCGTCAGCCATGAGCATTCGAGTCTGGCACACTCCTCGCCGAGAGCGTGCGCGGCCGCGCGCAATCGCGAATTCGAACTAAGCGCCAAATTTCTCTCCGAATAAGTTGCGAGGATCCGAACAAGCAGCCAGCCAGCCGCCTGGCCGTGATTCGGCTCGAGGGCTGGGATTGATTGGCTTGGAACGCGGGTATCGGGAATTGAGCCGGACGTCCTCCACATTAAACAACTTTCCGCTGGCAGCCTACCCTTGAGAATTGAACTTCCCCCTTTCTTCTCCCTTTTCATCCTACCTACCCACAAACCAAAATGTCTCGACCGGATTCACCACACGACACCCTGACCGCCCGCGACGCCCGCGACAACCACTCCCGCGTGAGCGGCCAGATCGACGCGAGGACTCCGGATGGCCTGGAGGCCGCTGCTGGAGTCGATGCCCCGGCCATCACTGGCCAAGAGCTTGACACCTCGCCACAAGCCACCGCAACGGATGCAAAGCCCGCTCGACCTGCCGTGGATGAGTCGACAATTCTAACCGGTTCGTTCTCTCTTACGTGCGGGCTCGCGTTCGCCCCCGCGTCCGCTCGGAGTCCGCGAGCTCCTCTCCCCTGCCCGGCTGAGCGCTGACCAATGAACATCGTCCGCCGTTTTCTCCGTCGCCATCCGCCGTCCGCCGCCTGGTCGTGTGTGTGTTCGCGCCAAACAGGAAAGAAGCTCGCCATTGTCTTCGTGTCAATGCTCTTGTCCATTTTCCTGATTGCTTTGGACCAGAGTGAGTACTCGTTCACCTGTTCCGACCCACATCAGCATGGGTATCCGCGAAGGGTTAAAGATCTTCGCTACGCGTTCGCGAACGATGTCAGAGTTGTGTTGCTCGGAGTTTGTCGACCCAGTCTGCAGCCTCTGGCCTTCGGATTAAGCACATGCGCTGGCAGGACCAGGAACTGATCGGTGAACGTCTTGCACTTCATTCCTTCTCTTGCATTTCACAGCCATTCTTGCCACGGCTCTCCCGAGGGTGAGCTCACGCAGTCCTGTTCACGGCCCGCGAATCAGCCATGCTGATTCCTTCTTCACCGCACCCCTACTCTAGATTGCCTCTGATTTCAAGGCGTTTAACTTGCAAGGATGGGTCAGCTCTGCTTTCATCCTGACGCGTAAGTTGGCGTTTTTCGAAAGTTGTTGTTACTCCCTGACCAAAGCAAATTTCTATTCCTGTCTGACAGAGACTGGATTTCTGCTGCCCAGTGGGCAACTTTTGCGAGTCTGGCCAGCGAGTGAGTTGCGCTTCTTCCTCCTCCTCTTGCCCTCTTGTTTGTGTCTCAGAGAGAGTCAGTGGATGCGGAACGAAAAGTTGACCTATCGAATCTGTGTCACGACCCGACAGAGTACTGCCTCCTCGTCGCCATCGTCTTGTTCGAGGTCGGGTCAGCGCTTTGCGCTGGAGCGCAAAACGTTTACGCCTTGATCGTCGGCCGAGCCATTAGTGGCGTCGGGGCTGCGGGAATTTTCACCTCAATGCTCCAAGTCCTCGCTCAGGTGACCCGTCTTGAGGACCGCCCGCGTTTGTTCGGCTTCTTCGGTGCCGTCTTCGGACTTTCCTCGGTCATCGGCCCGCTGATGGGTGGTGCTCTTGCGGACTCATCGACGTACGGGTGGCGCTTCTGCTTCGTGTTGAACATCCCAGTCGGTGCTGTGACTTTCACTGCCGTCGCCTTCATGCTCAAGGCGTCGCCGCCACTCGGCGCCAAACCCGACGAGACCACCACGAAGGCGCGCATTCGCAACACGGGACGCATGGATTGGGTCGGCGCGACGCTTCTTTTCGCCGCCATCACGTGTCTCGTCCTCGCCTTGCAATGGGGTGGCAACACTAAGCCCTGGAACAGCGGCTCGGTAATCGCGTGTCTCGTGGTCGCGGTCGCCTTGGGCGCGGCCTCCATTCTTTGGCAGAGGTGGCTCGGCGATCGGGCCATGGTCCCAGGCAAGGTGTTCAAGAGTCTTTCCATCTTCGCCATCTGTGGTTATTCCTTTACGACCCGGTTCGCCCTCCTCATTTTCACCTACTACCTCCCCCTCTTCTACCAAGCTGGTCGCGATCACACCGCGACAAAGTCGGGAATCGACATCCTGCCCTTCATGCTCGGCGTAGTGCTCAGTGTCATCCTCGGAGGCCAGATCGTGGCACGTATCGGGCGCTACTGGCCTTTCCTCGTCATCGGTCCCATCTTCATGTCGATTGGATCTGGCCTCATGTATACCATTAGTGTTTCGACGCCGAGCCCGACGTTGATCGGTTTCCAGATCCTCGCCGGTATCGGTGTTGGTCTTTCGATGCAAAACAGTCTGCTAGCGATGCAGGCCGAGTTCAAGGATAACCCGAAATTGGTCGCCCAAGCGTGAGTTTGTTCATTCCCTTCCTCGGAATGTGTGACTGTGTACTGACATGTATTTCGTCATTCTAGAACGAGTATGGCGTCCTTTTCGCAATTCCTCGGAGGCACGATCGGTCTCGCGGTCGGGCAAGCCGCCTTCTCCTCGCGGTTGTCAGTGAACTTGCGTCAGTACGCCCCGACAGCCCCTGCGTCCGTGATTGAGCGATCACCTTTGGCGATCTACACCGCCATTGAGGCTAGCATTAGGCCGGAGGTCATCAAGGCCTACGTCAAAGCGCTTGATATTGGTCAGTTGCCTTTTGCTCGCCCCCCAGCGCGACCCATTTCCGATCCAGATTGCTGACGGGACCTTCTCTTGACTACTCTCCGTACAGTCTTTATACTCGGTGTACCCTTCGGTGTTCTCGCACTCTTGTTGTCGCTGCTGATCAAGAACATCGACATCCGAGCGCCCAAAGCGGATGCCAAGCCCAACGACGAGGAGGAAGGCGCTGCCACTGCGGATGCGTCGCCGGAGAAGATCGTGCAAAAGGTCGACACCGTGTCGGACGACGGACAGCACGGTGCCAGTTCAGAGAAGAGGCTGTCGTCGGAAGCATAGGATCGGGTTCGAAGTGGTGATGGGCCTTCTCAACAGTTGATTTCGAAACCATAGAGAATAGGGATTATTGTGTGTAGCGTTTACGAGGTGTCGAAAGTTGTACGCTGACTCACTGGGCCGGGCTCGAGCCTCGGGCCTCGAGTCGCGCACAGATCAGGCTGCTGCAAATGATGATCTGTAACCAGTGGACTAGTAAATACCCGTCTTCGAGCTCGTGCCGATAACAGTGGAACAAGATTGCTCAAGATTTCTGAGCTCTAAGAATTGCAGTGGGAGGTGATGCGTGAATGATAGCATTAAACTACTATGGGCCTGAAAGCCAGGATACAGTGAAGTGCTGTGAAGTGAAATCCGCCAGCCCGCTCGCCGGGGCTCGAGCTCGTTGTTCTCCGGCGCCAAACACCTCGAGCGACACCCGGAGAGTACAGACCCTTCCTAACGTCCTCGGTCCATCAGTGCCGCGTCTATATTGGGGAAATAACCAATGGTGAGCTTGGTCGTTACACCCTACTTACGTACTGCGACTGTGTAGTGCATGCACCATCCGGGAATGCCGGGCTGCGCTCGGGCCAGTGGCCGGCCACTCGCAATGTCCCGAGTATCATTCAGCTCAGCCTCAGCGGAGCACGGAGCACGGGCGTCGCACCGCGCGTGCGCGCACACAGCTGCACAGCGAGCTGACCATCGATTCCCGGTGCCTTTCCTGCGTGAATCACTACATCCAGAGACGCATCTTTGGAGGTGGGACGGGCGCGAATGGGCCTCCTAGCTCGGGCTCATCGTCGGACAACCTCACCTCGTCGCCCAACGGCCAACCGAGCCATCGCAATCACAACAACAACAGCCACAACACCGGAGCAGGCTCAGGCTCAGGCTCTGGCGCGGGAACGGGTTCCGGTCTGGGGACCAATTTGGAATCCATGATGGTCAACTACTCCGTAAACAACAACGAGCCGAAGCAATCCAACTTCGAAGACCGGTCCGATTCTAAGAAGGCTGGCGGAGGTGGGGGTTGGTTCAGTGGGGCGTTTGGCGAAGGCAGCAGTAGTGCCAACGCGCTGGGCAATGGATACGGTGTAAGCGCCAACAGCAACAGCAACAGCAACAACTTCAATTCGAGCCTTGGCGCGGGGAGCAACAACACACGAAACTACGCTTCGCCACGCACGACAACGGGTCTGGCCTCGCCCTACCATGGCGCAACACGATCCCACGATGCAGGTGGCATCTCGCCCATCTCTCCACCCTACGATTCGGGTGCCGCCCCTTTCGCCCCTCAAGCCGCGAGTGACGACCTAGAGGATCTTAAACTTCCCTTTGGAGGGAGGAGTACGCCAAGATCACCACCTTCGACCAGGAATGACCACACCCGATCGTCGAGCCAGGCATCCTCGATCCTCTTGCAAAACTCGACCAACGGTCCCTCGTCGAGTCGACCTTTCTCACCTTTTGGTATGAGTCAAACTTCGCTCTCAGTCTCGGCCGGCTCAAGCTTGACGACGGCACCGGATGTCAAAGACAAGATCATGATCGACTTGCTGAGTGGTCAAGCCGTCGTCGAGACCAAGGACTTCCCCATCCTGGGTTGGGAAGAGATGCAGGACGTGAAGAAAGTGAGTTTCATCGTGCGTCGTAGGATATTTGAGTGCACATCGGCTAACTCAGCGTCTGTGTGCTTAGGAGCATGCTGTTTTGGCTACCAAGATCGCCTCTTTGTCAAGATCGCTCGCCCTCGAGACCCGACTGCGTGATTCGGCGGCCAAGCTCGTCCGACTATCGAGTCCCAGTCCCATTCCAGGATCACCGACCTCGACCTCAGCGACAGGGTCCGACGCGTCGAATCGAGCACGCGTGACGAAAGCACAGGCCGAGGCCCAGGTGCAACAGGCGAACGACAAGATTGAATCGATCCAAACCGAGCTGTACAGGGTCGGGTGGAAGGAGGCCGAGTCGAGAACCAAACTTCTACGGCATATGGCGGGTGTGCTCGGACTGGCGATGAGGAGGAAAGAAGAAGAAGAGCGCGGTTCGTCGCAGACGCCTTTGTCGCGGGGCTTGCATGGTTCGCCGTATCCGTTCGGGGCTTCACCGGCTACGTCCGTCGGGAGGGATCAACAACGCTCAACCTCACCTTTTGGAGGCCCCGCGAAATCATCGCGCTTCGATGGCCATTCGTTCTTTGCCGGGAACAAGGAAGCCATCCTTCCCGGTCCGCCGACGAGAATTTCACCTTATGCCTCGCCGAACTTGTCCGCATCGAATAACGGCCAATTCGTCGTCGCAGTGGCGGACGCTTCCCATGCCGCGATCAGGGATTTGGAGACCCAGGTCGCAGGGTTGCAGCGCGCACTCAACGAGCAGAGGGATCGACCGGTCCAGCAGGTCGACTCGGCCCAGTTGCGACAGTTGCAAGAAGAGGTTGCGCAAGCACGAGCGGCCGAGCGATCGGCGAGGGATGAGCATACCCAGACTCGGAATGAGCTCGACAGACACCTCATCGAGCTAAGGTCGATCAAGGATAGTCACGGATCGTTGCAGCGAGAATTGGAGCAGACGAAGCTGGGTCAAGGGCAAGGCGAGGATGCTCAAAGGGAACTCGAGCGGTCACGACAAGAGATCGACGAGATGACGGACAAGATGCAAGAGCTCGAGCAAGAGTTGAATGATTTGGAGGAACGAGCCGTCGCGAGCGATCGAAGGGTCACGGACGTCGAGGGATTGCTGGAAGACATGAAGATCAAGCATGCTCACGAGCTGCAGAGGGCACAAGGCGATCTGCAAGCCGCGAAGGACGAGGCCGAAAGAGCACGGCTCGCGGTACCGAAGGTTCCAACGCCGAACGGGGCGGAGGAGGAGGAACAACGCTTGCGCGACGAGGTCGCTTCAATGCGGTCGGAGCGAACCAAGATCTCGCAAACGCTCGCCGACGTCCTGCAACGCCATCGGGCACATGCCAACAGCTTGGGCACCGAATTGCCCGAGGAATTTGACGAGACCGCGGTCGACCATCACGACGATTGGTCTGGATATGTTGCATCGTCTTTGGGTGACCACTTTGATCACATCACGTCGCACGCAACAGCCGTTTCAGACGAGCTGTCGCTCGCACGGTTGGCACAAGAACACTCGGCAAATGACCTCGAGGGCGAGTTGCGCCAGGCGCAAGAGCATCGCGATCATTGGCAGGACGAGGCGGAGCAACATCGACAGGCGAGGGAACAGCTCGAAGCCGAGCATGACGACTTGAAAGCCACGGTGCAAGGTCACGAGGAGCGCCTGGCCTCCCTCGCTTTGACGCACCACGAGTTGGAGGTCTCGGCGGAAGAGAAGGAACATCTGCGTGCACAGCTCGAGCAATCGCAAGGACGCATCGCCGAGCTCGAGAAGAAGATTGCCGAATATGACGCGACGCACGCCGCATTGGAGAAGTTGTGGCAGTCTCTCCCCGCCGTCGAAACCCGGCGCCGGGCTGGCGACTCGCATGATTTGGCCACTCTCAAGGCTGCTTTCGATCCTTCCCAGAGCTTGGCGGATTCTTCGGCGCGATTCTCGATCGATGCGCTCGTCGAACGTGTCCGCGCTCTGCTCGCCGACGATGCCACCTTGGTCGAGACTTTGATGAAGATCGAGAGCGGCACTGCAAGTGCGCAACAGGAGGCCGAGACTCACCGCTCCAATGCGGAGCGATACCAGAAGTTGGCCGAGCAGCACTCGACCAACTTGACGGTCACACAGGGCAAGGTCAAGGACTTGGAGGAGCGGATCGAGGTGTCGTCGCAGCAAGAGGTGACGATGCTGGAGAGGTTGAACGACCTGACCGAGTCTTTGGAGTCGACGAGGGCCGAGAAGCGCAAGCTCGAGACGGCGGGTAAAGGGTTGGAAGAGCAGGTCAAAGCCGCGGAGAAAGAGCAGAATCGATTAGCAGCGATCGTCGTGGGGTTAAAGGAGGAGAACCGCGCGTTGAAGGAACGACCCGATCATGCAGCCAAGCTGGCTTCGCTGGAGAACACGGTGCAGGACTTGAAGGACCAGTTGACCGATCTGGAAGAGGAGCTGGAGGATACCAAGAAGCGGGAGCAAAAGACGAGGGGCCAGTTGTTGGAAGAACTCAATGCAGCTCAAGCGGTGAGTCGGGGCTCCCAGACTGTGCTATCATTGATCACTGATGTGGATACTTGCCCACTTTGTATGTGTGCAGGAGGTGTCGGCTTTGCGGACGAAATTGCGCCAAGCGGAACGGAAAGCGAGCAAAGCAGTATAATGCGATGTGACTTGTTGGATCTTTCATATATTGTTGGGATGATCACGATTGGGGGTGATTCATGTTGTAATGTGCGATCGGAACCAAGATTGGCTGCCGAGCCGCGAGTACTGCGAGTGCCTCCGAGGGAGAGCTCCGAGCGGGTCCGAGCGGCACGAGCGTCGTCCGCCTCGTGACTCGAGCGCGTCGGCCAAGTCGCGCCGAGCAAGCGCGCTCTCCTTCCTGCTCTCCTTCCTGCTCGCCTCCCCAACTCACACCTCTGCTACCTGCTCCGACTACTCGATACCCATCCAGTTGGGCATCGCTCGGTCGAGGGTGCCGACGACAGCTTTGGATCGCGTGTTGGATCGAGATCGCGGTGGGTCGTACGACGTAACTGGGTCGCCGCGCCGAAAGGAGCTTAGTTCCCCGCCAAGATGGGTGAGCGCCCAGCAACAAACAACCTCTCACCAACTCGGTTCCTTTGGCCCCCAAGCTGATCAACACCCCTCGCCACACAGCGCATCTACTCCAAGGCGACAAATATGCGTTTGCAAGTCCCTCTTCTCTGTGACGGCTGCGCTCGCGGGCCTCGCTCGACGATGTCACTGATTGCTGCAGATCCCCTCCCCTGCATTCTCCCCCCGCACAGCTCAAGATGAAGGCCCCAGCGGCGTACGTAGCTGGTCTAGGTCGAGGTGCTTCCGGGTTCACGACCCGATCCGATATTGGACCCGCGCGAGAGCAAGTGACGGATGACGCCGCGGAGGACAAGAACGCCGGCCGAGGCGAGGAGATCGATGGCGATCTGCCCGACCGCTATCAGGATCCAGAGAATGAGACCGGCTTGTTTGCGGGTACGTGGCTGTTTTGCGTGGCGTTCTCGGACCCGAGTGTGAGGGGGGGCCACGTGGGGGTGCAAGCCAGCTGATGGAACCCCCACCTCGTACGGCGACTGCAATCTCCTCACAGGCATGGTCTACGAAGCCGACGACGAAGAGGCCGACCGAATTTACGAAGCCGTCGATGCCCAAATGGACGAGAGGAGGAGAAAGCGCAGGGAAGCGAGGGAGAAGGAGGAGGAGGAAAAGTTCCGAGCCGAACGACCGACGATCCAGGCCCAGTTCGCCGATCTGAAGCGTGGCTTGGCCGACATGACCGATCAGGAATGGGACAGTCTACGTGAGTGGTGATCACGGTGCACACTGGGGGTAACAGTCCGGCAACTGAACTGAACACCTTGCTCATCCTGCAGCGGAGGTCAACAACTTGATCGGCAATCGGATCAAGAAGCCCCGGCTGGAAGGCCGAAGCTTCAACGTGCCCGACAGTGTGCTCGTAGCTTCTCGAGATCGCAATGCCGTCGAGTCGGCTCTCTCAGAAGAGCAAATGGTAGGTGGTCATCGGGACATATCCTGCCTGAGTCAAATGCTGATGATTCTAGTCACTTTTGTCGATCGCAGGAGGATGGGACGAAAACCTCGATGAACGCTCTGACCGACTTTGCCGAGATCGGTCAAGCTCGAGAAAAGATGTTGTCAATCAAACTTGAACAACAAGCCGGCACAGACTCGGTCTCGGGCTCGACGACCATCGACCCCAAGGGCTATCTCACCGGCCTGCAATCCCAAGTCCTCAAGACCGCGACCGAGATCGGAGATATCAAGCGAGCACGGCAGTTGCTGCAGTCGTTGACCAAAACGAATCCCAAGCATGCTCCTGGATGGGTCGCTGCAGCTTGGCTGGAAAACGTTGCGGGGAAGTCCGTGCAGGCACGCAAGATCATTGCCGAAGGGTGCCAGCATTGTCCCAAGAATGAGGATGTCTGGATCGCCGCGAGCGAATTGAATGTGAGGAAAGCTGTGATCGAAGTAACATTCAGACGCGCTGACTTCCACCTTCGAACATTTTACAGACCAACGATAACGCCAAAGTCATCCTTGCCAACGCCGTACAAGAGCTCCCCCAGTCCGTGCGGATTTGGATGCGGGCCGTTGAGCTGGAGAACGACCCGTCCGCAAAGAAGCGCGTGCTTCGGAAGGCGCTCGAGTACATCCCCGCCTCGGTCAAATTATGGAAGGAGACGGTCAAACGCGAGGAGAACCCCGAGGATGCGCGCATCTTGCTTGCCCGAGCCGTCGACGTCATTCCTCATTCGCAAGAGCTATGGCTTGCATTGGCACGGCTGGAAACGCCCGATCGCGCTCGACAGGTGCTCAACAAGGCGCGCAAGACGATCCCGACCTCACACGAGATTTGGATCGCCGCCGGTCGATTGCAGGAGCAAGAAGGCAACACCTCTCAGGTCGACGCCATCATCGCAAACGGTGTCGCCGCGCTCAAAAAGAACGGTGCGATCTTGACTCGTGAGCAATGGCTCGGCGAAGCCGAACGATGCGAGAGCGCCGGCAGTATCGTCACCGCTCAGGCCATCCTCAAAGCGACGCTGCATCTCGATGTCGAAGAGGAGGACCGACAGGAGCGATGGCTCGAAGATGCGCAGACCATGACGAGCAAGGGCTTGATCGGCTGCGCTCGAGCCATCTTTGCATATTCGCTCAACGTCTTTCCTCACAAGCAGGTGTTGTGGCGGAAAGCCGCCGAATTGGAGAAGGCGCACGGCACAAGAGAGACGCTGTTGGCGCTCTTGAACAAGGCCGTCGAGTCCGTACCTCAAGCCGAGGTCCTTTGGCTCATGGCTGCGAAAGAGTCTTGGCTCGGCGGCGACGTCCCCGGTGCTCGCGCAATTCTGGGCCGGGCATTCGAGGCCAATCCCGAGAGCGAAGGTATTTGGCTCGCAGCGGCCAAGCTTGAGGCCGAGAACGGACAGATCGAGGCCGCTCGAGAACTCATGCGACGTGCCGTCGAGCGCGTCGGAACCGAACGTATTTGGATCAAGTCCGCCGTCTTCGAACGACAACACGCGACGGCCGATTCTGCGCTCTCCACTGCCAAAGCGGGTTTGGCTAAATACGACCGCTCCGCGAAACTGTACCTCATCCACGCGCAGTTGTTGCTCGCCCAGGAACCCCCTGCCACAAATGCAGCGAGGGAAGTGCTGGCGACGGCGGCCAAGAAGTGCCCGACTTCGGTGCCGATCTGGTTATTGGCTTCGAGGCTCGAGGAGAACGTCGGGTTGCGCATCAAGGCGCGTGCGTTGTTGGAGAAGGCGAGGAACCTCAACCCCAAGAGCGAAGAGGTTTGGCTCGAGTCGGTAAAGGTCGAGGAGAGGGACGGAAGTGGGGCTGCCAAGGGGATGCTCGCTCGAGGTACGTGGTCACGTCGGGCTATCAAAAGTTCAGCTGTGCATCTCACTGATCGTTCTTCTTCCGTTGTCCGCCATAGCTCTGCAAGCGTTGCCGACATCAGGGATCTTGCACTCGTACTCGGTGTGGCAAGAACCTCGGGCCACACGCAAGTCGCGATCGGTCGACGCGCTCAAAAAGGCCAACAACTCGCCCGCCATCATCGTCACCGTCGCGCGGCTGTTCTGGGCCGAACGTAAAATCGAGAAAGCGAGGGACTGGTTCTCGCGAGCCGCGACAGCCGATGGCGACTTCGGCGATGCTTGGGCTTGGTGGTGGAAGTTCGAACGGCAGCATGGCGTCGAAGCCAACAAGCAGATCGCGTTGGACCAGTGCACACAAGCGGACCCGCACCACGGTCAGACTTGGCAAGTCGTCCTCAAGGACCCTAAGAATGCTGGCAAGAGCATGAAGGAGTTGCTGGATTTGGCTGCCGATGCTGTGGAGGAGGAGAAGAGCACTGTTGTGTAGATCGTTCTCGGCAACGTAATACAGACGATACGATCTATGGGCTCTTTGTCTTTTGAAGGACAATTGCTTGGGCATGAGCTTGGGCATGAGCTTCGGTTGCTACAGATTATGTATCGCAATTGCAGAAGGCGGTAAATATGCGGGAATTAAACGAGTAACTAAGCAAATGCAAGTGCTTGCTCCCCGTAGGTAATGATCAGGAGAGAGGAAAAAAGCGATTGAAAAGGCTGAGAAAGTGAGTGTCTGCTCGTCATGGTCCTCACACTCTGTATTCACACCTTCAACAGGGCTTGGTAAAAGTCGGAGTTGACGGCCAGGTGAAAGCTCGTTAATTTGGCGAGGCGTTCACCGAGACTCTTGATTTGGTCGGCGAGAGGGGTGAGGCCGTTGCGAAGAAGAACCGTGTTCAGGTCAGGAGAGTGAAGAGGAAGGTCGATCTTGTCGGTATTAGGAGCGGCGTAGCGAGCCCGTTTCTCTCGGCACTCTTGCTCATCGAGTGACGCGCGTTTGGTGCCTCGTCCAGTCGCTGACACAGCCTTCGCCTTCATGTTTGCTTCTGCAGGCACGATGTCGATATTTCTTTCACCCGTGCATCCCGTGCGCCGACTTCGTTGAGGGTCGAGCGTGATTGAGTTCTGGCTGGCGGGCGGACTCACGGTCGGACGCATCCACCATGGAGCTCCTTTCATCTGTGTCTCATGCGCGAGCTCATCTTGGACGACGGCCGTAACGGCCGCTTGAAGTCGAGATCTCAGGAGAATAAATACCTTGGAGTGAGAGCGAACATGCGTCTCGATGTAGCTCTCCACCAGAGTAGGAATGTCGTGTACCGTATTCGAGCTGATCGCTGGCGCGGATCTTACGGCTGTTGCCGCTAGCTTGGTGGCAAAGCCGGCCATGATTCGCTCGACATGTCTGAGCTCATGTCGCCACTCGTCACAATCGAACTTCGCGGTCCCTTGCATCGTGGCTGCTTTGACGCGCGATTCCGTCGACGCGGTCGTTACAATTGGCGCGTTTTGCGAGATTGCGGCGTTGGCAGTTGAGATGACGCCGGCAATGCATTGTCGGAGTTCCAAGAGCTCCTTCACGCACGAACGCGACGAAGGTACAAGCTCTTGGAAGAGCATCATGAGCATGTAGAGGACAGTCAAATCCGTCGCCTCATTGCGATGCAATTTGAGCCTTATAGCGTCGAGCTGGAAAGTGAATGGGAGAGTCGGCTGTTGTGGAGACGGGGCGACGGACGAGAACGCAAGGCCCAGGACGCCTTGCAGAACTGAACAAGAAACGCGATCTCGGATGGCCGAGCCGTCCCCGGGAGATGCATTGATTAACCATTGACGGACTTGCTCGGATTCTTCGAACGAGAGCCTGATTTGTTGATGATTGCGCTCAAACTCGACCGCCGTTCGAACCAGATAAGGTCGCAACGATCGCAACTGATGATTCGCAATATCCTATGTAATCGCAGTCCACGAGGCAGTCAGCACACTACCATAAGGAGGCTGCGCACGGCCAGTCAGATGTGAAACTCACGAGCTTCATCAACTCTAGAATCTCGAAGCAGTGGCGAATACCCAGAGCCACACTGGCGTCGTCCCCTTTGCAAATGCGAGTCATGTTGTCGATCATGTGATCGCGCATAGGCGCGCAGTGCATTTTAAGCGTCATTCCGAAATAATCGGCAAGCTTGCCGACGTCCAAGAGCCCGCGCGTGAGTTGCTGGCAGATGAAGGCGGGGTCGAGCATTTCCATCACCTCTTCCTGAGAGTGTTCGCTAGGTTTCACTGGAAGGAGAGAGACAACTATGTTCCGTAGCTCCGTAATCAGGTTCGGGATGCGGGAAGGCCACAAGGCCGAGTTCTCGGTGGCGTCACTCCTTGGGCTTTGACAAACGCAGGCAAGTCGGTCGGAGCCAACGAAGGCGGTGCAGCGGCATCCCACCACCAACTCGCGAGAGACGGCGTACCAATATCGATCAGCGGCCCGTTTCTTCCGCTCGCCCCTGTACAAGCGAAAAACGCGGACGACGGCGGGCAGAAGATGGTCAGTGCGGGTTTTGCGCACGTGCTAGTCGCGACCGACGTCGCGGAGCGAACAGGCGAGCCTTGCACGCACCTTTCGCCGTCATAGTTCGGTCGGAACATCAGATTGGAGTCAAATACGATGTCATGACGTAGCTGTGCGCTTTGAAGAATATCGTGCAGGTCGAGCTCCTTAAGAGTAGCCATTGTGATGGGAGGCAGCAAGAAGGATGCGGTCGCCGTGGGGATCGACGGGCTTGTGTCGGTCTGCGCACCAACGGAACGGCCGTGAGCCGATCCCTTCCCATGCAAGCGATGCGCGCCTGCGATTTCTCCGTTCTCGGGCGTTGGAGCGGGGGAGCCGGCAACCTGATTGAGGGATGTCGACGTCGAGCTCGCTTCACATGGCGACGCAGAGGAGGACGGATGCGAATGGGAAGCATCGAGAGCCATAGTTCCCGACTGGGAATGTACGGTGGGGAAGCAGGGGCCAGAAATTATCGGAGGAGCAGAGGAAGAACGGGGCCTGGAAGGAAGACAAGCGTACGGGCGGCACGATCGAGTCGCGGTAGCAGAATCCAGGCGTCGATAGGGGCGATCCGGACCTGGAGCCCCGTGCGGTTGGGTTGAAGGGACGGTCGCGGCCAATCCAGTGCTGCGTGTCGCTTTGGGTGCGCTCGCGACAGTCTTATCCGAAGACGCCTTGTTTAGCGCACGCGCGAACGAACCGGAATAGGAGAGCGGAAGTCTCCAGTCCAGACGTCGATGGTCCGACCATCGGGCTTCGCGTCCGTTCGGGGTCCCGTGCTTTTCCGTGCCTCGGGCCTCGGCGGAAAACGGAGCGCTTGAGCTGATCGACTGGATAGCTCCAAAGCTCAGCAGACCGGTCCTGATGCGTTTTGAAGCAATACTCGATGTTTCCCGGTCCTGACAATTGCACGGAGCCCCTGACGGCGTTCGCCGCTGCGAGACCGAGACAATCGTCTCGCGGCTGCCTTCTCTTGGCTTGGAGGATGCAGACGCTGGCCGGTGGAGACGTTGCTTGTGCGTGACCGCCGTTGGCACAGTTCCGCATCGCCTTGAACGGTGCTTTGAAGGTCGCAAAAGCGCCATTGTCGCCGCCCATACGGCACGTGACTTTACGTGGCTCTCACACGCCCAGCTCCTGGGTTCGACCAAGTGGTCATGCGACCTTTTCCGCGGTGTTAGGCCGGATCCCCGGACCTGACATCGTTGCTGGAATGACCAAGACGTGACCATGTGTGTTGCTGACGAAGACGGAGACGGAGGCGGAGATGCAGGATCAACGAGGGAGCTCGAACAGGAGATGGGCGGGTGCGTAGCTTCATGATCGGGAGATGCCGAGCAACGGCTTATTGCGACGGCCGACGAATTGGAAGATGACGAGATGGGTGACACTACCGAAGCGCGGCCGTCCACGTCCACTCGATGCGATCCAGTATTGTCGCCATGAACGGCGTACGACGGATTGGCCACCGTTTTTTGATCCATGACGACAGTTTTCGAGACGATGCGAGGCCGAACTCGAGTGAGGGAGGGCAACAGAGGCCGAGAGCGCCAGCTAGTGCGGCAGTAGGTCTTACTCGCCGCGTGCTTCAAGGCTCGCCGGCCCTGCGCCCGTACGGCCGCGTGAAGTCAAAGAGCGGCGAGAGGAGGCAGGGTCGAATGGGCTCGAGCTGCACTGATCCGATGTGCCGAAACTATACACCGTCCAGGGGGGTGGAGACTATGCTGAAGTCAGATACGAGACTGGTTTGACTCGCATTCGGCATTTCTCATGCCACAAATGCGCTCAGTTGGTGAGTACTCACGGAGGTGCCGCGGAGGGAGCAGGCGTGAGTCGTCACCGGGTGAGACGTCGATGATCTCTTTCGGCCAGGGGTGTTGTCGCAGCTCGCTGCTGGTGACGTGGCGGCCGCGCCAGAAGCTATGACTTCGAACAGAGCTCAGGCTCTCGGATGCCGGTGGCAACGATCGTATCGTGAAGCTCAAGAGCTGAGGTGGCCTTCAGCAACAAACGTAGATCAGAGAAACGCGACCTGCACAGACCACAAGGGCACTCAGCACGTTCAAGCTGGCGCGCCGGTCGTCTTGGATCGGAAATAAGGATGTGCGGCTGGCGCCGCTTGTGCATTGCCGTCGATCTCCCGATTAGCCACGCCCGTGCCACGCCCCGTCTCCTTGCGGTAGGCGCGCGCGCCGAATTCGATTTACTGCCAAGTGAGACCTCTGCGCCGCGTTCTGTCCGGCGCGCGGCCCGCTTGAAATGACAATGGCTTTTGTCAGCTCGGTCGGTACCTGCCCTACAAGTTTTTCGTTCCGCTTCGCTGCTCTCCCGCTCTCGAGTGCTCTCCCTGACCTCTAGGATTTCATGGAATTGATAACCTCATGATAATGTCTCACCCCCTTTTTTGCACCAAACTCGTCGGGCTCGTCCAGTGACCGACGATTAAACCCATGGTGATCAGAGTCACTGCTGAGGTCGCTCAGCGAGCTGCGAGTACTCGTCGATCCGGAAATTGATCCGGACCAGGTTAGTGTTCAGAGCAATGGGAATACATTTGGTACACTGTTATTCTGCTGCGAGCGGGTCGGAAGATGTTGCGTCTGCACAGCGCACCTGTTCTAGCATGGCACTAGGCCTGCCCTGGCATCAGGACGACGGCGGACCGATTGCATGCGGAAGTCGAGCCAGCCTCTCTCGCCGCCCCGAACCCCGTTTGCGCGATTGCCGATGAAGGTGCGAGCGAGTTCTAGCAGCCGATGCCACGAAGAGAATTGGGTCATTTTTTAAGAAGAAGATATCCCTGTATTGAACTCGTAGTGGTGGATTCCGTCTCGGAAGGCACTTGTTACTTGTCGGTCGTTAGTACCGAGCTAGCATGCGCGCCAAATGGCGACTGACTTATAGGACCTTCCGAATCCTTTTTTCTTTTTCTTTTTTTTTGACCTTCCGAATCCTGGGACCTGTGCCAAGCGAAGATCCGTGCCGGACCCGTAGCTGTGGGGTCTGAGGGGTCATATTTTCACACCGAATACAGGGGCAACTTTCCACCTAGATCACCTCTATCCGAACCTAATCAAGCTCTGGGAGGATCTTCTCGTTCGTTTTCTGATCGAAGCGGAAAGGATCGAGGCATCGGAATAGGCGTATGCCACGGTCCCCGACTTTCTCTCGAGCGAGCGACCAAACGCCTTATTATAAAAAGCGCTGAAGAATGGCGAGAGCGATCTTTCATCCGGACTGGTGATCAACACCTGCTCTCGGACTTAAGCGCCTAGAAGGGACGTACATTTGAGCGCAGCGCCCGAAGGCGGCGCGCGCGCGCCCCTACCCATCGAGTCCCAATTCAGTCGAGAAGCAAGACCCTCTTGCGCGGAAGACGTCGCCCAACGCCGAGACACGACATTCTCAGAACAGCCTATCATGTAACTTTTTGCACGCAGCGCGAATTGTTTTCTCTTGTCGAGAAGATGACCAGCGGAACAGAGAGGTCACTTCGCTGTGACCCGAAGGAGACCTCGTCTACAGAACATTTTGCGGATTACTATAGTGCTGAGCTCGGCTTCTCGAACAATCGGAAGTCGTCGCTGAGCTACCTAGGGTGCCCATAGGGAGGTACCGAGCTGAGCATGTATACCTGCGAGCGTCCTGCGATGAAAAAGCAAAATAGTTCCCAGACTTTACCCATAGTATGGCGCTGAAACACTTCTGCCACATCGGTCCTCAGCGCAGTTGACGCGCTGACCCCTTTGTTGCACACACGCCACGCGCGCGGAAGCCCCTTTGTAGATGGTGTCCGTGGGGAGGCAGATGAGGTCGTGAGAGACCACTAGAAGGGTTAACAAATGTCCTGTCACGGTTTCTTTGAGCACCCAATTCATGCTTGGTATCAGGCAACTCGAGCGACCACTAGAATACCTTTGGCAAGGAGACTGCCTGATCTGGATCGCACCTGCCGATCGTGGCCAAAGATCATCGAAAGCCATGGAACATTCGAAAAGTAGGTACCATATTTTTGAGTGAATCTTGAGTAGACGTAGATTGAATTTCAATATGTCGTGACGCTCTTTGGGCTCTCCTGTACCCGGTGCGAGTGAAACGACTGCCATGCATGAGGCGTTTCGGACTTCGGAGAGCGATCATACCGAAGGTCAGGCCGGCTTCGCGCCTTCACCCCGACCCGTCCAACAGCTTGCAGGCTCTGGTCTTCGAAGAAATCGTTTAGAAAATGAACCTCTTAGTAATTAATTAGGACCATCGGGAAAGTATCTCGGACCTCCGTAGTGTGTCTCGTGTCGCAGTCACGCCAAGTGGGCTGCTGCTCAGCTCCGGTTGGAATGACCGGCTTTCCTCTTCGAGCTTCGAGCTGCCGCGCATATGCCGCTTTCGGGATCCGCGGCGCCTGAAAACGTGTCTTCATTTTTAGCGCCGCGAAGGCGGAATGCATGTCGTGCGCAGAATCGGCTTAGAGGAGAAGATCCACACACACACTCGTGAAACGGTGAACTGTCACACAGATTTTATTTCCCCGTAGGTTTTGCCGATCCCTGAAACAAACTCCGTTCTTCTCCGCGGACGGGCGCATTGACACGCTTCGGACTTGCCCTGGCCGAGAGCGGCGCTCCCGACCCGACTGCGCCCTGTTTGTTTCAGAAGGGACCGAAAAGAGATTGGCACGGGTTTTGCTTCAATGTACGGTATCGGGGATACGTCTGGGATTATCCTGCCCCAGACACACGCAAAAGGTAGTCTACGACCTTGACCGCGCCGACAGGTCCGACTTTGACTTCCCAACTCCGACAATGTGGAGCCGTGGTCGTCCGCAAGCAAGACTCGTTTGCTGATCGTCACTCCCTGTCCTGGCATGGTTCATCCCATTTGCGTCAGTCACAAAACCAGGAAACAGTTGTTCACGCACTACTTTTTCACCCGGTTGGTAAGGGAAATTCTAAACGTGATGTCCCTCCGCACTACCGGTCCATGCTAGGGGAGGTGGTCTATGAACGGATCTTGCAAAGAGTGCGCTCGCTCCTGGGTGAATCTCGATGTCAGTAGTGCGCAGGCGTGCGCAACCCTTCCATCGGATATTCTATCATTGCTCTTCGTTTTGCGAGTGCTTGGTTCGGGAACTATGATCATCGGTGTTTCATTTTGACTCATTAAGGCTTTCGTAAACCCTCTTCATCTAGAAAGCAAGCATCGTGCGCAGGAATCCCAGGTTGTGCAGCACATCGGACCAAGGCGATCGGCCTTTTCCGATCTAGTACACAGCGATCCTTCTTTGCTGGCCCGATCTTCACTGCCGGACACACCTTGGAGCAATCGTAGATGCATGGTCAGAGCATAGATGCGGCATACCTGATATTGCAAGACGATCTCTATTTCTCTATTTCTGCCAGCTGAACTTCTCGATACCGCCCGCGTCGATCTACATATTTACTCGGATCACGCAACAACCAAACAAAAGCTGGTTCTTGCTGCAAGGACCAAAGTTACCTTGCGCCTTAAAAAATAGGTCCCTTCTGATTTCAATCTGCATCGATTGACATTGTTAGCTTTTTTTTGACTGTGTAGTCCAGTTGTGAAGGGGCTGGCCTTTCACTTGGCTTATAGATACCGACTTGCGACAGGCATGTTGGATCTAACAGCCCAGGAAAAATAAAAATAAAAAGATGACAAGGGACATTTGAAGGACCAACTTCAGCAGGTAGCACCCCTTTGATCAGCGCAACGACTACGTCGCGTGGAAAGATGGGGGGCCTGGCGACCGGCCCTGAGAAGACGTGGGCCAGGCAGCGGCAAGACGGCAAGAGGCGGCAAGCGCTAATCCGTGCGCCAGCCGGCGGCGGCGCAACTCTCGATTTCGTCATCTTCCCTCTCGGCTGAGCGCGTTCGTGACTTCACAGGCACCCGCAGCCAAGAGAGTTTGATGCGTTGAGAGCAGGGAGAAGGGAACGACAGTTACCAGTAGTGTCCCGTGGTGATTCGATTCACTACTTGAAGCGCTCGCAGTCGACTAGGAATCGAAAGTTTGTCGCGTGACTAGGCACTTTCAATCTGGCAAAACAGCGCAAATTCACCAACGAAAGGGAGTCGGTAGTACGGCATGCGATGCGAAGGAGTACATCTGGAAGAGCTCGGAAACAACGATGCCGTGCTGTTCGTGTTCCGTCGCCAGCCACCCTCCTCCAACGCTGTGAGAAGTGTGAGGCATATTCCGGTACCGAGTCAAATTTCTGAAGAAGTTGTGCTCGGCCTTGGCACGCCGACGGGCCGCGCTTGGGCTCGCTTGGGGGCACGTCACGCGGACGAGGGAAGCGCAAGCCAAGCCGGGCGTTGCCGCCCCTTGCCGCCTGCGCGCCCCCGACTTTACCGAGGACGGCGGGGTCCTCGAGGTCCGAGAGACGCACCCAATGCAACCTGTTTCCATTGCGTTCGTGCGCACTTCTGCCTTGGCCCATCCTTTCACTCGGTCGTCGCTCCGTCAACTTCTCTCTTCCCTTTCTGACCTTCTCCACTAAGCCTAACACGAGCCAAACAAGATGGTCGCTATTCTGTCCGCCGAGTTGCTCAACGCGATCCTGCCCGCCTCGCTGCCGGCCGCCACACGTGACGGCGTACGGCCTCGCAACGCGCAGCTGTGCACGCTCGCTCAGCTCGACCGCACCTGGCAGAGGTTCGCGCAGGCCCAGTTGGAGGACTGTCTCAGATTGAGGGGCGAGCATTTCCGCAAGTTGGAGCAGGAGCACCCGGACAGGTCCCCGTCGCCGACCGCGGAGAGGAGGAGGGCTGACTCGAGTCTCGGCAGGCACGCGGCGGAGAGGGCACGTGATGCGGGGGAGCGTGGCAGGGGCTCGCCATTCAGGAGCTCCAGTTCGGCGTGTCATACGGATACGGATCGGGATGACGGTCAAGCGCAAGAGCGAGGTCGTTCGTTGCTGCGTCGTACTACGAGCCACCATAAGAGGACCCCGATCGTACTCCCCGGTGGGGCGAGGGAACGGGCGAGCAAGGTCAAGACGTTGGTCATCGACAAGTGCCTCGACCAGCAGCGCTACTCGGTCGTCAAGAGGTCCTTGGCGGCGTTCGATCAGGTCGAAAAAGTCTACCTTGCCGGCACGGGCGAGTGGTACGCACTAACGAGTTTAAACGAGTTGCCGAGTGAGTGGATGCTCTCGACTAGGTTACCATAATTCTTGGAAGTTCCTACTGATCGAAAGGTCGTGTTTGTCCCGCTAAAACAGACCTGACCTCGCTTCACCTCGCGCGAGTCTACCACGCCTTGCCGCCGTCACAACCCTTTAGCTCATTGACGACACTCTCGATCAGTTTCGGTCTACCCAAACACGTCGACTGGGCTTTGCTGCGCGCGAGGTTGCTCCCTGCGTTGAAGACATTCATCCTGCACCCGGTCGACTGGGACTTTATCCAAGAGCAAGGCGCGACCTTCTACCCCGCGTTCGAAGAGATCGCACCTCAACTCGAGGCCGTGCTCTTTGCCGGACAAGACCATCGCTTGGACGAGCCCGTCGATTGGGCGAGGATGATGAGGAGATTGAACAAGGTCAAGGTGTTGGAATTGAGGTTGACGAGTGGCGAGGCGTTGAAAAGCGTCGAGGGGCTTTGGAACACTGAGGACGAGGGAGAGCACGTTCAAGGCGAGCTGAGGCTCGGATCCAAGATGATGACCAACGGCAGACTGAGAGAACTGCTGTTCCCCATGGAAGAAGCTGCGGTGGATCAGGACGAGGTCATGGTGCCGAGAACGAGGCTGAGGGGTCTGCAAAAGCTGTGCTTGCCCGAGGTGGGCGGCGGCGAGGTCTGGAGGAGGACCAAGACTTCGATCGACTTCGACCGAGAGGACAGGGAAGCGGCCAAGAAGTGGTGTGCCTTGTACGGGGTCGAGTTGTCGTGGACTCGCGAGGACGAGTGCGAGTTGGTCGAAGAGTGGAAGGCTTGAAGAGGGGCTTCAATGGACACTTCAATGGACACTTTCAATGGACATTGCCTTTTATTTTTATTTTTTTCCTGTGGACAATATGCAGCAGATACTTTTTTTTTTGGCTTGTCCAGGGTCTCGAGGCGGAGGAGCTCGGTCTGAACGATCGCCGATCTAATTCGTCATAGGTCCGTGCGAGAGGCGGTGCTACGTCGTCGGTCGATGCGGCACGGGAGTTGGTGCTATGGATTCCGTTCAGTTGCTTTACGTGAGTTTAATAAGCACAGCAAATGGTGGGTCCGCTAAAATCATTCAACATTTTTGAGAGCGGTGCTGTGCAAGGACCATGCAGTGGGCGAATTTGCTCTTTGGGTGAGAGACCCGGCCGCGGAGGCTGTGACCGGCTTGCTGCTGTGTGACTGCAGCGTGAGCCTGCGTAAGCGAGCTTCCATTCAACGTGCCAACTGCGTGCCTAATAAGTGAGCTTGCGTGTGCTTGCGTGCGCCTGCGTAGGCCTGCGTGCGCTCTCGGTGCCGCCGTCTCAGGCTGAGTGCTCTTTCCCATCCCACCGACTCTTGTCCACTCGAGGTCAGTGCCTTAGCTGTGGACGGACTGCCCAGGACACTTGGCTGACAGCTTGACCTTTTGTCTGCCTATCGTTGTGTTTTGTCGCCTTCTGTTGCGCGCGTACGACCGACGGCCTACTGCTGCATCTCGACTGCCGGCTCACTGCCGCTCACTGCCGGCGCTGGTACGACGCCGCAGCCCACAGCAGCCAGCGCCAGCCGCCAGCCGCCGCCAGCAACCGCCAGCAACCGCCAGCTACCGCCAGCCGCCAACTGACCCCAATCGCATCGCATCGCATCGCATCGCGTCGCATCGCATCGCGTCCTCGGCTCGCCCTAACCCTCCCCCGTCTCACCTCCCCTTCCCTCCCCGTCCTCTCCCCTCTCCCCTCTCCGCTCTCCGCTCTCCGCTCTCCGCTCACACCTCTCCCCCTGACCATGTCGATGGAACAGACCAAGCGCCTCAAGCTGGTGATCGTCGGCGATGGCGCGTGCGGCAAGACGTGTCTGCTCATCGTCTTCTCAAGGGGCACATTCCCCGAGGTGCGTCGCCGTTCGCGCGTCCGGCTTCCTGCTTGAGATGCCGCAGTCAAAACGCGGAATCGTGTGGCAGTCGAGAACTGTACCGGAGGGCAAGACAGTGGTGTACGCTGTCTCGCTGGATCGGATGCCGCCTAAGCAGTGTAGGCGTCGCGGCCGTCGTCATCGTCGTCGTCGTCGTGACGCTCTGGGCCGCCGTGACGGACGACCGACCACACCGCGCGGAGGCACTCTCGCCGGCCCGTTCCGGAGACGACCCGTTCCGGAGACGACCCGTTCCGGAGACGACCACCACGACGATTCCACCCCACGCTCGTTAGCGTCAGCTCGACGGTCGATCTTGCCATGCAAATTCAGTCATCAGAGATCTGTTCCTGCTCTCTGATGCACGTGTGCTGACACTGGTGCTCCTTATCTTTGCCACGCGGTGGTGCCTACGACGCTCGATTCCCTCTTCGTTTGCAGGTCTACGTCCCGACCGTCTTCGAGAACTACGTCGCAGATGTCGTCGTCGATTGCAAGCGCGTCGAGTTGGCGTTGTGGGATACCGCCGGCCAGGAGGACTACGATCGTCTGCGACCCCTGTCATACCCGGATTCGCACGTGATCCTCATTTGTTTCGCGGTCGACTCACCCGACTCGCTCGACAACGTTCAGGAGAAGTGGATCTCGGAGGTGTTGCACTTCTGCTCCGGCCTGCCCATCATCCTCGTCGGGTGCAAGAAGGATCTTCGACATGACCCCAAGACGATCGACGAGTTGCGAAGGACGTCGCAACGCCCTGTGACGAGCCAGGAGGGCGAGTCGGTGCGCCAAAAAATCGGCGCGACGAGATACCTCGAGTGCTCGGCCAAGTCCGGCGAGGGCGTGCGTGAGGTGTTTGAGCAGGCGACCCGATTGGCGCTTTTGTCGTGCAAGAGGCGTAAAAAGTCGAGCGGGTGCAAGATCCTCTAGTCAGGCATTGTCACCCCCTCCGCCGGGTAATCTACCCTCGCCGTCTCCTCCCCGTAATCGCCTCGGAATGCCTCACCCACGACCACTTACTCCTTCTCGGTCCCCGCCTCATCCGTCACTTCCGTTGTCGGTTTCGAAGATTTCTCAACCTCCCATCCTATAATCGATGCGAACACTCCGCGCCCTCCATGATGATCTGCCTTTGGTACTTCCCCAACGATCTCTCACGCGTGGTTTCTGTCTACTCGCGGCTCCCCGAAGGCCCTTTCTTGTGTATTCGCCCACACGAATTCTTCTCAACCCTCTTCTTTCTCTTCTTTTCCTTCTCCACTTTGTGTGCTTCATCTCTTTTGTCTTTTTTTGCTCTTTTTTTCTTTCATTTCGCTATGAATTTCTAGCTTAGTTGGGCCCCGCTTTGTTGCGTGTCGTCTGATGATGAGTGATGAGCTTGGACGGAAAAACCCTGCTTGTTGCAGTAGGATCGTATGCGACTCGATTTCGATTCGGATCATCTCGCGCTCGATCCGAGGACGACGTCATCTTTCTCTTTCGCGCTCTCTTTGGTGCTCAAAAGCTTGCTCCTCCCACCGAAGCAAAGCGCATGCCCCTGAACCTCTTTCGTTTTAATAGATCACTTTCCACCCTACGAACCGGCGTGCTCTGTAGACGACCTTCAACGACGAGGCTCGAATCGACTTTGTACGCTCTCCGTTCCTCCGTTCAGCGCGAAGCGGTGGAAGCATTTGCTTATGACTTGGGGGTCTGCGACCGATTCGGAATCATAGTCATTCTACTTTGACGCAGGGGTTTCAGCGCAATATGTCTACCACCACTACCACCACCACCACCACGAGGACGGGAACGGGGACGGAACAGCTCTACGGTGCGCGCTCGACCCCACTTGATTACGCGCGATTGAACTTCACCTTGCCCGAGGTCAAGTATGTCGGTATGCTGGCTTGTCAGCGTGAGTGTTTTTTATGATCCGTTCTCAAACGATCTTGGGTTCTTGGGTTCTTGGGGGTAGCTGAGGTTGGGGTTCTGGTTCGTTTACTCGCGCGGGCGATTGTTCAGGCGATCCATTGCTGGCGAGTTTGGAGACGGAAGTTATTCGCTGTGAAAAAGTCGTCAAAGGATCGGTGGTTACGTCGAATGGCAAGCAGACTAAAAAGGGCAAAGGTGAAGAAAAGAAGGTCGAAACTGTGGACAAGGATTTCGGTGGGAAAGAGAGTGACTCGGAGGTAGTGGAGGAGTGGGAGCTCGAATTGCAAGATACGGTTCTCTTCCCCGAAGGCGGCGGACAACCCTGTGACCATGGGACTATTCAACTTCTTCATCAAGGTCAAACATCCACGGAGGAGCAAGGGGAGGAGACGATCCGCGTTGAAAACGTGCAGAGGAAGAGTTTGGATGCGGTGCATTATGTCGATCGGTTTGTTGAGGTTGGCACCAGGGTCAGGGTCGAGGCCGATATGCAGAGGAGGTGGGACGTGATGTTGCAACATACGGGACAACATGTGAGTACATCCAGAGGTATCACTATTCCGAGCACAGCATACAATATGAGGTTGACCCCTTCAGCGACTAATCCTCGCCATCAGCTCCTCTCGGCCGTGATCGAGACCCAGTTGCAACTCGACACTTTGTCTTGGTCGCTGCAGCCTTTCCCCGAAATGAACTACATCGAACTACCGCGTGCGCTGACACCAGCGGAGATCGAAACGATTCAATCGACGTGCAATACCCACATCCGGTCGGCCGTCCCCATCCACGTCGATTTCACGATCCGTTCCCTCGAAAACGCCGCCGGCGGCGAATTGGGTGGTTCGCTCCCTTCGAACTATGTCGATACGACCGGACAAGCGCGCCCACCGGTGTTGAGGACCGTCTCGATCGGTGGTATCGACTCGAACCCTTGTTGCGGAACCCATCTGCCGTCGACGTCGATGCTGGAGACCGTGTACGTGTCCGCTTACACGACGCCGATTAGAGGTACGAACGCGAGGATCTATTTCGCCGTTGGGTCCCAAAGGGTCGGCAACTTGTTGAGGCAGGATGAACAGGTGCTTAAAGGCGTGGGCGGAGTCTTGGGATGCTCGGTTGCGGAATTCGTGGCGAGGGTCGGCCAGATGAAGAGTGGGGCTGCGGACGCGATGAAGAGGGAGAAGAAGCTGAGGGAGGAATTGGCCGCTTTCGTCGCCGAGAAGGTTTGGGACACCTCGAGTCGCAATGAGGAGGGTCGGAAGGTCGTGAGGAAAGGATTATGTTGGAGGTTGGAAGATGCGACCAATTCGTTGGAGTTTTTGAGCAGCGTTGCGGTTGGGCTCAAGACGCGCATGGACGAGGCACAGGAGAAGTGCCTCTTCGTCTTGGGATGTGGGGGAACACCTCGAGCGGGCGGGGTCAGGGGCGAGAGCGCGAGTGCAATGAACGGCGGTGGGGCGTTGTTGATCGTTGGTGATCAGGGTCTGGTCGCTCGAGCCGGGAAGGAGGTCGGGGTCAGGTTCGGCACGAGGATCCGAGGTGGGGGTAAGGGCAAGTGGCAGGGCAAGCTCACAAGTGAACTGGGGTGGGAAAAGAGCGATGACGGCTTGTTGAAGAAGGTGCTGGAAGCGGTAGAGCTGTAGCTTTTTTTATAGAATAGAGTATAGATTGGTACAGAAGCCCCCACTCGGATCGGATCATTCTGAAGCCATTTTTTTGCGTGGGATTTGCGTGGGATTTGCGTGGCGATTCATCACCTCACTGACCGATTGGCCGAGCCTTCGTGCTTCCCCACACGATCGCGATCCTCTCGGCACCGTCTCCGCCCCGAGCGAGCTCAGCTTCATCGTCACCGTCAGCCGCCGGTCAATTCCTGCCCTGCCTTCCGCCCCCACATTAGCTGGCTAGATTCCCGGTTTCATTCTCCTTCCACCTCGTTCTACCTCCATCCACCTGCTCACCGACCGGCCGAAAATGCCTATGATGAGCTCGACCTCGACCTCGAGCGCTGAGTCCCCGATCCCGATCCCGATCGTGTTCGATGTGCTCGGGACGTGCTTCTCGTTCGATCCGGCGATTGACGCCGTGCGCGAATTGTTCCCGGAAAAGTTCTCCTCCGAAGCGCATGCGAGATCCGTTATCGACGATTGGTTCCATTCGAGTCAGAGGGACTTTACTTGTCAGTGTTGGCAGCGTGTGCAGTGGTCGTCGTTTGGTTTGCGCTGATGAAGGCGACTCACTCGCTTCGACACCGGCCCCACTTGGCTCACGGTGGTCCGTATTTGCCAACAGACTTGTCAATGAATGGTGGCTACACGTGGGTTACAACCCGTACAAGTCGGTCCCTTTCAGAGAGAAGGCTGATCAACGGTGGTCTGCTCCCCACCCCCCACCTCATGACGGCGCAGTCCGATCGCGCAAATCCTCAAAGCGACCCTCCCTCGCGTACTGCAGATGAACCAAATCACCACCACGACCCTCACCCAAGACGATCTCGCCCCCGTACTCTCCATCATCCCTTCCTTACCACCCCGTTCAAGTTTGGTCGAGTGCTCGGCCCTGCTCCTCGCGGCTGAAAAACCTTCGTTCCAACCCATGGCTGCGACCAATGGCGCGCACAAGACTACGAGGGCTTTGTACAAAGCCGCTCTCGGAGAGCAGGAGGCGGACAAGTGGATGTATTTCAGTTGCGATGAGATCGAGGTCGCTAAACCGGCGCCGGTCGTGTACGAGGCCATTTGGGAGCGGTTGAGAAGTAAAGCGCTCGGCAAGGACGGAGGGTGGTTTGTGGCGAGTCATACGTGGTCAGTCAAGGGTTGGATGATGGATTGATGAGCCAACCGGGACCTCATGTGGGTCGAATGAATGATGGCGTGCTTGACAGGGATCTTTACGCGGCAAAGAAGGCTGGGTCCGTCGCTCTGAAAGACTTTCGCGTCACCCCATCACTGAGATTCCATCTGACGCCCAGAGTTCCATCGATGTCCACAGATTCAAGACAGCCTGGACATCGTACGAGGAACACGATCTCGCTTCGGACGTGTGGGGTCGGCCGGACGTCATTGGTGCCGATCTCGTCGACGTCGCCAAGCAAATCATCGCATGGGAAACAAAGAAGGCCTCTTCGAGATCCACGGCGCAGGATTGACATGCGTGCAATTGCAGGGAAGAGCATAGATCAAGGCGAAACTGAAATTTATATGAATATACGTGAGCACCCGTCGGAGACAATCATGTACATTCTCCGGTGCTATCAGATCCACCCCGCCGCTTTACGCTCCCTCAACACACTCTCCACCTTCCTCGCCACCGGCGGCGTCCCTTTCGGACTCGAGCTCGAGGTAGTCGAACCTGCTCCACCGCGTCGTTCTCTCTCTTTCCTCTTCTCCACTTCCCGCTCGGCCTTGAGCACTCGCACCGCTTGCACGATCGTCGATCGTTCGTTCTCGATCAATTCGAGCAGCTCCGACATCCCGAGGTAGTGAGCCTCGCGCGCGAGCTCGCGCAGGGACGAGATGCGATGCATCAGGATCGAGGGGGACAGATGTAAAAGGTCGAGATGCGTTCGATCGAGATGATTTGGGGAAGAGGTCGAGGTTGAGTAAGGTTGCGGTTGAGGGCGCGGGTTGGGCTGGGGCTGGGGCTGGGGCCGGGGCTGAGGCTGGGGCTGGGGCTGGGGCTTGGGCTTGGGCTGGGGCTGAGGCTGGGGCTGGGGCTTGGGCTTGGGCTGGGGCCGGGGCTGGGGCTGGGTCGATGAGGTGGGGAAGGTCAGCGAGGGTGGAAGAACTCCTTTTCCGGAGGGGGAGGAGGCCGCCGAACGCAGGTAGGACATGATCGCCACGTAGGGTGGAGGAGGCCGGTCGAGGAAGATTGTGAGGACCTGAATGGGCGCCTGCTGCTGCTTGGAAGAGATCAGAGGAGGTGATGGCAGCTTGCTCGTCTCGAGGAAGGAGTGCGGGGACGAGACAAGAGAACCCCCCATTGCTGTCGTGTCTTCGACGGTCGACGGGACGGTTTGCTTTACGTCGGTGGCTTCGACGGGCTCGGCAGCTTGATCGATGATGTTGAAACGAGGAACGACGAACTCCATGCGCTGAGGTAGACGTGGAACCGCTTCGTCGTCGTCGTTTTCATCAGCCAGGACGTCGACCGGAACGGACTTGACCTCCCTCCTCGCCATCGCCATCGCATGTGCCTTCTCGCTCGAACTCGCTTCGGATGGCGTAGGGAGAGGAGGTAAAAGCGTTTCGGTAATAAGGTGACTCTTCAACCTTCGTTCGAATAGATTTGTATCCCGCGTTCCGAGCGAAGGCAAAGTAATTGACGTCGACTGCGACTCGATCTCGTCGTCCGAATCCGTTCCAAACTCGAGCGTCGATTCGGGACGGACGATCTGGGGGTGTATCGAGTGGATCCGGTTTTTCGGCGAGGGCGTTTTGCACAATTTTGCGTGGTGTTGGACGGCTAGGGGCGGGGTCGTGAAGCTTGGCAAGGGGAGAAAGAGCTTGGCTTTCTTTTCGGCGAGCTGCGAATGGGATGAACCGGTGCGCATTTCAGTTCGGCGTCGCGAGTCGTTGGGCTCTAAGTGATGCCGATCAAGTCTCGTTCTTACCTTCTTCGCCAGCTCTCCGTACGATAAAAAGTGAGGATCCATCACCTCACAATCATCGTCCAAGCCCTCATTTGGGCCATTTTTTAACGATTCGACACAGATGTCGATCGTTTCGTGCGACTGGGCGGTAGTCCCACAGTGTTCTTCATAGGGGAAGGGCGACGGCGACCTCGAAGTGGCGAAATGTGACGCGTTGAGGATGATTGACTCGCCATCGTCGGAAGATGAGGCGTAAGCCGAAGAAGAGCGAATGCACGATGGTTTTGGCTGAGCGGGCCCCGTATCGGGTAAACGGCGTCGAATGTCATTCACCGCGCCTTGGACAAAGTCGGCAAGCTTTCCAGCACGATTTCGCGTCGTCAGAGTCGAAAGCGTTGTTAGATGCACTTCTGCGCCGATGTTGAGTTTGATGAGGAGGGTTTCGGGTGTTTTGTCTACAATGTCGAAAGGCTCGGGACGCTCGAGGATCAAAGCGGAAAACGTTGCCTGTTCGGAAGAAGTTTCGCCAACATTCATCGGGGCGAGAGGAGTCGAAGGGAGAGGGGTGAAGACGTCAAAAGTTGAAGGTGTGCCCGGAAGGGGTTGGGGAGGAGGCAACCGTTTTGGTACAAACAATGGGCGAACGCCGAGTGGTATCGATGGAGGGGAGATGGGCCGAGCTGGCAGCGGGCGCGTCGGTGGGGAGGTCGGTTTTCGGCAGCTTGCCATCGGAGGGGGTCGACGAGGGGTCAACTGGGACGACGAAGGATTGTTGACCGCCGCTTGGGCCGCAGGATGAGGATCCTGAAGGCGGGAATCAGAGCGCGGTGGTGGAAGAACAATATCGGACGTTGATTTCGAGTAGCGATGGCCCGTTGCCTCGGGAGGGCGACGATTCGGAGAACTTTGAGGGGTTCGGTGCGGCGAGCTCTCGCTGCCCGGCGGCTTGACGCGAGGTAGGTCCAGAGAGCCATTCTGCTCAATTCCACATCCAGTGGTTAGCATATTGCTCAGCATAATACGAAGCGCCTATGTGACCTACCATGCTCAACGCCGGACTTTCCGATCGAGGGACCTGCTCGCGATGGTCGACAGGACTTGCGCGGCCCGACTCGTTCGACTTCGAGCCCTGGCGGCGCTTCTTAAGTGTTTCGACGACCTCCTTCGCAATACCCCCGACACCCCATCTACCGTCGGTAGATCGAGAACTGATTTCAAGAATCTCTTCTTTACAAGCCGAGTCCCCGCTGCGAGATCGAGATCGAGATCGCTGGCGCCCGTGCCCGTGCCCGTGTGCCGACTCGATCCGATCGCAACTGCGACTCGCAGCGTGACCACGAGTGTAGGATCGACTCGAGCCCTCGGAAGTAGGGGAGAGCTGCATCGAATCACGGGTAAAGAGTCGTTGGAATCGGAATCCGGCAGAAATGAGACTGTTGGGACTCGAACTCGCGGCAACGCCGAGAGTTTCGGACGAGAACCTTGACTCGAGTCGGTGATCGGGACTCGGCGGCGGGGTCGTCTTCCTGCGAGGCGGTTCGGGCAGGGTGAAGGGCTGGAGGTCGATGATGGGACCAAAAGGTTGGGGGAGGATCCAAGGCGCGGGAAGGGTGTGCGACGTCGTAGTAGTCGTAGTCCGAGTCGAAGACGGAGTTTGGGAGGAAGTGGGGGCCGCGGGCGAGGAAGTGCTCTGGGTCTTGTTGTCGATCATCGAGGCCCCGGTGCCAGCGCCTGTGTCGAGCATGTCCATGAGTGAGGGCGTAGGCTCGAATGAAAGAATGGGAAGCATGGTCAAGGCCTACCCTATGCCTGGAACAGAGGCAGGTTCGTGCGGGCGAACAAGGACGAGGGCAACCGCACTGTGAACAAAGGATTTAGGCGGTCCGAGCGATGCTCGTCAGGAGCCGCCAGGGGGGTTGCCTCCTGTTGAATTTGTCGAGGAGGTGAGCTGGCCACCTTATTGATTCCATTTCGGGGTCCAGTACTATTCCATATGCATATGATTCAGTGACGTTCGGCTTGAGATCTTGTCCACGATAAATCCTGTAGCTCAACATGAGGGGAGCGCAATTAGTTGCCGACCCCCGAGGCAAGGTTCGAGCTTGGGTAGCTCACAGGGGGTGATCGGCGCAAGCTCAAAGTCTCACGACCGTGGTAGGAGGCATACTTAGCAAGGAGGATTAAGCCGAGATCTTTTTTGTGGAATAATCTCATCCCCCCTCTTGATACCCACGTTGAAGTGGGTAGGCTACTTCGATGGCCCGATGGCTATACTCGATCGCAATCAATCTGAGCCCGCGCACCACCCGAAACTCGGGCAGGTTCCAACGCGTCGCGACGCGGAATGAGCCGCACGGTGCCATGCCAGGACACGGGCCCCTTCCTTGTCTTAGGCCGATCGACTTCAGGCGCCCACTTCGTGATCACCCGTTTCGTTACATTCGCTGTTGTTTTTCGACACAGCACGGCCCTCGATCGACCTTGCTGCGGTGTGACGATAACGAAGGAGGGGACGTGGTGCAGGACAGGGGCAGTCTCCGCGAGCGTCGCTCAAAGGTCGCCCGCTTCGTGCCTTGACACGCTTCAGGATGAACGCCGTACTCTCCGGGTCGCAATGGCTTCGTCGATCCGGCTCGAACAAAAAAGCAGGCGCAGGCAGCCTTGGTAACTCACAATCCGGGACCCAGTCGACCTTACCACTACCACCGCCAGCTGCCCAAATGAGGAGGACCAACCCGGAGGCGCCGCCAGCGTCTGATAGCCGTTCTTTCGAGGAGCCGCTGTGGCCGACCTACGAGCCCCCTATGATTCAACATCAGACCCAACGACCAAGCTCTGCCATCTCGGATGCTGCAAACTCGACAAACAACTGGACGCTCGATTTGGGTCTCTCTACCCCTTCGCGTGCTCGCAAAACGTCGTCGCATTCCAACGGTCGCGCACAACTCCTCGCCAACGCAACCGACCACGCTAAGACATCCTTCCTCGCGCTGGTCGGTGAAATACAGCCGGGCACATCCTACTCAACTGGATCAAAACAAAAATCAATTGCTCGTCGGACTTCGAAAGAAAGCTCGGCAGGAGGCTCGGACTTCAGCCATGCGCACGTCTTTGAGGAAAGCGAGTCGCACGAACTGCCCCTTCGTAACGAGACTCCGCATTCGCATCACACTTTCGGTGGGTCTTCAAGGTCGGGGGGGATTGAGGTAGATCGCAGGCGCGGGGCAACTTTGGGTCAGCACGGGCGTCGGGCGAGCAGTCCCAGTATCGTAGCCTCGAGTTCGCACTTTGCCAGTGTCGCCTCGTCCAGATCCGAGGCCGAATCGCTCCCCGCAGGAACGCCAGAGCGTGTTCGAGCACTTGATTCGGTCGCATCGGAGTGCTCTGTGGGACTGCTCTCCGTCGCATCGGGACTGAGTCGAGCACCCTCGGGCAGAGCGGGTACCTTCGACGCCGGCAGCTTTGAATGGAGGGCAAGTCATTCCGCACAATCGCGAATCAGTCTGCCTCCGAACTAATCACAAGCCATATTTTGCAACCAGATTGCTGAGGCGCTACTGAACTCACCACGATCCAGATCTTCAAGAGCATCGCGTCCAACAGCCGAGAATGGAGCTATTTCAAGCGCCGAAGCATGCTCGCCTCTGCAGTCCGAGCACGACTCATCACTTCAAGATAAGGAGGGTATTACGCAGGGATTAACTGGAGAGAAGAAGCCTCGCTCTCGGGTTGAGTCGATGCCGGATCCTGACGTGCTCCACTCGTCGAGTCCATCGAGGGGCCGCCGCCGTCATCTCTCGCTGCCAGCCAGGAACTCGCGGGCTCGAGCTCGATCCGAGGGCCCACCTCGAGTACGTGTTCGATCTGGTACACCTCTCGACATGCAAATGTTCGACGTAGCTCAGGCGAATTCCGATCCTTTCCAAGAAAGCCGCCGCGATCAACCGCAGGACGATCGACTGTGGGCCGTCTACCCATCTTCGCGGGCCGCGCTCGGCTATTCCTCATCCGCGACATTGCTATGTGCGCGCGAGTCCACTCATTCCATTCTTACGTTCATTACTGCATCACCTCGCCTTTCATCTACCTTTCTCATCGAGCCGAGCCACAATGTGCGGGACCCGTTCTCGGATGCGTTTTCGTCCTCGTCCAGTGTGCACGTGCCGTGGCCCGAGATCGACGATTCGAAGCAAAAGACTGCGTGCGAGCACTTCGAAGAGGAGTCGGTCTGGATCCCTCTGCCGATTCGACCGGTTCACAAGTCCTTGCCGACTTCTCATCGTCCTGTCAGTGCAAGCTTCCTCAGTGCACCTCCACGCGAGCTTCGTCGAAATTGGCGAAACGAGCAACGAGAAAAAAGGCGTCAGTCTGCACACGATTCGCGTCGAGAACAGCTGCTCGACGTTCCATCCACCCTGCACGAAGTTTGGGCCGCCGCAGAGCAGTCGTCGCCAATCACTCAAGAGCCCCTTGCTCTCCAAGATTTTAAAATAGCAAATATGCCCGAATTTGAGATGACGCCGAGCTTGCAATCGAGTCGAGTCGGATGGATTAGTCGCTCGATCTCGCTCGGTCGCTTGGCTCTCGTTCCCCTCGGAGGGTGGTGCTTCGTCTTTGGCTTCATCTGTCCTCCTCTCTGGTGGATTGGAGCCGTTTATCCGAGGAGAAGGACTCCTTTGACTCCCAGGCAACTTGGAACCTCACCGAACCATTCCGGAGGACCCATCTCGGAATGGCCGGACACTCGTCCCGGAGCAAGGAAACCCCTGTACGATCGACGCAGTCGAGGGGGTTGGCTCAGCAGTGGGCTCTCGCGATGTATCGAAGGCACTGGGAGGGACGACCTACCTCAAAGACGTGGCCGGTCTTCCGAGCCAACCTCATCGAGGGGTATCGAAGGTGGACCTGCGGCGATTGCGAGGAGTGCGGCGATGGAACGCGAAGCCGCGCCGTGGGAGTGGCGGAGGCGTAATAGAGTCATGTCGCTCATCTCGGCGCCAATCCTCTCGGCCATTATCGCGGCAACGATTTGGGCGTGTGTGTCAGGGGCATTCGTCCCCTGATCTTCAAATCGATCAATCAACGGTACATACCAAAGACCTTACATCTTGGTCGCTTTCGATTCATTTTTCGCTCACACCCCGCATTGGTCGAAGACTGTGTTCGGGTTCGCTTCTCTATCCACGCCAGCGTTCGATCTCCTCCTACACCTAGATATGGTAATATGTGCAATCTATATCTACTTTGAGAGGATTACCCCAAATTTATATCTACCTAAGAGATCTCACCCCGAACACCTCCAATAACCATTAGTCATTAGATCTGGAAGAGACGGCGAAAACGAAGATTGCATCCGGTTTGGCACTACCTATAGGGATTTAGACCCGTGGTGCATGGGCACTCGGAATTACAGAGCAGAAACGGGAACACTAGGGAAACGAGACAAGGGTTCGCGAAGGAGGCCAATCTTTGAGCCAAAAGTCTGATCGGTGCCTCCCGGGTGCCCAGCCATCCGGCGAGAAGCCGCGATCTAGACCCGGGCTGGACCACTGCGATAGAGCACAGGGACGCGCCTTCAACAACCCCTGCAGGAGGTGTTTCTCTATAGGTACCTGCCAAGTTATTCGCTCGGGCATTTATGCCAATAACATCGGGTTTTCCGCATCACTGGCGTAGGAGGCGGAGCTCTCCTGCCGCCGTTCTCGTGTTGTCGATACCCGGTGGACAATTCCGGCGCCCGCGGACTTGTGCAATTACGGCATTGATCACTGAAGCCACTGAGAGCTACTGAGAGCTCTACGGAGTCGCACGGAGTCGCCGCCGAGGGGACCTTATACTTCTCTACGAGCGACGCCTCTTCCCGCCTTCCTAGCAACCTTGTCTCCCCTTCAAATCTTGGACCCAAGTTGACCGAGTATTCAGATTACGTGCGTCGACACCGAACAGGGCCAGACAGGGCCGCAGACAACAACGCGACCAACGCCCAGCTACTGGCACAGCTTCTCCTTCTCCGAGCGGCGGCGAGAGCGCGTCCCACCCTCAGCAAGGCCTGCCCCCGGGCTGTACGGCGCACTGTGTAACGTACCATGTCCGCTGGCGGCCCTCCCACGGATGAACAGATCGCCCATGCTCTCGAACTGGCTCTTGGTGAGCGCTGTCGTTCACGATGGCTCAGCGAGGTGGAGCCTGTATCGGCTACACCGAGATGGACAGATGGTGTCCGCCTCGCCGCGTCGGACTCCGGCGCACGCTCGGCGTTTGACGCGGGAAACCGTGCTGCCATGCTCATTGTGGGGCAAGGCTGATGCTCGCTTCACCGGACTGTTCCCAGGTGGTTTGATTATCGGAGTCTTCTTCGAGGTGCTGTTTCTTGGGATGATCATCACCCAAGTCGCCTTCTACGTGCCGAGAGCGTCGAGGGATCCCGTGCTCTTGAAGTGAGTTCGCAGGCAGTGCACCCCACTCACGTGCGCGCGTTCGCTTCGCTCAGTACAGCGCGAGTACCATATGGTTGACGCGCAAGTGCTGATTCGCGCCCCTTCCCACTTTTCGAATTTACAACGTCCGCCGCAAAATTGGCAGAATCCTTGTCGCAGTGCTCTTCTTCAGCGTCATGATCAAATCAGGAATCGATATCAAGACCGTCTACTCCAATGTAAGTAGCGATCAGGAGGCGGCGTGCCATTTCTGCGGATTATCGAGACTTTTCGGATTTTAAGCGGCCGTGATATCCTACAGCCGAAGAATGAAGCTGTCTCGAAGCTGATTAAAATGACTTTTCCCTTTCAAGTATGTGTTTGGCGTGTACAAAACGCAAGATCCCACTCTCCCATGGTCCATTAAAGTCGGTCTCGTGGTCGGTCAAATTACCCTGTTGGCCTCTCAGCTCTATCTGTGCTTTCGTCTGTGGGCGGTCAGTCCTTGTCGCGTATATACTATTCTTCGTCCGACAATTTCCGATCGGTACTGAATGCCTGCTTCTAATTATACCTTATGCACACAGGCGTCTGAGCGGAGAAAGCTCCCCACCGCAATTGGCTTGATCGGAAGCTGCGCCTCGTGCGCAATCTTCATCGTCTATGCGGTGCGGCGCAGTGAGTCTGAATCAATGTCCGAATTTTGAGAATCTGAGAATCGACCCGAAATTCGTGCTGAAGATGGCCCTCCCTCCTGTCCGCAGTTTCAAGACCACAGATAATAGGAAACGAGAACATCCTCCAGTACTGGCTGCCTCTTTGGGCCTTCTCCGCTTGCGTAAGTTTTGGTTTGTGCCAACCATGGGAATTCTTCTAGCCCCTCCAGCCGTCGCTAATCGAAAACCGGACTTTGCTACACCTCATAGGCGATCGACTTGTACCTGTCCATCGCTTTTGCTCATTATCTGCTACGCGCAAGACGAAGAGCTATCAGCTACAAGTGCGCAGTCACAACCTTGGCAGGGCGCCTAGTTCGATCAAAGCTGATTTTCAAGTGGGGAAACCAATATTCTGCCCAGACTCGAGTTCATGCTAGGGCGACTCACCTCCATCGCGATCACGACGTGTTTTCCATCAGCAGTCTTCGCCCTCTTGCTGGCGATCCTGGAAATTGTCGCCCCGGATCGATCGGTGAGCACCCTTTCAAATGAATCGGCTACAAGGCATGCCTAACGCCATGTAACGCCCTGTTCTTGTTCGTAGCCGTGGCTCTTTTTCTTGATCAACGTCTCCAGCGTATACACGCTCTGCATTCTTCACACTCGTAAGTCGCGTTTGTGCGGCGTACGAAAATTCCTCTAATACCGTACTTAGATTAATAGACACGTTTCTCGCAGTTAACTCCCGCAAGCAAATCACCGAGGACGCTGTTCGGATCGTTAAGGCTGACCCTACTGGCGGCGGACTAGCAAAAATGCAGGGCGAAGGCCAGGATGCCACCACCCAACCTGCTAGTTTAATCTCTATCCTGAGTCGAGCGACGAGACAACCAGGCGGCGTATCCAAAACCACATTTGATGAAGAAACTGGTCTCAGCTCTAAACCGGGGCATTCGATGCAACACTTGCACCGCCAAGGCTCCACTGCACAAGGGGTCGGATACGAAATCAAAGTCGAGCGCAAAATTGAGAGGATGAACTCGATCGACTTTTCGACTATGAAAAAAGCCGAGGAAGACGGAGATGTGCAGTTGATGGGAACACCGGCGACAGATACGGGATCGGCGGAAGCAGAGCCTTCGCAAGCGGCGAATCAGTGGACGTGCTCTTGGGCAGGTGGACCTCCGATGACGTGAGGCCGTGGCTTCGCCGTTGATGCAAGCAACGATTTTCTTTGGTGTAGGGGCATCCAATCTGTGTAGTGTACATACTCTGGCGTTGTAACATCTGACTTATTTTGTACTACGGGTTCTCGGAGTGAAATGCTTTTTCCTCGTGCGGGGAAACTCTCTCTCATTGCCCGCTAATTTTGCGATCTTCTGGCGCTAGTTAGGTCAGGGGTAGCATAGGTCAACACTAAACGAAGGAACTGCGGGTCAAATACTATGTAGAAACATGGTTCTCCTGATCGCCTGGAACAAAACAGCAATATAGCGAGCCGCCGGTATCTCGATTTCCGGACAGAGACACGCTGCTGACCAGAAGAAAGGAGCGCCGTTTTACCCGCCGGCGGAAAGGGGGCCTTGTGCGTTTGGCACTCGGCGCCAGCTTCGAGAGTTCGGTTTCGCCGCGCCGTAGCCCTTCGCAACTTCCCCACACGCCGTCGTACCTGCCTGCTCGATTAGTCTCCTGCAGACTTACCTAGTCGCCAACGAGTGTCGTCCTCGTCTGTCCTCGCCGGTTCGGTGTCATATCCACGATCCCCCGTCAGCCTCATCGTCGGTTCGGGCAAGACACCGCCGCCCCACCGAGACGCCATTCGAGGCCACGCAGTTAGCTCGGTCCTCGCTCCCGCATTTGGAAGACCACCGCTCGCAGGCGAGTGAGGCGACACCACAATCCATGACACCCCAAAGTCCGCAACAGTTCAAGATACATCTCCACGAGATAGTAGGTGAGTGCCATCATTGCCTCACCGCTTTTTGCTGGCGCATGCGCTACGAACAACACGCCGAGGCAGCACTCGCCGGAGCTGGCCATATCTGAATCAACAAAATTCACAAAGCACGCCTCTCCTAGTGACATAGTCATGATATTACTTGCTTACTGACTTTCGGTGAACTTCTGGTGTCAAAGCGGCTCTGGCCATGGCAGCATTTTTCGAAATCTGCCTACTCGGCATCATTTTCGCGCAGACGTTTTATTATTTCACCAGATGTTTCAGAGACGCTGTGACACTCAGGTAGGTGGCGCTTTTCGGTTGTCAGAATTCTAAATACCATCTTGGAAGGCTCCATTTCTCAACTCTTCCTGGATAAATTTACACAGAGCACTAGTAGGTATCGCAGTCTGCTCGATGTGTGTCAAAGGTGTCCTCGACGTGTGGACCGTGTGGTGCCATGTGAGACCGCACTGTTTCTTTTCCGTTTGTCTTTAAGACGCCACTAACTGAAGGGAAGTCTCCATCCCAGCTTATCTACCTTGAGCTTCGCGTTACTCGACCCACTATCCCATGGGAAATCCTCGTCGCGATCCCGCTCGGCCAGGTTCCCATCCTGACGTCACAAGCGTACCTTTGTTTTCGAGTCTGGGTGGTGCGTGCATCACGACCTCCTACCAATGGGACCAAAATGATGGTGACCTGCTTCAAAGGACATGCAGGCTTCAGGACGGAAGAAATTGCCGGTCGCGATAGGGGCGCTCGCGTCGTTGTCATCGACAGCATTTTTTTGCGTTTACGTCGTTTCTCGAAGTGAGTGGACTCTCTGATTGCGAAGACCTTTACATCCTGGGACTGACACATTCGCTGGGCGGAGCATGAATTCGTAGTCATCCACGAGAGTAGTGACGACGACTCGGTACCGATCTGGATCCCGCCTTGGGCGTTCGGTACCGGTGTATGTTTCCCCCTCCTTTGTCGGGCTCAGCTGGGGCGTGGATCACGTGCTAATGATTTAACACATGTAGGTTACAGATGTCTACCTCTCCCTCACGTTCGTGTACTACGTTTTATACACAAGGCAGCAGCCCGTATGCAACCGGTGAGGCATAATCGCTGCAACACTTGTCCAACCACTCGACAGGGGCTGACCACGGCATGAGCCGGTGTAATTCATCAGCCTCGATTACATGCTGTTCCGTCTGGCATCTCTCGTGGTCACAAGCTGCTTACCGCCAGCACTCATCTCGCTTGTTATGGCAATCTTGGAGGTCACAGCTTCAACTGGCACGGTACGTTGGCTCGGTTTCGGAGACGAAAAATGTCCAGGACTTCCGCGCTCCCCGATTGCTAATTTTGCGCGGCTTGTCCTCGGCATACGTAGGCCTGCTGGGTCTTCTTCACGGTGATCATAGGAGGTATTTATATGGTCTGCATTCTTTATTCTCGTGAGTCAATCATGCTTGCCTGAGTGAGATTTCGTCTGCTCACATGCTTTCGTCGTCCCCCTTGTCACAGTCAACTCTCGTCGACAGATCCTCGAGGAGGCATACGCTCGTCGTTCGGGAAAGGTTGTGCCGTCGTCAAATACGCGCCCTTCCGGAGGACCTCGTCGAGAGCCTACTCGCTATATCTAGCCGAATAACGCCGCGAGTCAGCGGTCTATTGCGTTGGACGAAGTCACGATCGAAGCGTCCGCCCAAGGCGACGAAGAAGGATCCGATTCGAACCCCGGTCTTTTTGGCAGCGAGCCATTTTCGAAGTAAATTATTGTCAGTACGCTGTGATTATAGTTAGCACCCTGATACCTAAAGGGGGGTAAGGGTCGGATATAGGTGTGCATTGTGTAACATGAAGATGCAACGAATGTAACATGAACATGCAAAAATGTACTTTCGTCGTCGCTACATGAGAGTGAGGTGGCCTTGCCCTCGTCCATCAAGCCGGCTACCATGAATTGAGACAGTTTCGATGAATTAATCTGGTTGTAATACTAACGCAAGCCTACTGAACGTACGACGGTTTACGATCCACCTTCTAGTCTCGCGATAGTTTCATCTCGTAAGATCCATGACGCCGACCATGTCCCACAGCATCTGGACCCAAGCGTTTGGCACGCCAGGAACTTGCCAGTGCAAGCAATCTGGAGAGCCTGGACTCATAATGTCATGCGCATCGGGCCGTGGTCGAGCCATGTCCGTGATGTTCATATAGGCGACTGAGCCGGACCCGTTCGCAGTTCGCCCCCGAGGCGCGAGCCGATCCATCTCGTTCGCCCACAGATTATTGCGAATGTCGAAGCGACCCCAGTCCCAGGCTTTGTAAGTTGGGCGACTTTCGAATGGAGTGGAGGGATACATTGGGGTATGGGCACCCACACAGCCTACGTGGCCAGGCGCAGTTCCTCGGTAGACGATGTCGAGGTTGGGTCGTTAAACGAGGTCTGAGAGCAAGTCACGTGCGAGAAGCGCCGTGATGGCATCCAGACCATCACTTGTGATGTTCATCTCGCCTTGGTTTATGTGAGCACCCGTATTGAGCATGATGATTGAGTTTTGTTCCTTCTTCCATTTTCGGGCCGTTGCTTGGGTCGAAGGGAGTTCTTCGCACCACGGCTCGCTCGGAGGTAAGTGAGGCCGCGAACTCCATCGGCGGGAGGTCGAGCTGCGCCGCGAATTCCGCGATCCGGTCAACGCCGACCAGGGTATCGTCCCGGATGAAACGAAGGAAGGGCTGGCTAAACCGCTCCGAGGGGATGTGGGGAAGCTCACGACGCAATGCCATGGCGAGTCCTTGACCAGAGTGACGTCGAGTCGCTTTGGCTTGATCTTGCGCTGCTGGGTCTTAAGGGGCTGATCCTCTTTCTGGCTTTCCTCGGCGTCATTGTTCTCGATGCTCCATTCGAAAATCTCTTTGAGCGTGTGCAGCCCAGGACCGCCTTTGGGGAGCATGTACCACAGCTTGTCCACGTATTGTTGAGCGAGAGAATCTGGATGATAAAAAGCAGGAGCATTTGAGGGCATGTGTCAACGTCATGAGGTGAAGAGCTTTTTCGCCCGGCGGAAATTCCTGGGTAACAAACCACATACCTCCCACTACGAGCAACCCGGTCTGAGAATTTAAGAGACGCTTTACGAAATCATACCCACTCCACTCCCTCATTCCACCCTCTTGTAATGGCTGCCACCGAAAGGCGGCGACGGTCAACGCCCTTCGATCGCCGCCGTTGATTTCGTCCGAATGCGCTGTGATCCCCCATTCATCTTCGCACTCTTTCTGCTCGTACGGCGGCTGTGCCCGAGGCGGGACCCATCGACCGTGGGTCAAGCGAGCGACTCGTTGCGAGGGGAGGAATGAGGTACGGTCGATTTGGTACTGTAGCGCATTCCAAGCATTGCGGAAACGGACATCGAACGGGCCTGAGTTGAACGACGAGGAAGTACCGCCGAGGGTCCCGACTCGGAACCTTGATTGCGCATCCGGCGCCGTTTCGGAGCGTGACAACGATTTCCGTGAGCTTAGCGCCGCGCTGGCGAGGATGACGGCGAGCAAGACGAGCAGCAGGTTGCGCACGACTCGACGTGGATTTGTACGAGATGCTGTGTTGGATGTTGGGGCTGACAGCGATAGTCTGGATTGTGGGAATACGAACGACGCTCGAAAGTCCTTGCTGTCTTGAAGGCTTGACAGCGACGAGCGCTCATCCGGCGCCACCCTTGGACTTGTCCGAGCTGACGACCGTCGACGTTGATCATGTCGAGCTGGATCCCAAAGCAAAGGGAACGATAGGTGAGGCCGGGGTGATTTCAATCGTGTGGTAGTTTATATGTTTCGACATGGTTACTGGGGACTCTAGCGGAGGCCAGCAACTTGTCTATATGGGAGGCAGCAAAGCAAGCACTATATTGGCAGCTGTCTCGACCGAAGACTGGGTCTCAAGCCCGCGCTCAGACCTCAGCTTGAGGCTCCCGACTCGCATCAGCCACGCGTTCCGGACTCAGCTCTGGCGTGGGCAAAATGAAACGGTAATTTTTGAGTCGTCTCACACATCCGGTTTTCGACTAGGATCATCGGAGCGCTCCCAGCCTGGCGCCTGGCGCCACGCGTTTCCGTAGCCGGAGCTTTCGGGTGCTCCCCAAGCTTTGAAAGTGCAAGCTTTCGTCGTATCGGGCAAGTCTCGCGCGTGCCTTGCACAAGCTCTTGGACTCGGATTCCCACCGGCGAGCGCTCATGTACCGTTCGAGGTGCCTTGGCTCAGTCGATGCTAGAGGAACAGATGTGAAGTTCACTCGCCGTGAGTCATGTCAAAACTCGACAGGAGCCACTCATTTGTCAGTCGCGAGTGCCCGCACTGCCGATCAACGAGCAGCTCGGAGCTCTTGGTGAGAATTGTGACTCGGCGAGTTGGTCGCGCCGAGCCACTGTCCTCAGGTTGCGACATCAGCACAATTTTCGAATGGGCGTCATCTTTTCCAAAGAGACTCAGCAGTGACGCACGATTTGACATCTGGGTCCGGTCTTTCGATATTCTTGATTTTAGGCTCTAGTAGGCTGCTGGTCAGGCCTCCACTTGATTTTTGACCTTGGCGCGCGGTTGCGTTGGTACTACGCCACACTTAACCCCACTTGCGCGTCCTCATCCGCCTATCGTCGATGTCGAAAACACCCAACTTGATCAAAGCGAGTTAGGTGCAACTGATCGAACCGGAAATATTGCTGCACAGCACTGCTGAGCATCTCGAGTGGGGGGGGGGGGGGGGGGGGGGAGGCGAGCTCGGTCGCACGCGCCGGCGCCTAGATCGGTTGTACAGGCTCAGCCTCATCGTTCGGTCGTACTAGATCACACTAGGTTGCACAACTGACCCCTCATCATGGTCCCCGTCACACCTCACGAGGGATCGGCCATGAAAGAGCCGCCAACACCCCTATCAGCTCTGCATGCATGCAGCTCGGCGTCGTCATCCAACCCGCCGCTGTCCGAGATCGGCGACGTCAAGCACGTGGTACGACTCGACAGCGCTGCGTCGCATCACATCGATACGCTACCGACACCCAGTCATACCCCACCAGCTTCGCCACCCTCCCTCGACTGGGTGATGAGAGCCGCGACAGTCGTCGATTCGGCTTCGAGTATTCGCGATGGCCCGCAACTACCTTCGTCATCGACATCGATCGAACGGCCATTGGAGACGACACCGCCACCTACGAACTATGAAAGTAGCAACGAGCTGCTCCGGGCCCCACAGGATCCGGGATGGAGGACGATCCGCGACTGGGGACGAACCATAGCCGATGATGACTTTCGAGTCGGGGAGCGGACCAGGTCAGAGATTGGATCCGAGTCCGCGAGTCGGAAGAAGACTGGGACCCAACTCATCCCGCTTGCAAAGCTCATCAAGGCTGGCACCATCGTGTTGAGAGGATACGAACTCAGAAACTGCAACGGCTCAGCGATGGTCGTGGACGAGGATGGATGGTTTCGGTTCGCGGCCGAATCGGTCGTCAAGTTCGGCTCGGATGACGCAGGTCCGACGACGATGATTGACGCTGACGGTTCTGATGCCGGACCATCGACATCGACGATCGTATTCACCTCGAAGCTGCCGTATGATGGATCGCTGCCTCCCGCGTCCCCAAAGCCGATTCGAGCGAGAGCGAAGCGCAAGGCCAAACCACTTTGGACTCGACGGTCTTCCAAGAAGTCGATCGAGAGTGCTACTTCAACAAGCCCATCTGCGTTGCAGCATGGCACTGGGGATCCGCTCCTTGAAGAACTCCGCCTTTTAACATCGGCACTTTTCTTGCGAGCGACTTGTCGGCCCCTCGAGGTCACTGACGGCGTAAGCGATGTCGAAGGCGACGAACGGGTCGTGATATTCCGGATATACCTCGTTCCAGACGATCTGGAGGAGCGCTTCAATGAAACCTACACCAAAGGGCGAAGAGTTCGTCCGCCGTCGTCAGTCATCTTGGAGTTCTTGCAGAAGATCAAAGTGGGACAACGCGAATGGGATGGGTCAGTTGCCGGACACGAAGGAGGCGATGGCCTTTTGGATGAGAAAGTGAGTATGGGCGACATGGCGCATCCGGGCCGGCGTACTTACTCAATGGTAGTCGACCACTTCCCCTTTCCTACCACTAGGATCAACGCTCAATTTTGGAGCTCTATCGAGCCGTCCGAGCACCACCGTCTGATCCGAGCTTTATCGAGACGCTACAAGATGTCGATCAACACACGTGCGATCGGATCCGCAACGCAATGCTCGAGAATCCGCTTGCGATGAAGACCGAAATGTTTCCCTATCAGCGTGCTTCGTTGGCGAAGATGCTCACCCGTGAGCTAGCCCCTCAGTGGTCAATCGATCCGGCCTACACAGTAAAGACCGAAGTGGGAAACAACGGCGCTGAGGATATGGGCGCAAAGTTTTACGTCTCGGTCGAAGGGAGGATATCGAAGCACCCCGTGTTTGTGCGCGAACCAAAGTCCGGCATCTTGGCCGAAGACATGGGGTCGGGCAAGACGTGCATCTGCTTGGGCCTGATCTTGGCGACCAAAGGCGAATTGCCGATCTTGGACGAGAACGTCGGCACTTGGTTGGACGGCGAGGAGGGATCGCCTGCGCCCGTTGTCGTGAGCCAGTTGTCGATGGGGTTCCCCTTCGAGACAGAGTTGTGAGTCATGTTCGTGCGTTCTGCGCCTTGCTTCCATGGGGGCTGATGGCGGTGTTGCGTTGTATAGGAAAGAGGCCCGCCGACTTCGCCCGCGGGTCCCTGAACCCTTACTCGCTTTAAGCGAGATGGATGCTGCCGACGTGCTCGAGTACGAAGAAGCGCTTCGCGTACAAGCAATCCGCGATGCTCGCGAAGATGTCCTGCCGCCTGTACCGACGCTGCGGATGCTGATGATCGACTACCTCAGCACAATGCCCCGAGCGGTTCCCTATCCCGTCGACGACGACAGGTTCGAATCGCTGGGGATTGCTGCCGAGATCGCAAACTTCCCTCCGTTCTACTACGTGCACCCTTCGCCCGCCCAACTACAATCTCGCCAAGGTCGGCAGATTGGCTTCGGCGCGCGACGATGCGCCAAAGAGACGTTCGGGCCGGATGCCGGCAAAATGCGGATACAGGCGCAAGAAATGATGATGACGCGAACCACGCTCGTCGTCGTCCCTGCCATCTTGGTCAAGCAGTGGGAAACCGAGATGGCGAAGCACCTGGTCCCGGGGGCTCTCAAGGTCAAGACGATCAAGACTCCAAAAGACAGGATGATCACCGTCAATGAAGTGATGGCGTACGATGTCGTCTTGATGAGCATCGCAAGGTTCTCGGAAGCCGCAGACGCCGGCGATAATGTCCTGAGGAAGATTCACTGGAAGAGGTTGATCGTCGACGAGGGCCATGCGCTCAGCGGAGCGAACAAGATGCGTGATTTGGCGGAAGAGGTGAGCCAATCCCATCCGATTGTGAATACTGCAGAGTCTGAGCGTTGACCCGTCTCTTCGGTCTCCTCGATTCTAGTTGAGATGCGAAGCTCGCTGGGCTGTCTCGGGGACGCCGTCGGTCAACCTGCGCGCCGAGGCCGACACCCTTCCCACGGCAGCCTCAAAATCGAGCGGCGCTTTTGCTGCCCTCGATGTGCATTCGGGGGGAAGCGAGCTCGACTACCGCCGACTTGGTCAGCTATTCTCTCGATTCTTGCGCCACCCGTCATTTAGCAGAGTCGAGGATTGGAGGAAGGTCATGACCGTCCCCATCCTTGAGCATTCGCGCGGAGCGACGCGGTTGTCGAGGGTCTTTGATGAGACCATTGTCCGGAACCCGCTGGAGGTCGTAAGGCAGGTGGTACAGCTACCACCTCTGACAACTCGGGTCGTCTATCTCGACATGGAGGAGCTCGAGAGGAAGACCTACAATGCTTTGCTGGCATTGTTTGCAAACAATTCCATCCTCAGTCAGCGCACGGATGTGAGTCCCTGACCTCGGTCCGCATCTCCTCAGAATCTGTGTACCATACACTGACAGCGCTCTCGTGTCATTCTTCAGAAAGACTACTTTTTCCACGAGTCCCAGAAAGGCGCTCTGAACGACCTCGTCTCCAACTTGTCCGCATCGTCATTCTTCTTCGCCTCCAGAGGACTCGTTTCACAAATTAGGTTCACCATCAAATCCGCCCTCGACGAGGGTTTCACCACCGAAAAGGCCAAAAAGTTCTCTGACGAAGACCGACAGAGGCTCAAGCGCTCCATCGAAGTGATGCAGGAGGCTGTCGACGATCCAAGATGGTGTCACGTCGTCGATGCTATGTCCGTCGCTACAGTCGTTCGGGGTGTCGATCGGAGCGTTGCCGAGATGTTCCAAGGACTCCCTCTCTCTGGCGACGAAGATAGCGGAGACCATCTGATGTCCCTCGGCTCGTTGATCACGCTGCGCGGAGACTTGCAGGAGGTGCGAATGCCCGACATTGGGGCGTGGGATGACGACGAGGAATTACGCGAGGAACTTTTGACCTTCGAAGCGAAACGTTTGCGGGAATCCAGTGCCGTATCGGGGTCCATCGAAGATATCCGAGCTAAAGAAGAGAGGAAGCGATTGAACAAGGCCCGAAAGGTCGCACCGAGACCTCTGCGACCTCGACCTCTCCCGGCCGACTCTTCGTTCCGTAACGTGAGCATGGGCCGGACCACTTCGGCCAAGCTCAATCACGTGATATCCGAATGCCGGCGGTATGCTCAAGTAAAGTTTATAATCTTCTCGTGTACGCTCCCCGATTTGGTTTTCGCGATCCTGTCCGAAGCGTTCGACTTGGTCGGGATCAAACATATGGTCTTTGCTGGGCACGCGAGAGGCGCGAATCGTGGTACGATGGCGCAGCAGTTCAACGAATCCAGTGTCAAAGAGTGTCAGGCCATCTTGGTGGATGCTCGACTCGGTGGTCGGGGCCTCAATTTGACGGCAGCATCCCGGGTGGTGATGCTCGAGCCTCTGTGGCAGCCAGGTGAGTGATATCTGCAGAGCTTTAGCAGAGTGTTCTGTGGCAGGCGACCGTGACGTAGGAAGCTGATGGATATAGCTCTTGTTTCGCGTATAGATCTTGAGATTCAAGCAATCAAGCGAGCGCATCGACTTGGGCAAACACGACCAGTCGACCTATCAATTCTCGTCGTGCGCGGATCGTACGAGGACTCGCTACTTCAAAGGCGCAGTCAATTATCGGCGAACGAAATTGGCGAGACGAAGTTGCCTCAAAGGGATGAGAAGCTCAGAGGCGTACTTCAGAGCGCCGAGTATCTCGAGCCACCCTCTGTGGCCGGGAGGGTGGACGAGAAAGGCAAAGGGCGGCAAGTCGATGACGAGCGCACGTTCCTCTTTGGTCTTGACGACGACGACACTGAAAACGAAGTGCAGATACTCGCCGAGGTAAAGAGTGGCCCCGTCTTCCGTCCGACGATCGAGCATGAGAAACGAGGGAAGGGTAGGGCCGAGAAGTTGGCAACACGAAAGAAGCGCTCGCTGATTCCGTATCCAACGTTCACCGACGAGCCGCACGCGCCAAAGAGGGCGAAAAAGTCGGTCCAGTTTGCTATCAGTTAATAAGAAGTTTTCGTTGCCATGCATAAAAGCAAGTTGTTGTTAAAGACGTGATGTCATTGGAGAGATACGTCAACTTGGAGATGAACGCGTGCCGCTTTGGGACTCGCTCAAATCGACCAGGCATCTCGGTAACGAGCCACCGAGGACAGGGGCGCGTGACACCGAATCGCCGCTTGTGGAAGCGTGTCCCATCGCGGCAATTGGCAATAGAGTAGGCATGTCATCCCTGTTGGATTTGGGCGTTTGGCGCATCAAGGCGTTCTAGGCATGGTTTATTATCAGTGGGTTATTGGGAAATTAGAGAGTGCGGTTGGCGCGCGCGCGAGTCTCAATCGAACTCGACCATTCAAGGCACCAAATAGATTGAGACACGAAAGGAGGTCGAGCGACTCCAAGTCGACCCCGAGAGGACGAGAAAACCCCGACGCGACTAGCGCCAGCGCCGCCGCGGGGCTTCGACTCCTTCCCAACCTGTCTCACCAAATCTGAAACGACCACCTTGCGTCTGCGACAGGGTGAAAACATGTCGACTCCCACGTTGCCGCCCACGATTGATGTCACACAGCTGGTTATGCAGGTCGTGGCCGGTAAGCCGTACAAGCGCAATAGGATAGGCGGCCCGATCGTCCGGTAGTTGGTGGATGTGGGACCACTCATGCCGAATGTCAGAGCACGCTCGGCGCGCAGAGCTCCGACTGACGAATCGACTCGCTTCTTCGCAGGGCCGATGATCCTTGGGATTTTTTGCGAGCTATGGTTATTCGGCATCGTCTTCGCACAAGTCGTTGTTTATCGATTGAGATATCCCGGAGATCCAATGCACCTCAAGTGAGCCGCAGTCGGCGATCCTCAGCTCCGGGTCGGGGGTAGGGGGGGGGGGGGGGGGCCTGCGCGCGCGCGAAGCGGATGTCAGACACCGGTTCACCCTGACGCGAACCGATTTCCGGCACTGACTGAGGCTCGTCTGTTAGACTCCTCGTGGCCATAATGACAGGTGGAGACCTTCTAAACATGATCCTGAACATCAAGGCGGTATACGGTGATGTGCATACTGCCACCTCCTTCGATTCTAGGCGGTCAATCGTGCTCACTTCGCGCTTCCCCCCCTCAGTACATTTTCGGGCGGTTCAACCACCTCGCTGGGCCGGTGCCTTGGTTCGTCCTCGCGGCCCCTATTGTCGGCCAAATTCCTGTTCTGTCATCGCAAATCTACTTGTGTTTCCGAGTCTGGGTGGTGAGTCCTCCCCTTCTCGCCACTTATTGTCCCTTGCACTCAACCAATGATCCACCAATGGTCTTGCCTTTCTGTGCCTCCACAGGTATCCGGCCGAAAAGTTATCCCCACTGCGATCGGGGCAATCATGACCATGTTGCAGCTTTCCCTCAATATCCTCTATTCTACCCGTCGTAGTAAGTTTTGCCAACTCGACTCAACTCAAAATGACGTCACAGCCGACTGACCCGTTCCTTCGCGCACCTCGGCATCACTCTTGAACGATCGGAGCAGTCATGGCTCGAGGTCTCGGAGTGGACCCCGGAAGTTCAGTGAACCGGCTGATGCCGCCGTGGGCTTTCACCAATGCAGTAAGTACTCTGATTTGCTCGTTATAACATCAAGCGGAGTTGTCACTGTCATGACTAATTCTTCAACGAGTCATGGGCGAATGGAACAGGCCGCGGACGTGTGCCTCTCCTTCACCCTCGCTTACTACTTGCTAAAAACGCGGAAGCAATCAATCAGCTATAGGTAAAGTCTTCTTCAGTACACTCAAGACTAAAATTTAACCCGGACAACAGCACTCACCTTCTGCTGTGTTTCTGACTGGCACCTCAGGTTCAACTATATCCTGGTGCGGCTCGCGTCTATCGCGATCACGACTTGCCTTCCCCCCGCATGCATCTCTGTCGCTCTCGCCTTGCTCGAAATCCTAGAGACTCGAAAATTGGTGAGTCAAACACGGGATCTACGTTCCAAAAAAAGCAGATGGGGTGAACCTGATTCTAAACGACCGCTTCATTGCATTCTCCATGCAGGTCTGGATCTTCTTTGGGCAAATTCTCGGATGCGCCTATACGCTCTGCATTCTTTATGCTCGTGAGGGCCACGGAGCGTCTGACTGACTGCTTTTTTGTGCCTGTACAAAACTGATCGGTTTGGTTTGCCAACTATATCTTATTAGTCAATTCCCGCGAAGCGCTAGCCCAAAGAGCTACGCTCTGCCCCTCCGGCACCTCCTCACGTATGACCCCTGGCATCCGTCTGCCGGCGACGACGCTCTCTGTGCGCTTCGATGATCCCGAGGCCAGTATCGGTCGTGAATCCCAGAGGAAGGTGGAGCTCCCGTCTGGGGGAAGTTTGGGAAGGAGTTTGATGGGGGTTGAAGGGGAGAAAGTGGAGCAGGTTGAGACCGATGCGATTGGCGGGGCTTTTGCTATTGCGACGACGAAAAGAGTTTCGCTGGTGTGCTCGTAGTTGTAGGGCCGAGGGGTCGAGGCCGAGGGTTCAGGAGAGGGGAAGGTCCGATGATGTTAAAAGGCGGCTTCATGTTCATGGTGATTGGTGAAGGACGTACATAACACGATTGCACTGAAATCGACAAATTAAAAGTGAATTACCTCGAGTACATGGGAGAGACGCTCGTTGCGAACATCACGGTCTTGTGACGAACTTCCTGCGCATTCCTCGTCGACTCCCACGTCTCCGAGGTCATGGCACTCTTCTATAATTTTCCTTCTAAAGCAGATCCGATACAAATCAATCATCATTTGTCATCATCATCATGTACTCGGAAAACAAAATATTAGGGAAGCAGAACATCATAGAGAGCTCCTGGCAACTGATTAAGCAGAAAGGGGAAAAAACGGGGAAGACATCTAACATGCTAGGAAGGGAAGGAAATTGGTGGCAGGTCGAACACACAAAAGCACGAGGGCGAAGGAAGGCCAAGACACTACGACGTAGCCTCGAAGGAAAGGAAGACATCACGATCCACCGACCTCGACACCGACTTTGATCCTCGCCGCTTCGCGAACCAATTCCAGTGCTTCCAACTCGCTCGAAGGCGCCGAGCAGCCTCCTCCAGGCGTCTCGAGCGCAAGCTCCTCTTCACGCGACGCGACTTCGTTGACCATCTCCCAAGCGACTTGGGCAGTCCATTCTTCACCAGCTTGGAAGCCACGATTTACTTCTCGTATGCACGCCACTCAGCGAGACCCCAGCATAGAGGCGATTAAACACGCGAATCACAGGGGGTCCTGCCGTGCCCACTTGAGTTCGGTCGAAGTGAGCAGCGAGCGAAGTGAAGAACAGTGCGTTATTGTACGACCGGGCATTCTCGCGGAATGCTTTAGCTTCTATGTAGGTGGGTTGCACAGTTCAGCATGCGGGTCTACTGCAGACGCGTGTTGTTGGACGGAGCAACTGACCGCTATCCGAGCCTTCAAGTAGCTGTCGATACTCGGGATTGGGCTGGGGAGGGGGAGGGAGGCGCACCTTGCCCGCGAGCAGCACGTGCCAAAGTGTCCGTTCGACTTCGTCCTTTTGCACTTTCAGTGAGCCTTGCAGTGGGTGCACAGGGCCGTCTGGGGGCCGCGGTAGTCGCGAACGGAAACTTGGGGCTTGAGTGGTTTGAGCGCGATTCGAGCCCTGCGCACTGTAAGGAGCCTAGATTACTCAGCAGCGGCGTAAGTAAAGGCGGGTTCCTCGGTAGTACTCTCGATGTTGCTTGACGAATAGACAGTCCCAAAACCAGTCGATTGTCAAGTGTGAGTCAAGAGTGGGGGTCCAGTGAAGGATGAGAAAAGAGGAAAAGAGAGAAGAGAGCTACGGATCGCGATTTAAGGAGATCTGGCAAAATGAAAGGCAGGTCAGGCAAGTCGGTCCGCCGGTCCGAGGTTTGAGCTTGGACCTACTGAGAGGCTGCCGAACCTTACACGCACGCGCCTTTGCGCATGAGGTGGTGGGGCGTGGGCGTTGCGCGCGGCCCGGGCGAGGGCGAGCTAGGCGAGTCGAGGCGAGCACTTCGCCGAAAAGCAGGTATTCGCACACTCCAACTCAGGAAACAGTCGCGTTCAGCCTCGGGTCGGCCATCGCGCTGAGTCGCTGACCACGCTGTCCGTTCTGCACAGCTGCACGGCGGGCTCGTATATGTGTCGTAATACCAAGGTCGGTTGGGTTGTTGTCATAACGCGCCGGGGGGGGGGGCTGACTCTGTTGATCGGAGCGGGATGAAGAGGAGGCTCGAGCAGCGCAGCGGAGCGCCCAGTACACGGGGCGCCCTACACCTCCCTACACTGCCCTATAGGGCCCCTGTAGGGCGCTACCCTCGCGGTCAAGACTTGGCGAGGTTGCGGTGGCGCTCCGATCTCGCGACCTTGGCACCAGTGCATGGTGCCATGGTGCCGAGGGTTTCCCCTTGAGTGTCACGAAGACTCGATGAGAGTGGAAGGGACAAAGAAAATGGTTCGAGGGAGTGGCGTGGGCTTATTTACTGGGTGTAATCTGTTGTTCAGCCCCTAATGCCGCTGGTCCGCTGCCGGAATGACACTGACACCGCCGGCACCTCGGCCCGCGCGTCAGACGGAGCGCTGCTGTAGAAGCAATGTCATGCAAAGCCACGCGCATGCTCTCCATTAAATACAATATACGTGTAAACACTGTTTTATGTCACCGAAAAAGTGAAGGAAAATACTGGGAGTGCTGTAGCTTCGGTCGAACGGCGCGAAAAATACAAAAGTCGCCCCAGAGCTTGTATATGACTTCTGATCGGAACATGGACACCACAGGCAGGTGCGGCAGACACAACAGTATGCTGGTACATCCACCACAGGCGGCCCTCCGGGCCGCCACCTAGTTAAAAACACTGATTTTAGGTACGTTCCTTAACTCACCTTTTTATATATAGAGAGGTAGTAAAGAGTGAAGAGTAAAGAGTAATAGAGTAAAGGCCAAAAAAGGGCGTTTTCCCACATACGCCTCTGACTGGGCTTGCGAGGGTCCGCGCGAGACTTCGGCTCCTTCCCTTGCTGTCTCACCAATTCTGAAGCGACCACCTCGCGTCGGCGACAGCGGGGAAACATGTCGACCGCGACGCCGCCGTCGGCGTCTGAACTGAGACAGCATATGGAGGTCTTGTTCGGTAAGTCGTCCCAGCGCACTATAATGGTGACACGATCATCCGGACTCGGTAGAAGCGGCCCCACTGAGTCACGCCGAATGCACGAGCATGCTCGGCGCGCAGAGCTCCGGCTGACGACTCGACTTGCTTCTTCGCAGGGCCGATGATCATTGGAGTTTTTTGCGAGCTATGGTTATTGGGCATTATCTTCGCACAAGTCTGTGTTTACCGAGTGCGATACCCTGGAGATCCAGTACACCTCAAGTGAGCCGCAGTCTGCGATACTCAGCTCCGCGTGGAGGGTGCGATTCAACCACGCGAAGCGGTATTTAGACACCCGACGGGTACCCCCTGTCGCGACCCGATTTCCGACACTGAGTGACGCTCCTCTTTCAGACTCCTCGTGGCCATAATGTCAGCTGGAGAGTTTTTCAAAATGGTTCTGAACATCAAGGCGGTATACAGTGATGTGAATACCGTCACCTCCTTCGTCTCTATGCGGTCACTCGTGCTCACTTTGCGCCCCCTCCCCTCAGTTTATTTTCGGGCAGTTCAAAGAACTCTTTGAACCGGTGCCTTGGTACGTCCTCGTAACGCCTATCGTCGGCCAGCTTCCGATTCTATCATCGCAAATCTACTTGTGTTTCCGAGTCTGGGTGGTTAGTCCACTTCTGGCGGCTGATTAACCGTTGCACTCAACCAATGATCGAGCAATGGTCACGCCGTTCCTTACCTCGACAGGTATCGGGCCGAAAACTCATCCCCACTGCGATCGGGGTGATTGTGACCACGTTGCAGCTTTCTCTTAATATCGCCTATGTTACTCGTCGTGGTAAGGTGCAACAGTTCAACTTTAAAAATGGTGACATGGCCGGCTAACCCGTTCCTTTTGCGCACCTCGGCAATCATTCCCGAACGATCGGAGCAGTCATCGCTCGGCGTCTCGGCCTGAACCCCGGAAGTCAAGTCAGCCGACTGATGCCGCCGTGGGCTTTCTCTAATGCCGTAAGTTCTCCAACGCACTTGTTCAAAACATCCTGCAGAGTTACCACTGTCATGACTGATTTTACAACGAGTCGTGAACGGATCAAATAGACCGCCGACGTGTGCCTTTCCTTCACACTCGCTTACTACTTGCTACAAACACGGAAGCAATCAATCAGCTATCGGTAAGATTAGTTTGAGTAAACTCAAGATTCAGTATCCAACCCTGATAACAGCGCCGCTCAACCTTCTGCTGTGTTTTTCGACGCAACTCAGGCTCAACTACATCTTGGTGCGGCTCGCGTCCCTTGCGATCATGACTTGTCTGCCCCCTGCATGCATTTCCGTCACTCTCGCCTTGCTCGAAATCCTCGAGACTCGCAGATTGGTGAGACCAAGCACCTTAATGAGACCTGTTTCAAAAAGTAGATGGGGCTGAACATGATGGATTTGAACCGCTTCATCGTGTGTTCCCCGTCGGTAGGTCTGGATCTTCTTCGGCCAAATTCTCGGAAGCACCTATACGCTCTGCATCATTCATGCTCGTGAGTCCCCCCCCCCCCCCCCCCCCCCCCCCCCGGGGAGCTTCTGACTGCGACGTTTCTACCTGTAATTAATTACTGAGGATCAATCTATCTCGCCACCCACCCCAAAACCTCAATAGTCAATTCCCGCGAAGCGCTCGTCCAAAAAGCAACGCTCTGCGCCGCCTCGGGCAGATCCTCACGTATGATAATGACCCCTAGTACTACCCGTTTACCGGCGACGACGCTCTCTGTGCGCTTCGACGATCCCGAAGTGAGTTTCGGTCGGAGGTCCGAGAGGAAGGTTGAGATCTTGCATGGCAAGAGTGGGGAATGAGTTTGATGGGGGAGGGTCGAAGGGGGTGAAAGTGAAGGAGGCTGGCTGATATGGATGCGATTGGTGGGGCTCGAGCGATTGCGACGACGAAGAGGAGAGTTTCGCTTGTGTGCCCGGAGTAATCGGGTCGAGGATTAGGGAGAGGGGAAGGACCGAAAAACGTTATAATACGGTTTTAATTTTAATTTTAATGCTGATGCTGATCGCTGACGGGACGTACATGAAATCGAAGAGCGTTTGCACTTTAAAAAGTCGGCGCCGCGCTGAAGTTGACAAGTCGGAAGTCAAATACCTAGCATACAAATGAGAGACGCTCGTAGCGAAATTCACAGTCTCACGTCTCCCCGTCCTTCTAGAACAGGTCCGATACTTATTCATCATCATCATGTACTCGGAAAACAAACAAAAAACACGGAAGCAGAACATCATGAAGAGCTCTTTGCAACTGATTAAGCAGAAAGGGGAAGAAATCTAAGTTGCTAGGAAGAAGGAAAAGAAAGTGGTGGGAGGTCGAACACACAAAAGCAAGAGGGCTAAGGAAGGCGAAGACACTACAGCGTAGCCTCGAATAGAAAGAGAACATTTACGATCCACCGACCTCGACACCGACTTTGATTCTCGCGGCTTCGCGAACCAGTTCCAGTGCTTCGAACTCGCTCGAAGGCGCCGAGCCTCCTCTGGACGTCTCGAGCGCAAGCTCTTCTTCACGCGACGCGACTTCGTTGACCATCTCCCAAGCGACTTCGGCGGTCCATTCTTCACCTGCTTGGAAGCCACGGAGTTCCTTCTCGTATGCACGCCAGTCGGCGAGACCCCAACGTTCGTGGGGGAGCGAAAAGCGGCGGCAGCGCGACGCCAGAAGGTGCAGAAGGATCAGGTCGGGAAGCGTCGCCAAGGCGTGGCGTAGGGTCGGGCACACCAAAGGCTTTGAAGCGGACTTTTCCTCTACGATGGTCGTCTTGGGAGATGAGCTGACAGGAGTCGTAGGGAGAACGAGAGGTTCGTGCGATCGCATCAGGTCCATCGGCGTCAGAGGCGTCATCGCCTCGACGTTCTGATCCTGATAACTCGACTGCGCGGATGACTCGTCCTTCTTGTGAAGATCGTCCTTGACGCCGTCCTCGCGAATCGCGTTCAAAAGCGCATCGGTGTACTTGGACGCTCGCACGACGACGATCATCGCGCTCAGGGCTTGCATAGCCTCCCTCATCGCCGAGTGCGCGAGAGCTGCTTCCGTGCTACCAGCCCCTCCATCTTCATCTTCGTCGTCGGAAGACTCGGCATCGAATTGTCGACCCGTCTTGCAGAGGCCGCAGGCGAGTTCGTGCGAACAGGATCCCGACATGTGGGGAGGTAAGATGGGCGTCGAGCTGGGAGCAGAGAGGTGCTTGGTGAAGGCGATCAAGCGCGCCTCGAGCAACTCGAGTTCGCACAAGAGACGGATAAAAGCGACGTCGTTAGCAGGGGTCGAACACGTCATGCTCGAAACGACGCTAGTGCCGTTGGGGTGCGTGGCGGCGAAGGGGCTTGAAGGCGTCGACGCCGCATCACCCGACACCGTTCCGAAGGGTGGCGAGTCACCTGGTCCCACTGAACCTTTCTTGGAAGCGGACTTGAAGAGACTCTTGGTCGGGACGATCTGAGCGCCGGGGGTCTTGGTCTCCGCGCCAGGGGTCGCAGGTGCCTTCGCAGAGCCGTCCACGGAGCCGGGAATAGCGACGGCGATCTTCCTCGCAGCGAGATCTAACATTCCTTTCCATACAGCATGGGTTCCGACACTGACGAGCCACTTGTCGGCGTCGCCACCGCACTCAAGGCGAGCGACGAGTTTGGCCGTCGCTTCGAGCACGCCCGTCAATTCTCTCAGCCAGAGCGGGCCAAGAGCGAGGCCGTTTGCATCGACGCCATGACCGTGACCATGACCGTGCTTCGTCGAGTTCGTCAAAGAAGCCGGCGCAGGGGTGGTTCGACCCATTGACAAAGATCGCAATTGGCTCGTCGCACCCTTCGCAGCTGTCGGCTTGGAACCCGCGCCGTCGTGCTCGACCCCGAGCATCGACATGGTCGACGACAAGTGCCCGTTGACGACGCTTGACTCGTCCGAAGGGATCCTCGCCCTGGTGCAGATGCCCGAGACAATGATGCGCACGCTCAAGATGATGGGGTTCATAACCCGTGTCATGACCTCGGCGAGCTTGTCGGCCCAGGGGCGCAAGGTCTCGCGAACGAACGCAGGCATGCCGGGGATTTGGCCAGCAGCGAGCAAAGAGCGACGTAATTCGTAAGCGCAGCGAACGATGGTCAGGTTGAACCGCAGCGGGGGCGAGAGGTTGTCGACCTCTTTGGGAGTCAAGGGCGGAGGAGGCATGAGGTCGGGCGGGAGCAAGAGCGTCGTAAGTCGCGTAAGGAACAGCGACAGCGACTTGAGCACCGATGATCGCAACAGCGTTCGCAGCAGATAAGCGTCGTGGATCGCAGCGTGCAATTCCCTAAGAAGGTCGAGACAAGAAACAGTCAGCCTGGTCGTCACGAACCTGGGCCTGTGTGAAAAGCACGAGTAAAACTCACTGTACGACCAATTCACCACACTGCCTCGCCATCGTGACCCTGGGTGCAGGCCTGCCGTTGAGAACCACTTCGCTCGCACCGCCGGGAGCGGTCGCCGAGCCCGGAACGAAAACCTTGTTGACAGCCTCACCGAGCTTGAGTCCAACCTTGCCGACATAGCTCTCCTCGAGTTGGTGCAACGCAGGCGCAATTGCAGCGGAGCTCAACGCCGTCGTCGACGATACCGCACCACCAGCGCCGGTGGGGGAAGTCACCGCGGACGAGGTGCCGAGAGGGGTCTGGGAGCCATGAAGGGGCGGGGAGTGCTTGCCGGGCTTGCGGCCTAGAGGAGGGTGCGACGTCGAGTGGCTGATGGCCAAGCCTCCAGCACTAGAAGGTCCCATGTGGAGGCTCGATAGGGTCTTGCTTCGCGAAGTCTCCTTGTGCAACGAGCGACCATGTTCGTGACGATCACCCGAGACGGCACGGCGACGACTCTTGGACGATGACGACGACGAATCTCCGTGACGACCCGAGTGGCCATTACTGCCGAAGCTCTTTTGCAAGGGCGTCAGCCCGATCGAGTTGTCGCTCGAGGATCGGGGAGCAAGGGCACTCGCGGCTGTGGCGGCTGAAACGGGGACGGGGTTGATCGCCGTCGACGGGGTGAGACTGCCATTCGCTCTGAACGAGGACGAGCGACGGAGGACGGCGCCGAGCGGACCAAGCGAGGACGGGATTTTCTTCGCCTTGGTGGTTTCAACACTCGGTGGGTTCATGGGTAGGTCGGTGGAGGGCAGCTCCGGCGTCGAAGGCACTGTGCCAGGGAGGGCGGCCGACTTTGGTCCTTCCGTGGCTGGGGTGGAAGGCGCCGAGCGCGAAGGCGAGTTGGTGCGCGAGAGGCTGAGATGGGGCAGCGTGACCTTGAGACCTCCGAGCATGGTGGCGACTGGCGACTGCTCGAGGTAGAAGGTGGCTCGTTGTAGTCGGCCAGTGTGGAGAGCGAGTGGTAGGGTATGAGGCTGCGAGCGTTACGGCGGTTGTGGAGGAAAGGCCAGTGCGAATGGCACGGGCGGCGGAGGGATTCAAGGCGAGTGAAGGACGACCATGCGTTGAATACGATCCAGATGGTGCGGTGAGAAATGCGTAGGGTATGGGTTGATCTAGCTTCGTCAAACATGACCGAGGAGGGTCAGCGTACGGGGGTTTGGGAGCGAAGCGCGGGAGTGGACGTCGTCGGAGCTCCGTCGTGCTCGGGTGTGGTCGATCTGGCTCGATCACCGCCACGTCGGCCCAGTGTCGGCCCGCTGCCTGGCCTGCCCCTGCCCGCGCGCCGGCTTGCCTCGGCTTGCTCGCGCGCCGGCTTGCCGCGCCAAGGCTGAGCCTGAGCCAGCCAAAAGATGCTGCCCTCGAGCTGGCCAGAGGCGGGTGAGCGACGGTGAGCGAGGTAGAGCGAGGCACAACCCGCACCCGTGAAAACGGAACACACACACACACACACAACACACCGCCCGCTCTCGAGTAAGCCGGCACACACGACCACGGCAGAGGAGCACACACAGCAACTGACCTCGGGAAAGAGACCTTTGCGGGGAATTAGGAAAGGCGGGAGGATGTAGGCCAAGTTACGGCGGGCGGTCGACGTTGATCGCGGACGAGCAGTCCTGTACGGCCGAAGACGACGAAGACGACGACGACGCAGACAACGACGAGAGCTGAGAGACCGCCAATTTGGACGACGAACAGAGGTAAGGCGGTTGACGACGGCGGTGTTTTCCCATTCAACGGCGGGATAAGAAACTAAGCAAGCGATGAGCAGTAGCAGCAAGAGGGCGTGGCGCGGCAACGGCGGGTGATTGTGCAGCGCGAAGGCGAAGGCGCGAGCCGAGCCGAGCCGGGCCGGCGAATGTGATGAGCTCGAGTCCTAATCGTAATCGTCGCGCATTTTCCATTGATCGCCGGGTGGCCTCCGACGGACAAGATTTTCCGAGAGTAGGGCCTGGTCAGTGTATGCCAGAGGATATCGCCTTCTGTGAGGCTCACCTCGGGTTCGAGATATTCAGGAATTAGGATTTTTCCCGTCGTCGGCGGTCGATCGCGCGTCTGTTCCCGATGATAACAGGGGCGACTCGAGATTCGGAACGTCAGATGTGGCGCTCGCCTCAATAGAATTAGCGTCACCATCAGGCGCTCGCCCTTTTTTAAGAATAAACCCGAGCCGAGTGTTTCGGTGCTGTACAAGAAGGTTTGCACGTTCCAGCTGGACTTTCGAATAAAAACTCGAGCTCTCAGCCCGGACTCGACTCCTTCAACTTGTTGCCGACGACCGACACCGTTCACCTACCGGCATGTGCTCTGGTTTATGTGGATTGGCCATTTAGGGGATTGTGCTCTAGGATCATTCCCTACAGGACTGCATCGTCGTCTTGCCATTTGCCCCATGAAGAGGAGCAACTCGTCGATCGAAGCTCATTCCGTTGCATTTTTGCACCACTGTCCCGCCTGACGCCGTATCATTTGAAGACGTGCTTCCGCTTCGTTCGACTACGTGAGCTATCTCGGTACATACTGAACAGTGTTTCGCGCCAGTTTCGAGTCGAGAAACGAGCAAGAGTCAGGAGTGATTGGTGCCTGTAGCATCGAGACTACTTCACTCCGACGTCCGAGATCGACAGTGCCAATTTTCGAGGAACAGAGAGCCGTACCAGAGCGACAAGGCACCTCGCTTGTGACATGCCTCTAAGGGATTTGTACTTTTAAAGTGTTCCGTATACGGCCCACCATTGTTTGTAGACCGACTCCACAGCAGCGAGTGCCCTGACAAAATCGAGGCCGAGCGCGCGAGTGACGTTTGCGCTGCTCTCCCGCTTGTTCGTCTTCGCTCTTCAACCCTCGTTCATCGGTCGACCCCGGTCCTCTACAAAGCTACGATCATCTTACGATGCCCCCTCGTCGTGAGTGCTTTCTGCTTCCCGGTGACTCAAAAAGTGTGCGCTGTGCTTCAGGTGCGACGGGTGTGGGTCCGTCATCCAACTCTCATTCGTCGCACGTTCGCACGTTCGCACCGGTGACTATGGCCCACCAAGCTGGTCACCTCTATGCAACTCCCTTGGGAGAGGAACGATTCTTCAGACCGTCTTCCCGAGTGTGTTGTTGCATCGTACTAGCACTTCTGGGCCGGACCAGCGGTCCTCACGGTCTCTCCTGTTCCCCATCGTTCGCATCGTCGCATTCGACATATACTCACTACGTCGTACTGACCATGCACCATCTCTTACCGAATGCATCGTAACCTTCTGTTCATATTCCAGGCCGCAACTCTGTCTCCTCCGTCGGCGCTGCTGCTGCTCCGAACGGCACGACGCCCGCGACACCGCGTCGTACAGGTCGTGCATCATCGACCACACCCGCCGACGTAGCCACCACCGCATCCTCCGCAAAGCCCACTTCACGAACAGTCGCAGCAGCGAAACGCGTTTCTTCTACCTCGGCCAAGCCCGCTTCTTCCGGCGCCACCAAGCGAGCGAGGTCGAGGTCCAGATCCGTCTCGGTCGCATTGACCGTCGCGGAGCAGAGTGAGCAAGAGCAAGAGGAAGAGGACGACGATGACGTCGATCCGACACCACGAGCGAAAAAGATCAAGGTCTTTGTCGAACCCAAGCTCAAGCCTGTACGAGCACCCGTGCAGGGCATGAATCAGATCCCGAAACGATACGACCCCTTTCCCGCGTACTCGGCTTTCGATTTCGAGGTTTCGATCGACGAGGTGCAACGATTGGACGACTACTTGCCCAGAACGGTCTTTGTCTTTGGTAACGGTGACTTTGGACAACATGGTTTAGGCATCGAGAATGGGATGATGGAGATCGTCAGGCCCAGGTTGCATGCGACGATCGAAAAGATGATCGCCGTCGACGGAGGACAGGCGTGGAAGAGAGGTGTCGCCAGTCTCGAGTGTGGTGGGATGCACACCCTCTGCGTCGACGGCGAGGGTAAGATTTGGTCGTGGGGGTGAGTCGAGTTCTTTTCCGCATGGGATGGATGGAATGCAAATGTTGACCTGTTCGTGTGACGGTCCCCGTCCCCGTAGCATCAACGATAACGCAGCGCTCGGTCGAGTCACCGCCGGCCTCGAACAAGAATCAGAAGAACTCGAAACGCAACCCCTCGTCGTTGAAAACCTCGACTACTCGCGCTTCAAGGCCGTCAAAGTCGCCGCCGGAGATTCGGTCTCGCTCGCCGTATCGGAGAATGGCGAGTTGAGGTGCTGGGGTTCGTTCAGGTACTCGGAGGGCATCCTCGGCTTTGACGGTAACGACGAAAAGAGCAAGAGTCAGCTCAAACCATTAGCTTTGAAGAATTTGGAGGCCGTGTCGATCGTGCAGGTCGTAACCGGGGACGACCACTTTGTTGCGCTGACGACGAAGGGAACGGTTTTCGCGTGCGGAAATGGGGAGCAGTGCCAGTTGGGCCGCAAGATTATTCAACGTGGGTTCGGAGTCCGTTTTTGACAAAGTGACGATGCACCCGCTCAATACTGAATCGTGGTCTCTTTGGTGTTGGACTCACAGGTCACAAGACTCACGGCCTGACGCCTGAACGTCTCGCCCTAAAGAACATCGTCGTCGTCGGTTCGGGATCGTACCATTCGTTCGCGGTCGATGCCAAAGGCCAAGTCTTTGCGTGGGGACTGAACTCGTTCCGCCAAACCGGTGTCGACGAGGACGACGGTGGATGGCAAGAGATCATCACGACGCCGACGATCGTCAAGAGCCTGCATCCGTCGTTGCATCGCGGTGCACGCGTCGTGCAGATCGTCGGAGGGACACACCACACCCTCTTTTTATTCTCGAATGGAGAGGTGTGGGGCTGCGGGAGATGTGATGGGTCCGAGATTGGGTTAGGCAAAGATCACCCCAAAATGAAGGAGATGAAGGAGCGCGAGGACGAGGCGCTCAAGAGGAGGAAGGAGTTTGAGAACAGCGTCCGACCCAAGATTGCGCAACGACCTGTCGCGGCTGACGACGCAGGGAACCCCGGACGACCGATGACCGAGATGGAAATTGACCTCAAGGCGCAGGAAGAAGCGGCACAGACGGTCCCCTTGCCGAATCGATTCATCGACGAGCCGACCAAGATTGAATTCGACACGGATGCGCAGGAGGAAGAGAACATTGATGGACCGGTGCAAATTGTGCAGATCGCCGTGGGGACGAGGGCCAACTTTGCCGTCTCAAAGCATGGGTTCTTGTACGCCTGGGGATACGGCAACGTCGCCCAACTTGGATTGGGGGACGAGGAGGAGGCCGACCGACCGACGAGGGTCGTCAGTCGGGCGATGAAGGGCTTCAAGGTCTTGCACGCCGCTGGGGGCGGTCAACATTCGGTCTGCGTCGCTGTTCGAGGGGACGGCGCGAAGCCGAGCGTTCATGACGATGCTACCGCGGCGGCCCCGGCTGCGTAGGTGTGATTTCGTAACGTCACGGAACGAGGGTGCGTAGAGGATAGAATTTGGATATCAAAATTGACAATCAACATCATTGATAAGCGGACTTTTGTGTGACGATCCATGGAGGGAGCGAAAATATAACTCGTCCGCTTCTCCGAGAGGTCAGCGACCAGTCACGATGCTTTGGATGGCTTCTTCAGATGAGATGCCTTGCTTCGCCTCAGCTCCTCGCATCGAAGCTAGCTGCATGGCTTGTACTCGTCTGCAAGTCACTTTCATGTATGGATTTAGAGTAATCTGGGAGATCTTATCAAAAGCCAAATCAAAGTCTCCGCTTCTGAATTCTCTCAGGATAGTCGATACCCGAAGCCTTTCCTATGATTACAACAAGACGAGAGATCAAAGTTCGTGGACCTTCATACTCTCCATCGTGATGCGCTCCTTCAGCCCTTGTTACTCCGCGCCTTGGTCCCCTTGTTCTGCTTCGCATACTTGGCCTTGACCGCCTTGCTCCCCGTGGCCCTCTCCTTCTTCTCCGCAGAGGACATCTTCATCCTCGCCACGGGCTTGTTCTTCACTCGGCGTTTATGCGTCGAACTGGTCGTGGCTGGAGTGGACGTGGATCGGGGAGGTGGTGGAGGGGGGAGGTCGCGGTCGAGTGGGAGGGCGGCGGGGGAGGGGGAGCGAGAGAGGGAGAAGGGTTCGATGGCGACTGTCGTGACGAGGTCGGTCGATTCAAAGGTCCTTGTAGGGGCGGGATCAGGGGTATTGGGGTCGAGGCTGTCGTCGTCGTCATTCTCGGATCCGGAGAAGACTTGGTCGTCGGAGCCACCGGCGTCTGGGTGGGAAAGAGTGGTACATTTTCAGAGAGGCGTTGGTAGGGCTCTCTAGTTGAAGCCGTACGGGGACTGACCCCCATACATGGCCTTTGCGTTCCTGACGTTCTGAGCGGCTCGTTCCTTCCTCTCATCTCGAATCTGTTCGCGTCGTGTAGGTGTGTAGGGGATAGGGCTGATGAGTCTCACCCCATGAACCCGAGCTCGGTGTGCAGTGATCTTACATTCCTGCGCATCTCGTTCAGTTCCTGCCTCTCGCGGTCGATCGCCTTGTTGCGCACCGCCGCCTCGCGCGCCTTTTTGCGCTTGCTGAAGCCCGTCAAGAACTCTCTGTGACAACACGATACGATTAGGACAGTGGTGTACCCCCATGTTTGGACTCTGCACACTCACTTCCTCGCGTCGGGGTCGAATACGACCTCCTTGACCTTCTTGACCTTGGCCGGCCTTCCGGACTTGTTCAACACCGGGTGCGAGATCGTGCCCCCCGGCGTCTTGGACTTGCGTTTGGTGTGCTTGGGCATCGTGGTCGAGGGGTGGGGCGGGGGGAGGCAAGACTGGGGAAAACGGATGAGGAGCAGCGCAGCGCAAAAACGACGGTGACGACGGCCGTGACGAGAAACGGGATCGACCGCGACCGCGTCCGTGAGTGGCTGCGAGGGGTGTACGCCTGATGTCTTTTGGGCTTGATGATCGTACCCGGATGAGGGAGCGGTCGAGGCTGAGCGCCGGCGATGGATGAACGAGGAGTGAGAGCACGAGAGAGTGAGCACGACAAGAGTGGAGTACGCGAGATCGACTTCAACCAGTCCGCCTCAGTCCGCCTTCCGCCGCCTCTGCGAAGCCCCATCCGAACCTGTCGGCTTATCATACCCGAGCTCACCGCAGACCAGCCGATCGGAACCGGAGCAATCCAAGGCAAAAAAGGCTCTCTCCAACGGGCAACAAGTAGAAAAAAGCGATACAAAGCAAAAAAAAAAAAAGAAAACATGTTTTCCCGAACTGCAAAAAGAGAAATGCGCCGACTGGGACTCGAACCCAGGTCTAGACAATGGCAATGTCCAAGTATACCCCTAACCCACCGGCGCGGATGAACAGACAGTGAGTGATTTAGCCATCCCATTCTCCTGAAAGCTCTGGCAGAATTGACTGAGCAGAGACTTGGAGCGTCGAGGGTCGTGGTGGTTGCGCAGTCGTGCTCTTGTCTTCGTCTCGACCGAGTGGGAAGTGGCTGTGGGGTGGGCCTTCTGTCGTTAGTACATTTCTTTTCTTTCTCTTTCTCTTTCTCTTTCTCTTCATCTCTCTTTCTCTCTCTCATTCGTCTCCTGGGGGGGAGCAACCGCTTGGCTAGGGCATTTGAATCCGAATCTCGGATTGGTGGACTTGGCTCGTTTCTCGCACTTTTGCGGGCGGTTTGTGTTATCATCGTAGTCTTCCATCTAGTTTTTCCGTAGGCCGAAACAGGGGGAACAGGAATTGGGGGCAATATGATGAACGTTTTCTACAAAAAAAAAAAAAAACGTTCGAGCTCGGCACCCGGCAACCGACGTGTCACCCGGGCGGGATCCGCCATGATCCTCGGTGCATCAGGGGGTGATGGCTCAGGGGGCAACAGTTCAGGGGGTCACAGGTCCGAGGTGACCGAATTCGAGGGGGGCGGCGCTGAACTGATTTAATCATGATTGAGTCACTCACCGTGTTGACGTTCAACGTCCGATCGATGAAGAACGCAGTCAACCAAGTCAAAATCATCCGTTATCTCAAAACCTTTCGGCCGGCCCCTGCGGCCATCCTCCTGCAAGAGCACCACCTCAGCTACAACGCGTCGCGCGAAGGCTTCGAGAGTGCTTGGCCGGGGGCTTGTATTCGTTTCACTCCTCATGTCCTTACCCTCATACCCGATGGCTCACCTTTGGCGGGCCATCTCCTTTCCTCTACCCCGGTCGTCTTTGCAGGAGCTCCTCGTTTCGACGGTCGGATTCTGCGCTCGGTGTTTCGTCTTGAGGAGCTCGATGTCGAGATCATCAACATGTACGCGCCGGTGCAGGAGGACGATCGTCGCGACTTTTTCGGGCTTCTGCACTTCAACGCCCCGAGACCCAAGATTCTTCGGATCTTGGCCGGCGATCTCAACGATTGTCCGGATGTATCGGTCGACCGAGTGTCCATCACCGATCGCGCTTGGACTCCTGTATCGCACTGGCAGACCTTGCTGTCAAAGATCGCGTTCAAGGCACTCGACACGGTCCGACATGTCCATCCTTGCACCCCTGCATTCACTCGTCCTCACTACCGTGGTAGAGGGGAAGAGCGAAAGATTTGCTCGTGGTCGCGGATCGACTATATTCTTGTCCAATGCAGTTGGGCGAACCGGTTGTTGAGCGCTTCTACGCTCTTCGATGCGCCCTGTTCGGACCACAGACCTGTAGTTGCGACTTTCGCTTTGCCTACATCGAACGCTGATGCCGAACCCCCCCTTTCTCTTCCCTCCACGAGCGATTTCATTTCGAGGCTCAACCCAATGGTCTTTGACGATCAAGACTTTGTCGCATCGATTCCCGGGGTCGTCGACGAGGTCTATCGAAGGCTCGAGGGGACCGCTCCGCTCGGCGACGTCTATGACGCCGCTCTGCGGGCGGTTGCAGTCGCTGGCCATGCACGATACCGCTCGACTCGTGCCGACATGCGCCGACTGCGGGCCGAGAGCCAATCCGTCATGGAGGCTTTGGAGGCACGCGGTGAGCACATGAATGAGGCCGAGCGCGATGCGTATGCTCTTGCCAAGTCGCGGTTGGACCAGTTGGCGGTAAAGGAGGCTCAGTGGCTGCGCATTCGTGCGCATGTGCCGTCAGTCGACTCGAGGGAAGGTCAATCGGCAAGCATTCGCACGCGCCTCAACCGCCGGAGTCGCCAGACGAGCATCGTCTCGCTGGAGGATGTGGATGGCACCGAGACCGTTGACATGCAGGAGGCGCTGGGTATTGCTTCACGGCACGCGCAGTCGCTCTTCACGCCGGACCCAGCTCGTGGCGACCCGACGAACGCACGCCGGTCCCTGCTCGACCCTATTCGCGCAGCGAAATGCTACGATGACGACCGCTCGGACCCTACGTTCGGTCGTCGGCTGCCTCGTCAAGCGAGAGTGGCGCTTGACGAGCCCTTCACCCTCCTCGAGGTTGAAGCGGCGTTGAAGAAGACGGATTCGGGGCGATCACCGGGGCCCTCGGGCATTCCGTACGAGCTCTTCAAGGCGCTGCCAACCTACTTTGCTCCCAAGCTGTTGGACTTGTTCAACTCGATTTGGGAGGGCGGCAAAATGACGGCGTCCTTGGCAGAGGGGCTGGTGCGGCTCTTGCCCAAGAATAAACCGGGGGCCAATCTGAAATCACTGGGGGCATACCGACCGATCACATTGCGCGAGACGACCTACAAGGTCCTCAGCAAGGTCTTGGTGGCGCGACTCAATGGGGTGCTCGGCGAGCTTTTACCGCCGGCGCAACACGGTTTCATGCCATCAAGACGTTCAGCGGACGCGGGAAGTCATCTCACTCTCCTTCTCGAAAAACTCAAGTCGCTAGGCACTGATGTTTTCCCCGAGGGCGCCCTCTTGTCTTTGGATCAGCAGAGCGCGTACGATCGGGTCGATCACGCCTGGATCTTCGAGGTCTTTGAGGCCTCTGGGTTCGGTGAGCGTTTCATCTCGCTGCTGCGCGCTCTCTACGATCCCGAGACTCTGGGGGTGCGCTACCTTGTCAATGGGTTCCCCACGGACTTGGTGCGGTTGCTGTGTGGTCTCGGTCAGGGGGATCCCCTCTCGTGCCCGGTTTGGAACATCACGTTCCAGCCCTTCCTCGACGCCCTCGTTCGGCGCGGGATCGCGCTCGACCTGCAGAAGGTGTGGCCAGGGGGGCCGCGTGCGCAGCTTACGCATCTGGCGTTTGCCGACGATGCTGTGGTGGTGGTGGAGTCACCGGCGGCATTGTCGAAGCTGCAAACGCTGTCGCAGACGTGGTACGAGGCTACCAACGGGAAGACCAACACGGACAAGACGCTGGTGCTACCACTCGGACCGAACTGGCTTCGGGACGAGACTGCGCAGGCGCTGCCAACGGTGCAGGAGGGGGAGAGCTTCAAGTGGTGCGGCTATGCCTTCTTTCGCCACGGTGACTCGAAACTGTTCTGGACCCATGTTCTTGACAGGATCAAGGCCAAGGCCCGCGCCGCTCGAGACCGGACACTTTCGCCGAGTGGGAAGGTTTTCTATGCCAACGCTCACATCATCTCGACGGTCCTCCACGTGCTGTCCTTCGACATACCGCCTCAATGGTTCATTAAGGCGGCGGAGACGGCACTTACGGACTTTGTCTGGGGAGGAGCAGGGCGAAATACCGTCGCTCGCGATTTCGTGTTCCAGGCTCGGGAGGACGGTGGCTTGGGTTTGATTTCGATTGGCGACATCGTTCATTCGGTGGCGCTTCGATTTTGGGATGCTGTGGCGGGCTCGGACGAGGCGATCTGGGCGCCCCTAGCTCGCGAGAGCTGGAGGTGCCTCGTCGCTGCGACCCGCGATTTCAGTCCGTGGGGGTTCTTCAGCAGCACGGCTCGGGTCGAGAAGCTGTATCGCGACTCGACGCGCTGGGGGGCAGTCGTTGCAGCGGCCAGGGTCACAGTTCCAACCATCAAGTCCGAACTCCTTACGCTTCCCGAATTGCTCTCGCTTCCGCCTCGCCTCCCTTCACTCTATGCTGAAGGTGCCCAGCACGCATATGACGATGCGGACGCGGTGGCGAAGTTTGCGCAGATCGCGGACCTGTACTGGAGGGACGAAGGGAAGGGATGGGCTCTGGTTGGTCATCGACGCGGGTTCTGGCAGCACTCTAAGGAACCCGCCCTACAGCACGAGCACGTGTGGTCGCGCGTGGGTCAGTTGCTCAAGGCGAAAGCGTTGCTGCCCAAGACCGCGTTGCGACCTGCTCGGATACCTCTCAAGGAGGCTCCCCGTCCTCGGTGCTTCAACTTCTTTGGGCTCTCCCGACCTTTTACGATTCGCAAGCTTCGTCGGCTTGTGAACAAGGTGCGGTTCCCAGGGAGGGAGGACCGTGTCAAGCGTTTCCCTGATGGGACTTCTCAGAGCGATAGGAAGCGCTTCTGGAGATGGCTTCATGACCGGTTCGCGTCTGCTGTCGAGCAGGACACCCACTGGCGGCTCATGTACGACGTGACGCCGACGCGCAAGAGGCAGCATACTCAGGGTCATGCCTCTTCGCCGACGTGTCTGTTCTGCGGCAACGATGCAGCGGTCATCGAGACGGTGTCCCACTACTTTTTCGAGTGCGCGTATTCGACCAGCTTCTGGGGTGGGGTGCTACGCATTCTGCTTGACAAGCTCGGCATCGAGGATACCGACGTCGATCCGTCGACGTTCACTCCGGAGCAGCTGACTATGGGGCTCCCCCTTTTGCGGGGTCGTGGGAGAACGACCTCGAAATGGATGTGGGTTCGGCTGGCCTGCGCGATCGGCTTCCAGCGGCTGCACCTGCTCCGCTGGCGCGTTCATCAGCGGTTCGAGCTGGACAACGTCGTGGCCCCTCCCTCGCTTCCCAGTGCGCTCAGAGCGTTCGAGCGAGATTTTCTCTCTCGAGCGGGTTTTGTGCCTGGGGTTCGAGATTGGGAGGTGTGATGACCGAGTTAAGTCCTTCCTTCCCATTTTCCTCCCCTCCTTTCCTCCCTTCCTTTTCGGTCAGAAGCTGACTGTCTTGAAACTTGTTGCGCAGTGGAAGGCTGCGCACCTCTCCCTCTCTCTACTTTGTGCAGTAGCGGTTTTCGTTCTTGGATGGATCGGCAAGCCGGGTCGATCGTCGTTGCGTTGGAGGCTTTGTGAAGTTCTCCCCTCTCTTTCCCCTTTCTCCCTTCCCTTCCTCTTCTCCTCCCTGTTGCTCGGTTGTTGACTACGCTTCAGCCACTTCTCCTTTTATTCCTAAGCCGTGTGTTGGATTCCGTCGAATGGATCGTTCGTTCGCGTTGGTCAAGTTCTACGGCATGGATCGGGAAGAAAGGTCGCTCGTTTCTTGGTCAATATCCTCGCGTCAAGGCGAGGCTCGTTTCGTGGTATTATTGGATCGTTTTCGCTCGGCCCCGACGGCTCAACAGCCAGCACTCGAGACTCAGCCAAGGGAGGACATCAGGCGCTGTCGGGGTGACGAGTAGCTGGGGCTTGGCTGCGGCCTGTCAGTCCCTGGGGACCTCTAGCTCTGGCTTCGACCCCCTCCCTTGGCCCCTCGGGTGTGTTCCCCTCCTCCTCCCCTCCTCTCTGTCTTAGTATTCCTGGTTCTCCGTGTTTCCGGTCGTGAATTTTTGTATATTCTCCCCCTTTCTTTCTCTAGGCGCTCTTGCCTGGTTTTCGAGTATCTTCGCTCCCGCTCTTGGGACGTGAAGCGGCAGCAGTACTCACCGCCCGTTGGAGTCCGCGTTAGGTGCTCGGCGGGTTTTGATCTGCGCAGCGCTCTTTGCGCGCAGGGGTTTGACTTTCACCCAATTGCTTGCCGTCGTTGCTTTATAACCTCTTTTAGCTCTTTTTGTAGCGGTCCCAGCCAACCCGAAGGATTGCAATTTATGAGCCCCAGTAAAATAAAAAAAAAAAGACTTCACTTCACTTCACTTCACTTCACTTCACTTCACTTCACTTCACTTCACCTCACTTCACTTCACTTCACTTCACTTCACTTCACTTCACTTCACTTCACTTCACTTCACTTCACTATCGCCCTACTGCAGCCTTCGATACTCGAGTTAACAAGTGATACACCGACAAGATGTCTACCGGAGACCCTGGGTCCCCACTGCCGGCACCGCCACCACCGGTATCCGCCACCAGCGTCCAGCCCCCCCGCGACCGGATCCCGATAAGCTCGAAGAAGACGCAAGTCACGGGCCCCGCCACCGCCGCACCCAACTATGCTGCCGCTGCGAGTCAGATGGCGGCTCAAACACCTGAACAACAGCAACAACAACAACAGCGTGCCAAGGCTCTGGGCAGCCTCCTACAAGCCATGGGTGCTGTACCCGGAAACCGCATGGATCGCTGGGTCCAGGCCATCTACTTCGCCGAACTCTACCCCGTCGCCACCGCCACATCGCTGAAATTTTCGGCCTTGAACGCGAACCGGTCCGTCGAGAACATCTTCGATTACGCCCTTGAAGTGACTCTGTCTCACCAGAGCGCCTCGCGAGCGACTCATGCCGACAAGATCGATCTCGTGGCCTGCGTCACGAGGCTGCTATCGCCCATCTCTCCTATCTGCTTTGAGCCTGGAGTTCCTCTGCCGGACCATCTTGCGGCTTATCAACCACAGATCTTAGGCGTACAACATTCATCAATCCTGCGTAATGGGGCGGCTCACCATCGCGTTACGGTTGGGTTCGTCACCGGCGAGGCACGTGACGCGGCGCTCACGACGCCCCCCGCTCTCACTTGGCGATCGGCGAAGGCCCGCTTCGCGAAGTCTCACAGGTTCCACCATAACATGGTCGAGCTTCGAATCAACGTCGGTGTTCAAGGAGTGCCCTCCATGGATGCCATCATCAAATCGTTCCAATCACTTGTGCAAGACCTGTCAGGCAAGGGACATTCATGCCAACTTGTGCAGGTTCTGCGCGTTATCAGCGTGGACAACGCCTCGGCCTTCGCCCACGTTGCCGGAGACTACTCGGCTTTCCTACACTTCGATGACGACTCCCTATTCCAACGCCCCAACACGACCTTGAAGGAGATTCTACCTTCGAGGATCGACCTTCCCACTCGAGGCATCCCGGTTACCGCCCTTCGCCATGACTATGAGAAGGAGGCGGCTTGCGGTAGGTGCCACTTTGTGGGTCACGTGGGAACCTGCGGACTGGATCAGGAGAGGAAGCGGAAGGAGGCTCACAACGGCATCATCAACAGCAACAAAAACACCATCACCCACAACACCAACATCGCGGAGGCCGAGGCCCCCATTCCTGTGCTGGTTGTTAACAGGATCGCATCACAGAATCACTTCGCCGGGCTCGAGGTCGAGGAGGGACAGGAGGAAGAGGTAACTGGCCAGGGCGAACAGGGACCGGAGGAATCGGGGGAGGAAGACGCTGGTGATAAGGCGGATGACGAGGACTCGGAGGACTCGGAGATGGAATCGGAGGCGGCCGCGAAAACGGAGGTCATCAAAATTGAAAGCGAGGACGAGTCGGTCTTGGAGGACTGCAGCGGATCCGATGGAGAGGTGATTGATGAGAATGAGGTGATGGCGGATGAAAGAGGTGAAACGGAAGGAGAGGTGGCTACGGAGATGGAGGAAGAGGAGGTGGCGACGGAGGTGGGCGATGTGGACGAAGCGAGGGGATCGACGAAAGCGGAGAATGCGGAAGCGACGGACTTAGGGGAAACGAACAGGCTGGACAATGACGACGACAGCGACGCCACAGCAACCGCCGCCACCGCTTCCCGCGAATCGACGCCGCATGAACCAACCCCACCTCTGTCACCCGAAACTCTCGCCAAGTCGCTACGCGAGGGGGAGGAGTGGGACAGGATCAGAGCTAACTGGGTTGAGCAGGCACGACTTGAGCGGGACCAAAGCATCGAGAGGAGGCTCAACGCTGAAACCCCTCTGGTGCGTCACAACTTTGCCACGTGGGACGAGGACGGTGAGATACGCTCCATCAACATCAGGGGGACCGCTGCGAAGTTCAAGAAGCAGGTGATGAAGAGGTCGCAGACTGCGGCGGACCTCAGTGACCCAAGTGACGAACCGACCGACGCCAAGCGAGTCATCATCAAAGGGAAGAGCCGCGTCGTGGTGAAGGATGGAATAGAGGGGCGGAGGGTGACGAGGTCGATGTCGGCGGCAGCGGCGATGCAGGTCGAGGTGACGAAGGTGGACAGAGGGAAAGGAAGAGGGGTAGCTGAGGAAAAACGATGGTCCGACCACGAGCCCGAGGACGATGTCCTGCCCGCCCTTCCCCTCTTTGAGGACGTCACCACCGCCAAGAGCGCCTCGACCTCGACTACCCATTAATGATCAAGCACACCATCATCACCTGGAACGTAAGAAGGGGCATGGGGGTCCCGGAAAAACGACGTAATATCTACACCTACCTTTCCACATTCAAAGCTTCCGCGATTCTCTTACAAGAGCATTTCATCAGACCACAATTCTGGCAGCTCATCAAGGACGAGTACGAGGGCAAGCTCTTCATCAACCAGCACTGCCTGACCCTGATCCCGGCCGACTCGCCCCTGATCGACGCCGAGCTCTTGCGCACCCACTCGGCACTCGACGGCCGGCTCCTCGTCACCTCCTTTCGTCTGCGGGGCGACATCAAAATTCTAGAAATCAATAACCTCTACGCGCCCGTTGACCCAAAACAACGAGCAAAATTCTTCGACAAACTGATCCTCCACAAAACACAGAAATCCCACCTCCGACTCCTTGGCGGCGATCTCAACGACTGCCCGCGCCCAGAAGTCGATCGGCGGAACCAAAGTCGGCGCGGCCACCACTGGCCGATTCTGATGGGCAAGCTCGACTCGGCCTACACGGACTGCATCCGCTACAAGCACCCCATCACCCCATCTTTCACTCGACCTAATCCCAATCGCAAGCGACCCAACTCCTTCTCCCGGCTTGACTACTTTCTCCTACAAAGAGCTCACCAAAAAAGGCTCGACCAGGCCTCGACGATCTACGACTATCCCAAGGATCTTTCCGATCACCGACCGGTCTTGATCGTACTGGCTCTCTCAGACGATCTTGATGCGGCTCTCCCACAGCTCAGCCTACCTACCACATCCAACCAACTACATCGAATCAATACCACAACCTTCAAGACGGTGGAATTTCAGCGGATGATGGAAGGATGGTTGGAAGGGGCAAGCGGGGAGGATCCGGTGCGAGAGCTTGAGGAGGTTCTGGAGGCGTGCAGGGACAGGGGTGGGGAGATGGCGAGGAGGCTGCATCGGGAGCGGACGGAACGGATGGAGTATTTGGTGGGGAGGGTGCAGGATCTGGAGGCGTTACCGGTATGGGGGGAGGCGGAAACGGCAGAATGGACAAGGACGTCCGAGGAACTCAAGCGGGCGGTCGAGGAGCGCGCGCGCCTACTCCGGATCCGAGCCCACGTCCCCGAGATCGCTTCCGAGGAACGACTGTCGCGGCCGGTCCACGCCAAGCTCGCGGCGCGGAACTCGGACTCCAAGATCACAGCACTGCGCTTGGGCAACGGAGAGCTAACGCATGACATTGATGTCGCTCTTGACCACACGCAGGCGCATTTCCAGCGCCTCTACCACATCGAGCCTCGTGATCCGGAACGCGTCGACCGACTTCGGGACGAACTCCTCGTGCCGATCAGGGCGGCACGGACTTGCGACGACCCGCGCTCAGATCCGCTCTTTCTGCGCCGACTCTCGGAAGCGCAGATTGATCTCCTCCAGCAACCCATCACCGAGGACGAGGTCGTGGCCGCGATCGGGACGACGCACCCGGGGCGATCGCCGGGCCCGTCGGGCGTGCCTTACGAACTCTATCAGACCGCACCGGAGGCGTGGTCCAAGGTGCTGACCAAGGCCTACAACGCGATGATCGAGCGCGGTTCACTCTCTCCCAAGCAGGGCCAGGGACTCGTGCGCCTCATCTTCAAGCGCCACAAGAAGAATGCCGATCGCGCCGAACTCTCGTCGTATCGCCCCATCACCCTGCGCGAGTGCGATTACAAGATTTTTACCAAGGTCTACGTCGCCCGATTGAACCAAATTCTGCCCGATCTCCTCCCGCCGCAGCAGCACGGCTTCGTCAAGGACCGCCGATCGGCCGACGCTGCACTACACCTTCGTCTCCTGATCGAGGAACTTGGCGCGCGCAGGACCGAGTTCCCCGCGGCCGCGCTCTTGTCTCTTGACCAATCATCCGCCTACGACCTCGTCGAGCATGACTGGATCTTTGCCATTTTCGACGCTCTGGGCGCTCCTACCACCTTTCTTCGCGTGCTGAGGATGCTCTACTCGGGTGACTCGACCTCGGCGCGCTACATCATCAATGGGTTCCTGACGGCGCCGGTGCGACTGACGTGTGGGCTCGGCCAAGGGGACCCGGCGTCATCGTCGGTCTGGGACATCGTGTTTCAGCCGTTCCTGGATGCTCTACACCGTCGAAACATCGCGCTGAATCTCTCCATACCTGCACTTCATCCGTACCCACAGAGCCGCGCCATTACATCACTTGCATTTGCCGATGACGTTGTCGTCGCCGTCGCGGGCTTGGAGTCACTCAACTTGCTCGATGACCTGGCGCTCGACTGGAGGCATGCAACGAATGGCCGGCTCAACACGGACAAGACGGTCGTCCTACCGATTGGACGTCGCTGGGACCCTGGGGAACGGCCAATCGTCGTCAAGGCCGCAGGCGAGTCGCTCGAGTGGATCGGCCTCCCCTTCGACCCCAGCGGCGACACCGAACTCGCCTACGCGAATCTCATCGAACGGCTCGAGGCGACGCTGGAAGCGGTTCAGCATCGCTGGCTCACGCACCACACCCGTGCCTTTTACGTCAATCGGTACGCCATTCCCAAGATCCTGCATTTCCTTGCAGCCGACATCCCGCCGCCCGAAGTCGTCAAGAAGCTCGATGACATGCTCGTCGATTTCGTCCGTGGGGGCAAGGGCAGGACCAGCTACGGCAGAGACATTGTGTTCACCGCCAAGAACAAGGGGGGACTCGGGGTGATAAGGATGCGGGACGTTGTGGACGCGGTTGCGGCACGGCTCTGGGACGTTCTTCTCGGCGGTTCCGGCGCGATTTGGCAAGGACTTGCGCGCGCATCACTCCAGCGAGCTCAGCCCGACCTCGACCTGGCCACCGATCTCTGGCCACATCCATCCACTCCCATCCCCAACGACCTTCATCCCCGATGGCACGCCGCACTGGGCGTTCCGAAACTTCACGACGCGCAGGTCAACCCGAGGGCCTTGACCACCGCGAACTTGCTCGCGCTGCCCACCCTGCTCGGCAGCCTCCACACCCCCATCAGAGGGAGACAGACCATCGACGCGGTTCATGTACCTGACTACCTTCGTCTCCAGGGCTACCCGAAGGTGGCGGATCTCTATCGACGCGAGTTGTATGCGGGTGGGGGGTTTCACCTCTGGACGCCGCCGGCGGATGTGCTCGGCGACAACAGCGAGTACGATCGACGCGGGCTCCCGCAGCGACTGGCAATCGCGGCCTGGTACCGGTTCACTGTCGATCGACACAAGAACACCCCCTTGGCGGCGGCGGTGGCGGCGGGACGACTCAACGTGCCTCCCCGGATCGGCACCAGCGCACCACTCGAGGCGATCATCCCCAAGCCCGTGGCCCGCTTCGCAATGGAGCAGCGCCTTCCGGACCCGGTGCTTCCACAACAGGCGAGCCAGTATACGCTGCTGAACATGGCTCGCCCCTACACAGTCCGTCGCATCCGCCGGGTCCTGAACGCGAAGGCATTTACCAACATGCTCGGGCTCAAGGGACCACCGCAGCCGGACGACCTCAGGAGCTTCTGGAAGGCAGTCAACTCGAAGGCACTGACGGCGAGGGAGAGGGAAGTTTGGTTCAAGCTGATCCTCCGCTTCACCCCGACGCGCAAACTCCAGCACGAGCAAAAGCACGACACTTCTCCCGCGTGCCTCGTGTGCGAAGCGCCGGTGGACGACACCGATCACTACTTCTTCGGCTGCGTCGACTCGCGGAACATCTGGACCGCGGCAAGGGGCGTGCTCTGCGACGCGCTCGGATGCGACACGATCGAGGACGCCGAGTACACGACACTACAACGACTCTTTGGCCTCCCCAAGCTCAAGGCCAAGCTCAGCGAACAGGAAGGCGCAGGCAGGACGATCGAGATCTTCACGGGGATGGTCTTGGAGATGATCAGCAGTGGGAGATGGAGGATGCAGAAGCACGGGACGAGGATGGAAAGCCTGGAGCGGAGGAGGGTGGTACTGGAGGAGAGGATGAAGTTGAGGGCGGGGGGAGCAAGGGGCGGGCGAGGGCAGTAGAGGCTGGGTTCGATTTCCCCCCACCCGATCCCACACTCACACACCCCACATCACACATCCTCTTACAAAAACTGTATACTAAATATATTTTCTTCATCTTTCTTTCTTTTATTACAGGTCTGCCTCCGTTGCTCATGGACCGGCTCGCGATTTGGGATTGACTCGACGGTGGCTCGCGCTCTTTGGCTTCGGGGTTCTGAGTCAAGGGAGGGATCAGCAGACACAGGCAGAAAGTCGGCTTTGAGGGGCCAGGGACTGCTGAGGTGGAGGTTTTGAGGGGCCTCCACCGCGTCTTGTTGTGACCGAGCATAGACTTGGGGACTTCGCGGGTCAGGGTAGCTGCGCAGTCGCTCTCCTGTCTTTGTCTCGACCGAGTTGGGAAGTGGGTGCGGGGTGGGCCTCTTGTCGTTAGTACGCCAGTTCTTTTTCATTTTCTCTCTTTCTCTTCTCTCTCTCATTCGTCTCCTGGGGGGGAGCAACCGCTTGGCTGGGGCACTTGAATCCGAAGTATCGGATTGGTGGACTTGGCCCGTTTCTCGCATCTTGCGGGCGGTTTGTGTTATCATCGTCGACTTCCATCTAGTTTTTCCGTAGGCCAATCAGGGGGAACAGGACTTGGGGGCAATATGATGAACAGTTTCTACAAAAAAAAAAAAAAAAAAAAGTGGACAAGAACACACCCTTGGCGGCGGCGGTGGCGGCGGGACGACTCAACGTGCCTCCCCGGATCGGCACCAGCGCACCGCTCGAGGCGATCATCCCCAAGCCCGTGGCCCGCTTCGCAATGGAGCAGCGCCTTCCGGACCCGGTGCTTCCACAACAGGCGAGCCAGTATACGCTGCTGAACATGGCTCGACCCTACACAATCCGTCGCATCCGCCGGGTCCTGAACGCGAAGGCTTTCACCAACACGCTCGGGCTCAAGGGACCACCGCAGCCAGACGATCTCAGGAGCTTCTGGAAGGCGGTCAACTCGAAGGCACTGACAGCGAGGGAGAGGGAAGTTTGGTTCAAGCTGATTCTCCGCTTCACCCCGACGCGCAAGCTCCAGCACGAGCAAAAGCATGTCACTTCTCCCGCGTGCCTCGTGTGCGAAGCGCCGGTGGACGACACCGATCACTACTTCTTCGGCTGCGTCGACTCGCGGAACGTCTGGACCGCGGCAAGGGGCGTGCTCTGCGACGCGCTCGGATGCGACACGATCGAGGACGCCGAGTACACGACACTACAACGACTCTTTGGCCTCCCCAAGCTCAAGGCCAAGCTCAGCGAACAGGAAGGCGCAGGCAGGACGATCGAGATCTTCACGGGGATGGTCTTGGAGATGATCAGCAGTGGGAGATGGAGGATGCAGAAGCACGGGACGAGGATGGAAAGCCTGGAGCGGAGGAGGGTGGTACTGGAGGAGAGGATGAAGTTGAGGGCGGGAGGAGCAAGGGGCGGGCGAGGGCAGTAGAGGCTGGGTTCGATTTCTCCCCACCCCATCCCACACTCACACACCCCACATCACACATCCTCTTACAAAAACTGTATACTAAATATATTTTCTTCATCTTTCTTTTATTACACGTCTGCCTCCGTTGCTCATGAACCGGCTCGCGATTTGGGATTCACTCGACGGTGGCTCGCGCTCTTTGGCTTCGGGGTTCTGAGTCAAGGGAGGGATCAGCAGACACAGGCAGAAAGTCGGCTTTGAGGGGCCAGGGACTGCTGAGGTGGAGGTTTTGAGGGGCCTCCACCGCGTCTTGTTGTGACCGAGCATAGACTTGGGGACTTCGCGGGTCAGGGTAGCTGCGCAGTCGCTCTCCTGTCTTTGTCTCGACCGAGTTGGGAAGTGGGTGCGGGGTGGGCCTCTTGTCGTTAGTACGCCAGTTCTTTTTCATTTTCTCTCTCTCTCCTTCTCTCTCTCATTCGTCTCCTGGGGGGGAGCAACCGCTTGGCTGGGGCACTTGAATCCGAAGTATCGGATTGGTGGACTTGGCCCGTTTCTCGCATCTTGCGGGCGGTTTGTGTTATCATCGTCGACTTCCATCTAGTTTTTCCGTAGGCCAATCAGGGGGAACAGGAATTGGGGGCAATATGATGAACGGTTTCTACAAAAAAAAAAAAAAAGTGGACGCCGCCGACGGATGTGGTCGTCAGCAACAGCGAATACGATCAACGGGGCCGCCCACAACGAGAGCACATCGTGGCATGGTACCGACATGCGATCAATCGATTGAGGTTCACACCAATAGCTCAACCGGTGGCGGCAGTACGAATCAACGGGCCTCCCCGAGTCAGCCCCACCACGCTGCTCGAGTCGATCCTGCCCCATCCGATCGACCCGCCGCAGCGCCTTCCGAGACCGGCTCTCCCAGACCAATCAACACAATACAACTTGCTCAGCATGGATCGGCCATACACCATCCGTCGCGTCCGCCGAGTCTTGAATGCAAAGGCCTTCACCGACACGATCGGTTTCAGGGACTCGCTGCAGCCCGACGATCTCAAGGGATTCTGGAAGGGGGTCAACTCGAAGGCATTGACGGCGAGGGAACGCGAGGTGTGGTTCAAGCTCGTCAGGAACTTCACCCCGACTCGGAGTCTGCAGTTTCATCAAAAGCACGACGACTCGCCCGCGTGCCTCGTCTGTGGAGCGCCCAAGGACGATCGGGAGCACTACTTCTTCGACTGCGTTGACTCTAGGAACGTTTGGATCGCGGCAAGGGGCGTGCTCTGCGACGCACTGGGGCTCGACACGATCGACAACACGCATTACACGGCCGTTCAACGCATGTTCGGACTTCCGAAGCTCAAGGCCAGTCTGCGCGATCAAGAAGGAGCGGGGAGGACGATCGAAATATTCACCGGGCTGGTCTTGGAGATGATCAGCAGCGGGAGGTGGGGGATGCAGAAGTGGGGGACGAGGATGGAGGGTGTTGGGAGGAGGAGGATCATCTTGGAGGAGAGGTTGAAGCTGAGGGCGGGAGGAGCTTGGGGGAGGAGAGGGCAGTAGAGGCTGGGTTCGACTTTCCCCCCACCACCACACACACACACCAAATTCTCGTGACATCATTTTCTCCTACTGTACACTAAATAGCTCGCTTTCCTCTTTATTTTGTTACAGGTTCACCGTTGCGGATCATGGACCATCTCGCGATTTGGCGTCGACTCGGTGTGGCTCGCGCTCTTCGGCTTCGGGGTTCTGAGTCAAGGGAGGGATCAGCGGACACAGGCAGAAAGTCGGCTTTGAGGGGCCAGGGACTGCCGAGGGGGAGGTTTTGAGGGACCTTCACCGCGTCTTGTTGTGACTGAGCAGAGACTTGGAGCGTCGAGGGTCGTGGTGGTTGCGCAGTCGTGCTCTTGTCTTCGTCTCGACCGAGTGGGAAATGGCTGTGGGGTGGGCCTTCTGTCGTTAGTACATTTCTTTTCTTTCTCTTTCTCTTTCTCTTTCTCTTCATCTCTCTTTCTCTCTCTCATTCGTCTCCTGGGGGGAGCAACCGCTTGGCTAGGGCATTTGAATCCGAATCTCGGATTGGTGGACTTGGCTCGTTTCTCGCACTTTTGCGGGCGGTTTGTGTTATCATCGTAGTCTTCCATCTAGTTTTTCCGTAGGCCGAAACAGGGGGAACAGGAATTGGGGGCAATATGATGAACGTTTTCTACAAAAAAAAAAAAAAACGTTCGAGCTCGGCACCCGGCAACCGACGTGTCACCCGGGCGGGATCCGCCATGATCCTCGGTGCATCAGGGGGTGATGGCTCAGGGGGCAACAGTTCAGGGGGTCACAGGTCCGAGGTGACCGAATTCGAGGGGGGCGGCGCTGAACTGATTTAATCATGATTGAGTCACTCACCGTGTTGACGTTCAACGTCCGATCGATGAAGAACGCAGTCAACCAAGTCAAAATCATCCGTTATCTCAAAACCTTTCGGCCGGCCCCTGCGGCCATCCTCCTGCAAGAGCACCACCTCAGCTACAACGCGTCGCGCGAAGGCTTCGAGAGTGCTTGGCCGGGGGCTTGTATTCGTTTCACTCCTCATGTCCTTACCCTCATACCCGATGGCTCACCTTTGGCGGGCCATCTCCTTTCCTCTACCCCGGTCGTCTTTGCAGGAGCTCCTCGTTTCGACGGTCGGATTCTGCGCTCGGTGTTTCGTCTTGAGGAGCTCGATGTCGAGATCATCAACATGTACGCGCCGGTGCAGGAGGACGATCGTCGCGACTTTTTCGGGCTTCTGCACTTCAACGCCCCGAGACCCAAGATTCTTCGGATCTTGGCCGGCGATCTCAACGATTGTCCGGATGTATCGGTCGACCGAGTGTCCATCACCGATCGCGCTTGGACTCCTGTATCGCACTGGCAGACCTTGCTGTCAAAGATCGCGTTCAAGGCACTCGACACGGTCCGACATGTCCATCCTTGCACCCCTGCATTCACTCGTCCTCACTACCGTGGTAGAGGGGAAGAGCGAAAGATTTGCTCGTGGTCGCGGATCGACTATATTCTTGTCCAATGCAGTTGGGCGAACCGGTTGTTGAGCGCTTCTACGCTCTTCGATGCGCCCTGTTCGGACCACAGACCTGTAGTTGCGACTTTCGCTTTGCCTACATCGAACGCTGATGCCGAACCCCCCCTTTCTCTTCCCTCCACGAGCGATTTCATTTCGAGGCTCAACCCAATGGTCTTTGACGATCAAGACTTTGTCGCATCGATTCCCGGGGTCGTCGACGAGGTCTATCGAAGGCTCGAGGGGACCGCTCCGCTCGGCGACGTCTATGACGCCGCTCTGCGGGCGGTTGCAGTCGCTGGCCATGCACGATACCGCTCGACTCGTGCCGACATGCGCCGACTGCGGGCCGAGAGCCAATCCGTCATGGAGGCTTTGGAGGCACGCGGTGAGCACATGAATGAGGCCGAGCGCGATGCGTATGCTCTTGCCAAGTCGCGGTTGGACCAGTTGGCGGTAAAGGAGGCTCAGTGGCTGCGCATTCGTGCGCATGTGCCGTCAGTCGACTCGAGGGAAGGTCAATCGGCAAGCATTCGCACGCGCCTCAACCGCCGGAGTCGCCAGACGAGCATCGTCTCGCTGGAGGATGTGGATGGCACCGAGACCGTTGACATGCAGGAGGCGCTGGGTATTGCTTCACGGCACGCGCAGTCGCTCTTCACGCCGGACCCAGCTCGTGGCGACCCGACGAACGCACGCCGGTCCCTGCTCGACCCTATTCGCGCAGCGAAATGCTACGATGACGACCGCTCGGACCCTACGTTCGGTCGTCGGCTGCCTCGTCAAGCGAGAGTGGCGCTTGACGAGCCCTTCACCCTCCTCGAGGTTGAAGCGGCGTTGAAGAAGACGGATTCGGGGCGATCACCGGGGCCCTCGGGCATTCCGTACGAGCTCTTCAAGGCGCTGCCAACCTACTTTGCTCCCAAGCTGTTGGACTTGTTCAACTCGATTTGGGAGGGCGGCAAAATGACGGCGTCCTTGGCAGAGGGGCTGGTGCGGCTCTTGCCCAAGAATAAACCGGGGGCCAATCTGAAATCACTGGGGGCATACCGACCGATCACATTGCGCGAGACGACCTACAAGGTCCTCAGCAAGGTCTTGGTGGCGCGACTCAATGGGGTGCTCGGCGAGCTTTTACCGCCGGCGCAACACGGTTTCATGCCATCAAGACGTTCAGCGGACGCGGGAAGTCATCTCACTCTCCTTCTCGAAAAACTCAAGTCGCTAGGCACTGATGTTTTCCCCGAGGGCGCCCTCTTGTCTTTGGATCAGCAGAGCGCGTACGATCGGGTCGATCACGCCTGGATCTTCGAGGTCTTTGAGGCCTCTGGGTTCGGTGAGCGTTTCATCTCGCTGCTGCGCGCTCTCTACGATCCCGAGACTCTGGGGGTGCGCTACCTTGTCAATGGGTTCCCCACGGACTTGGTGCGGTTGCTGTGTGGTCTCGGTCAGGGGGATCCCCTCTCGTGCCCGGTTTGGAACATCACGGTCCAGCCCTTCCTCGACGCCCTCGTTCGGCGCGGGATCGCGCTCGACCTGCAGAAGGTGTGGCCAGGGGGGCCGCGTGCGCAGCTTACGCATCTGGCGTTTGCCGACGATGCTGTGGTGGTGGTGGAGTCACCGGCGGCATTGTCGAAGCTGCAAACGCTGTCGCAGACGTGGTACGAGGCTACCAACGGGAAGACCAACACGGACAAGACGCTGGTGCTACCACTCGGACCGAACTGGCTTCGGGACGAGACTGCGCAGGCGCTGCCAACGGTGCAGGAGGGGGAGAGCTTCAAGTGGTGCGGCTATGCCTTCTTTCGCCACGGTGACTCGAAACTGTTCTGGACCCATGTTCTTGACAGGATCAAGGCCAAGGCCCGCGCCGCTCGAGACCGGACACTTTCGCCGAGTGGGAAGGTTTTCTATGCCAACGCTCACATCATCTCGACGGTCCTCCACGTGCTGTCCTTCGACATACCGCCTCAATGGTTCATTAAGGCGGCGGAGACGGCACTTACGGACTTTGTCTGGGGAGGAGCAGGGCGAAATACCGTCGCTCGCGATTTCGTGTTCCAGGCTCGGGAGGACGGTGGCTTGGGTTTGATTTCGATTGGCGACATCGTTCATTCGGTGGCGCTTCGATTTTGGGATGCTGTGGCGGGCTCGGACGAGGCGATCTGGGCGCCCCTAGCTCGCGAGAGCTGGAGGTGCCTCGTCGCTGCGACCCGCGATTTCAGTCCGTGGGGGTTCTTCAGCAGCACGGCTCGGGTCGAGAAGCTGTATCGCGACTCGACGCGCTGGGGGGCAGTCGTTGCAGCGGCCAGGGTCACAGTTCCAACCATCAAGTCCGAACTCCTTACGCTTCCCGAATTGCTCTCGCTTCCGCCTCGCCTCCCTTCACTCTATGCTGAAGGTGCCCAGCACGCATATGACGATGCGGACGCGGTGGCGAAGTTTGCGCAGATCGCGGACCTGTACTGGAGGGACGAAGGGAAGGGATGGGCTCTGGTTGGTCATCGACGCGGGTTCTGGCAGCACTCTAAGGAACCCGCCCTACAGCACGAGCACGTGTGGTCGCGCGTGGGTCAGTTGCTCAAGGCGAAAGCGTTGCTGCCCAAGACCGCGTTGCGACCTGCTCGGATACCTCTCAAGGAGGCTCCCCGTCCTCGGTGCTTCAACTTCTTTGGGCTCTCCCGACCTTTTACGATTCGCAAGCTTCGTCGGCTTGTGAACAAGGTGCGGTTCCCAGGGAGGGAGGACCGTGTCAAGCGTTTCCCTGATGGGACTTCTCAGAGCGATAGGAAGCGCTTCTGGAGATGGCTTCATGACCGGTTCGCGTCTGCTGTCGAGCAGGACACCCACTGGCGGCTCATGTACGACGTGACGCCGACGCGCAAGAGGCAGCATACTCAGGGTCATGCCTCTTCGCCGACGTGTCTGTTCTGTGGCAACGATGCAGCGGTCATCGAGACGGTGTCCCACTACTTTTTCGAGTGCGCGTACTCGACCAGCTTCTGGGGTGGGGTGCTACGCATTCTGCTTGACAAGCTCGGCATCGAGGATACCGACGTCGATCCGTCGACGTTCACTCCGGAGCAGCTGACTATGGGGCTCCCCCTTTTGCGGGGTCGTGGGAGAACGACCTCGAAATGGATGTGGGTTCGGCTGGCCTGCGCGATCGGCTTCCAGCGGCTGCACCTGCTCCGCTGGCGCGTTCATCAGCGGTTCGAGCTGGACAACGTCGTGGCCCCTCCCTCGCTTCCCAGTGCGCTCAGAGCGTTCGAGCGAGATTTTCTCTCTCGAGCGGGTTTTGTGCCTGGGGTTCGAGATTGGGAGGTGTGATGACCGAGTTAAGTCCTTCCTTCCCATTTTCCTCCCCTCCTTTCCTCCCTTCCTTTTCGGTCAGAAGCTGACTGTCTTGAAACTTGTTGCGCAGTGGAAGGCTGCGCACCTCTCCCTCTCTCTACTTTGCGCAGTAGCGATTTTCGTTCTTGGATGGATCGGCAAGCCGGGTCGATCGTCGTTGCGTTGGAGGCTTTGTGAAGTTCTCCCCCCTCTTTCCCCCCCCTTTTTTTTCCCTTCCCTTCCTCTTCTCTTTCCTGTTGCTCGGTTGTTGACTACGCTTCAGCCACTTCTCCTTTTATTCCTAAGCCGTGTGTTGGATTCCGTCGAATGGATCGTTCGTTCGCGTTGGTCAAGTTCTACGGCATGGATCGGGAAGAAAGGTCGCTCGCTTCTTGGTCAATATCCTCGCGTCAAGGCGAGGCTCGTTTCGTGGTATTGGATCGTTTTCGCTCGGCCCCGACGGCTCAACAGCCAGCACTCGAGACTCAGCCAAGGGAGGACATCAGGCGCTGTCGGGGTGACGAGTAGCTGGGGCTTGGCTGCGGCCTGTCAGTCCCTGGGGACCTCTAGCTCTGGCTTCGACCCCCTCCCTTGGCCCCTCGGGTGTGTTCCCCCTCCTCCTCCCCTCCTCTCTGTCTTAGTATTCCTGGTTCTCCGTGTTTCCAGTCGTGAATTTTTGTATATTCTCCCCTTTTCTTTCTCTAGGCGCTCTTGCCTGGTTTTCGAGTATCTTCGCTCCCGCTCTTGGGACGTGAAGCGGCAGCAGTACTCACCGCCCGTTGGAGTCCGCGTTAGGTGCTCGGCGAGTTTTGATCTGCGCAGCGCTCTTTGCGCGCAGGGGTTTGACTTTCACCCAATTGCTTGCCGTCGTTGCTTTATAACCTCTTTTAGCTCTTTTTCTAGCGGTCCCAGCCAACCCGAAGGATTGCAATTTATGAGCCCCAGTAAAAAAAAACAAAAAACAAGAACACCCCCTTGGCGGCGGCGGTGGCGGCGGGACGACTCAACGTGCCTCCCCGGATCGGCACCAGCGCACCACTCGAGGCGATCATCCCCAAGCCCGTGGCCCGCTTCGCAATGGAGCAGCGCCTTCCGGACCCGGTGCTTCCACAACAGGCGAGCCAGTATACGCTGCTGAACATGGCTCGCCCCTACACAGTCCGTCGCATCCGCCGGGTCCTGAACGCGAAGGCATTTACCAACATGCTCGGGCTCAAGGGACCACCGCAGCCGGACGACCTCAGGAGCTTCTGGAAGGCAGTCAACTCGAAGGCACTGACGGCGAGGGAGAGGGAAGTTTGGTTCAAGCTGATCCTCCGCTTCACCCCGACGCGCAAACTCCAGCACGAGCAAAAGCACGACACTTCTCCCGCGTGCTTCGTCTGCGAAGCGCCGGTGGACGACACCGATCACTACTTCTTCGGCTGCTTCGACTCGCGAAACGTCTGGATCGCGGCGAGGGGCGTGCTCTGCGACGCGCTCGGATGCGACACGATCGAGGGCGCCGAGTACACGACGCTTCAACGACTCTTTGGCCTCCCCAAGCTCAAGGCCAAGCTCAGCGCACAGGAAGGCGCGGGCAGGACGATCGAGATCTTCACGGGGATGGTTTTGGAGATGATCAGCAGTGGGAGATGGAGGATGCAGAAGCACGGGACGAGGATGGAAAGCGTGGAGAGGAGGAGGGTGGTACTGGAGGAGAGGATGAAGTTGAGGGCGGGAGGAGCAAGAGGCAGGCGAGGGCAGTAGAGGCTAGGTTCGATTTCCCCCCACCCCACTCCACACGCACACACACCCACATCACACATCCTCTTACAAAAACTGTATACTAAATATCTTTTCTTCATCTTTCTTTTATTACAGGTCTGCCTCCGTTGCTCATGGACCGGCTTGCGTTTTGGGATTGACTCGACGGTGGCTCGCGCTCTCTGGCTTCGGGGTTCTGAGTTTAAGGGAGGGATCAGCAGACACAGGCAGAAAGTCGGCTTTGAGGGGCCAGGGACTGCTGAGGTGGAGGTTTTGAGGGGCCTCCACCGCGTCTTGTTGTGACCGAGCATAGACTTGGGGACTTCGCGGGTCAGGGTAGCTGCGCAGTCGCGCTCCTGTCTTTGTCTCGACCGAGTTGGGAAGTGGGTGCGGGGTGGGCCTCTTGTCGTTAGTACGCCAGTTCCTTTTCATTTTCTCTCTTTCTCTTTCTCTCTCTCATTCGTCTCCTGGGGGGGAGCAACCGCTTGGCTAGGGCATTTGAATCCGAATCTCGGATTGGTGGACTTGGCTCGTTTCTCGCACTTTTGCGGGCGGTTTGTGTTATCATCGTCGACTTCCATCTAGTTTTTCCGTAGGCCAATCAGGGGAACAGGAATTGGGGGCAATATGATGAACGGTTTCTACAAAAAAAACAAAAACACTTTCACTTTCACTTTCACTTTCACTTTCGAAATCGCGCCACCCACCACCTTCGAAGCTACAAGTGATACATCAGCCTACATTAGCATGGAGACCGGCGAGACCGGCCCACCCCCACCATCGGCGTCCGCGGCGACGAGCGTCCCGATTGGGACAAAGGAGACGCAAGTCCCTATCGCCGCCGCGACCTACGCCACCGCCGCGATTCAAAAGACCAAGCAGACTCCCGAGCAGCAGACCCAACAACAACACCGTGCCAAGGCTTTGACCCAAATGTTCGAAGTCATGGGTGCTGTACCGGGCAATCGCACCGACCGGTGGTTGCAAGCCACCTTCGCCACCGACGAGTACCCTGTCGCTACCGCTACATCGCTCAAGTATTCGGCTCTCAACGCCAATCGATCCATTCGAAACATCTTCGACTTTGCTCTCGACGTCACTTTGACCGTCCAAGGCGCCTCGAAGGCCTCTCCCGCGGACAAGGCCGATCTGCTCGGTTGCGTCACGAGACTGCTCTCCCCGCAATCGCCCCTGTGCTTCGACGCCGAGGTCACCCTTCCCGAGCACCTTGCGGCGTTTGCGCCCCAGATTAGGGGTATCCAACACTCGTCTTTCGTCAGGGCCGGTGTGGTCAACCACCGTATCTCCGTGGGATTCGTTTCGGCGAAGGCACGTGACTCGGCGCTTACGGCCCCACTGGCGCTTACTTGGCACTCTGCAAAGGCTCACTTCGCAAAGGCCCACCACTTCTACCACAACATGGTCGAGCTGCGTATCAACGTCGGTGTCGCAGCGGTCCCATCCAGGGATGCCATTGTTGACTCTTTTAAATCAATTGTCACCAAAATCACAGCCAAGGGACACCGTTGCGAGCTGGTACAAGTCTTGCGCGTGATCCACGTCGATAACGACTCGGCCTATGCGCACTTGGCCGGCGAGTTTTCGGCCTTTATCCGCTTCGACGACGACGCCCTTTTCAAAGCCCCTAACAACACGCTGAAGGAGCTCCTACCGTCGAAGGTCTCTCTAGCCACTAGAGGCAACATGCATACGGCGGTTCGTCACGACTACGAACGAGAAGCGGCCTGTGCTCGGTGCCACTTTGTGGGGCATGTGGAGACCTGCGCGCTGGAACAGGAGAGGAGGCAGAAGGAAGCGAACAACAACACCGGAAGGCACAACAAGTACCACAACAACCCAACCAACACCAACAACAACAACAACGACACCACCAACACCAACAACACCGACAACGACGCTTCCGAGGTTGTGGCCCCTAGCCGCGCCCTCGGAACCGACCAACTCGAATCGCGGAACCGATTTGCGGGGCTCGAGGTCGAAGGAGGACAGGAGGATGACGTCGAGGAGGAGGATGCAGGAAAGGAGGGCGAGGAAAAGGAGCAGGTCGAAGAAGGAGACGAGGATACGGGCGCCAAGGCGGACGACGAGGATTCGGACTCGGATGGGAACGCCGGAGCGGGCATCGACAAGGCGGGAGGCGACGACAAGGACAACGACAAGGACGAACAGAACGACAGCTCGGAGGGAAGCGAACAAAGGGAGGACGAAGGAAACGATGGGGATGACGTGATGAAAGATGGAGCAGAGGAGGAGGACGAAGGGACGGAGACGGAGGTGGAAGAAGAGGTCGAGCAGGAACAGGGGGTACAGGACGACAGCATCATGATCATCGACGACGACCAAACGACGATCACCACGGTTTCCCGCGAGTCGACTCCTCGGAGTCCCTCGTGGCCTCCACTATCTCCTGAGACGTTGGCAAAGTCGCTGCGCGAGGGTGCGGAGTGGGACCGAGCTAACGCCGAAGCTGCTGCACGTGTCCAAGCAGAAAAGGAGGCGATCATCAACGCCCAACTCGACGCGGAGGAACCGCTCGTTCGCCACCAATTTGCAGAGTGGGGTCAGGAAGATGGACAACTGCGGTTCATCAACATTCGTGGCACCGGCTCCGGGTCGAACAAGAAGATGAAGAGGTCGCAAACGGTGGCCGATCTCAGCGATCCGAGCGACGACCCGGTCGATATCAAGCGCGTTCTGAACAGGGTCAAAGGTCGAGCAGGAAAGGAGGTAGCGGGTCAGGGGAAGAGGGTGACGAGGTCGATGTCGGCGGCGGCGGCGATGCAGGTCGAGGGGGCCAAGGCGAAAGCGGAGAAGGGTAAAGGGGTGGAGGAGGAGAAGCGCTGGTCCGACCACGAGCCCGAGGATGACATTCTCCCCGAATTCCCACTCTTTGAGGACGACACTACCGCCAAGAGCACGTCTACATCGTCTACCCAATAATGATCAAGCACACCATCACCAGCTGGAACGTGAGGAGGTGCATGGGGATCCCGGAAAAGCGACGCAACATTTACACCTATTTATCAACATTCAAAGCATCCGCCATTCTACTACAAGAACACTTCATCAAACCGGAACTCTGGCAATGTATCAAGGACGAGTACGAGGGCAAGGTCTTCATCAGCAAACACTGTCTGACTCTGATCCCCGCCGACTCGCCCCTGATCGACGCCGAGATTTTGCGCACCCACTCGGCACTCGACGGACGAATCCTGGTCACCTCCTTTCGACTTCGAGGCGACATCCGGATACTCGAGATCAACAACATTTACGCACCAGTCGATACAAAACAACGACTCACATTCTTTGACAAACTACATTTCCACAGGACGCAGAGCACCCACCTTCGACTCCTCGGCGGCGATCTCAACGACTGCCCGCTGCCGGCGATCGATCGGCGGAACCAAGGTCGGCACGGCCATCACTGGCCGATCCTGATCGGCAAGCTCGACTCGCCCTACACCGACTGCATACGATTCAAACACCCGCTCACACCATCTTTCACTCGACCCAACATCGTCCGCAAGCGACCAAAGTCCTTTTCACGACTTGACTACTTCCTTCTGCAGCGCACCCACCAAAAGCGACTCGTCCAAGCCTCGACGATCTACGACCACCCCAAGGACCTTTCGGATCACCGACCGGTCTCGATCGTCCTAGTTCTCTCGGACGAGCGAGGAGACGCGGCTCAACCCAACAACAGTTTACCAACGACATCAAACCAATTACATCGTATCAACGCGGCGACCTTCAAGACGGCGGAGTTCCAGGGGATGTTGGAAGGATGGTTGGAAGGAGCGAGTGGGGAGGAACCGGTGGGGGAGCTCGAGGTGGTGCTGGGGAACTGCGCGAAGGAGGGTCGGGAGCTGGCGAGGAGGGAGCATCGGGAGCGGGTGGAGCGGATGGCGGTCTTGGTGGGAAGGGTGCAGGATCTGGAGGCGTTGCCGGTGATGGGGGACGAGGAGACGGCCGAATGGACGCGGACGACGGAGGAACTTAGGCGAGCGGTCAACGAGCGCGCGCGCCAACTTCGGATCCGAGCCCACGTACCCGAAATCGCTACCGAGGAACGACTGTCGCGGCCGGTCCACGCCAAGCTCGCGGCACGGAGTTCGGATTCCAAGATCACAGCACTGCGATTGCCCAACGGAGAGCTGACACATGACATTGACGTCGCGCTTGACCACACACAGGCGCACTTTCAGCGCCTCTACGATCTCGAGCCGCGCGATCGGGACCACGTCGAGCGACTTAGGGACGATTTCTTGGCGCCGATCAGGTCGGCGCGCACTTGCGACGACCCGAGCTCGGACCCGCTCTTTCTGCGACGACTCTCGGAAGCGCACATCGAGCTGCTGCAGCAACCCATCACCGAGGACGAGGTCGTAGCCGCAATCGCAACAACACACCCCGGTCGATCGCCGGGTCCATCTGGCGTGCCCTACGAGCTCTATCACACAGCGCCGCGGGCGTGGGCCAAGGCGCTGAGCAGGGCCTTCAACGCGATGACCGAGCGCGGCTCGCTTTCACCGAAGCAGGGGCAAGGACTCGCTCGCCTGCTCTTCAAGCACCACAAGATCGGGGCCGATCGCGCCGAGCTCTCGTCGTACCGGCCCATCACCTTGCGCGAGTGCGACTACAAGCTCTTCACCAAGGTCTACGTTGCGCGACTCAACCACGTGCTGCCGGACCTGCTCCCACCGCAACAGCACGGCTTCGTCAAGGGCCGCCGATCGGCGGACGCGTCATTCCACCTGCGACTCTTGATCGAGGAGCTGGGCGCGCGCGGCACCGAGTTCCCTGACGCGGCGCTCTTGTCTCTTGACCAATCGTCGGCTTACGACCTCGTCGAGCACGAATGGATCTTCGCCATCTTCGACGCTCTCGGCGCTCCTGCCGCCTTCCAACGCGTTCTGAGGATGCTCTACTCGGGTGACTCAACCACGGCGCGATATATCATCAACGGCTTCTTGACTCCGCCGGTGCGGCTGACGTGTGGGCTCGGCCAAGGGGACCCGGCGTCGTCGTCGGTCTGGGATGTCGTGTTCCAGCCGTTCCTGGATGCTCTGCACCGTCGAGGCATCGCGCTGAACCTCTCGCTTCCTACCATTCACCCCTACCCACAGAGCCGCGCCATTACATCCCTTGCGTTTGCCGATGACGTCGTCGTCGCCGTCGCGGGCTCGGAGTCACTCAACTTGCTCGACGACCTGGCGCTCGACTGGAGGCTCGCAACCAATGGCCGGCTCAACACCGACAAGACCGTCGTACTACCCATCGGGTGTCGCTGGGAGGCTGGCGATCGTCCGCTCGTCGTCAAGGCCGAGGGCGAGTCGCTCGAGTGGATCGGCCTATCTTTCGACCCCACCGGCAACACCGAACTCGCCAACGTGAATCTCGTCGCACGGCTCGAAGCGGTGCTCGATTCGGCACGGGACCGAGGGCTCACACACCACACCCGAGCGTTCTACGTCAACCGATACGCCATTCCCAAGATTCTGCACATCCTCTCCGCCGACATCCCACCGCTCGAGGTCGTCAAGGAGCTTGATCGCATTCTCGCCGACTTTGTCCGCGGCGGCAAGAGGAGGTCGTGCTATGGCAAGGACGTCGTCTTCACACCGAGGTTCAAGGGGGGTCTTGGGGTCATGCGGATGCAGGACGTCGTCGACTCGGTTGCGGCACGCGTCTGGGACGTGCTTCTTGGCGGTTCGGATGCGATCTGGCAGGGACTGGCGCGCGCGGCGATTGTACGAGCCCATCCCGCCCCCGACTTTGACTTGGCAACCGATGCGTGGCCTTGCGACTACACTCCGATCCGAACCGATCTACACCCAAGATGGCAGGCCGTGCTGAAGGTACCATCGACGCACAATGCGCAAGTCAAGCCGAGGACGTTGACGCTCGCGAACCTTCTCGCTCTTCCGATCAAGTTGCACACCCTTCACTACCTACCGGGAGCACCAGCTGTGTCGCGACCACCCTACGACGCCGACTATGCTGCGTTTGCCATTTACGCCAAGGTAGCGGACCTGTTTCGACGCGAGCTGTACCCGGGCGGGGGCTTTCATCTCTGGACGCCGCCGACGGATGTGGTCGTCAGCAACAGCGAATACGATCAACGGGGCCGCCCACAACGAGAGCACATCGTGGCATGGTACCGACATGCGATCAATCGATTGAGGTTCACACCAATAGCTCAACCGGTGGCGGCAGTACGAATCAACGGGCCTCCCCGAGTCCGCCCCACCACGCCGCTCGAGTCGATCCTGCCCCATCCGATCGACCCGCCGCAGCGCCTTCCGAGACCGGCTCTCCCAGACCAATCAACACAATACAACTTGCTCAGCATGGATCGGCCATACACCATCCGTCGCGTCCGCCGAGTCTTGAATGCAAAGGCCTTCACCGACACGATCGGTTTCAGGGACTCGCTGCAGCCCGACGATCTCAAGGGATTCTGGAAGGGGGTCAACTCGAAGGCATTGACGGCGAGGGAACGCGAGGTGTGGTTCAAGCTCGTCAGGAACTTCACCCCGACTCGGAGTCTGCAGTTTCATCAAAAGCACGACGACTCGCCCGCGTGCCTCGTCTGTGGAGCGCCCAAGGACGATCGGGAGCACTACTTCTTCGACTGCGTTGACTCTAGGAACGTTTGGATCGCGGCAAGGGGCGTGCTCTGCGACGCACTGGGGCTCGACACGATCGACAACACGCATTACACGGCCGTTCAACGCATGTTCGGACTTCCGAAGCTCAAGGCCAGTCTGCGCGATCAGGAAGGAGCGGGGAGGACGATCGAAATATTCACCGGGCTGGTCTTGGAGATGATCAGCAGCGGGAGGTGGGGGATGCAGAAGTGGGGGACGAGGCTGGAGGGTGTTGGGAGGAGGAGGATCATCTTGGAGGAGAGGTTGAAGCTGAGGGCGGGAGGAGCTTGGGGGAGGAGAGGGCAGTAGAGGCTGGGTTCGACTTTCCCCCCACCACCACACACACACACACCAAATTCTCGTGACATCATTTTCTCCTACTGTACACTAAATAGCTCGCTTTCCTCTTTCTTTTGTTACAGGTTCACCGTTGCGGATCATGAACCATCTCGCGATTTGGCGTCGACTCGGTGTGGCTCGCGCTCTTCGGCTTCGGGGTTCTGAGTCAAGGGAGGGATCAGCGGACACAGGCAGAAAGTCGGCTTTGAGGGGCCAGGGACTGCCGAGGGGGAGGTTTTGAGGGACCTTCACCGCGTCTTGTTGTGACTGAGCAGAGACTTGGAGCGTCGATGGTCGTGGTGGTTGCGCAGTCGTGCTCTTGTCTTCGTCTCGACCGAGTGGGAAGTGGCTGTGGGGTGGGCCTTCTGTCGTTAGTACATTTCTTTTCTTTCTCTTTCTCTTTCTCTCTCTCATTCGTCTCCTGGGGGGAGCAACCGCTTGGCTAGGGCATTTGAATCCGAATCTCGGATTGGTGGACTTGGCTCGTTTCTCGCACTTTTGCGGGCGGTTTGTGTTATCATCGTAGTCTTCCATCTAGTTTTTCCGTAGGCCGAAACAGGGGGAACAGGAATTGGGGGCAATATGATGAACGGTTTCTACAAAAAAAAAAAAATCTGGAAGGCGGTCAACTCGAAGGCACTGACAGCGAGGGAGAGGGAAGTTTGGTTCAAGCTGATTCTCCGCTTCACCCCGACGCGCAAGCTCCAGCACGAGCAAAAGCACGACACTTCTCCCGCGTGCCTCGTGTGCGAAGCGCCGGTGGACGACACCGATCACTACTTCTTCGGCTGCGTCGACTCGCGGAACGTCTGGACCGCGGCAAGGGGCGTGCTCTGCGACGCGCTCGGATGCGACACGATCGAGGACGCCGAGTAAACGACACTACAACGACTCGTTGGCCTCCCCAAGCTCAAGGCCAAGCTCAGCGAACAGGAAGGCGCAGGCAGGACGATCGAGATCTTCACGGGGATGGTCTTGGAGATGATCAGCAGTGGGAGATGGAGGATGCAGAAGCACGGGACGAGGATGGAAAGCCTGGAGCGGAGGAGGGTGGTACTGGAGGAGAGGATGAAGTTGAGGGCGGGAGGAGCAAGGGGCGGGCGAGGGCAGTAGAGGCTGGGTTCGATTTCTCCCCACCCCATCCCACACTCACACACCCCACATCACACATCCTCTTACAAAAACTGTATACTAAATATATTTTCTTCATCTTTCTTTTATTACACGTCTGCCTCCGTTGCTCATGGACCGGCTCGCGATTTGGGATTCACTCGACGGTGGCTCGCGCTCTTTGGCTTCGGGGTTCTGAGTCAAGGGAGGGATCAGCAGACACAGGCAGAAAGTCGGCTTTGAGGGGCCAGGGACTGCTGAGGTGGAGGTTTTGAGGGGCCTCCACCGCGTCTTGTTGTGACCGAGCATAGACTTGGGGACTTCGCGGGTCAGGGTAGCTGCGCAGTCGCTCTCCTGTCTTTGTCTCGACCGAGTTGGGAAGTGGGTGCGGGGTGGGCCTCTTGTCGTTAGTACGCCAGTTCTTTTTCATTTTCTCTCTCTCATTCGTCTCCTGGGGGGGAGCAACCGCTTGGCTGGGGCACTTGAATCCGAAGTATCGGATTGGTGGACTTGGCTCGTTTCTCGCATCTTGCGAGCGGTTTGTGTTATCATCGTCGACTTCCCTCTAGTTTTTCCGTAGGTCAAAGGAATGGGTGGCAATATGATGAAAAGTTTCTAAAAAAAAAATAAAAAACCAAAAAAAAAAAAACCTCCCCTTTGTTTTAGTATTCCTGCTTCTCCCGGTTTCTGGTCGTGGCTCTTGTATATGTCCCCTTTCTTTCTATGTGCTCCCCGTTTTATCACGTATCTTCGCTCCCGATCCTGGGACGTGAAGCGGCAGCAAACTCACCGCCCGTTGGAGTCCGCGTTAGGTGCTCGGCGGTCTTTGATCTGCGCAGCGCGCTTAGCGCGCAGGGGTTTGACTTTCACCCAACTACTGCTTGCCGTCGTTGCTTTATGACCTCTTTTAGCCCTTGTTATAGCGGTCCCAGTCAACCCGAAGGATTGCAATTTATGAGGCTCAGACAAAAAATAAAATAAATAAAAAATTTAAAATAAATATAAATTGGCTGGGGCGTTTGAATCCCGGTGTTGGATCGGTCGGTGGACACTGCGCCGTTTCGCACACTTTTGGCGGGCGGTTTTGTTTCACCATGCAACTTCTGATCTAGTATACTTCCGTGGGCCGGTTCCATCAAGAAAACCTGCGCCTCACCACGGCCCCAAGGCATCACGGACGCTGTTGCCGACGGATTGACCCCGTATCAAATTGAACGTTCGGTGATTTTGGGCTCGACTTTCAAGAATACTAGTACTAGCCCGCGGGAGATCACGCAGCGTTACCAAGATGTGATAGCTTTGCGTCGTCAAATATGGAAAAACCTTCGCTGTTCATCAAGGTGACGTGCAAACCCGAATGGCCGGAAATCAAGGCTGCACCGCTGGGGCCGAACGACAAAGCATGCACTGACCGTCCGCCGGATCTCATTGCACGAGTGCCACTCAAAGCCAAGTCCGGCAACAAGCGACGGGCTGGTTCGGTGATGAATGGAGAATCGTTTCTTTGCTGTAGTCCGTATTGTTTTTATTTATTTAATCTCTGCTGAAATCATGGTGAACTGTTCGATTCTTCTGCTAATTGAATTTCATCCTCTCGTTAATTTAACGGGTTCCCACTGGTTGAGTGAAATAATGGGCAGCTCGACAAGTCGGCGTTCCGAACGGGAGACGACCGGACACACGAATGCGACAAAGTCGGGGTGTGGGGCCGGAGAGAGAGAGAGCCGACCAGAGACGGCGGGCAAACGGGCAGCCGACCGCAAGGTGAGCCAGAGACTCAGGTGCTTCCGAAAGGTGGCGGGTGAAGCAGCCGTCCGGGGCCCGGAGCTGGAAGACCCACTTGGCGTGATCGATCGATCGATAGGCGCCGAGGCAGATCAATCAAACCGAAGCGGCCGTGATCGAGAGGGGTGCAGAGGGTTGACCGAGAGACCTTCGGACGTCGCTGAGTACGATCCGAAGCTCGACCGTGAATGGCGAACATGGCGGCATCCTCGATTTCCTTGACAACGCTCTTGGGAGGCGGGAGGAAACGGCTGTAAAAGAGGATCTTTGTGTAGCAGTAGATGTTCATGATTGAACATTTGGCTGCGTAAGGGAGATCGTACATCGGGATAGAGCATATACGAGCGACGGTCGAGGACTTGATCTCCTCCCAAGTTCCAACCCGCATCCTCGGCGATCTCCACTCCGACCTGAATACCAAGGTAGCGAACGTGGGAGATGCTGAGACGCCAGGTCCCGAGGCCTAGGGCTATCGGCCGGCCCCTAAACGATCCAAGGGGGTAGAGGAATGATTTGGCGTTGCTGAGCTTGCTGGAACTTGCCCGTTCGTACAGCTCGGTCGCCCGATTGAGATGGTCAAGGTCCGAGAGGTTATGGAGCGCGCAGCAAGCGTCGTCGGCAAAGAGGACTCGTTCTCGAATCGTTTGTAGGCCCGGGCTCACGACGCCCTCAACCTTCAGTCGAATGTGACAGGCAAAACCCTCGATCGCCAGCACGAAGAGAGACGGAGCCAGAGGATCGCCTTGCCGAACACCCGATAGGACGTCGAAAGCGGCCGAGAGCCAACCGTTGAGGAAGATCGAGGCAGATTAGTTGATGTACGTCGCTCGGGACCGAGGCCAATGGCGCAGAGGACTACATCAAAGTACGTGTGGGAAAGACGATCGCAAGCCTTCTCCGAAGTCCATCACCGCTAGCAGACCGGACACGGGCGTTGAGCCCGGAACTCCGGGAGTCATGAGACACTCAGCGGTGCCGATTCAACGGTTCGGCACAAAGCCACGCGGGGTCGGGCCGATTAGGGACTCGAGCAAGGGAGCGAGGCGCTGGTTGTGGGCTTGGGAGATGATGCGCTCGTCCGCATTGATGCTTGACTTCACACGTTCGCGCGCGCCGACGCTCCTTTCCCTCTCCCCGCCCACTTCTCACTCGCACCACTTGACTCGACTTGGCCCGACTCGACTCGACCACGGTGCGACGTCGCACGGCAGAACTACCAACAACTCCAACATCATCCTCTTTGGCACGATACATCGGCCAACTTGATCTGAGAGTGCATGGAGCTCTTTCAGCAGCGTCCAAGCATACGTTGATGCCTCCCTCGCTCGAGCGTACTCGGTCGCACACGTGCTCGGTCAGCGCATCTCCTCGATCACCCCGATCGCCCACTAGCTACTCGACCAATGAGTGTGGTGAGTACTTCACTCAGATAAGATTCAGCCGGAACTGCAGTGGCTCACCTCATGTTCGTGTTTGCTGCTCATCACTCTAGTTCAGATCGCGCGTTGGACATTGGCCGACTCGCTGGTATCCGAGCTTGGCACCAAACCGCTCTGTGACTTGTAGGACCATAGTCTGCGCATTCCTCATCAGTACCATCGAAAGATCATCGCCCTTCCTGTGGCCTCGAATCGATGCACACATCACTTGATCCTCGTCGCCCCACCTCGAACACCACTGTCGACCTGTGAGGATCGCCTCCGCCACCCCCACATCGTAACGTCAACCCATCACACGAATGCAAGCAAACCCTTACAACTTTTTCTTGATCGGACCGAAGAGATTCATCGACGCGGCAAGCTCGGGAGTTGTCGGAACATCTGTTGCACGACCCGACTGATTTCGTCAATGTCGAGATCGGACACCTTCGTCGGCTCAAGCACTTGCACCCCGTCTCGACCGCGCCGCGAATCACTCAACCTCCCGCGCTCGTCGTCCAGCTCGTCGAGTCATCTGTCCGAAGCCACTACATCTCAACTCGTCGTTCTCAACATCCCACATTCCCGCTCGCCGTCCCCGCCGTTCAACTTGATCGGACAGCTTTCAAGCTCTTCGATCGCATCATCTAATCGACTCGAATTTCCGGCAAAACCTATATAGAGATTTGCAACGTAATGCCTCATTGCTTCAGATCTTACTCGAACCCCACCCTCCTTTGCGCACGTTGGACCATAGAGTCAGGACCCGAGCTTCTCCACACCATTCGACGCTCGATATCGGCGTTGGACCCTGACGATCCTGCGTACTCACAATCGATCTCGGCGTTTCGCTTGACCAGCTTGAAACGGGCGATCACCATCCGACCTCTGCAAGTTGCACATTCGTACGCGCTTCAGCAACCCTGGTCATGCGGTCATGGACTGCGATCGGCGTCGCATGGCGTTCCATCTCCTCTCGTTTAGGGTTGCACTCCTTTCTGATGCGATCAAAGTATGCCGTGTCACCGCGCACTGCGGATTGACGGTCACGGGCGACCCGGAAAGGGAGCGCTTCCTCGAATGGAGCTTTTGCATCGATTCGCTCACACGCTCTGTCGCCGTGGGGGGAAAACATAGACGGCCTAGCGATCACGAATGGCGCTGATTGACGGGAAGTTTCGTTCTACCATGTTTGGCAAGTCCTCGTTTCCGTGTAAGAGTCAACGACCTGAAGCTCGAATTTTGCGCAATTTTGCTCGAACAGCTTTCTCATCATCATTATTTTGTGCGATCTTCGATGTGGTGTTCTCCGGCGCCGTTGTCGACCTCCGTCTCGTTCTACGACCAATCCGCCTCTCGCCTCTTTCCTCGAACGCAACATCGAAGATCGCACAAAATAATGATGATGAGAAAGCTGTTCGAGCAAAATTGCGCAAATTCGAGCTTCAGGTCGTTGACTGTTACACGGAACGAGGACTTGCCAAACATGCATATGGTAGATTCCGCTCCCTTCTGAACGCGAGCGCGGACATTGGTGACGATGACTTGAGGAGCTTGGTGACGAGGCAGTGTAGGGTGCGCTTGGAGAGCTATCAAGGGAAGAGTGGGATTGATGGAATGTGATGGGCAGAGCAGCGAGTGATGTGAAGAAAGGAAAGAGGCGGGGCAAGAAAAAAGAGCGATCAAGAAGTGGGAGAGAATTTGCCGAGGGCGAGCTGCTTTGAGCGGTGCAATTTGTGATCGAGAGTTCGGAGTTGTCCGAATGCTGAGCGCTGAGGTCGGAGGCCTCAGCTAACCGAGGGTTGACCTGATCGTAGCAAGAAGCGCACCTGTATCGCCCCAGATTATCAGAAATATTGCGACTTTTCCTTCCAAGTCGTTCACCAAGATCGCATGAGCACAGCTTTGTGGGGATTTAACGCGATAAGCGGCCGAATTGGTATTCTTCAGGCACGTGCGTTGGTCTTTATTCTTATCGGTCAAGCCTGATGCGACTATTAGGCGTGCCACCCGGCTGCAGGTGTTTTCTGGTATTGTTGTGCGCCAGAAACTGCCCGCTCTTCCGCCACGGGCCCCGTCCTTGACTACACGCATCTTCTCTCCCCGTACACCTAACACACCGCTCTTGGAACAGTCCTGACACACGCCCTTTACTCTGTACTGGACGCTATCATTTCGTACACAGCTGCACACATTCACTGCACTGACGCGATGCAAGATCCGTCACTCTATGATGCGCGGCACCCTTGGGATGATGTCAGCTCGATTGGTGTCCCATGCGTGGCTTCAACTCCTCGTTGGTCGACCAAGGAACAGGGCCTGGCCTCGTCGATCGTATCGCTGCCAGAGTCATATGGATCTAGCGGAACATCAGCCCAAGCATCGACCGCCGCATCATCACCGCCGCCGAACCCGGGCCCGTCGTCTGGCGATCACTCTTCCACGGGTACATCAAGCGCCTCCTCGTCATCTGCAAGTTCGAGCTCTGATGACGCCCGGGCGTTCGAGTGGCCGCCATTGAGGGACTATTTCATCAAGTCAATGGACGACTCGGAAGCGGAGCGCAGCAGAACAGGGCCTTCAGGGATGCCGGAGATCACTTGGGAGTCCGGGAAGCCGAGTCTGGTCAGTCGGCCTCGTTGACTCGGAACGGACTGAGCCAGCCTGGTGCGGGCAAGGGGCAAGAGGGTAAAGCGTCTGATCGTTGACGAGTGCGTTCGACCTGTGCAGAGAACCCGCGGACGTTTCATTACCTACCGTGACCCAGTGCATTTCGGTCGCCTGGACTTCTCCGACGAGATGCCGGGTGCTGCCCTCCTCACTCGAGAAGCCTTTGAAGCCGGAGGCGCCAACGCAATCAGCGCCAACAGGAGCTCACACTGCGAGCAGCACGACGCTCCACAAGACTGGTCACCGGTCGCGGTAGTAGGTGATATCATGGTCAGGGGTCAGGTACCCAATGTAGGTGGCGACAAAGAAGCTCTCCACGAACGGTTTGAGGGGTACATCCGTGCGCTCGCCTCCAACCCGATCCGCTCGCACGCCTTCGGCTTTATCCTCGTCGAATCGACCCTCGTCATCTTTCTTTGCACCCATAGCGGTCTATTGTTCAGTCCCGATATTGAGTGCACCGAAGCAAATGGCTACCTCTCGACCTTCTTTGCTCGACTGCTCAGCCTGACGGACTCGGAGCTTGGCATCGTCGCGAGCCTGTCTGCTTACCCGTTCGCCTTCGCCGGGTTGCCTCTGCGGGTGCCTCGATATCGCAAGCACTTGGCGTCAGTCCCCACGTTCAGTCGCGTCGAGGTTGTGGAACAGCTCTGCCGGAGCACCTTTTGGGATGGACGGTGCACGTCGGCCTATCGAGTCAGGGCGACCCGAGGCGGTGGCGAGAAGGAAGCGTCCACGTCTACCCAGGAATATGCCATGACGGTTTCTTTCGTAGCGGCGCCTCGAAGCGATGAACACGACCGTATCCGCCTCTCCATCGCTACAGCTTCACCCGAAGAGCGCGAAGGGTTGACCAACATTGTCGATGTGTACCGCGAGAGCGAGTTCACCGTTGTGCCCAAGTTTCTCGGAGGCGGCGGTGGCCTGCCGCGTGGGTTCCGATTCACGCCAAGGGCGATGGAAGTCGCCTTTCATGAGCAATGCTTTGATCCCATCTGGGTCATCGATTCGACCGTCTCCCTTGCTCGAGTCATCCTGGGTGTAGCCAAAGGTGAGTGTCAGGACTTGGCTATGATTGGGGCGTATCGGCGCGATGATCTCACGAGCTCCTGTGTCGTCCTCAGGTCTGCGTAATCTCTACCGGATGCACATCCTGCATCGTGACGTCTCGGCCGGGAACATTTTGGTCGCTCCAGATGGACAGGGTGTGCTCATCGATTACGACCTGGCCATCTACATCAAGGATGACGGTCCCGCCCCCGCCGAGCGATACCGCCGAGCCGTAGGTTCAGCTTCGCTGGGAGTCGAACGTAAAGACTTCGAGTGTGCTGTATGAGCTGACGAGCCCGGGCTGTCTCGTCTCCGTAGGGGACTTTGGCCTTCCTAGCTCGCCAAAGATTCCCACCCCTTGGCGGTGTGGGACCCCCTCTTCCCCATCAGCCCTGGCACGACATCGAGTCGCTCGCTTACGTGATTCTCTACCTCATATTCAGTCGACCCGAGGGTCCCAATGGCCCAAAGGCCATGATACCCACCACCAGAATCCTTTGGTCCGGCTGGGAGGACCCGGGAAGCTTCCCCGCCGAAAGCAAGATGGTGCTGTTCCGAAGCCACTACGGCCTACAAAAGACACTTCAACCCTATACGTCTTATTGGACTGGCGTTTTCGACCTACTCGGAATCGTCATGCACTTTTGCGGGCTGGATCATCCCCGGAGTCGCAACCTGAGGCAGAGAGAAGAAGCTGAAGTGAAAGCTCCGTGGGAGCAGGGTAAGCTTTCTCACGATGGATTGATTTCTGATTTGGCAGCCCTTGTCGACAGGCCTTAGAAGCCGAGGCCCTGCTTATCAACATCTAGAGGTGATCCTTCCTCCGCCTAGCTGCTGCTTCAGCTGTCCGGGCCGAGCTCGTTCAAGCAACCTTCACCCCGAGCTCGCCGTGGCTGTGGTTTCTCGCACCCAGCACAAATTCTCTGTAACATGGTTACATGCGGGATGGCAAGCCATGTAGGAATGACTGAGTGAAATATGACACTTGTACTTTTGCTGTATTGGAGTGGAACCCCCACTGTGACGTCAAATAAGGGCTAGCACAGCAATCACTGCAGCTCGGATTCAGTTGCCGTAATAAACATGCGCAAGCTCAACTCAACGAGAACGCATTAGAACCGCTACGGTCAAGAGTTTCTCATAGGATCAGATCACCGGAGGATCGGATCGGATCGGATCTTTTTTTTTTTCCCATCTCGCGTTGATCGATCTTTTCTTGATGGTATCCTTGTTCGATCTTCGAGTCCTCAGGTGCAACAGTTCGACTGGACTCGAGCAAACCGGAGACCGAACTTTCGGCCAAGCGCGCCGAGCTTCAAGTTCGGGATCTTGCGCGATTGGCTCGACTTCGGACTCGCGCGCGCCAACGCTCCTTTCCCTCTGCCCACTCACCACTCACTTCTCACTCGCACCCCTTGACTCGGCACCGCACTGACCGCACCACGCCACAACTCGACACCACATCGTTCACATGCGCCCTTCAATTTGCAAGATGCAACTCGATCTCAATTACAGCTCAACATGTCACCTCAAGTCGACTGATTCGAGCACGGTGCGACGTCGCACAAAATGCTTAACAGCAAGTCCAACGCTGCCATCTTCAACACGAGACAACTAAAACTGCGACCTGAGAGGACGCGGTCACTTTCAGGAGCGTGCTAGCTTTCGTCGATGCATCGCTAGAGCGTACTCGGTCGAACACGTACTCGGTCAGAGCACCGCCTCGTTGACCCCGGTCGCTCTCTCGCTGCTCGACCGATGAGTGTGGTGAGCTCTTCATTCAGATAGTACCAAGCTCCCACTTCATTCGCTCACCTCATGTTCGTCTTTGCTGATCATCACCGCAGTTCAGATCGCGCGCTCGACATTGGCTGATTTGCCGGCAACCGAGCCTCGCACCGAAACGCTCTGTGACTTGTATGATCATACCCTGCGCATCAGCACCATCGACAAGACGCTCAACTATCCTGAGTTCTCGCATCGATGCACACATCCCTTGATCCTCGTCGCTCCACTCCGAACGCCACTGTCGACCTACGCCGATCTCCCCCGCCACCCCCACATCGTTCACCCGCGTCGTCAACGCCAACCACTCACACGAATGCATACCCTCACATCTTTTTCCTGATCGAACCGAAGAGACTCATCGACGCGGCAAGCTCGGGACTTGTCGGAACCTCTCACGACTCGACTGATTTCGTCGATGTCCAGACCGACACCTTCATCGGCTCAAGCACTATCACCCCGTCTCGACCGCGCCGCGAATCACTCAACCTCCCGCGCCCGTCATCCAGCTCTTCGAGTCATCCGTTTAAAGCCACTACGTCTCAACTCGTCGCTCTAAACATCTCCCGAACTCGTTCGGCAGTCACAAAGCGAACCAACGTCCGAAAGGTCAGTGAGCGCCTGTAACCTGAAGGCTTTCCCTTCCTCCACATCGCGTGTTCCAAGTCTATGCCCTCCTGCTTATGTTTGCTCTTCTTTCGCTCCACCGGGTCCCAGATTCTGGCCTGCGTTTAACTCGACTCTTTAAACTCCGACTCGCTCAAAACCGTTTCTAGCTCTCATGGAGGAATGATCGTCAATTTTCTGGCTTGAGAATCGAGACCTTTTTAGGGAAACTTGTTTCGCTCGACGTCGATTTCCTCTCGATCGGCCCTGACGAAACTCAACTCGGTGCGATAGATCGCTCGTCGAGGAGCGTGCAGGCTCTCATTCTTGCCGCTGCTGCCTCGGCCACCCAAGACTCGATATGTGCCGATGTCCTGTGCGAGGTGGCTTCTCCAACCATCCGAACTCTTGCGGGTGACCTAGCGCCCTGCCCGCTCGCCTCGTGATCGAGAACGAACGATTCCTCCTTGCCTGCAATTTTGACGTACCAAAGTTTTAGTATGTCCTCCTTGATGCAACACCATGTGGTCTTTGAGCTCATATGTGCGTGTCTGAGAACCTTCGGATCTTTCTGCCGGAATTTCCTGCGGCCTCCGATGTGGTGCTTCCGGGAAGGACCCGAATGGAATGTGCTTGTATGGAATCCAGCACCAGAACTGGACTTCTGACTGCTGAACGCAATCGAAACTGGATATCTGAGTACGTTGCAGTGACCTATATATATGGGCAATTCCCACATACCACATACCAGACTCCCGAGAGACCCTTGCAAAGAAGCTCGCACGAGCACTCTGTGCTATTTGACAAGCCCGCGCCTAGCCTGCAAAGAAGCTCGTGCGAGCACCTTGTGCTATTCGACAGCCGCGTGCCCAGCGTGTCAGATACCACAGCCTCCCGCGCCTGCCTTGCAAAGATGCTCGCGCGAGCTTCTTGTGCTATTCGACATCCGCGCGCCCAGCCTGTCAGATACAGTCAGACCTGAGAAAATTTATATCGCCCAATCTTATACCTGTCAAAATTTATGGACTTTTCAATCTCCCGACTTTTTTGGCTGACAGAACCTGTCCAATCTTATACCTTATAGTTTATGGGCTTACAGGTCAAATTATAAGATAAGAGAGAGCCGGAAATGAGCGATTGATCAGGAATTGGCCTCTCCTTCGGCGTTCTTGTTGACGAGCCGCCTGCTGGAAGAGTCCGAAATGCCCTGAAACAGCCGAGAAGCGAGCACAGGAGAGCAAAGGCGGCGGTTGACAATTTTACGAACAAGTACGACCCAAGTGATATCGTCAACATGGACGAAACCGATCTCTTCTACGCTATCGTCCGTCTACGGGCCTTGCTCGAAACGGTCGAAATGGTGTCAAGATGAATAAGACTCGCATCATAGCGAGACATGAGGCGTGGAACGACATCCGCCCCGAGACGATTGCCAACTGCTGGCGCCACGCTCAAATCTTGTCTGATCGCAAGAACAAAGGATCGACCGACATACACCTCTTCCCAACGGTTGCGGGCCTCTCAATGGCGATCACGGCATCATCAACGCGATGAACGCTCTGAAGACGGCGAACGATGAGCTGGTCGAAAGGGGCATAGTTAGGAGCAACGAGAAGATGAGTATCCACTTTCTCGTCGATGTGGAGGAGGAGAACCTTGCTGGTGGGGCTGAAATGACCGATCAGGAGATTGTGGACCTGGTCATTGCCGAAAAGTTGAAGGAGAATTGCGAGGGAGAAGGAGGAGGGGAGGAAGGGGAGATAGAGCTCCGACCGGCGGAGCGAACGACGCTGCAGGAGGCAATCTCAGCGCTTGATGTTTTCCTTAGGTTTGCTATGAATGGATACTCAGGTCCAACGTATTTGATTTCTTTTGAGGACGAGGCTAGGAGGATTCGCAGGACTCTTGTTGCCGAGCAGGATGCCGCGAGGATTCAGACGACAATGACTTCGTATTTCCAGCGTCAGTAGGTCAAGATGTTTTTTCTTGGAGCTTTCAAAACTTGTTAGATGTCATCATGCCTCAGTAGAGGCCGTACATTGGCTGCAATTCAGTAATTCGGGCCTTCTGAATTTCTTCCCCCTCAAAAGTCAATGTATCGACTCAAACGATGCACGAAAATTCTTGATTTGATGTAGGAAGCTCAAAAACGGAGTTTCAGGTCATAATGTAGTGATCTGAAGCCGCACTCTCCAAGCTTATACCTGTCTTAATTTATGGGAAAATCCGTCCACCGAAAATATAAATTTTCTCAGGTCTGACTGTACCACAAGAAGCTCGGGCGAGCATCTTGTGCTATTCGACAGCCGCGCGCCCAGCGTGTCAGATACCACAGACTCCTGCGCCTGCCTTGCAAAGATGCTCGCGCGAGCATCTTGTGCTATTCAACACGCCCGCGCCCGGGCCTGTCAGATACCACAGACTCCCTACCACAGACTCCCGCGCCTCGCTTGCAAAGAAATACCACATGCCACAGACTCCTGCGAGGCGCTTGCAAAGAAGCTCGCGCAAGCATCCTGTGGTATTGGAGAGAGGGGTGGGGGCAGCGGCACTCTCCGCCTTCGGCCACCGGCGCTCGCGATCTCCGAAATGGGTTCCCCATTTCGGGCTTCGGGTATCGCTGGAGCTGAGGCACCGCAGACTTGAGGACTTGTAGACGTAGATAAGTTTATTGTAAATCTGTCCCGATCCCAACTGGTACATGCTTAATCTGTGCTAATATGGCATTCCCATTCAACGAACATGCGGCCAAGCAAAAACCGCTTGTATGTAAATGCTCTGCTGCCAGACCCGGTGTGAGTTGCTGACCTGCTGATGGGTGGCTCGTCGGCTCCACGCGCCACTTCTGACCCGCCACAGGCCACCTTGCCTGTGAAGCCAACGTCATGGACCCCTCCTTCACCCGCGCCGTCAGACTCGTGTCCGGATTCATCGGACAGTTCGCAGCGCTCTCATCCTCTCTCGTCGCCAAGTGGGGCGATGCCATCTCGTACTCAGGCCTACTATGCCACGGTCGAAAGGCTTACGTTGCCCGAGCTCGACGAGGATGTCGATCTCTGCTTCATCGAAGACGAGATTGTTCCGCGAGTAGTGATCTGTAGCGCGTCTGACTTGGTGCACTCGGCACTTGGGTTCGACGCAACACAATTCAAACGCCAGGCGCAGGATGCTCTTGCGCGACCCGGACGATCAGAAGTACAAGTCCTGTTCGACAAGGATTGCCGACGCTCGCCGGATCAACGGGTGGCAGATTGGGTCTTACCACTCGCTGACTTTGTGAGTGCCATATCCTGAATGACGACTTTGTCGAAGGCCATATGTCACGACTATGATCACATCCCTCGCTTTGCAACTCGCATCGTCGGCACAGGCATCCGGTGGATCCCATCGGCAGAACAACTTGAAGGTCGCACACGCCGAACGGCAGGCTCGGTTGACCCTCGGAGGCGGCGCCTGCCGCCTCCAACATGTGGAACGACATCACTTTTTAACGTGCTGCGACGAGCTCGGGTCGGGGAACAATGGAACTGGCACGCATAGCATGCTCGTCCCATTGGCTTTCGGTGTCCGTCCGCCAAGCGACCTTTCGACTCTGACCGTTCCCCCTCTCATCAATGTCGTACTCGACCTGGCACGAGATGCGCTCACGCAGCCGGCCCGCATGTATGCACCAGGCTTGGCTATTCGTGACGACACAGCTTACTTCGTCGTTTTGGACCACGAGGGGTGCCGTATTGCGATCATTCCCGATTGCTGGGGCGAGGGCTTCGGCGAGCTCGCTTCGGTGCTCTCCGTCCTGCTTGGACTGGAGGTCTACTCGGCCGGACTGTCCCCTCTGTTTCGCTACGCGCATCACCCCAAGACCGGCATCGCTCCCGTCGCTTTCCGTACACTATACCTTCGACCATCCGAGCTTGAAGCAGATGCTCCCCTGGTCGGTCGCACCGTCGAGTTCGTCGCCGAGGAGCCTGTCAAGCTCGTCGACTGTCGAGTCGCAGGGGGCAGCTCCATCTTTGGACGCTGCACGGTCATCTTCGAGCTGACGCGTCCCAGCTTGGTGCAAGGGTCATTGTCGACGTCAGGTCTGTCGCCGTCGTTCGTGCTCAAGATCCAGCACATCAATCAGAAGTCTAAAGGCTGCGAAGCCGATGTCCTGGACAAGATCGTCCAGTGTCGCACTTCCCACGCCCCCTCGGCTTCGTCGCTGCTCATCGAACGACACGTCCCGTTACCCGAGAAGGCCACGTCGCTCGGTCTACATCGATCACAAATGGACGACAGCGCCTTGCCCGTACTCATGGACCCGGTCGATCCTGAACGACGCCTGCGAGAGTCGTGTCGGAGTACACTCGACTTGCTGATCGTGCGCAATCCTACGCCGCTACCGATCCGCGTCGACACTGGCCGCGGTCCTCAGCACAAACTCTCCCAGGCCTGCGAGGTCTTTGACCAGCTCCTCACGCTTCTGCCCGCGCTCTGGGATCTCGGCATCCACCATCGTGATTTGTCCCTCGGCAACGTCCTTCACTACCAAGGCCATCTTGTTCTGGTCGACTGGGACACAGGCATCGTTGCGCAACCGGGTACACGCGTCCCTATCGCTGCCGACGTCGGCGGCTCGTTCAGGATCACCGATGCCACCGCTTCCCAGGAGGTCTTAAATTACCCGAGGGGTTTGGTGAACGGTTGCTACAAGGTCCCCCCGCATGCCCTTCGCCACGACTTCGAGTCCTCCGTCTATTGGTTCCTCCACGTTCTGGACTGGTGAATCGGTGAATCGGTCTCGGCCGAGTTGTGGGAGGGACTACAACTCCGCCCACTGTCGAACGAAGCGACCTTACCCCTCGCTTGCGCCCGCCTGGAGCTCTGGGAGGGTGGGTACTGTCCCGAAGTACGCCAAGCGTTTCTCGAGGATCTGGCAAATGTGGATAGTGGGCTCCACGATTTGGTCAAATTCATGACGTGCGCTCATCCGGGCAGCCTCCCCCCGTTCGCCACCGGTGACAGGCGGCACCACCGCTGTGTCAAGCAGAAGATGGTGCAGGTGCAGGCCGAGTTGCGACGCATGCTGGAGGGGGCGCAGCAGCCTGATTATGGTGGTGTTCTGGGTCGTTATCACAGGTTACTGAAACTGCAGTAGTATATAGGTTTTCATTGCCCCCAATTGAATTCCTATTCCATCGGCACAAGCTGCGTAGCCCCTGTTTCCATTGGGACCACGCAGTCAAATCACGTCTGCCATCTCTGCCTTCCCCAAATTGAAGAGTCGAAGCGGTTATCTGTACTAACAGCGAATCAAGGCATAGCTGTGGGGCAGCCGAGCGCACTCTACGAATAGATCGTGCTCCGGGTCTCGCCGCTCGGACTGCTGGACTCGGATGCCGAAGATCGAGCTTGGTCCTGCTCTGTCCTGCTTGGTCACTCTCGGCAGCTCCGCCGTCCTCTGCCGTGCTCTGGTGATCGCGCGACAAACGCTCATCGTCGAGCGATCAACCCTCTCAGTTGGTCACCCATTGGTGCCTATGCGTAAATCAAGATAGAGACCCAAAGGGCAGCGCGCTGACTCTCGCGCTGCTCGTGCTCGAGTGTGATAAACTTGAAGTAACCTTCTTGCTTAGCGGCAACCGGCGGATCGGCGACGCGGGGAGTTGGTAAAACCTCCTGTGCGAGTTCCTGGTGAGTTGGGCGTTGTAAGTCGGGGTCGGGTGGGTCCCAGCGCTCCATGGAAAGATCCATTCCCCCTAGGTCTTCGTACTCGGCCTGCTGAGCAAGAGGGAAGTCCCTGAGATAATCCTCGTTGAAATCATCGTAGGAGAAGTTCAGGTCATTGGCGAAGACTGAGGTCGAGGCGACAGGGACGCGTTGGTTCGTGCTCGTTTCGACGTTTGACGTTGCAGATGTGGTGGGAGTGGCATCCATATCTGTCTTGGCCTTCCTCGGCCTCTTACGTCCTCCTTTATCGACGATCGTACCTCCGAAAGTGACAAGGTACAGCGGCATCGTGGCGTATTGATTCGGGCAATCGGGATGGTCGAGGTAGTCCGAAGGCTTGATCCGTGGAAAGCGTGGTTTGAGTCGCGAGGGGCGGCCCATGGTGACTGAGCGGAATGAATACGAGAACACAAGTGTAGTAGCTCAGCAGCAACGAGCTCCGGGTGGGTTAAGTCTGCGACGATCCAGGTAGTACGTCCTGCAGGAAGCAGCGGCGGCCGCCTGCATGCACGCGCGACAGATTCCTTGCGTGCCAATTTGACGTGTTCCTCATCTTACAACGCGTCAAGCACGTGACTGGACACCCGCCCATGAGCATGAGCCCCGGCCTCAGGCGCTTAGAGTCTTAACATTTAAGAAATTACGTGTGGTTACTGATTCAACTCGAAACCAATATTTGCTTCTTATTATCTCTCATGTCGTCACATGATCAATGTAGTGGTCTTAACGGACTTGGAAGAGGTGTAAGGGCCTGTCCCGGCGCCGAGTTGCTACCGTCGGTAGCAGTGTTGCTACCGGGCCCAGGTCGCCTATTTGCATAAGGTTTTCTGGCCGCGCGGCGGCGCTACTAAGACTGGTTACTTTTTATCTGCCTGAGGTGAATTGCAGTGCCTAATTATAATCAGGACGCCCGGCGCTCGGGCCAAGCCGTCTCAGGCGAGCCGTCGTCAAAAAAAAAAAGAACGTCGTCGGGGCCCGAGCTCCGAAGAAGCCCGCGACTCGTCAACGCGAGAGACCGCGCGAGAGACGGCGCGCCAGGCCCGTCGGTTGGCACGTCTGCTCTTGCGCCCCCCGCCCAAGCCGCCACGACCCAACTGCCCAGCTCGTCGCGCGGGCCAATCAACCGCAACAGCACTCGACCGGGACGGGCCGGTCGTGCATGTGAGGCCGTAGGCCTACCAGGCATGTCGGACCTCAGCGTTGCTACGACACAATCGAGCCCGATGAAGTCGAGCCCCTCAGTGTCGATGACGGCCACGGCGGAAGCGAGGGAGCACCAGCTCTTCGCCCATATGGGCAAACCTCGACAGTCAAAGGCGATGGACACATATTTTTTTTGACACGCCTTCCACCTACGAAGCCAAGATCCCCAAACCGACGGAGAAACTGGGGACGGAGGCTGCAATGAAACAGATGGCTGACGCGATCAAGGATGTGGTGAGTGCCCCGGTGCTATCGCTTGGCTTCGACCGCACGAGTATGACTGACCACTGTCTCCCGATCATTGATGCACCCGGGTGTAGACTGGTGATCGACGTCTGGTCGGATGCGGCAACTCGGGTAGCCCCATCAAGCTGGCGCCCGATCGCGGGGAGCAGGAGAACACGCCCGACGCCGTCATCCTCACGCATGCGGCGGTGGCCGCTGCCCCCGATCTTCCGTTCGTTTGGGCGCAGTCAGAGCACCCAACGTCGATGGAAGGCACGCCCTCGTCGCCTCAACGCGCATACTCGCAGATTGCAGTTGCGATTGAGGTGAAGAAGAGCGACAAGAGGAGCGCAGAAGCGCGTAACCAAGTGATCAGGCGGCTACACATGATCTGCACGACCGCGCTCCGCGCCCACGCGATCGGGGTCACCCTTTGCGGGGACGTGCTTCAAGTCTACCTCGTCAACGCGTGTGGGGTGTTCACGACGAGCGCCCGCGAGTGCGGTCAGGGAGCCGTGCTGCTCCGGCGCGTGCTGTCACACCTCATCGAACTCGACGACAACGAGCTCGGGATGCTGGCCTCGACGAACGAGGTCGACGACGGTTTCGGCAGTTTTGTCGTCTCGGACAAGTTTCTCCACCCCGCGCCCACGACTTCGAGTCCGAGCTCGGCGATATCTCAGATCTCGAGATCCAGAGCTCCTCTTCCGACGCCGAAGCTGCCTGGGTCGCGCCACCTCCGCTTTCCGCGTCACCGCGCGACACGCGCCTGTCGACCGCACGTCGATCAACCTTGCCTACACCTGCCACCGAGTACGCCATGACAGTCGCATGGGTTGAGCAATCCCGCCTCGACGATGCGATTGCCCTACGTCGCAACATGCACGCTGCGTCGCGTATCGACACCGAGGGTTTAAGCCTTAGCGCCGGCATCTACCGTGACGACTTCCGCACGCTTCCGACCTTCTTCGGCGACGATGAAAGTTCGATGGTATCGGGCCCCGGGCACTGGAGGTGGTCTTCCACCGACAGTGTTATCGGCCCCTGAACACGGCGACCCACGACCAGGGAACTCACCCAGGCCGTACTTGGAGTCGTCAAAGGTGAGCACAGGGATCAACTGGGCGGCCTTGCGTTTGCGCTCCCTAGCCGACACGCCCCTTCCCACGACATTGCAGGACACCGAAACCTCTACAGGCTGGGGTATATCCACCGGGATATTTCGTACGGCAACGTCGTCATCGACCGCGACGGTGTCGGCGTCCTCATCGATTATCACCTCGCCGTCCCGCATGATCGACTTTGCACCGAGCTGCACCACAGAATACGATCCGTGCGTCCTCCCCTCTGTATGTTCCCCCAAATGAACTTTCTGACCAGCACTAACCTTTGGACTATACGACGTCTTACAGGGCACCTGGCCCTACCTCGCCTGCTCGATCCTCGCCCAACCGAATGAGCGGCTCGGTGTTGTCCACGAACGATGGCACGACATCGAGTCGCTTTTCTACGTCGTGATGGAAGTTTCGTTCCGCGAGCCTTACCAGGGCAACAATGAAGAGCTTGTCATGACGCCAAAGGGTCAGATTATCTGGGAGGACTGGAACCAACGATTTGCGCACAGAGTCTATAACTCCAAAGTTGTGCTTCGCATGGACCATTCTTACGAATCTCTACTCGAAGGCTGCGCACATCGATGGACCAATATTCAGCTACTTTTTGACATCTTGAGACGGAATTGCGGCCTCGACAGCCGGTTCCTTGGTTCCAAGGTGGCTATGGAAGAAGTTCAACTGAGGGAGTTGTGGGGTCCGTCCAAGGCGATGTCGCACGAGTCCATCATCTCGGACATTGAGCAGCTGCTTCCCTTGCTCTGAAGTGACCACCTTTGCTTGGGCTAATATGTTGCTCGTTGTTAGTTCCGATCATTGCAATAGATACCCCAGGTCAAATTCCGTCCGTTCCAGTATAATTCCAGACTGGAAATAGGACTGCGCCAGCGGTGCCTTCATTCGGCTCGACTGCGCAGAGTTTCTGGCCCAAGTCGTAATCTGGGAGGGCCCTTACATCATTCACGTTTCGTTCATAGGAGTGTTGTTTTTTGGAAATGTATCAGGTGTATTGTCCTGCCCATGTAACAAAATGCGTAGCCTTGAGCCAACCAAATGAATACCAAAGCCCGGAATCAAATACGCATCAATCGTTTGGGGTTTTGGGATCACATTGAAGCGGACTTTGGGATCACATCCGAGGTCATTCTTGTACCGTTCATAGGGACTTTGGTACCACATAGTGTAGACGCCTGTAGAGGCCAAGCGGGGAAGAACCTCGATGTGAGCCCAGAGTGACGAGCTATTAGCGCGGTTATGTCCGGGTGCATGCGCAGCACTTGCACGCCGGGGCGACGGCGCACTCCTTACGGACGTGAGCCGCCGAATGGGAATCTCGTTTCGGATCCGATCTCGGTTCAGGGCTCTGGGCTCAGGCTCAGCCCACAAAGCCGCGCGCCTCTCTCCCTGAGCGCGGGCACGTCGCGTGAACGAGATTCGTAGTTCCGCCAACATTTGGTGAACCCCAAAAAGTCCCAAGTGGAGCCAAGTGTGCTCAGCTGGGCTCAGGCGCGTGACGCTCACGGGCTCTCACGGGCGCCCAGCGTCGCTGAGCCATCGGGCGTCTGCCTCTGATCAACAACTCGCCGCTTCCCCGACCCAAACCTTTCCGCGACCGCAGCAAGCATCAGTTATCTCGCGCTTCTGAACCAGATCTCAGTCGGCTTCATATCGTCGTGCCTCCCACCACTCGACTTGCATCGCAGGCCCGCTCCCGCGACCAACACACGATCAACGTTGACGCCGACTGCACGCCTGCCGACGCCAGGGCCACCGACGCGGCGCCTCTGCAGTGCATAGTGGACGTCACGTTCGACGTTGAGAAGCATATCTCCAAGCGACTTGAGCAAGTGTCGCTCGTCCCTGATGCCCATGAGCGGTCCGGGCTTGCAGGAGCGTTTTCGAATGCCGACCACCCCAGACAAGTAAGTCTGTCCGTCCTCACCTTCTTTGGGTCACTTTGGCGACTTTTCAATCCCGCCTTGTCGCTCGAACCAGACGTTGACCCTTCTTGCTCGTTTGCTGTGGGCAGGGTTCCGGCCAAGGAAACGATGCGGGAGCGAAAGCGGCGCCGCCTCGCCGCCAAACACGCCAAGGAAACAACCGTCGTGCACACCGCAGGGGGGACTTTCAACGCAACCATGGCCAAAGCGACTCGTTCCGGATGGCAAGGGCACGCCCGTGCACTGGCGCAACCCTGGTCCGACTCGGTAATGGCGTCATTGCCGCGCTTCCCGTCGCGCTTGCCAGATGTCGGAACCTTCGCCGATCTCAGGCACTTGGAACAGGTGCCTTACAATGTGTGAGTTGCCGCGGATTAGAGTACAGCTCGAGAAGAAGTCTTGGGTGCAGAGACCCCTTGCTGATGGCTCGATGTCATTTTGTCTTCTCGCGCAGTGTGCTGGGCGAGTGCTGTTCAAAGAACGATCCTACGTCCTTGCGGTCAGGTCCAGCAAGGCAGGCTCGAGTCTCTTGGATATTTGGCAAGCATACTTACCTGCTACATGCCAGGAGCTACAAGCCTCCTTCAACGCTGGGTCTCAGCTGAGGGTCGGCGATCATCGTGGAGCCCATTACTCCGCGCTGATGGGAATCAATCTCGCCTACAAGGCAGACGATGCAAGTGGATTCCATTGTCCACTTGGCTTTTGACCGTCCCAGTGTACTGAACGCAATGATCTCCCTACGCACCAGGTGCCTGACTGGTGCCACTTGACACTCCGATCCCAAAGCAAAGCAAGGGTGGAGCAATCTTCCGCGGTGGTCGGCTCGGCCGAGGTCCAGCGTCTTGCGTGAGTCGGCGCCTGCGCTTGAACGTTGAGCTCGCGCGTGGATTGGTCTGACTTTTCTCAAGGTCCTAAACTACAGGCGGTGGTGCTCCAGCGTGGTGAGGGAGGCGTTTCCCCGCATTGCAGAGCGCTACGAGCAAGCCTATGCCCGAGCCCCTGGACTTTGCGGACGACGAGGCGAGCCAGCACCTTTCGGTTGTTCAGGATGATGTCGCTCAACTACAGTGGTACGGCGGCCGGGAGTGGCGCTGAAACCGCACGTTGATCGGCATCACACCGCAGGGCGTGTGTGCGTGGTCTTCCCTTTTGGTGCGTGGATCAAGCTCGCTTCGTCTCGGCGACCCATGAATCGAGGACTTATCGCGCAGCAGTGCCTCGCTTCTGCGGCTGCAGGCGAGTTCGACTCTTCAACGCAATCCTGGCTAGTGCTGTACGAGCTTGGTGTCATCGTCGAGGTACCCGCCGGCTGCTGCATCGCCTTCCCTTCCGCACTCGTCACGCATGGGAACGTCCATCTCGACGTTTTCTTGACGGACGGCGGCGCGCCAAAGTGCGGAGAAACGTATTCAACACGTGGGTCTGTAGTGTTCTGGACGCCCAGTCGTGTGATCTCTTGGCTTGAATTGGTGGAAAACCTCGAGGTGCGTGGGGCCACTCCTCAACGTAGATCGCCATGACAAGCGGGACTTGTTCAGGGAGGCGGCCCCCGAGGCTGCTCCGGGACTCAAGAACCCTCTCAGCTGATTTTCATCTGTTGGCCACTCTCCTAAATAATACTGAAGGTGAAGGTGAACTTGGCGTATTGCAAAACCTTTATTTTCTAATCCAAGAGTGGCAAAACCGAGACAGAATCATGCAAAATCACGGGCTGAGAGAGGGAACAACGAGAGAGAAAGAGAAAAGAGGCATTGAGAGATGTAGAGGAGGCTGAAGCAAGAAACATCCAAGAGATTGATGTCTTCTACCAGCCAAGTTCATGGAGGTCGTGGAGCAGCCCGCCAGCACCGATGACGAGATTGAAGGAGCGACAGCGAGGATCCGGCTTGACCCAGTCGGCAGCCTTGCACGCGCTGCAGAACGCCCGGATCGGGTTCGGATGATTAAGAGGTGGAGGGTCTTTGAGGCACAAACACAAGATGGAGTGTGAGCCGCCATCTTGGCCACCCTGGTGAAGGCAAGGACAAGGTCGGTCTCGGCCATGTCCCGGAGCGGTTAATTGAATTCGTTCACAAGATCTCCTTGGTCGTAAGTGCTGGTGGCAACTGCGGCGGAGAAGACGCCGAGTCAGTTTATCATACACGATCCAGGTTTCAGGTTAGAACGCCATAGGCAAGATGCACTTACCGGTGAAAAGAGGTCACCGCCTTTGCTCGACCCCGACGGGACCCAAGGGAGACGGACAGCTCAACGGGCCAGAACCCAACTGGAAGATGACAAAAAGGTACAGAGGTACGTAAGCACCACCAGGGTGAAGGTACGAACAGCCGAATGCAAGACTGACCTGATCCATCGAGGAAGGTGACCGGAGACTCGGGGCGCCTCTGGGGCGAGATGGCGTGTGTCGTCGCTTCCAGAGCATACACTTGGCCACGACGGAAGAGGCGGAGGGTTCGACCTGAGAACCAGACCAGGGGTTCAACGGTAGCTTGAGGACACGGAGGGGTCACGCAATGCCATCCCGGATGAGTCAACGCCCCGAGCGACCCGCCGACTTGAAGAGCAGAAGGCGCCCCGAGCTGAGACTCAGTTGTGCACAAGTCGGTGTTGAGCATCGAACAGTTAACACAACGCGTGAGGTCATCGAGATAGGTACTAAGCTGCTCAAGACGACAGCTGGTGGTATCAACGAAGTCGCCAATCGCCGCGGCGTCGACAACGGATCGGTCGCGGGCGCATCTCTTGAG